>JAGIQG010000033.1:622500-1222500 GCA_024679065.1 Sphyrna mokarran
AATGCTTGTTTTCATTGGTCAGAACACTGAGTACAGGAGTTGGGACGTCTTGTTGAAGTTGTAAAGACATTGGTAAGGCCACACTTGGAATACTGCGTACAATTCTGGTCACCCTATTATAGAAAGGATATTACTAAACTAGAAAGAGTGCAGAAAAGATTTACTAGGCTGTTACTGGGACTTGATGGATTGAATTATAAGGAGATGCTGGATAGACTGGGACATTTTTCTCTGGAGTGTAGAGGCTGAGGGGTGATCTTATAGAGATCTATAAAATAATGAGGGGCACAGATCAGTTAGATAGTCAATATCTTTTCCCCAAAGTAGAGAAGACTAAAACCAGAGGGCATAGGTTTAAGGTGAGAGGGGAGAGATACAAAAGGGTCCAGAGGGGCAATTCTTTCACACAGAAGATGGTGAGTGTCTGGAACGAGCTGCCAGAGGTAGTAGTAGAGGCAGGTGCAATTTTACTTTTAAAAAGTATTTAGACAGTTACACGGGTACGATGGGTATAGAGGGATATGGGCCAAATACAAGCTTAGTTGTTTAAAAGAAAGGGCAGCATGGAGAAGTTTGGCTGTATGTGGAGCCTTACTGCAGCCTCACCAAAGCTCTACATAAATGCAAACAGACATATTCTATACCCAAATGGCTGTATCTGCATATTAGCTTTCAATGACTCATCAGCAAGGACATCCAACTTCCTTTGAAGTTTGACCCTTCCCATTCACTGACTGTTAGGAAACACACTATTTCTGTCCTGTCTCTCAACATTTCTCCACATTACATTCAACCTGGCAGTTACCACCAGTTCAGCCTCTCCAAATCCTCTCAAACTGTCCTTCCATCCTCCTTACAACTCACACTTCAATCTTGTATCATCTGCAAACTTGGAACAAAGAATAAAGAACAATACAGCATAGGATCAGGCCCTTCAGCCCATCAAGACACTGCCTCTCTAATCTAATATTTTCTTGCCTCTGTGTGATCCATATTCCTCTATTCCCGTCCTGTATCTATCCAGGTGCCTCTTGAATGTTGTTATAGAATCTGTTTCCACCACCTCCTCCAGCAGTGCGTTCCAGGCATTCACCACCCTCTGTGTGAAAAACTTGTCCCTTACATCTCTTTTAAACATTCCCGCTCTCACTTTCAACCTGTACCCCTGATTAACTGACCCTCCGACCCTGGGAAAAAGATTCTGACTATCCACTCTACCCAAGCCTGTCATAATCAGGTTCCCCCCTCATCCTCCGATGTTCCAATGAAAACAATACACCTTTCCTATAATCCATATCCTCCAAACCAGGCAACATCCTGGTAAATCTCTTCTGCACCCTTTCCAATGCATCACCATCCTTCCAATAATGTGATGACCAGAATTATACACAATACTCCAAGTGCCATCTAATCAAATAATCTTATACAGCTGCAACATGATTTTCCAATACTCAACAGCCGGACCAATGAAGGCCAGCACGCCTTATGCCTTCTTGACCACCTTGTCCAAATGAGTTGCCACCTTCAGAACTGTGGATCTGCACACCCAGATCCCTCTGTATGCTAATATTTCTAACGGCTGTTTCCGTATACACTTTCCTTCTGCTGCAGACCTTCCAAATCACATCACTTCACATTTGTCCAGGTTAAATTCCATCTGCCATCTTTCAGCCCAGGTTTCCAGCTGATTTATATCCTGCTGTATCCTCTGACAATCCTCCTCACTATCTACTACTCCCACAATTTTTGTACAGCTGCAAATTTACTAATCAGACCACCTACATTTATATATATTACAAGCAAGAGGCCCAGCACTGATCCTTGTGAAACACTGCTTGTCACAGACTCCAGTTAGAAAAGCTGGTTTTGCATCCACCTTGCCAGCTCATTTCAGATCCCATATGTCTTCACCTTCTGTATCAGCCTGTCATGAGGAACCTTATCAAAAGCTTTATTATACAATACCCATTGCCCTGCTTCATTCAATTTGTCTTGTCACTCCCTCAAAGAACTCAAAACCATGTTGCCTATCATTAATAAGCCTTTTCTGTTCCAGATGTGAGTACGTTCTGTCCCGAAGAATCTTCTCTAATCATTTCCCCACCACTGGGGTAAGGCTCACAGCCCTGTAATTTCCCCGATTGTCTCTTCTGCCCTTTTACCAGAGGAACAATGTTAGCTATTCTCCAATCCTCTGGCATTTTGCCCATGGCTAAAGAGGATACAAAGATTTTGACCAAGGCCTCAACAATTTCCTCCCTCACCTCTCTCTCAGTATTCTGGGACTGACCCTAACTGATGCTGGGGACTTGTCTTTTGATGTTTTTCAAAACCTCCTCCCTTTTTAACTTCATGTCCTAGAATGTTAACATCCTCCTCTCTACACTCACCATCCACCACATCCTTCTCCTTTGTGAATACTGATGCAAAATACTCGTTAAGGACTTTATCCACCTCATCTGGCTCCACAAATTCCCCCCACTGCCCTCAAGTGGACCTATCCTTTCCTTAGCTATCCTCTTCCTCCTTATACATGCATAAATAGTCTTGGGATTCTCCTTAATCCAAGGACAATTCATGGCTCTTTCAGCCCTGCTCAATCCCTGTTTAAGTCTTTTCCTGCTATCTTTGTATCCTCAAAAACCTTATCCCTTTTCAGTTTCCTGAAATTTATGCATGCCTCCTTCTTTTTTCACTAAACTCACAATCTCTCTTGCCATCCGGAGTTTCTGAATCTTGATATCAAGATTCCTTTGTTTTTACACAGACATACTCATTCTGAATTGTTACCAACTGACTTTTTTTCAAACTGACTTTTAAAAGACTCCCACATATTGGATGTGGATTTATTCTCAAACAGCTCCTTCCTCCCCCCCAGTCTACATTCCCTAGCTGCTGCCTAACACTGTTATAGTCAGCCTTCCTCCAGTTTAATTCTTCCATTCTGCGACTAATTCTATCCTTTTCTACAAATATTTTAAAACTTATAGAATTGTGATCACTGTTCCCAAAATGGTCTCCACTGAGACATCAATCACCTGTCCAGCCTCACTTTCCAGAGCCAGGTCTAAGATAGCACCTTCCCGAGTTGGACTATTGCCTCAAGGAGCTCTCTTGGATACACTGAACCCCATCCAATCCTCTGACACTAAAGGAATCCCAGTCTGTGTTGGGAAGTTAAAATCGTCCATTACAACAATCCATTGTTTTTCCAGCTTCCCATAATCTGCTAACATTTCAGTTCCTCCACTTCACCCTGGTTGTTGTGAGGTCTGTAGAACAACTCCAATGTGTGATTGCTCCATTCCTGTTCCTGAGTTCTACCCATATGGCTTCACTGCATGATCCCACCAAGGTGTCCTCCCTCTGTACAGCTATCACATTCTCCTTGATCAGTAACACAACACCCCTCTCCTCTTTTGTCACTCTCTCTATCTTGCCTGAAGCATCTAAATCCTGGAATTCTAATCTGCCAGTCCTTTGTTCATCCAAATCTCCGTAATTGCCGCAACATCACAGTTCCACATAATAATCCAAGCTTTAAATTCATCTGCTTTCCTGTCATACTCCTTGTATTAAAGCAAACACACCTCAGACATCTGTCCTGTCATGTTTTGTACACTCTCCCCAAGTTTTCCACAGTCTCTGTACTCTCGACCTACAGCTGTGGATCCCACTCCCTGCCTTATTAGTTTAAATCCACCTGTTCTGCACGATCAAATCTCCCCACTAGGATCTTAGTGTCCTTCCAGTTAGGATGCAATCAGTCCTTTTTGCACAGGTCCTATTAGTCGTGGAAGAGATCCCAGTTGTCTGGAAGGACTCTCTCTCCTGCAACTACTTGAAGCCACTTATTAAGCTGCGCTATCTTCCTATTACCACACATATCGCACTAGGGAATAGAACAAAGAACAAAAGAACAAAGAACAGTACATCCCAGGAAACAGGCCCTTCGGCCCTCCAAGCCTGTGCCACTCATTGGTCCAACTAGACCATTCGTTTGTATCCCTCCATTCCCAGGCTGCTCATGTGACTATCCAGGTAATTCTTAAACGATGAGAGCGTGTCTGCCTCCACCCTGCTCGGCAGCACATTCCAGGCACCCACCACCCTCTGCGTAAAAACATCCTCTGATGTCAAGGTTATACCTCACCCCTCTCACCTTGAACCCGTGACCCCTCATGATCGTCACCTCCGACTTGGGAAGAAGCTTCCCACTATTCACCCTATCTATACCCTTCATAATTTTGTACACCTCTATTAGGTCTACCCTCATTCTCCGTCTTTCCAGAAGAACAACCCCAGTCTACCCAATCTTTCCTCATAGCTAACACTCTCCATACTAGGCAACATCCTGGTAAACCTTCTCTGCAGTCTCCCTAAAGCCTCCACATCCTTCTGATAGTGCAGCAACCAGAACTGGACGCAGTACTCCTGTGGCCTAACCAGCATTCTGTACAGCTGCAACATCAGACCCCACTTTTATACTCAGTACCCCATCTTATAAAGGCAAGCATACCATATGCTTTCTTCACCACCTTCTCCACCTGTGCTGCTACCTTCAGGGATTTGTGGACTTGCACACCTAGGTCCCTCTGTGTTTCTGTACTCTTGATGGCTCTGCCATTTATTGTATAGCTCTCCCCTACATTCTTCCAAAATGCATCACCTTGCATTCATCTAGATTAAGTACCATCTGCCATTTCTCCAGCCTATCTATATCCTGCTGTATTGTTCGACAATGTTTATAGTTATCCGCAAGTCCAGCCATCTTCGTGTCTTCTGCAAACTTGCTGATAACACCAGTTACACTTCTTCCAGATCATTTATATGTATCACAAATAGCAGAGGTCCCAGTACAGAGTCTGACGGAACTCCACTGGAATATTCCTGGGAATACAACCCTGAGATTCTGCATTCCAGCTGCCTTCCTAATTCCCTGAACTCATTTTGTAGAACCACACTTTCTTTCCTACCTTGTTAGTTCCAACATGGACCACAACTATGGCTGCTTGCCCTTTTGCTTCAGAATGCCCTGTACCAGCTGAGAGAGTCCTTGATGCTGACACCAGAGAAGAAACAGATCTTCCTGGAGTGTCAATCGCAGTCACAGAAGCACCTGACTGTGCCCTTTAATATTGAACATCCAATTACCATGGCATGCCTGCACTTTGATCCTCCCTGCTGTACAGCAGAGCCTGCAGTGGTGTCACTGTCCTGGCCACTGCTGTAATTGCCCCTCATACACTGTCCTTCCCAAGAGCGTCTAACATGGTGTATCTGTTTGACTGCCTACTGTGTGTGACTGTCACCCATCAATCTTGCTCAACCTTCACCTCTCTGCATGCTCCTATGCTCCAGCCAATCGAAGCAATCAATTAGGAACCTCATTTGTTTGCACTTTCTGTAAATGTAGGCAGTTGAGCTGTCCTGAATTACCCACGTCATAGGTGGAGCATAAAACTGGTGTGACCAACATTACATTCTGTTAGTTAATTAATTAAAATTTAAATTTAATTCGTGTGGATCCTCTTCTGTTTCAGTAATAACTAATTTAAATTGTTCAGTCAACCAAGTTAATTATTCACTAAAGTGTCTCAATTACTGTAGGAACAAATTAGAATAACATATTAAAGAATTGAAGGGATTTAAAAATATACCTCACCAAACCACAACTCACCAATCAGAGGCCATTCCCTAGTCTGACCCTATGAGGTCAGAGGTCAGATTCTGCATCGATTCCCAGTCCTCCTGTAAAGGGACGTTCCCAAGAGAGACTCTCTTCAGCCCCCACATCCGCATCATTGATATAAATTGTGAAGGACTGGGGCCCAAACACTGATTTGGCAGCTTAATGTGCCTCTTTGTTGATTAAATACAATCCTCAATTTATTTTGTTAGTCACAGTTGGAGTAATTTCTTTGCTGGGTTTTTGTGCAATAAAGGAATATATTTTTATTGTAAACTATGTATTAGTTCTTTAACAATTGCCCATCTCCTGTCATACCTTTTAACATAGTTTCCCAATTTGCCCCTCACACCTCACTTTCCTTTATTTAGACTCGAGTCTGAGTAAACTTTATTACATTCAGATTGTAAAAGCTCCCTTCCTGCCACACTCTGATCATCACCTTCACTGCTACCTTGATCTATCGCCTTGTCATTTCACTTTGATTTACTCTACATCATCTTGCTGTCCCCTTTCTACTTCCCTTGTAATAATAACCTACTGGAACACTGTACCTTAATGATTCCTTGGCAGGTGGTGAGGGGAAGGCCCACCAGGCTGGTTCCATTAATGGACATGATCTGGTCTCCAATACTGAGCTTCCCTGAGCGAGCTGCTGGTCCTCCATTCATCATGTTCGCCAGGATGACAGTGGGTAGGATCGATCCCCAGCCCGACTCCACAATCACAACCCCAAAAATCTCCCCTTTCAGCTTCTCAACATGTAGCTGTGAGAGAAGAGAACAAATCCTGGCGTTACTGAGTGAAATAGCAGTGATAGAGAGTCCCAATTCTCATCCTGAGGGGCTGGGGTGAGAGCATTACGGGACGGGGCTTTATGCCTAAGGGGGTGTAGTTTGTATTCACAAGAAGAAGGGGCAGAGCGGAGGAGGAGAGTCTACCTGGGGACAAGGATTGGCGGGAGGTGAATGAGTGGATGGGCAAGGTAGAGGCTGTACACAGGGGAGGAAGGGAAGGGGGAAGAATACAGAAGGAGAGAGGGGCCGTATGCAGGGAGAAGGGGAGGGAAAGTGTGAAGATATAGAGGGAGGGGAACTATGCACTCCAAAGGGAACTGGGAACGTGTACCTGATAGTTGGCTGGGGAACTGCACACTGGGCATGCAGAGGGGGGAACGCTCGCAGGGGAAGATGGAATGGGAGTGTGTACAGAACAGGATAATAGGATCAAATGTGTAAAGATGGAGTGTATCAAAGAATTGAGACAAGAGAGGAAAATAGCAACATGGGAAATGAGCATTAGAAAAAGGCAAGAATGGCCAGGGAGAGAAAAAAAAACCTGAGGATGTGCCAACATTCCAGACAAGGTATTACAAAGATAACAAAAAAATAAACGTGCATATCTGAAAGTGCGTGACCTTCATAACAAAGTAAACAAACTGATAGTACATGCTGAAGTAAATCTGAAGTGGATGGCACAAAGATTGGTAGAGTTGCTAATAGTGCCAGGGATTGTCAGAGAATACAACAGAATATATAGATAAGTTGGCAATTTGGGCACAGAAATGGTAGATGGCGTTTAATCCAGACAAAAATTAGGTGATGCATTTGGAGGATCAAATTCAGATGTGAATTCCTGTAAGGATGAAGGATAAGTATGGCAAGTTTTGGCAACCTTGGAATAACAGGAGATATTGTCAGCCCAGTCAAAGAGATAAAGGAAGCATTTGTCAAAGCTGGGAGGCTGGGAACATACAGAGCAAGTGTGGAATAAAGGAAAGTAGAAAGAAACTTAAGGAGTAAGAACTAAAAGGGATCACAAAAAAGCATTGGCCAGCAGGATTAAGGAAAATCCCAAGGCTTTTTATACATATATAAAGAGTAAGAGAGTAGCCAGGGAGAGGGTTGGCCCACTCAAGGACAAGGAAAGGAATCTATATGTGGATGTTCTGTAGATTCTATCAGGTCTCCCCTCAGCCTCCATCTTTCCAGTGAAAACAATCCGAGTTTATTCAACCTCTCCTCATAACCAACACCCTCGAGACCAAGCAACATCCTGGTGAAGCTTCTTTGCATGCTCTCTAAAGCTTTCATGTCCTTCTGATTGTGTGGTGACCAGAACTGCACACAATACTCCAAATGTGGCCTAACCAAGGGTTTATAAAGCTGCAACATAATTTGCCAACTCCTGTACTCAGTGTCCTGGCCAATGAAGGTAGGCATGCTATATACCTTTTTAATCACTTTAATTACCTATATTGCCACTTTTAGGAAATTATGGACCTGTACGCCCAGATCCCTCTGTATATTAATGTTCCTAAAGGTTCTGCCAGTTACAGTATAGAACAAAGAACAAACAAAATTACACACAGGAGACAGGCCCTCCAAACCTGCACCGACCATGCTGCCCAACTGAAGTAAAACCCCCTATCCTTCCGGGGACCATATCCCTCTATTTCCATTGTATTCATGTACTTGTCAAGATGACTCTTAAAAGTCACTACTGTATCCGCTTTCACTGTCTCTCCCGGCAAAGAGCTCCAGGCATCCATTACTTTGTGTGTAAAAAATCTGCCTCGTACATCTATTTTAAACCTTGCCCCTCTCACCTTAAACCTTTGTCCCCAAGTAATTGACCCTCCACCCTGGAAAAAAGCTTCTGACTATCCGCTCTGTCCATGCCCCTCGTAATCTTGTAGACTTCTGTCAGGTCGCCCCTCAACTTCTGTCATTCCAGTGAGAACAAACCATGTTTCTCTAACCTCTCCTCATGGCTAATGCCCTCCATACCAGGCAACATCCTGGTAAATCTTTTCTGTACCCTCTCCAAAACCTCCACATCCTTCTGATAGTTTGGCGATCAGAATTGAACACTATCTTCCGAGTGTGGCAAGTTTAAGGGAGATGTGTGGGGGATATTTTTCACGCAGACAGTGGTGGGTGCCTGGAAAGTGATGCCAGAGAAGGTGTGGAACAGGTACATTAGCAACATTTAACAGACATCCGAATAGGTACATGAATAGAGAGGGAATAGAGGGATACAGACCGAGTAAGGGCAGAAGGTTTTTTTTTAACTTAGAGCATCATGATCAGCACAGACTTGGAGAACCGAAGAGCCTGTTCCTCTCTGATAGCTTTGATGTAGATGTGGTTGCAGGATGACAAGGATTGGGTCCAAAATATTGAGGGGTGTATGACATTAGAGAGGAACAGGAGGCTAGGGAAAGGTGGAGGGGCAACACTGTTAATCAAGGATAGTGCAATAGTTAGGGATGACCTTGTTTCTGGAGATAAGGATGTAGAATTGGTTTGGGTGGAGATGAGGAATATTTGGGGAAAGAAGTTATTAATGAGACCTCCCTGAACAGTATCAATGATGTAGGACAGAGTATACAAGAAGAAATATTGGTGTTTGTGATAAAGAGATGACATTAATGCGGGTAACTTAACCTACACATAAACTGGAACAATCAGACTGGCGGCAGGAGCCTGGCTGAGGAGGGCATAGAATGTTTTTGAGTTTCTTAGAGCAGCATGTTGTGGAACAAGCCAGGCTAGACGTTATATCAGAATCAGTATTGTGCAATGTAACAAGATTAATTAATGACCTCACAGTAAATTAACAGCAACCATTGAATTTTATATCCAGTTTGAAAGGGAGAAGAGTGGATCTAAAACTGGAACTTAAATAAGAACAACAATGTATGCATGAAAGCTGAGCCAGTGGAAGTGAACTGAGACACTCGGCTAAAGGATTGATCGATAGAGTAGCGGTGGCAGAAATTTATGGGGGCATTTCAGAATAAGAATAAATATATTCCTACTGTAAAGAAAAATTTTAAGGGGTGGACTCACCATCTATCATTAACTAAAGTAGTTTTGGAAAGCATCAAACTTAACACTGCTGCCTCACAGCACTGGCGCCCAGATTCAGTTCCAGCTTTGGGTCACTGTCAGTGTGCAGTTTGTACATTCCCCTCGTGTCTGCTTGGCTTTCCTCCAGGTGCTCTGGTTTTCTCCCACACTCCAAAGATTTACAGGTTAGAACATAGAAAAACTATAGCACAAACAGGCCCTTCAGCCCAGAAGCTGCATTGAACATGTCCCTACCTACTAGGCTTATCTATAACCCTCTATCTCATTAAGTCCCATGTACTTATCCAAAAATCTCTTAAAAGATCTTATTGAATCCGCCACCACCACCATCACTGGCAGCTGATTCCAGGCACCCAGCACCCTCTGAGTGATAAACTTACCCTGACATCCCCTCTGTACCTACTCCCCAGCACCTTAAACCTGTGTCCTCTTGTGGCAGCCAATTCAGCCCTGGGAAAAATAGCCTCTGAGAATCCATCTGATCAATACCTCTCAACATCTTAGATGATTAGATGGATTGGTCATACTAAATTGGCCCTCAGTCTCCAAAGTTGTGTCGGTTAGGAGGATTAGCTATGGTGAATGAACAGGTTTATTGGAATAGGGCAGAGAGGAAGAACTGGATGGGATTCTCTTTCAGAGAGTCAGCAGGGATTTAATGGGACAAATGGCCTCTTTCACCAACATAGGGACTCTATGATTCTCTGAATGACTAAAAGGTTAATCAGGAGAAAGAATTTTAGAGTATAAGAACAAGTTGGCTGGAAATGTAAAAATGGATGGAAAGCATTTCTGCAGTTATTAAAGAGGAAAAGAGTTAAATCAGCGACGGTCCTGTAAAGATTGAGAATGGGGAGTTAATTGTAAATGATGAGGAAATGGTGGAAAGAAGGAAATATTTTGCTTCTGCCTTCACTAAATATTTCATGACTCTATCTGCCATTTTTTGCCCACTCATTTAACCCTTCTATGTTTCTTTGTAGATTCTCTGCCTCCTCTTAACAACTTATTTTTCTTCTTACCTTGGTGACATTTGCAAATTTAGCTACTACACATTTAATCCCTTTTCAGTGTGAGGGAGGTGGGGAAGGTTGTGTACTGGAGGTTGGGAGAGAAAGGTGTACCCTCGAGGAGTGGGAGGAGGGATGGCATGAATAATTCACCTCTTTACAATTGGCGGAGTTGGAGAAGTGGACAAGGTCATCGTTGTACATTTCCTGTGTATTGATGATGTCGCTGTACTCCTTCTGGCTCAAGTCCTCAGGATTAATCCCATTGGCTCGCAGAAACTCTTGATAGGCAACACTAAACGCCTGTCCAATGGACTGAGCTATCAGCTGTGCCTGTGTGGGTGCAAGAGAAATCACTGAAAACATCAACCCAACAATCAAACATTCCCCAGCCTGAGTGACAGAGGAATGAACAGCATCAATCCCTGGCCCTCATTCACTGAACAATTAATAAATCATTCAATACTGATGGGCAGTGTGAAATTCCCCGTTACTAAACCTGGAATTGACCCTGTAAGGAACAGGCTGTTTCCCTGAGTCTCTGTGAAATTGATCAGGATCTAGGTACCACAATGTCCACCTGGATGGAGCCGTTAACCCAGTGGGTGAACAGACTATTGACACCAAGTATTTCTGAGGCTGTGCAGTGCAATCTCTGCAAGTGGAGCTGGAACCAAGCAAGAGAAGCCCATAAGGAGACATTAAAGGAAAAAAAATCATACTCACATCCTCAGACTCAAAGACATGGCAGACCATCTTGTATTGTTTCTTGGTCTCCAGGCTCCCAGGCGTGCTCTCAATACAATCCTGGGAAGCTGCCCGTGGCACTCGCCGTCGAGCCATCAGAACAACAATATTACCAATGTCTGCAATGTAGGATATTGTGCGCAGTGCGTGGTCCATCATTGGCTCCTGGAAAAGGAGATACATCAGGATTAGCAGCTGCTGACAAAACTTACACCCTTTAAATAATGGAGTTACAGATATCAGAAACCCTCAAACTGCAGATCCAGCCACAGCGAACAGCAGACAAACTGAAGCACAATCTTTATCTTGACAGCAAACAAATTTTAAGCCATGGTTCAGTGGGTAACACTAACACTCTATTCCAAAAATTGGAAACAATTTCAATCTCATTTCAGACATAGGAGTAGAAACTACAGGCTAACACTGCAGTGTAGTGCTGAGGGAGCGCCACATTGTCAGAGGGTCAGTGCCGAGGGAGTGCCGCACTGTCAGAGGGTCAGTGCCGAGGGAGTGCCGCACTGTCAGAGGGTCAGTGCCGAGGGAGTGCCGCACTGTCAGAGGGTCAGTGCCGAGGGAGTGCCGCACTGTCAGAGGGTCAGTGCCGAGGGAGCGCCGCACTGTCAGAGGGTCAGTGCCGAGGGAGCGCCGCACTGTCAGAGGGTCGGCGCCGAGGGAGCGCCGCACTGTCAGAGGGTCGGCGCCGAGGGAGCGCCGCACTGTCAGAGGGTCGGCGCCGAGGGAGCGCCGCATTGTCAGAGGGTCGGCGCCGAGGGAGCGCCGCACTGTCAGAGGGTCAGTGCCGAGGGAGCGCCGCACTGTCAGAGGGTCGGCGCCGAGGGAGCGCCGCACTGTCAGAGGGTCAGTGCTGATTAGGAACTGCACTCTAAAATCATCAAGAGCAAATGGATGCCATAAGAGGATCAGCAATGAGGGTGCATTGGACTGTCTGAGTAGCAGGCTTGAAGGAGTGCCACACAGGCTGAGAGTCAGGGACAAGGGATTGCTGCACAGTCCTAACATCACAACAACAGAGCAATGCATATCTACCAGTTAGCAGTGAGTGAATTACCGGGAGAGTGCTGTAGTGTTATCGGGGAAGGAACTTGTGAATGTCACACTGGTGGAGATGGTTTTGAAACATTACATTGATGTCCTATCTGCTGTCTAAAGCAGATGTCCAGGATCCAGAACAGTATAAAAAAAGCAGTGTTTTCCTGGCATTTCAGACCAATAAGTGTCCCTGAGGTTCACTTAAGTGCAGATTCTGGATCTTTTTTTACATTGCTGTTTGAGAGATCTTGCAGAGCTCACATTGCCTTCCTCAAATGCACCATGATTACATTTTAAAATACTTTATTGGCTGTTTTCAGGGCATCTTGAGATTTGAAAAGTTCTGCATTTTTTATTTTGCCTTTTAAGTTTTTATTCATCATGCTGCTTTCCTGTACACCACCTGAGGAAGACTTTCCCCTCCCATCTCTCTCCATTCACTGATTTATGGAATACCTCATTCAGATGTAAGAATTTTACAGTGAATATTGGAAAGGAGCTTACCCATCTCATTGCTCACTCATCTGAAGCTGCAATCCTTCGCTCAGAACCTGGAATCTTCCATAATTGTATCACCTCCTTCCCCATCCCCCTGTCCACTGTTACTGGGGCGTGGGAGTGAGCATACACTGTTACCTGTGAATCTGCATTCAGAACTTTAATCCTCTGTGTGGAGATGAAGAGATCGACTTCGGTCATTGGCTGAGAATCTCCATCCGAACCCTGATGGAAAGGAAGTGACAGGGTCATTACTAAACCCAGGTACAAGCTATACATCTGAGTCGAGATTAGTTTCCATTGAATTAAATGTCTAATGTAGCACACGTGATGCAACTGTGCTGCATTAGTGGCCTGTTAAAGCAAAGAAAAATCAATCACTCTCACAGGATAGGGACAAGTTCCTTCAGGCTGTTTACTTACCCCTTTCTTCTTGGTTTTTGATGTTTTCTGCACCCTCTAAAGGAAACAAAATATGAAAAAAGTTAGAGATTGGAGATAGCACAACAGATTCTGAAAGGCAAGGTGTGCCCAGTCACTGGGTGCTGGTAGTGATATTCCTCCTCACAACCAATATATTATTTGAAGGCATGGGGCCCAGAATTGCCTTCAGTCAAAGAACAAAGAAAATTACAACATAGGAACAGACCCTTCGGTCCTCCAAACCTATGCTGACCATGCTACCCGACTGAACTAAAACCTCCTACTCTTCCGGGGACCATATCTGTGTATTCCCATCCTATTCATTTATTTGTCAAGATCACCCTTAAAAGTCACTGCCAAATCTGCTTCCACTACCTCCCCTGGCAACGAGTTCCAGGTACCCAACACTCTGTGTAAAAAATGTGCCTCGTACGTCTGTTTTAAACCTTGCCCCTCACATCTTAAACCTGTATCCCCTAGTAATTGACTCTTCTACCCTGGAAAGAAGCTTCTGACTATCCACTCTGTCCATGCCCCTCATAATCTTTTAGACTTCTATCAGGCTACCTCTGTTGTTCCAGCAAGAACAAACCAAGTTTCTCCAATCTCTCATAGCTAATGCCTTCCATACCAGGCAACATCCTGGTAAATTTTTTCTGTATCCTCTCCAAAGCCTCCACATCCTTCTGATAGAGTGGCAACCAGAATTGAACACTATATTTCTAGTGCGACCTCACTAAGGTTCTATAAAGCTGCAACATGACTTGCGAATTTTTAAACTTAGAAACCTGACCAATGAAGGCAAGAATGCCATTTGCCTTCTTGACTACCTTCTCCACCTGCGTTGCCATTTTCAGTGTACTGTATACCCAGATCCCTTTGCCTGTCAATACTCCTAAGGATTCTGCCATTTACTGTATATTTCCTATCTGTATTAGGCCTTCCAAAATGCATTTCCTCACATTTGTCCTGGTTAAACTCCATCTGTCATTTTCTCCAACTGATCAATATCCTGCTGTATCCTCTGATGGTCCTCATCGCTTTCAGCAAATCCACCAACCTATGTGTTGTCTGCAAATTTATTAATCAAACCAGTTACATTTTTCTTCCAAATCATTTATATATATTACAAACAACAAAGGTCCCAGCACTGATCCCTGAGGAACACCATTTATCACAGACCCCCATTCAGAAACACACCCTTCCACTGCTACCCTCTGTCTTCTTTGACCGAGCCAGTTTTGTATCCACGTAGCAGCTCACCTCTGATCCCATGAGTCTTCACCTGCACCAGTCTGCCATGAAGGACCTTGTCAAAGGCCTTACTGAAGTCTATGTAGACAACACCCACTGCCCTAGCCTCAATCATCTTTGTCACTTCCTCGTAAAACTCAATCAAGTTCACAAGACACAACCTCCCTTTCACAAAACCATGTTGCCTCTCACTAAATACTAATTGAGAGCAGAGGAGATTTACAAGGATGTTGCCTGGATTGGGTGGTATGCCTTATGAGGATAGGTTGAGGGAGTCTTTTCTCTTTGGAGAGACAAAAGATGAGGTGACCTGATAGAGGTTTATAAGATATTGAGAGGTATAAATCAGTTGGATTCTCAAAGGCTTTTTCCCCGGGCTGAAATGGTTGCTACAAGAGGACACAGGTTTAAAATGCTGTGGAGTAGGTACAGATGAGATGTCAGAGGTAAGTTTTTCATTCAGAGGGTGATGGGTGAGTGGAATCAGCTGCCGTCAATGGTGGTGAAGGCAAATTCAATTTGGTCTTTTAAGAGACTTCTGGATGAGTACATGGAACTTAATAGAATTGAGGGTTATTGGTAAGCATAGTAGGTAGAGATATTATCGGTGCAACTTGTGGGCTGAAGGGCCTGTTTGTGCTATAGTTTTTCTATGTTCTATGTTCTAATACATCCACTTATTTTCAAATGGGAATAAATCCTGTATCAAAAGAAACCTCTCCAATAATTTCCCTACTACTGATATAAGACTTACTGGCCAGTAATTATCTAAATTATTCTTGCTACCCTTCTTGAACAAAAGAATAACATTTGCTATTCTCCAATCCTCTGAGAGCTCCCAGTATAATGTGGAGATGCCGGGGCTGGACTGGGATAAACACAGTAAGAAGTTTCACAACGCCAGGTTAAAGTCCAACAGGTTTACTTGGCAACAAACACCACTAGCTTTCGGAGCACTGCTCCTTCGTCAGGTAAGTGGGAGTTCTGTTCACAAACAGGGCATATAACGAGACAAACTCAATTTATAGAGTAATGGTTGGAATGACATACAGATAGTGTCACACTATCTGTAATTGCCACGACTTGCCTGGGCTTACAAAATCTCACAACTGTCCTGGCTGGAGACAATACACATCTCTTAAACCTGTGCTTAACGTTCTCTCTACTCACATTGTCTGTCACATTTAAGACTTGATTACCAGTAAAGACTTGCATTCCAACCATTATTTTGTAAATTGAGTTTGTGTCTTTATATGCCCTGTTTGTGAACAGAACTCCCACTTTCCTGATGAAGGAGCAGCGCTCCAAAAGCTAGCGGCTTTTGCTACCAAACAAACCTGTTGGACTTTAACCTGGTGTTGTGAGATTTCTTACTCTGTTGACCTCCCCTGTAGCTAATGAGGATACAATGATTTCTCTCAAGGTCCTATCAATTTCCTCCCCTTGCCTCCCTCAGTAGTCTGTGATATATCCCATCAGGCCCTGGGGAATTGTCTATTTAATGTTTCTCAAGAACCCCAAGACCACCTCCTTTTTGATCTCAACATGACTCAAACTATCCTCACATCTTTTCCCAGACTCACCATCCACCAGGTTCTTCTCTTTGGTGAATACTGATGCAAAATACTCATTTCATACCTCGCCCATTTTCTCTAGCTCCACGCATAGATTCCTCCCTTGTCCATGAGTGGGCCAACCCTCTCCCTGGCTACCCTCTTGCTCTTTATATATGTACAAAAAGCCTTGGGATTTTCCTTAATCCTGCTTTATCGTGACCCCTTTTAGCCCTCCTTACTCCTTGCTTAAGTTTCTACTTTCCTTTATTCCACACTTGCTCTGTATGTTCCCAGCCTCCTAGCTTTGACAAATGCTTCCTTTTTCTCTCTGACTGGGCTCACAATATCTCTCGTTATGCAAGGTTCCCAAAACTTGACATACTTATCTTTCATCCTTACAGGAATGTGCTGGTCCTGAATCCTTATCAGCTTACACTTAAAAGCTTCCCACATACCAGGTGTTGCTCTACCCTCAAACATCTGTCCCCAATCTACATTCTTCAGTTCCTGTCTAATATTGTTATAATTAACCTTCCCCCAATTTAGTACCTTAACTTGAGTCCTGATCAAGTTACCTCTAGGTAACTTTCATAGATGAATCTTGATCTCCACTGTCTTCTAGTCCTTTAGAAATAAAGGCCAGCATTGTATTATCCCGTTTGATTATCTGTTCATCACAATTTAATTATTTATGGACATAGAAACTCACATATCTTCGATCCTCAACATTGGGAAAATCTCTAGTTTTATCCTTTTTAGTTTGAAATGGATGACCTCACGGATGCCAACATCAAAATCCATTTGTCACAGATTTTACCATTCATTTAATCTATCAACATTGATTCCAATTTTATGTTCCTTTCTACGTGGTTTGCCATGACCTCTAGCTCTGTGTCATCAGCAAATTTGGATATGCAGCTTTCCATCCCATCAGCCAAGCCATAAAAAAACTCTAGTCAGAACTTCAACTCTAGTTAACAAACTCCATGGAGGCCTTCATCAAATGTCTCCTTTAAGTCTTTATTAGTGACATCCACGGACAATGTCTTGCTCATTACTTGAACCACTTCAAAAAATTCAACCAGACCTGTGAAGGCGGCCCATTCTCCAACTTTTACATATCCATATCAATTCTCTAATCAGCTGAAACTTTTAGTGTTCCGTTACTCTATCTTTACTGACAGGGTCTGGTTAATTCCTAACAAAAGAAGTTAGAGGAACTGGTCTATAATTCCTTGATCTCCTTCTCAATGAGGTGTGTGAGTATTAGTGATGAACATAGCACTTTAACGCTATTTCTTCATTATTTTAACAATGTATCAGTCTGTTTCTAAACTGATATTCACACAGGCCATAATACATCAGTCAAATGGCAGAGATTGAATTGAGTGATACAAGATGAGTTAAACAAAGTACCTTGATGCGCCCCACAGCCTCCTGAGCCTGCATCATGCGGATGTTTTTGGAGGGGTTCCGCTCAGATAGTAACTGCGTGGAGCCCAGGTAATTGGCTGCAAAAATGATCCCATCAATCAGATCCTCAGGTTCACAGGGACCTGGAACTTAACCAAAAACAACACAGCATGTAAGCTCAAGAAATACTTCGAGTCCCCAAGTAGTAACAAGGGCAGCTAATATATCAATCATCAGTAGAAACCAAGATGAGTAGAACTATTCAACATCATTCACAGAACAAAGTGGAAATTGGAGCACAAAGAATCAGTCACCAAGCACTAAGTGCCAATCAGTTACTGAGTACCAATCACCAAGTACCAATCACTGAACATTTGCCCATCACCAAGTTCCAGTCCCCAAGTTGCAGTGCTTGAGCATAGGCCCATAACCGAGAGCCAAACAGTCACCGAGAATATGCCAGTCCTGAAACAAATCTCGAGATGTGGCTGGTCAACAGGAATTGTGGCCTCGAATATATTAATTTTTTTATTGATATTCATTGTGTCCAAGTACATCTCCGACTCTACTTACAGGCAGGACAAGGACAGCTCAAGACAAGCTTTACATAGGTACAGAAACAGAACATTCAGCCCAACCACTCCATAACAGTGCTCATGATTCACTTGAGCCTCCTCTGATTTTCCCTCAGTTAAAATCAATCATCACAACCTTTCTCCTCGACTCACTCCAGCGATCCTGGAAACACACCAGGTCCTACATTTACATAAGTTTCTAAAGAATCATACAGATGTGAAACATTAACTCAATGTTTCCCTCTCCATAGATGCTGCCAGATCTCCTATGTTTTTCTAACATTTTCTGTTTTTATTTCAGATTTCCAGCATCCATAGTACGATATTTTTATTTGACTATGCAGACCAGCTGGTGCTCTGTATAACTGATACCTTTGCTACATGGAATGGCCATTCCAGCTATTCAAAAAGTACTCACCATCCACAAAGTTGGGAAAGGCTGATGGCTTCTTTGTTTGCTGAAAAGAAACCAGATATTAGCAGCTGTCCTGCCACACAGCACCGTACCAACTAAACATCAACCAGCTACACCTCAATAAAGAACACAGCAAGACTTTAAATTCAATCCCTACAATCAGGTGAGTAAGAGACTCCATTCAATCACCTCACTATCTAGTCAGTTAGATAGATGGATGGTCAGATAGATAGATAGATACCCTGACTCTCATCCAAATTGCCAATCTTTATGTGTTAATGAAGATAGTCCAGTTTAGTTTTTTATATTAGTGTCACAAGTAGGTTTAAATTTACACTGCAATGAAGTTACTGTGAACTTCCACTAGTCATCACACTCTGGCGCGTGTTTGGGTACACTGAGGGAGAATTTAGCATGGCCAATGCACCCTAACCGGAATGTCTTTTGGAATGTGGAGAAAGCTCACGCAGACACAGGAAAGAGGTGCAGACACTGAGCCGAGATTGGAAGTGAACCTGGATCCTTGGCCTGTGCGGCAGCAGTACTAATCACTGTGCAATACTGTCACCCAGATAATTGTCAGAAGGATATTTAAAACCTTGGAACAGGTGACAGCCACACCTGACAGCCACGTGAATTCCATTTGGACTCCCTGAATAGTATACACCATTCCCCCCGTATATCCCAAATACACCATCCCCCCAGTATAGCCCCCAAATTACACCATTCCCCCCGTATATCCCAAATACACCTTCCCCCCGTATATCCCAAATACACATCCACCCCATCAGTATCCCAAATAACCATTTTCCCCCCCGCCCGTATTACACACATACACATGCCAACACGTATAACACTCCCAGGACAGGTACAGCACGGGGTTAGATACAGAGTAAAGCTCCCTCTACACTGTCCCCCTCATCAAACACTCCCAGGACAGGTACAGCACGGGGTTAGATACAGAGTAAAGCTCCCTCTACACTGTTCCCCATCAAACACTCCCAGGACAGGTACAGCACGGGGTTAGATACAGAGTAAAGCTCCCTCTACACTGTCCCCCCATCAAACACTCCCAGGACAGGTACAGCACAGGGTTAGAACACAGTAAAGCTCCTCAAAATTTTCCATCTATGCTGCCTTCATGCTAAAGATTGTCCCTGCTGTGTCAGCTATTCCATGGATCCCCTGACTCACTGTTAATGTTTGAAACTATCTTGTGCTAAAATCCACACACTTGTCAAATCTAAGCCTTCCATCCCAGTGCTGGATCACAACCGTTGAAGTGTAAGGCTGCGGTGAGGATCATCAGAGAGATTAAGAAATGTGCCAAGGCCACCAGGGGACGCAGTTTCATGTTATATTCCAGAAACTGGAGTGTCCTGAATAATTACGTCCAATCCTCTCCAATAGCTGCTTACAAAACCCTCTGGGGACAGCCATTTGATATGAACGGGAACTGTAAAACGTGGGGAACAGCGCAGGACCAAATGAGTGAACTAACAGCAACTGAGGATCGAACACATTCAACCACACAACAAGACAAGACTGAGGGTCAGAGGGAGTGTCATGTTATATTCTTTTAAATATCTTAAATTAAGCAGCATTTGCTGCCGCTCGAAGTGTTTTTGAATATGGGATGAATGTTTAAAATATTAATTATGTTCCAGATTTTATAAATATTACTAATATATTAAATACCTGTCTTTATTTCAATATCTATTAATACCAGTGATCTGTTAAACTGTTCTCTCTCTCTGCAATATACAAGCTCCAACTCCACATATTGAGTAACTTGTATCATTTTATATCTGCCGTAATAAAGAGATGTGAGAATACATCACAGCTGAATTGCTTCCTCACAGAAATCTCACTTGGTTAACTTTGCTCTGATTTCTGAGCCCCACAGCACAGGGCAGCTAGAGAATAGCCAGCAACTCATTCCTCATCCGTGCCAAATTAACAGGCGTCTGAGACATTCCTCAAGCAGGATTTCTGCTTCTGATCACTATTCAGTGTTCCCTGCAATGTGTGTGGATGTGGAATAAAGTGTAAGATCCTACCCTCCACAGTTGAAAAACTTGCCAACACTATCCAATCACACTGAACAATTATTTTAATCTTCATTCATGAGATATGGGTGTCGCTAGCTACCCAGCAATTTATTGCAGATGATGCTAAGATTGGTGGCATAGTGGACAGTGAAGAAAATTATCTCCAATTGCAGTGGGATCTTGATCAATTGGGCCAGTGCACTGACGAATGGTAGATGGAATTTAGTTTAGACAAACGCGAGGTAATGCATTTTGGTCGATTGAACCAGGGCAGGACTTACTCAGTTAGTGGTAGGGTGTTGGGAAGAGTTACAGAACAAAGAGATCTCAGGGTACATATTCATAGCTCCTTGAAAGTGGAATCATAGGTGGACAGAGTGGTGAAGAAGGCATGCTTGGTTTCATCAATCAGAACATTGAATACAGGAGCGGGGACGTCTTGTTGAAGTTGTACAAGGCATTGGTAAGGACACACTTGGAATACTTGGCGCAATTGTGGTCACCCTTTTATAGAAAGGATATTATTAAACTAGAAAGAGTGCAGAAAAGATTTAGCAGGATGTTACTGGGACTTAATGGATTGAGTTATAAGGAGAAGCAGGGTAGATTGGGACTCTTTTCCCTGGACCATAAGAGGCTGCGGGGTGACCCTTCAGAAATCTATAAAATAATGAGGGGCACAGAGCAGCTAGATAGTCAATATCTTTTCCCAAAGGTAGGGAAGTCTAAAACTAGAGGGCATAGGTTTAAGGTGAGAGGGGAGAGATACAAAAGGGTCCAGAGGGGTAATTCTTTTCACACAGAGTGTGGTGAGTGTCTGGAACAAGCTGCCACAGGTAGTACTAGAGGTGGGTACAATTTTGTCTTTTAAAAAACGTTTAGATAGTTACATGGATAAAATGGGTACAGAGGAATATGGGCTAAATGCAGACAATTGGGATTAGGTTAGGGATTTTAAAAAAAAAGGCTGCATGGACAAGTTGGGCTGAAGGGCCTGTTTCCATGCTGTAAACCTCTATGACATTATGCCTCTATAAGAGGAACCCTCAGCCTGAGGGTGTTTAAGAGTGAACTACATTGCTGTGGCTCTGGAGTCATATGTAGGCCAGACTGGGTAAGGATAGCAAATTTCCTTCTCTAAATGACATTAGTTTTTCCAACAGTCGACAATGGTTTCATGGTCATTAGACTTTTATTTCCAGATGTTTTTATTGAATTCAAATTTCACCATCTGCTGTGGTGGGATTTGAACCCAGTCTTTAGAACATTACCCTGGGATTCTGGATTACTAGTTCAATAACAATATCACTATGCCACTGCCTTCCCTAATTGGAAATGATGGGGTCAGTTTCTGGAGGGGACTCTAGAACATTCAAGAGAGCAAGGGAAGGAATGATTCTGATCTTGAGAAAGTTGATTCTGGTGAAGTGTACCTGCCCGGAGTTCCATTGCTTGTGTTCCTCAGCAGCTTTCAGACTGGGCTGGTCACTGCACGGGGGAGTCTCGCCACCTTTTCCATCGCTGACTGCTGCCTGGCAGAATCTGGGTCGACCTTCCCCTCTCCCCTGGCAGCCAGCCAGGTTTCTATCTAACTTCCCCTTCACAGCCTCCTCCACATTCTGCTCTCCAACACTGTTCAAGCTGCTCATGCTCATGCTCATTTTGATTTCAGCTACAATCTGATCAATATCCTCCTCTGCATCTTCTGCGTCTGCTTCATATTTGCTGCCTTGGTGCTGGGATGTCTGAGGGGATTGGATGACATGCTCAGAGGATGCATACTCCTGAGTGGTTCCTTCACTGTTGACTTCAGTGTGGGCTACAGTACAGTCTGTTTCCCCAAGCTGACCACCCCTGTCACAACCATGATCTTCAGATTCTTCAGTCGTCACTTGGGAGAGCCCGTTTGATTCTGCCCAAGCCTCTTCTACAGCTTCCTGGCAGTCATCAGCTGCTGCTGCAGCTATAGCCTGAGTTCTGTAGCCCTCTCCGATGCACCCTATGTCTTCCAGGTAACTATCTTCCTCAGGACAGTATCTAATATAATAAGTCACACCTTCTTCCTCCTCGGGTAGACCTTCATCGTAATCTTCCTCTTCCTCAGATGTATTGTTTACATAGTCGGAGCTCGAGTCACCGTCCCCAGGGTTGTCACAGAGATTGGTATCCACAGTAATTGGAGATGATTCCTTGCCATCCTCCTGCCAATCTTCAGAGGGCTGATATTTTGGTTCCTCCTGGCACTGAGGGAGAGTGGAGCAAGGACCTTCCACCGGGCTGCTCGCCATCATCACCAGCTCCAGCCGGTTCAAACTGCCGTCCCGTCACATTCCAGTCTTGGTTTAAAGAGTTATTCTGTGGAAAACAGAAAGGTATCAGTGCAAAACAACAACACTTTAATGCCTTCACATTGTAAAACGTGGGAAATAGAGGTCCATCCAGAACAACATTATAGCACATATCATTCCGGGACATTTACGCAGACAAAATATTCATAATGAGGACCTCCCCTGCTGTCTTTCCTTGTGGGCTACTCAACCCCCCCCCTCATCAACCAGCCAAACCCCTCCTTTCGTAGTGAACTATTTCTTTCTATTATCTCCTTCAGGCACTGACTCTCACTGAGGTACGGGTCCCACACACACTGACTCTCACTGAGGTACGGGTCCCACACACACTGACTCTCACTGGGGTACGGGTCCCACACACACTGACTCTCACTGGGGTCCGGGTCCCACACACACTGACTCTCACTGGGGTACGGGTCCCACACACACTGACTCTCACTGGGGTACAGGTCCCACACACACTGACTCTCACTGGGGTACGGGTCCCACACACACTGACTCTCACTGGGGTACGGGTCCCACACACACTGACTCTCACTGGGGTACGGGTCCCACTCACACTGATTCTCACTGGGGTACGGGTCCCACTCACACTGATTCTCACTGGGGTACGGGTCCCACACACACTGACTCTCACTGGGGTACGGCTCCCACACACACTGACTCTCACTGGGGTACGGGTCCCACACACACTGACTCTCACTGGGGTACGGGTCCCACACACACTGACTCTCACTGGGGTACGGGTCCCACACACACTGACTTTCACTGGGGTACGGGTCCCACACACACTGACTCTCACTGGGGTACGGGTCCCACACACACTGACTCTCACTGGGGTACAGGATCCACACACACTGACTCTCACAGGGGTAAGGGTCCCACACACACTGACTCTCACTGGGGTACATGTGCGGACAGATTGGTACTTACACAGTGGCCCACTAAACGCTATCCTGCCTGCCTCTTCAGCAGGTATAGAGTAATCCCTGATTTTTAATGAGATTCACACAAGTGAACTTTGCACATAATATGTGAGATTCATTTTGAAAATCCCACTTAAAAAAGCAACAGGATTTACTCCAATTTTTACATAAATTCGACACTTAGAATTTTAATATCTATTAAGAGTATAGAAACGTAGAGGGACCTGGGGGTGCAGGTGAACAAGTCTCTGAAGGTGGCAGAGCAAGTGGAGAAGGTTGTGAAGAAAGCATATAGTATACTAGCCTTTATAGGAAGGGTATAGAGTACAACAGCTGGCCTTTAATGTTGCAGTTGTATAAAACGTTGGTTAGACTCATTTGGAATACTGCGTCCAGTTCTGTCGCCTTACTACCAGAAGGACGTGGAGACTCTGGAGAGAGTGCAGAGGGTTTACCAGGATGCTGCCTGGTATGGAAGGTCTGAGTTACAAGGAGAGGTTAGGCAAATTGGGACTATTTTCCTTAGAAAGACGTAGACTTAGAGGAGATCTAATAGAGGTGTACAAGATTATGAAGGGGATAGATAGAGTAAACAGGGTTTAGCTTTTTCCTA
This sequence comes from Sphyrna mokarran, assembly GCA_024679065.1. Lineage (NCBI taxonomy): Eukaryota > Metazoa > Chordata > Chondrichthyes > Carcharhiniformes > Carcharhinidae > Sphyrna > Sphyrna mokarran. The sequence continues at coordinate 646,944 of JAGIQG010000033.1, forward strand.
GGATGGACTCAAATAGCACGAGGGGTCATGGGCTTAGGGTGAGGGGTAAGGTATAATTTGGATGCTAGAGGGAGTTTTTTCACACAGAGGGTGGTGGGGGTATGGAATGCGCTGCCAAGTAAAGTGGTGGAGGCAGGTACTCTGGAGTTATTTAAGAAATACTTAGATGGGCACATGAACAGAATGGGAATGGAGGGGTATAGAAAACTGATTTAAAATAGGGATCATGAGCCTTGGGAGTCCCTGGGAAGTGTGTAAATAGATGATGATATTGATGTACTTGTTTTTATCCTACAGGTGCTTTGGTCCACCTTGTTGTCTAACGAGGGGCATACACGCGATGGGTCGTGAGAGGACTGCTCTTGGATCTTAGAAACATAGAACATTGCAGCGCAGAACAGGCCCTTTGGCCTTTGATGTTGCACCGACCAATTAGGAAAAAAGCAATGACCCTCCAAACAAACCATTCCCTTTTCGTCCATAAAACTATCTCTAACCTCTTAAACGCCACCAAACTTGGCGCATCTACAACTGCCGCAGGCAGGGCATTCCATACCCTTACCACCCTCTGGGTAAAGAGCCTACCTCTGGATATCCGTCCTATAACTACCACCCCTTAATTTAAAGCTATGTCCCCTCGTGCTAGCTTTCTCCATCCTAGGAAAAAGGCTATCACTGTCCACCCTATCTAAACCTCTAATCATCTTATATGTTTCAATAAGGTCTCCTCTTAGCCGCCTTCTTTCTAACGAAAACACCTCAAATCCCTCAGCCTCTCTTCATAAGACCTGCCCTCCATACCAGGCAACATCCTGGTAACCTCCTCTGTACCCTCTCCAATGCCTCCACATCTTTCTTATAATGTGGGGACCAGAACTGACACAATACTCCAAGTGCGGCCGCACTAGAGTTTTGTACAGTTGCAACATGACGTTGCGGCTCCGAAATTCAATCCCCCTACCAATAAAAGCTAAGACTCCATATGCCTTCTTAACAACCTTATCGACTTGATTGCCAACTTTCAGGGATCTATGCATATAGACACCAAGAGATCCCTCTGTTCTCCAACACTATTAAGAGTCCTACCATTAGCCCTGTACTCTACACATTTGTTATTCCTGCCAAAGTGAATTACCTCACACTTTTCCGCATTAAACTCCATTTGCCACCTCTCAGCCCAGCTCTGCAACTTGTCCAAGTCTCTCTGCAAACTATAACACACCTCTTCACTATCTACAACTCCTCCAACTTTGGTGTCGTCAGCAAATTTACTAATCCATTCCTTCAATATTCCTCATCCAGATCATTTATAAATATTACAAACAGCAGAGGCCCCAAACAGATCCCTGGGTACACCACTTGTAACCGAACAATAAGTGCGGCGCTCCCTCAGCGCTGACCCTCTGACAGTGCGGCGCTCCCTCAGCGCTGACCCTCTGACAGTGCGGCGCTCCCTCAGCGCTGACCCTCTGACAGTGCGGCGCTCCCTCAGCGCTGACCCTCTGACAGTGCGGCGCTCCCTCAGCGCTGACCCTCTGACAGTGCGGCGCTCCCTCAGCGCTGACCCTCTGACAGTGCGGCGCTCCCTCAGCGCTGACCCTCTGACAGTGCGGCGCGCCCTCAGCACTGCACTGTGTTGGGCTGGATTTTGTCAGAAAATGGGAGGCGGATGCACAATGTTTCCAGCCAGGACTAAGGTTACAGATTCTGTACAATCTTCCATGCCTGAAATAACGACTCTACAAGCTAGCTGGTAACTATGGAAACAGAAATGTAGCTTTGTTCTGTGTATTGTACAGTCCAGAGCCAAGGCATGTCATGAAGCTCTTCACTGAATCTCGCAGTGCCTCCATTTCCAGCCTGTCTAATCTTGCCAGCTGCTGGGACAATGGATGCACGGAGCTCTTGACTGCAGCCTAATTGTGGACAATAAGAGTTCCTGATTGCTCTCCTATAACTGGGAACGCTGCTGTTCAGCATGGAAGGACAAGCAAAGCACAATACATACCAATCCAGGGGTTCATCAGCCCCGATATCATCTCACACAGCCACAAACAACATTCTATACAAAAAAATCCTTCACCTCCTGATCTTGCTGATCAGCTGGGACCTGGAGATGGTATCAAACAGATTAATGTCCTGGACGGAATTCTGCTCCTGGATTGAAGGAAATTCTGGATAGTTTAGCAACGAGTCCCGTAAATTTGCAGAAATTTCACGACAATCAGCAGTCAGCAATATCTGCAGCTGGGCCTAAATGGGAGCCCTGATAAATAATTCATGGCCCTCGCTCTCAAACACATTTCATCACAAGCAGTTGTAAGGATTTCATTGTCAGTTTATTTTAACATGCAGACATCGGAGAAACTGGACGTAACCCATCTCAAACTCTAACCTCCTCTCTGTCTCTTTCGGTGTAGAAATCAGCTACGTATCTTCAGCATTTTGTTTTTGTACAGATTTCCTCTATTTCTGGCTTTTTCTTAATCCTATTCTTTTTTATAAATCTTGATGTTTATCAGAATGAAATGTACAGATTACGGATAGCGCAATGTGTACAGTCCAGATCCTGACTGATTGAACAATGTGCATTAACAAAGGGCACAGGGGCAGGAAAGATAGCGAGATGGCTGGGGAAGAAATAGAAAGGAGAGAGAAAAGACAGCCACTATTGTGAGCCATGACTGAGTTTGGAACATAGGAGCAGGGATAGGCCATTTAGCCCCTCAAATTTACTGCCGTTTTACCAGAACGTGGCTGTTTCTCTATCTCAAAGCCATCTTCCTGCACTACATCCCCAAATATAAATGTTGATATCTAGAAATCAAGTGACCCCCCTGCTTTGAACATACTCAATAACTGAGTCTCCACAGCTGTCTGGTCTGGAGAATTGCAATGGTTTATCAACCTGTGAAGAAATTCCTCTTTGTTTCAGAGCCTCCTCTTTTTCTGAGATTGCATTACCCAGTTCTTGATCCTCCTCTCCCCAAGGGAACATTGATTCTGCATCCACTCTGTCCAGCCCTGCAAGAAATTTGTATGTGTCAATGAAATCACCTCTGTCTTCTAACTTTCAGAGAATATAGGCCTGGTCACCTCAATGTTCCCTCACTGGACAATCCCAACATCCTCAAGATCAATCTATAGCCAGAGTATCATTTCTTCAGTAATTATTCTCACCTCTGAGTCAGAAACTTGTGGCTTCAAATCTCAATCAAGGACTTGATCAGAAAAATCATGGCTGATACTCCAGTGAAATACTGAGGGAGTGCAGCACCATCAGAGGTGCTATCTTTCAATGAGACATTAAACAGAAGCATGTCTGCCCTCTGGTGAAACTAAAGGATCCTACATTCCTATTTTGAAACAGAGCAGAAGGGCTCTCTCTGCTGACCCGGCCAATATCATAAAAACACATTATCTGGTTATCACATTGCTGTTTGTGGGATCTTGCTGTCTGCATATTGGCTGCTGTGTTTCCTGTATTATGATGACTATATTTCAGAAGTACTCCTTCGGCTTGAAGGTACTCTGGGACGTGGTTGTAAAAGTTGGAGATAGATCTGAATTGATAGGAATGCAGTTCAAAGTTTGGGCAATGGAGTTCTAGTTCTATCTCTACTTCACATTCCTATTTGGTGAGATTCTATGGGTATCATACCTTGTAAAAAGGTCTCATAACACCAGGTTAAAGTCCAACAGATTTATTTGGTAGTAAACACTACTAGCTTTCGGACCACTGCCCCTTCATCAGATGAGTGGAAAGTTTTGATTACAAACAGGGCATATAAAGACACACACAGTTTACAGAAAACTGATTAGAATGCAAGTCAGTCTGGAGACAACACATATCTCTGTAACCTATGCTTAATGCTATCTCCACTCACATTGTCTGCACCTTTAAGACTTGAATAGCAGATTAGCTGTAAAGATTCGCATTCTAATCAGTATTCTGTAAACTGTGTGTGTGCCTTTATATGCCCTGTTTATAATCAGAACTTTCCACTCACCTGATGAAGGAGCACTGCTCTGAAAGCTAATGGAATTTACTACCAAATAAACCTGTTGGATTTTAACCTGGTATTGTGAGACTTCTTACTGTGTTTACCCCAGTCCAATGCCGGCATTTCCACATCATATTATACCTTGGACATTTCTGTCCTTTAAGGTATCGGATTCCCCACTATTCAAACAGGCACACCTGTTCTGGAAATGTATTTGCCAAGTTTTTGGAAGGGAATGTTAAAGGGATGGGAAGGCAAAAAAGGACATCTTTATCATGGACTAATTTCAGGAAATACACATGATTCCATTGTTAATCCTGATCAAGCACTCCTCCTCTTTAACAGGCTCCATTCAGCCTTGCATGGAGACACTGTACTATTACCACAAAATCGTAAATGGAACAGAATTTCATAGTATTTTAAGCTTTATCCGGATTAGTGACTACAAGTACCAGGGAAATGTAGAGATGTGCAGATAGCAGTCTCTGCCAGCACAGATCATAATAACAATGGGTCAGAAACTGAGAAATTGAATTTGGGGGGGATAATCTCTCTCCCCGTCACTCTCTCTGCACAAACCTTACTTGCTATTTTATTGAATCTATTCTGATCAGGGATCCTGTCAGCTTTCTTTCTAATGTTCTTCATATTCTGAGTGAAATGGTGAGCTTCTCACCTTCATCACATTCCACTTCCATTCACAGCTAGAAACCCGTTATTTTCCAATTCCTCATGTTTTTCCAATCTTGATGTTCTACACTTTGAGCCTTGACCCTTCATCTGGATCACCCAGCCTCTCAAACCAACTCTCACATTCAATTAGCTAACGGGTGGCCTCGTCTTCACTTATTTATCAGCACTTATTCCATAATCTCTGAAATCCTGACCCAACAGTCTCAGTCCTGAAATCTCTAACTAAACGCCAGCTCGGGGAGTTTTGATGAGAGATTCCAAACATGAAAACTTGGAGGAGTCAGTCACTCGGTTCTTCAATAAGATGATGACTGATGTGATAATAATAACTCCACATTCCTGCCTACCTCCAAGAACCTTTCACCCCCTTGTTTATCAGGAATCTACCTAGTTTTATTTAAAGATTCTGCTTTCATTGCCTTTTGAGGAAGAGAATTCCAAGACTCACGACTGTCTCTGAGAAAAACATTTCTCCTCATTGGTGTGAATGGGTGACCCTTTATTCTTAAACAAAAACCTCTGGTTCTAGATTCTCCCTCAAGAGAAAACACCCTCTCTACATCCACCCTATCAAGACCCCTCAGGATCTTATGTATTTCAGTAAAGTTGCCTCTTGTTCTTCTAAATTTCTGTAAATCCAATCCTAGCATGTCCAACCTTTCCTCAGAAGAAGGCCATTCCAGATATTTGTCTAGTAAACTTCTTCTGAGCTACTTCTAATGTATTTACATTCTTCCTGTACAGAACATCCACACGTGGTCTCAGCAACGTTCTACATAACTGAAACACAACTTCCTTATTTACATATTCAATTTCCCATACAATAAACAATAATATTCTAGCAACCTCCTAGTTATTTGCTGTAACTGAGTGAAGAATCCATATCTCCAAAAACCATATGCTTCTTAAAAAATTGGAAGAATATCAATTACTTGGACACTCTCCTGAGTTTCTTTTTAACAAAAGGCTACAAGATCACTTTGGTCTGTGAGCAAGTTGCTCTTTCCCAAGGCATTATGCAATTTTCAGCTAAATGATCACTTGGTGAGAATAAGTTTATTTGTTTATTTGAGTTTATTACAGTAATAAATCACAGTACCCAGACCGTGGGCTGCTGCTGAGTGTCTGAACCACCTGGCCTTTCTGTCCACTAGGAGTGGTACCACTGAACTATTGTAAAGAGATATTATGTACGGATAGCACATGATATTCCAGCTGCAGGGTGTACAGGGATACAGAAAACTCAGGCATAGATAAACCAACATTTTCAGTGGCCAGTGATGTAGCGCCACTTTACAAAACATGCCATATGTGCCAGATAGTGGGGAAACCACAAGCTACTATCAAACCAGCAGTCTTTATTCCCATACCAGTTTTGGGAATACCGATTTAGTCAGGTGTCAGCAAATTATGTATGATTGTTACTGAAAACTAAGGGAAATCAGGATATCCTTACCATTATGGATATGACAACTCAATTTCTAGAGTGAGAGTGCTTTGAGAACAATTACAGCTAAGGTCTTAATGTAGAAATTAACCCAATTCTTTACTCAATATGTAGATCCAGTCAGCACAAGGTTCCAATTTTATGTCTAATATTTTCAAAGAATAATGAATCGTTAAAGTTCACAGCATCCACAGACACAGAAAGCTTTAGAGAGGTACCATAAAACTCTCAAAAAACAATTAAAGCACATTGTTTTGAATAAAGGACAGGACTTTCTTTTATTTGCTACCTGAAATTTACCAAACAAATCTACCGGTTTAAGTCCTTTTGAATTCATTTATGAGCATGTAATAAGAGGTCCTCTAAAATTAATCAAAGTGTTTTCAGCCTGAGGGATGAATCCTGTAAGCTATATTATGTGCCAGTGTTTCAGGAATATCTCATGGGAGGCTGCAAAGTGGCTCAGGAACATCTTAAAATTTCACAATGATGAAGGATTGTGCAGGTAAGTAAGCCAAGACCCATACATAACAATCAAGGGATGAAGGGTTAATAGTATTGCCTCAACAGTAAGAATCTCTGACAGCATGTTCATAGAAACTAGAAGCAGGAGTAAGTCATTCGGCCCTTTGAGCCTACTCCGCCATCCATTTTGATCATGGCTGATCATCAAATTCAATTTCCTGATTCCCCATGTTCCTTGATACTTTTAGCCCCAAGAGTTATATCTAATTTCTTCTTGAAATCAGACAATTTCTGATTTGGCCTCAACTACATTCTGTGGTAGTGAATTCCACACATTCACCATACTCTGAGCGAAGAAATTTCTCCTTACCTCAACTCTAAAAGGTTTACCATTTATCTTCAAACTATGATTCTTAGTTCTGGTCTCCTTCACCATTGCACCATTCTGAATCTACCCTGTCTAATCCTGTCATAATTTTATAAGTTTCTTCCAAACTCCAGTGAATATAATCCTAACCAACTTAGTCTCTCCTCATATAACAATCCTGTCATCCCAGGAATCAAACTGGTAAACATTCGCTGAAGGTTTCTATATAGCAAGAACATCCGCAGATAAGGACATTAAAACTGCACACAATACTCAAGGTGTGGCCTCACCAACATCGTATACAATTGTAGCAAAACATCCTTATCTCTCTACTCAAATCTTCTTGCTATGAAGGCCAACATACCATTTGCCTCTTTACTGCCTGCTGTACCTGCTTTCAGAAACTGATATAATGAGGACTCCAAGTTCTCACTCAGTATCCAACTTTACACCCATTCAAGAAATACCTCACATTTATCCACACTAACTGCATCTGCCATGCACATGCCCACACACTCAGCCTGTTCAAATCATGCTGAAGCATCTCTGCATCTTCCTCATAGCTCACCCTCCCACCTAATTTTGTATCATCTGCAAATTTTGAGATAATATATTCCGTTCCCCCTTCCAAATCATTAATATATATGAAAAGTTGGGCATCCTAGTACAGATCCTTGTGGAACCCCACTAGTCACTGACTCCCAATCAGAAAAAGACCCATTCATGGTGCATACAAGCTAGTTAGGAGGATTGATGAAGTAAATTATTTGATAGACTCCTTGGATCACAGGAAAAATAACTGGTTATGTCATATCAATATGTTAAAACAATACCATTATGGGGTGGAGGATAAGAGAGAGCAGGTATGCAAGGTAGTAAGGACAATGGAGGATGAAAAAGACAGTGAGAGTGAGGCAGAAAGAGACTTAAACAGTTAGCCAATTAAAGGTTCTACTATCCAGTTAGTTAACACTAAAATTAGACACTATATTCAAATACCTGAGAGATAGGACAGCGAGAAGATTTAGTGAGGTTATCTACAGAATTTAAAGGAATTTGTCAGGATAAACCAGGGTGTACAAACAGCTTTAGGAGAATATGTCCCTGTAGATACAGGAACATATTCTCCTATACAACAACATCCTTTTCATTTAAACCCAGACTCAGGTGCACTGTAGGGATTCTATGATTCAAATCGGCTATACCAATGCAGAGTGATGTCATTCAAGCTATAAAATATTCCAGCCATTTTCCAAAGAGTAATAAATCAAGTGATAACCAATGTTCCTAACTGTGTGGTTTACCTGGCTTACGTACTGATTTACAGCAACATTTGGAAAGATCACTTAAAGCAACCGGAAGCCGTATTTAAACAATTACAGTTGGCACATCTTGTTATAAACCTTGCCAAGGACATACCATAGGGCAAGGACAGGTATTGCTGAAAACCGTGAAAGGACAGGATTTGGCAAAATTCTGGACACCCAGATCTCTCTGCATCTCAGAAGCTCTGCAATCTCTCACCATTTAGATAATACACCTCTTTTTTATTCTTTCTGTAAAAATGGACAATTTCACATTTGCCCACATTATTCTCCATTTGCCAGATCTTTGCCCACTCACTTAACCTATTTATATTTCTTCGTAGCCTCCTTATGTCCTTTTCACAACTTACTTCCCTATCTATCTTTGTGTCGTCAGCAAGTTCAGAAACTATACCTTTAATGCTTGCATCCAAGCCATTGATAAGCCACTGTAAGTGTTGAAGATTCAGCAATGATTCCTGTAGCACATCATCCATTACTTCTTGCCAATCAGAAAGGAACTTGATAATTTTACTAACTTTTAGGGTTTGTTGTTGCTCTGTTATATCTATGAATTTTATTCTTTTCATTCTTAAATTAAATTGTTTATTTTGTATTTCTGTTTTGTTTTATGACTTTAAGTTACAAGAGACTTGAGTTCAAGCAGCTGCATGGTGTCTTAAATATCCACAATAAAATTAACTAGTTTTTTTAAATCAACAAGGTGGCACCAGTGGTTCGCAATACTGACTCACAGCAGCAAGGACCCAGGAGTTTGCACATTCTCCCTGTGTCTGCATGGGTTTCCTCCCAGTGCTCTGCTTTCCTCCCCCAGTCCAAATGATGTGCAGGTTAGGTGAAATGGTCATCATAAACTACCTTATAAAGCCAAAAGGTGTGTAGGTTGGATAAATTAACCATGCTAAATGGAGATGGGGGAATCAGAGGACCTGGGTGGGATGCACTCCCAGGCAGTCAGTGCAGACTCCATGGGCCGGATGGCCTCTTCCTGCAGTAGTGGCATTCTTTAAATTCTTTAAAATGTTGAAGGACTGGTTAAAAGTAGTTTGAATTTTGGATGCTTTTGTTTTTAAACAAAATGTATCCACTGATTTAATTGATAGTATATTTGTATTGTAAGATATCTTTGTGCTGAATCATTATGATAGGAAGTGTTTTTAAAATTTGTATTTGAGGGAATGGGTTACAATATGTTCATGTGAATATTTATGAAAGGTGCACTACTGACAAGAGGGTGTGGATTTTGTGAGTGTAGCTAAAGGAAATATATCATTTACTTGCAACTGGAATATAAACTCAGAGCTCAGGACAACAAGGAATGAACATTTGCCTTTGGGCCGTATGATTCTGATTATAAAGGCGGGGTGATAGAAGATGATTCACACCATAAACCAATGGAAGAGGTGAATTTGGGCTTTTTCCAAATATGGAGGAGAAATAATGAGAAGTGAGGATAAAAGTTGGAAAATTGTTATCTTTGTTGGCACAATGTTGCATCGTTCAATGTCATTTCAAACAAGAAAAAAGAAAAGTATCACCTGTGCTGGCAATGCTCAAGATCTCCTCAGAACTCAAGGGACAAGGAACTTCTATGCTGTCTTCACAGCTTTGTGTTAAACATATGCAAAATTTTGCTTAATAAATTCTATTTGATTAATAAATACTAGTTATTTGCTCAGTCAAGTTCAACTGAGGACCAGTGTGTGAGAAATTAAGAACTCAAAATATAGAAATTTTAATTTGAAGACACTTAAATCCCACATTGCCTCTCTCTTTTCTATTAGCTAGCCAATCATCTAACCATGCCAATATGCTACCATCCTAAACGTAAGTCTTTACCTTCTTCAATAATCTTTGATGTGGCACCTTATCAAATACTTTCTGGAAATTTACGTACAATGCATTCAATGTTATTGACCTGAAACATTCACACTATCTCCACAGATGCTGCCTCACCTGTTTGGTGTTTCCAATATTCCTGATTTTATTTAAAATTTCCGACACCAGTAATGTTTTACTTCTGCCCAGTATTCACAGCCTTTCTAGAACACAGTTCCAGATTTCCACTTCTAAATGGCCACGATCTAATCTTTGTTCTGAGCCCTGTATCTAGAAGAAAAGATTTCTCTCCATCTACTCGATGTTATTTGATTATTTTATGTATTCTTTTTCTCCATTGTCTGACAGAGAGCTGGAGCATCTCCCTATTCTGCCCAACATTTCTCATTCAACCAAAAGACAGATGAGCCAACCATGTGTCTGTGGCTGAAGACCAGATTTCCCATTTTATCAGTTACCACCTCAAATCTGCATTGCACAGGAAACAGTGGGATATTTAAAGGAGAAAGAGAGCAGCAACACAGTATATTAATGCTGACTTGTTTAAAAAAGCTAAGCAATTCTGAATAAATAACATTTTTCAGCGCAGCTCATTTCTGCTCCCACTTTTTCAGAATGCAGGAAGGCCTCCCAGGGTTTAAGTCATCTTGAGATTTGTATTAAACCGAAGAGAAGCTCAGGCTGACAGTTTGCACAGATCCTGCACAGCCCAGCTGAAATAAGTGGCTCACTGCCATCACAGTTTGAACTTGCAATCAGCAGCTGCTGTATTCAGCCCCGTTCCTCTCTTCCCACCAGTTTGCCCTGCTCTCCCAATTCCTTCCTGCTCCTGCCATGCTCTTCCCAGCCCACTTCCGAACCTGGACTAATGGCCTCAACACCATCCTGAGACTCTGCTATTATCCTGTAATTTTAAACACAATATTCACCATTGTCCGGACTGATAGCCTTGTGACTGGCTGTACCACATACAGGCAAGAGTTCCGTAATAAGCATTGGCCATTCCTGACTCTTAGCTGGATGTTTGCCTGGTATCATATCGAGTACTTCGAAACAGTGTAGTCACACACTGATTCCAGTACCACTTGATGCTAGCACTGACCTTCCTTTCCAGTTATATACAGAAATCAGCATCAACCAAGTGACTAATCCTCACCACAACAATACAGGGACAGCAATGATTCTATTTTCATTCACTGACTGAAATGTGAACACTGAAGCTCAAACCACCTCTTCCTATTTACATGTGGTCAAAGCAGAGTTTGTGCCCTGCCTCACATATGAGACATTGACACAGGAGTGAACCAAACACACTTCATGAATCACGCACAGCGCTATTGCTATTGTTACAGTCATGTCCAACACGGAAATTATCACACTGTGAAATAGATCTGATGCATAGCACCAGTGTGTATGCATCCATCACTATATAACACTGGGGTACAATACTGGTGGGAGGTTCTGTCATTGCATAACACTGGGGTACAGTACCGGTGGGGACGGGTCTGTCGCTGTATAACACTGGGTCACAGTACCAGTGGGGACGGGTCTGTCGCTGTATAACACTGGGTCACAGTACCGGTGGGGACGGGTCTGTCGCTGTATAACACTGGGTCACAGTACCGGTGGGGACGGGTCTGTATAACACTGAGGTACAGTAACGGTGGGGACGGGTCTGTATAACACTGAGGTACAGTAACGGTGGGGACGGGTCTGTCGCTGTATAACACTGGGTCACAGTACAGGTGAGGACGGGTCTGTCGCTGTATAACATTTAGGTACAGTGCTGGTAGGGACGGGTCTGTCGCTGCATAACACTGGGTCACAGTACCTGTGGGGACGGGTCTGTCGCTGTATAACACTGGGTCACAGTACTGGTGGGGACGGGTTTGTCGCTGTATAACACGGGTACAGTGCTGTTGGGAACGAGTCTATCGCTGTGTAACACTGGGGTACAGTACTGGTGGGAATGGGTCTATCATTGTATAACACTGGGGTACAGTGCTGTTGGGAACGAGTCTATCGCTGTATAACACCGGGGTACCCTACTGCTGGGGATGGGTCTGTCGTTGTATAACATTTGGGTACAGTACTGGTGGGAGGTTCTGTCATTGCGTAACACTGGTTATAGTACTGTGGGAATGGATCTGTCACTGTATAATACACTGCGGTACAATACTGGCAGGGACGGGCCTGTCGCTGTGTAACACTTGGGTACAGTACTGCAAGGGACGGGGTTTCACTGTATAACACTTGGGTACAATACTGGTGGGGACGGGTCTGTCATTGTATAATAGTTGGGTACAGTGCTGGTGGGGACGGGTCTGTCGCTGTATAACACTAGGTACACAACTGGTGGGGATGGGTCTGTCACTGTATAACACTGGGGTACAGTGCTGGTGGGGACGGGTCTGTCGCTGTATAACACTAAGGTACACAACTGGTGGGGATGGGTCTGTCACTGTATAACACTGGGGTACAGTGCTGGTGGGGACGGGTCTGTCGCTGTATAACACTGGGGTACAGTACTGGTGGGGACGGGTCTGTCATTGTATAATAGTTGGGTACAGTGCTGGTGGGGACGGGTCTGTCACTGTATAACACTGGGGTACAGTACTGGTGGGGACGGGTCTGTCACTGTATAACACTGGGGTACAGTGCTGGTGGGGACGGGTCTGTCACTGTATAACACTGGGGTACAGTACTGGTGGGGACGGTCTGTCGCTGTATAACACTGGAGTACAGTACTCGTGGGGACGGGTCTGTCACTGTATAACACGGGGGTACAGTACTGGTGGGGACGGGTCTGTCGCTGTATAACACTTGGATACAGTACTGGTTGGGACGGGTCTGTCGCTGTATAACACTGGGGTATAGTACTGATGGGGACGGGTCTGTCCCTGTATAACACTGGGGTACAGTACCGGTGGGGATGGGTCTATCACTGTATAACACGGGGGTACAGTACTGGTGGGGACGGGTCTGTCGCTGTATAACACTGGGGTACAGTACTGGTGGGGATGGGTCTATCACTGTATAACACTGGGGTACAGTACTGGTGGGGACGGGTCTGTCAGTGCATAACACTGGGGTACAGTACTGGTGGGGACGGGTCTGTCAGTGCATAACACTGGGGTACAGTACTGGTGGGGACGGGTCTGTCGCTGTATAACACTGGGGTACAGTACTGGTGGAGATGGGTCTATCACTGTATAACACTGGGATACAGTACTGTGGGGATGGATCTGTCACTGTATAATACACTGGGGTACAGTACCTGTGGGGATGGGGTCTTCACTGTATAACACTTGGGTACAATACTGGTGGGGATGGGTGTGTCACTGTATAACACTGGGGTACAGTACCGGTGGGGACGGTGTCTGTCACTGTATAACACTTGGGTACAGTACTAGTTGGGACGGGTCTGTCACTGTATAACACTGGGGTATAGTACTGATGGGGACGGGTCTGTCCCTGTATAACACTGAGGTACAGTACTGGTTGGGACGGGTCTGTCGCTGTATAACACTGGGGTACAGTACTGTGGGGATGGGTCTGTCACTGTATAATACACTGGGGTACAGAACTGGTGGGGACGGGGTCTGTCACTGTATAACACTGGGGTATAGTACTGGTGGTGACACGTCTGTCGCTGTATAACATGGGGGTACAGTACTGGAGGGGATGGGTCTATCACTGTATAACACTGGGGTACAGTACTGTGGGGATGGATCTGTCACTGTATAATACACTGGGGTACAGTACCTGTGGGGATGGGGTCTTCACTGTATAACACTTGAGTACAGTACTGGTGGGGATGGGTGTGTCGCTGTATAACACTGGGGTACAGTACTGGTGGGGACGGGTCTGTCGCTGGATAACACTGGGTCACAGTACTGGTGGGGATGGGTTTGTCGCTGTATAACACGGGTACAGTGCTGTTGGGAACGAGTCTGTCGCTGTGTAACACTGGGGTACAGTACTTGTTGGAACGGGTCTATCATTGTATAACACTGGGGTACAGTGCTGTTGGGAACGAGTCTGTCGCTGTATAACACTGGGGTACCATACTGCTGGTGACGGGTCTGTCGTTGTATAACATTTGGGTACAGTACTGGTGGGAGGTTCTGTCATTGCGTAACACTGGTTATAGTACTGTGGGAATGGATCTGTCACTGTATAATACACTGCGGTACAATACTGGCAGGGACGGGCCTGTCACTGTATAACACTGGGGTACAGTGCTGGTGGGGACGGGTCTGTCGCTGTATAACACTGGGGTACAGTACTGGTGGGGACGGGTCTGTCATTGTATAATAGTTGGGTACAGTGCTGGTGGGGACGGGTCTGTCGCTGTATAACACTGGGGTACAGTACTGGTGGGGATGGGTCTGTCACTGTATAACACTGGGGTACAGTGCTGGTGCGGACGGGTCTGTCGCTGTATAACACTGGGGTACAGTACTGGTGGGGACGGTTCAGTTGCTGTATAACACTGGGGTACAATACTGGTGGGAACGGGTCGGTCACTGTGTAACACTGGGGTACAGTACTGGTGGGGATGGGTCTATCACTGTATAACACTGGGGTACAGTACTGGTGGGGACGGGTCTGTCAGTGCATAACACTGGGGTACAGTACTGGTGGGGACGGGTCTGTCAGTGCATAACACTGGGGTACAGTACTGGTGGGGACGGGTCTGTCGCTGTATAACACTGGGGTACAGTACTGGTGGGGACGGGTCTGTCGCTGTATAACACTGGGGTACAGTACTGGTGGGGACGGGTCTGTCGCTGTATAACACTGGGGTACAGTACTGGTGGGGATGGGTCTGTCACTGTATAACACTGGGGTACAGTACTGGTGGGGACGGGTCTGTCGCTGTATAACACTGGGGTACAGTACTGGTGGGGATGGGTCTATCACTGTATAACACTGGGGTACAGTACTGGTGGGGACGGGTCTGTCAGTGCATACACTGGGGTACAGTACTGGTGGGGACGGGTCTGTCAGTGCATAACACTGGGGTACAGTACTGGTGGGGACGGGTCTGTCGCTGTATAACACTGGGGTACAGTACTGGTGGAGATGGGTCTATCACTGTATAACACTGGGATACAGTACTGTGGGGATGGATCTGTCACTGTATAATACACTGGGGTACAGTACCTGTGGGGATGGGGTCTTCACTGTATAACACTTGGGTACAATACTGGTGGGGATGGGTGTGTCGCTGTATAACACTGGGGTACAGTACCGGTGGGGACGGGTCTGGCACTGTATAACATTTGGGTACAGTGCTGGTGGGGACCGGTCTGTCGCTGTGTAACACTGGGGTACAGTACTAGTGGGGACGGGTCTGTCGCTGTATAACACTAGGGTACAGTACTGGTGGGGACGGGTCTGTCACTGTATAACACTGGGGTACAGTACTGGTGGGGACGGGTCTGTCACTGTATAACACTGGGGTACAGTACTGGTGGGGAGGGTCTGTCGCTGTATAACACTGGGGTACAGTACTGGTGGGACAGGTCTGTCACTGTATAACACTGGGGTACAGTACTGTGGGGACGGGTCTGTCACTGTATAACACTGGGGTACAGTACTGGTGGGGACGGGTCTGTCACTGTATAACACTGGGGTACAGTACTGGTGGGGACGGGTCTGTCACTGTATAACACTGGGGTACAGTACTGGTGGGGACGGGTCTGTCACTGTATAATACTGGGGTACAGTACTGGTGGGGACGGGTCTGTCACTGTATAACACTGGGGTACAGTACTGGTGGGGACGGGTCTGTCACTGTATAACACTGGGGTACAGTACTGGTGGGGACGGGTCTGTCACTGTATAACACTGGGGTACAGTACTGGTGGGGATGGGTCTGTCACTGTATAACACTGGGGTACAGTACTGGTGGGGACGGGTCTGTCACTGTATAACACTGGGGTACAGTACTGGTGGGGACGGGTCTTCACTGTATAACACTGGGGTACAGTACTGGTGGGGACGGGTCTATCACTGTATAACACTTGGGGTACAGTATTGATGGGGACGGGTCTGGCACTGTATAACACTGGTGTACAGTGCTGGATCAGAGACAGACCAGTTAGGGTTGGACTCAGCTCGCAGAAGGGCTGATAGGGCTTCAGCCTTTTCTTGTTCTAAATTTCCTATAGTTCCACCAGAGGTAAAAATTCAGTATTGTTTCAGTAACCAAGTAATGTTGAATAACCTGCAGTCTGTTTTAATCACTGGAACATGTGCAGTACACAAGGGAATTGTAAAGAAGCTTCAAAAAACCTTGTTGCTGCCTCACATATGAGACAGCAACACTTTCCCTGCAATGATCTGAGAACACAGACTTCAATATGATTTCCTAATCTATTGTAAATTATTCGCTGTAAAGGGAGTAGTTCTGAACTGTGCTCCCTCAACTCACTGAGTACTTGTTTGCAACAGATGGCTGGCTTGTTGCCTCCTCAGAGGTGTACGGATAGTAAACTGCAAGAAGCACATTGTGGAAGATAGCGTCAGAATAAAAATACAACATAATGGCACTGTCAGGTGTGGTATTGAGTCACACAGGCCAGAAGGTGCCAACTTCAATTCCATCTGTGCAAGGGGCGAGGACCGGGTCACAGTTACAATTTGTCTCAATGACCCTGGGCTTGGGAAGGGAAATAAAACAAGATCCTAGTTCCAATCACTGAGGGAAATCCCTTTACAGGTTCCAGTGAGCTGGAGATTATGTCTTCTCCTATGGCTATGTCTGTCTTTCAAATCTCAAAATCAAAGTGTGATTGGAGAGGTTGATGGAGACTGGATTCTTACCCAAGGAACAGAGATGCTTGAGGAACTGTGTATCTTAGGCACCCTCTGTGCGAAGCAACAAACAGTAACCAGCACAGTAACACTCACATACCAGGATATTGAACAAAGTACGGAAAAGGTGGCACGCTGATTAGCCAGGAACTCAGGTTCGATTCCAGCCTTCAGTGACTGTGCGGAGTTTGCAATTTCTCCCCGTGTCTGTGTGGATTTTCTCTGGGTGCTCCGGTTTCCTCCTAGAGTGATAGAACTAGGACAGAGGGAAGGGAATGCATGGGATGCTTTTTCTGAGAGTTGATGCAGACTTGATGGGCCAAATGGCCTCTTTCTGCACTGTAGGGATTCTATGGTACATAATTCTGTAATGAAGATTGGCTAGGTAAAAAGAAACAGAGTTGGCATAAGTGGGTCACTTTCTGGTTGACAGGGTGCGACGAGTGGTATGCCGCAGGGATCACTGCTATGCCCTCAACGTTTTACAATTTATAAAAATGATTTGGATGAAGGACAGTTACAAAGTTTATAAGTCAGGAAGTAAATTGTGAAGAAGATATAAGGAGGCTACAATGATACCAATTGGCTGAGTGAGCAGGCGAAGATCATGCAAATGGAGGATAATTTGGGCAAATGAGAGACTGTACACTTTCAGCAAGAATAAAAAAGTTTAATATCTGAATGGTGAGAGATTGCAGAAGGATCTGGGTGTTGTGATGCATGAATCACAGGGACAGCAAGTAATTCAGGAAGCTAACAGAATGTTATTGTATATTGCGAGGGTAATTGATTACAAAGTCAGGAGGTTATGATTCACAAATCTGTCATGATCTTATTGAATGGTCGAACAGATTGCAGGGGCCGAGTGGCCTACCCCTGCTCCTAATTCATATGTAGCATGTTCATCACCAATAATAATAATAACAATATAATAACCAATGAAGCAAATAAAATAACTATTAGATGTATCAAACAGAGTTGTTAGTAAAGTAACCAGCACAGTATCAGACTGCTTCCGAGTCATTCTGCTATCATATCTAATTGTCACATCTCACTGCCATGCGCCTAACATGCACTCCTAGTCTTGGATTTCAAGACACAACAATCCAGGAGTGAAAACCAAGTCTGAACAAATTCTCAATATGTAATGAAAGTCGAACTGTGTCTGTGAGGACATACAGCAGGCACCTGAGACTGACTATGGACACAGAACCCCACTGGGTAATGGATCAGCAGTACAGGGAAAGTGAACTGGGAGATTGCACTGCAGGTTTGCGGCATACGGAAAAGATTGAGTATGTGGATGTAAGGAAAGAGGATGTGTTAGGCCTGTTAAATTCTATCAGGATAGACAAGTCACCGGGATCAGATGGGATGTACCCCAGGTTATTGTGGGAGGTGAGAGAAGTGGTTGCAGAGCCCTGGCGATGATCTTTGCGTCGTCCATGGAAACGGGAGAGGTTCCGGAGGATTGCAGATGTGGTTCCTATCTTTAAGAAAGGGAACAGGGATAGTCCAGGAAATTACTGACCGGTGAGTTTGACTTCAGTGGTTGGTAAGCTGATGGAGAGCCTTCTGAGGGATAAGATATATGAACATTTGGAGAAGTTTGGACTGATTAGAAATATTCAGCATGGTTTTGTCAAGGGCAGGTCATGCCTTACGAGCCTAGTTGAGTTCTTCGAAAATGTGACTGAACACATTGACGAAGGAACGGCAGTGGACGTAGTGTACATGGACTTTAGTAAGGCGTTTGATAAGGTCCCCCATGCAAGTCTTCTGGAGAAGGTGAGAGGGCATGGGATCCAAGGGGCTTTGGCCTCGTGGATCCAGAACTGGCTACCATTCCGGCAGAAGGCAGAGAATGGTTGTGGATGGGTCTTGTTCTGCATGGAGGTCGGTAACCAGTGGAGTGCCCCAGGAATCTGTTCTGGGACCCCTGCTGTTTGTCATTTTCATAAATGACCTGGATGAGGAAGTGGATGGATGGGTTAGCAAGTTCGCCAACAATACAAAGATCGGTGGTGTTGTGGATGGTCTGGAGGGATGCCAAAAGTTGCAGCGGGACATAGACAGGATGCAAGACTGGGCAGAGAAGTGTCAGATGGACTTCAATACAGATAAATGTTAGTGGTCCATTTTGGCAGGAATAATGGGATGAAGGAGTACAATATAAGGGGTAGGAGTCTTAGCTGTGTTGTAGAGCAGAAGATCTCGGGGTCCGGGTCCATAGGACTCTTAAATCGGCCTCGCAGGTGGAGGAAGTGGTCAAGAAGGCGTACAGTGTACTGGCCTTCATTAATCGAGGAATAGAGTTTAGGAGTCAGGAGTAATGATGCAGCTCTATAAGACTCTTGTCAGACCCCAGTTGGAGTATTGTGCGCAGTTCTGGTCGCCTCATTATAGGAAGGATGTAAAGGCTATTGAGAGGGTTCAGAGGAGATTTACAAGGATGCTGCCTGGATTGGGAGGCAGGCCTTATGAAGATAGGTTGAGGGAGCTGGGACTCTTCTCACTGGAGAGATGTAGGTTGAGAGGCGACCTGATAGAGGTTTATAAAATGTCGAGAGGAATAGATAGGGTGGACTCTCAGAGACTATTTCCCCGAGCTGAAATGGTCACTACGAGGGGACACAGATTTAAGGTGCAGGGAAGCAAATACAAAGGAGATGTCAGGGGTAGGTTTTTCACTCAGAGGGTGGTGAGTGAATAGAACCGACTGCCATCGGAGATTGTTGAGGCAAACTCACTGGGGTCTTTTAAGAGACTTCTGGATGAGTATATGGGAAAGAATAGGATAGGGGGTTATAGATAGGTCTGTGGATTGGTAGATGTGATCGGCGCAACTCGTGGGCCGAAGGGCCTGTTTGTGCTGTATTGTTCTATGTTCAATGTACAGGGAAAAATTCCATCTCGTTTCACCATCTCTCATCCACACCCTGTCATATTACATTGTGCCATCCCCACACTCACTTTGGTTAGTATTATTTGCTAACACCCAGTCTCATTATAGCATCTCTCTCTGCCCATTCCGTCTCTTTATGTAGCATCACGTCAGTGTCTCTGCCCACGCCCCGACACGTGTCTCTGCCCACGCCCCGACAAGTCAGTGTCACTGCCTATGCTCTGTCACATGTCTCTTGTCCATGTCCTCTCATATTTGTTTCTCATCCTATTTTCCACAAGACAGGAAGTCTGGTCTTTTAGTTTGAGCCACTGTCACCATTCTCAGGTACAACATTATGTTAGCACCAGAAACAGCTCAGATAATCACAAGAACATGTCTAATGTAGAGATTTCTGCATCAGTTCTCCCAGCCTTCTGCATGCACTGGCCCTGGCAGAGTGAAGGATTTCTTGTAGGAGGTAGCTTCCCTCTAGATTTCTTGGCTTGTACCTGCTATTCTAACAGAGATAGTGAGGAATTTTAATTAGAAACAGTCAGCAGGAAGTTATTGCAGAAACTCAGCCTTGTTAAACCCTCACACTGCCTTTAATTTCACTGAAGAACAAATGATTGTTCTCCAGGTCAGTTGGAGTTTGGTGAGATTAGCTGCAGGAATTCACCATTCAGTCTCACACAGCACACTGCCTTCTCCAATATTACTGGTTGATAAAGCACACAGTCACATCGATGCATTTGATGATTCAGTGCATGATTGGGAATTTTGGTAATTAGTTTGCAAAGCTATTTGTAAACTCAAGCTGAAACTGAAAAGGCACTGGCTCTGTGGGAGAGGATTACAGAAAGGTGTTTTACACTAACTTTCAGAGTCACTCAGAACTCCACTCTGTTCCCCAGATTGTGGTGGGTGGGTGCACATGTCATAGAACATAGAACAATACAGCACAAACAGGCCCTTCGGCCCACGAGTTGCGCCGATCACATCTACCAATCCACAGACCTATCTATAACCCCCTATCCTATTCTTTTCCATATACTCATCCAGAAGTCTCTTAAAAGACCCAGTGAGTTTGCCTCAACAACCTCCGACGGCAGTCGGTTCCATTCACTCCCCACCCTCTGAGTGAAAAACCTACCCCGACATCTCCTTTGTATTTGCTTCCCTGCACCTTAAATCTGTGTCCTCTCGTAGTGACCATTTCAGCTCGGGGAAATAGTCTCTGAGCGTCCACCCTATCTATTCCTCTCAACATTTTATAAACCTCTATCAGGTCGCCTCTCAACCTACGTCTCTACAGTGAGAAGAGTCCCAGCTCCCTCAACCTATCTTCATAAGGCCTGCCTCCCAATCCAGGCAGCATCCTTGTAAATCTCCTCTGCATTCTCTCAATAGCCTCTACATCCTTCCTATAGTGAGGCGACCAGAACTGCACACAATACTCCAAGTGGGGTCTGACAAGAGTCTTATAGAGCTGCATTATTACCTCCTGACTCCTAAACTCTATTCCTCGATTAATGAAGACCAGTACACCTTACGCCTTCTTGACGACTTCCTCCACCTGCGAGGCCGATTTAAGAGTCCTATGGACCCGGACCCCGAGATCCTTCTGCTCTACAACACAGCTAAGACTTCTACCCCTTATATTGTACTTCTTCATCCCATTATTCCTGCCAAAATGGACCACTACACATTTATCCGTGTTGAAGTCCATCTGCCACTTCTCCACCCAGTCTTGCATCCTGTCTATGTCCCACTGCAACTTTTGGCATCCCTCCAGACCATCTATAATACGACCGATTTTTTGTATCGTTGGCGAACTTACTAACCCATCCCTCCACTTCCTCATCCAGGTCATTTATGAAAATGACAAACAGCAGGGGTCCCAGAACAGATTCCTGGGACACTCCACTGGTAACCGACCTCCATGCAGAACAAGACCCATCCACAACCACTCTCTGCCTTCTGCCAGCAAGCCAGTTCTGGATCCACGAGGCCAAAGCCCCTTGGATCCCATGCCCTCTTGGATCCCATGCCCTCTCACCTTCTCCAGAAGACTTCTATGGGGGACCTTATCAAACGCCTTACTAAAGTCCATGTACACTACGTCCACTGCCCTTCCTTCGTCAATGTGTTCAGTCACATTTTCAAAGAACTCAACTAGGCTTGTAAGGCACAACCTGCCTTAACCTGATTGTAACCTGGTTCATGGGTCAGGAGACAGATTAAATGTGTCCATTCATGGGATGTGGTCACTGCTGGCAAGTCTATTGATTGCCCATCCCTCATTCCCTGAGGTACAAGCAGAGTGCTGATAGAGAGAGGGAGTTCTGGGATCTTGACAAAGGGGAACTAGCAATTTATTTTCCAAGTCAGAATGGTGTGTGCTTTGGAGGAGAACTTACATTTGGTCATTAACCCATATATCAGCTGCCCTTGACCTTCGAGCCAATACTGATCGCAGGTCAAAGGAGACTTGGTGAGTTGCTGTAGTATTTCCTGGAAATGGTACACACTGGGGCCATGGTAGGTAATGGGAGATGAATGCTTAAGTAGTCCTGGTTGATGATGAGCTTCTCGAGTTGGAGCTGCACTCAAACAAGTGGAAAGTAAGTCATCACACTCCAAATATGGTTCTGGGAAGTCAGGAGGTGGCAAGTCACTGCAGAATGCTGCGGTCTGAAAGGTGTGAGAGAACTCACAATGGGTGTAGAGAATTGTTTTTCAAACTGGAGGCCTGTAACCAGCAGTGTGCCTCAGGATTTGGTGCTGGGACCACTGTTATTTATGCTTTATATTAATGATCTGGATGAGAATATAGGAGGCATGGTTAGTAAATTTGCACATGACACCAAGATTGATGGCATAGTGGATAGAGAAGAAGATTATCTCAGATTGCAACCAAGATCTTGATCAATTGGGCCAGTGGGCTGACGAATGGCACATGGAGTTTAATTTAGACAAATACGAGGTGATGCACTTTGGTAGATTGAACCAGGGCAGGACTTACTCAGTTAAACATAGAACATAGAACACTACAGTACAAACAGACCCTTTGGCCCACAAGTTGCACTGATCATATCCATACTTACCTGGGCATAGAACTATCTGTAACTCCCAATCCCATTAAATCCCAGGTACTCATCCAGAAGTCTTTTAAAAGACCCCAACAAGTTCGCTTTTACCACCACTGACAGCAGCCATTTCCACTCACTCACCACCCTCTAAGTGAAAAACTTACTCCTAACATCTTCTCTGTACTTGCTCCCCAGTACCTTAAACCTGTGTCCTCTCATAGCAACCATTTCAGCCCTGGGAAATAGCCTGAGAATCCACCCTATCTATACCTCTCAGGTTGCCTCTCCAGGGAGAAGAGACCCAGCTCCCTCAGCCTATCTTTATAAGGCATGCCTCTGAATCCACACAAAATCCTTATAAAAATGATAGAACAAAGAGATCTAGGGATATAGATTCACAGCAGCTTCAAAGAGGGGAAGGGGAGGGATGGGGGAGGAGAAAGGGGTACGAGGAGGAGGGTGGAGGAGGAGGGAGGAGGGCAATGAGCTGGAGGCAGGAGGGGGAGGTGGTAGGAGGCAGGAGGGAGAAGGGAAAGAGGCAGGAAGGGGAGGGGGAGGAGGTGGGAGGAGGAAGGGGAGGAGGCAGGAGGGAGGTGGAGGAGGGGGAGCAGTCGGGAAGCGGAGGGGGAGGAGGGAGAGGGGATGGGGAGGAGAGGGGCTAAGGGAGAGAGTGGTTGAGGGGGGAGGGAAGGGGGTGGCAGATGGGAGGGGGAGGAGCGTGAGGAATGGAGGGGACGAGGGGGACGAGGGGGGGGACGAAGGGAAGATGGTCGAAGAGGTGAGTGAGGGGAGGCAAGTGGGTGGGGGTGAGTGGGTGGGGGGTGCGAGAGAGTCAGGAGGAGAGGGTGGGGGATGAGGAGCAGGGGCAGAGGGAGGGGAGGGTTAGGGGAGGGGTGGGCGTAGAAGAGGTGGGATCAAGGAGTGGAGTCAAGGTGGAGGAGAGGAGAAAGAAAGGGGAGAGGGCAAGGGGGGGGGCAGGTGAGGAGGAGGGGAGGAGGAGCAGCAGAGGGGAGGGGCAAGGTAGAGAGGGCATTGGAGGGGTCCAGGAGGAGGGGCTAGGTGGGGTTAAAGAGGAGGGGGCGGGGAAGGAGCAAGGGAGGTTGCGGGGTGCAGAAAGGAGTGGGAGGAGTGCGGGGCAGATGACGGGCAGAGCAGAGTGGAGACAAGGTTCGGGGCAGAGGAGGGGTGGGGCAGAGGTGGCCAAGGGGCGGGTCTGAGGGGGCAGGGCAGGGGGTCAGGGCAGGGAGGAGGCAGGGGGCGGACGGGACAGGGCAGAGGGTTGAACAGGGCAGGGGGGCTTAGTGAGCAGGGCAAGGGGTTTGGGGCAGACGGGGCGGGGTAGAGCAGGGAGGGTGGGTGAGGAGGGGGAGGGGCACTGAGGGAGAAGGAGGTGAGGGGGAGGGGCGAGGGAAGGATGGGGAGGGGAGGTGAAGGTCGGACTTGTGAATTCTAACCCACTCCACTCCTTCATTTTTCTCTCCAGACTTGAAATCATCCAAACATAGGTACCCATCACCTAACTCACACAATGCCTCCTGGTTAGGCCTCAATTTTTAAATTCTTACACACCCTTCTATGGCCTCGCTGTCTGCAACAATACTCCAAGATCATCCGTGCTTTTGGGCATCTTATCTGCAATTTAATAACACCACCATCTCTTCAGCTGCCAGGGCCCTTAGTCCTGGAGTTTCCCCTGCAAACCTCTCTGCCTTACCCCCTCCTTCTCCTTCAAGGAACTCCTTAAAACCTAACACTTTAACCAACCTTTGGTCAGCTATCCCAGTATCTCTTTATGTGGCTTGTTATCAGAGTGTGAGTGATAATGTCCCTGTGAAGCAGCTTGCTATATTGTGTAGATTAAGGCAACTCCAGGTGTCATTTCTGAACTTGGCTGTCCAGCTGTTTTGTGCGAATATAATTGCAAACAGCTGGATCTCATGAATAATATCTGAGAGCATGTAATGCAGGATAGGAAAGAGAGAGAATTTAGCATGGCCAATCAACCTAACATACACACCTTTGGAATATGGGAGGAAACCAGAGCACCTAGAGGAAACCCACGTAGACACAGGAGAACATGCAGACTTCACACAGTGACCCAAGGTCGGAATTGAACCCGAGTCTCTGGCACAGTGGGGCAGCAGCACTAACCACTCTGCCACCATTGCCAGTCCAGCACTAACAGGTAAGGAAACATCATCAACGGATAACATTAATGACTGAAGGTCCATCAGAAGACAGATTTCCCAAAGACTATAAGGCAGCTGCCTGGATCTGATGAATTAAACTCTATTTCCACTTTTCTTTGAACAGCAAAAAACACTCACCCCCATTCCCGTCCTTCCCAATTGCCCCCAACCTTGCCCTGGGTAGCTGTCAACACTACCCACCCCCCCCACAAAATAACAGCCAGACCAACCCATCCAGAATGACAATCAGTCTCCCACATTGGAGCAACCTCAGTCATCATGGGGTAGAACTGCAATGGTGGGGGGGCACTGTCACCAAAGCTTGGCCAGACCCATTCTCATTGCTGCATGAGACAAACATGTTATCCCTCTGAAGCCCAGTGCTGCTGCTGAGAGGCTCACAACATTTTCACTGACAGCCTGATGCCAATGAAGGTGTCCTTTCCCAGGTCTGTGACTCCCCCCTCCTTGTTCCTGGCAGTCAGAGCCTGTGCTTCTCAGGGATGCTGCGACTGTAGCCTCCGCACTGAGCTCTGCAGCTCAGCCTCAGCGGCCGTCAGCATCGCTTCTCCCTGCACCTCAAGCCTGCCTTTCGGAGTCGGCTGCAGAGCGAGGGCAGGGCGGCTGCAGCTAGCCCTTCCCCAGCCGGCTGCTGCTTACCTGCCTGGACCGCACTCACTGCCTGCCGCCAGCCTCTCTGTTCCTTTGTGTTCCCGGTCCCCAGTGCATGGAGCCCCTGACCCTGAATAGGACACACACACCGGCACCCGGCAGCGTGAATAGAGCAGTAATATTCCAAATTCAGATTCTGGGGTACGTAGTGCATTGCGTAGCGCTGCCTCTGCAACCCGGGACCCTGAATTTATATTATCAAGACGGAGCCCAGGGCACTGAATTCATGTGAGCCTGAGTGATGGAGATTGTCAGGGACAGACTAGGGCACAAATAAACTTTATATTTTAACCTGGAGTGAACAGTCTGGCAGGCCATTGACCCACCTCACAGTAGCTGGATCTATTCCAAACAGGGGTCTAGATGAAGGATTTCCCAGACATGGGATTCGTGGGCAGTTATTGCAACATTGGTTGTGAAGTAGCTGGAGGTAATGCTGGAATTAGAAAACAGCTTTGGCACAAAAAGAAGGCCATTTGGGCCAGTCGTGTTTATATCAGCTCCCCAGCTAACCCCATTCCCCTGCCTTTTCCTTTTGGCCTGCAGGGTTTTTTCACCTCTGATAATTATCCGTTTTGAAAGCCACCATTGAACCTGCCTTCACTACACTGGATAGAGCAATCCAGACTCTAACCATTCACTGTCCAAACACCATTCTTTCTTCATGTTTCCTCTGGTCATTTTGCCAATCATCTTAACAACTTAGTTCATCAAAAATATGAGTAGATTTGTAAAGGGTGCCTACGAGCTGACTAAAGTACGGACAGGGGAATGACTGTTAATGTTACTCATCTGGATTTCCAAAGGTAAAGGTCTGTCATAAGAACCTGTTATCTAATGTTTTCTTGGCAGCCCTCTGTCTCATGAAATGATGGTTTTGGTGGTGGCCATCACTGTGGTTTCAGAGCCCCATTCTGATTTGACAGCAAATGCTGCATTTGTCTGAGAAAATTCAGAATTCTCTGGCCCATTTCCTTGGGGCCTTCTTCTCGGCCAGTTCAGCTTTCTGTTTCTGCTCACTTCTTCCAATGCCCTTCCAAACAGTCAGCCTCAGGAACCTTTCACTCACTGGTCAGTATCAATGTCTGCTTCATATCTCACTTACAGGTAGCAGAGATATGGCTACCCAGGACACTGTGACCCAGATCACTGTATAGAAAATCTTTGGATATATCCTCTGGCATAGCTAGGCTAGTGCAGATGTTATTGACTTAGCAGTGAATGTATGCTGATGGAATTAACATACTCCAGGAGCTCAGAATTCATGACCTTGTTCTGCCAGGGAATGCCATGGATACATCCGAGACAATGAAGGTGGAAACTGTTAAGACTTTTCTTCTGCCTAGCATACGTTGTCCAGGTTTCAGTACAGATGGAAATGTAATTAGAACACAGGTTTGGGAAACTTGCAGATTGATGCGTTGTCAGATTGCAGTTGTTCCACAACTTGGACGTAACAGCTGCAACTTTGTGAAGTGTATGTGATGATTTAAGTGACAGATTACTGGTGATTTTGGTGCCCATACATGTGAAGCTATCAAGAACCTGCAGCATCATATTATCAGTGTTGATAGGTGGTGCTAGGGAAGTGTCTTGGACCATGATATTTTATTAAAGCAAACGCATCATAGGCATGTGTATATCCACTCTGAGGCATCCTGGAAACAAGTCTAGACAGACTGTGTCTTTTACTGTCAGTGTGATTTTTGTCTGCATGCAAGCTGGAAATTTATTTGTGACAAATCAAGGAAAGGCTAAAGATTAACACAAAGATGAAACAAGTTTGTGTAAAGCCTGGATTCCAGGTTGGTTTATAGATTCAATTCTGTATCTCAGCATTGATACATAATGCTTACATAATCAAACACCCCTTTCCCCTTATATAAAAGGAAATTACTGCGGATGCTGGAATCTGAAACAAAAACAGGACGGAGCTAATGTTTTTGAGTCTGATGACTCCATTAGAGCAAAAGAAAACTGCAAATAGCACAATCATCCACCTAACAGCCTCAACCCATCCAGCCATGGTCTGGACATCCTCTGGTCTCCAAAGCCAAACTGCAGCCCAAAAGTGACTGGGAATGTGACTGGGAATGTGACTGGGAATGTGACTGGGAATGTGACTGGGAATGTGACTGGGAACGTGACTGGGAACGTGACTGGGAATGCCAGATCGCACAGACCCATCTACTGACGCAAGAACCGCAAGCAAAGTAGCAAATCCTCCATCCACACACTGACCAGACTGAAGAACATAAGAAATTGGAGCAGGAGTTGGCCGTCTAGCCCCTCGAGCCTGCCCCGCCATTCAATAAGATCATGGCTAATCTGATAGTGGATCAGTTCCACTTTCCCACCTGCTCCCCATAACCCTTAATTCCCTTATTGGTCAAAAATCTAGCAGTGACTTAAACACATTGAACGAGGTAGCCTCCACTGCTTCACTGGGCAGAGAATTCCAAAGATTCACGACCCTCTGGAAGAACAAGTTCCTCCTCAACTCTGTTCTAAATTGACTCTGTGTCCTCTAATTCTTGTTTTCATTCTAAGAAACAATCTCTCTGCTTCTACCCTGCCTAACCCCTTCATTATCTTAAATGTCTCTATAAGATCTCCCCTCAACCTTCTAAACTCCAACGAGCACAGGCCCAGCCTACTCAATCTCTCCTCATAAGCTAACCCCTCATCTCTGGAATCAACCTGGTGAACCATCTTTGCACTCCCTCCAAAGCTAATATATCCTTTCTCAAATATGGGGACAAAATTGCATACAGTACTCTAGGTGCGGCCTCACCAGTACCTTGTACAATTGCAGCAAAATCTCTCTGCTTTTATATTCTATCCCCCTCGCTATAAAGACCAACGTTCCATTTGCCTTCTTGATCACCTGCTGCACCTGCAGACTGAGTTTTTGCGATTCATGCACGAGGACCCCCAGGTTCAGTAGCATGTTGTAATTTTTCACCATTTAAATAAAACTTCCATTTTACTATTATTCCTTCCAAAGTGCATAACTTCATACTTGCCAACGTTATACTCCATGTGCCAGATCCTTGCCAACTCACTTAGCCTGTCCAAATCTCTCTGCAGACTATCTGTGTTTTCCACGCAATTTGCTTTCCCACTTATCTTTGTGTCATCTGCAAACTTTGTTACCCTACACTCAGTCCCCTCCTCCAGATCGTCTATGTATATGGTAAACTGTTGAGACCCCTGCAACATGCACTAGTCACCAACTGGAAAAGCATCCATTTATTCCAACTCTCTGCTTTCTGTTAGATAGCCAATCCTCAATCCATGCTAACACTTTACCCATGTACTTTGTGTACTTAATCTTACGCACCAACTTTATGTGAGGCACCTTATCGAATGCCTTCCGGAAATCTAAAAACATCAATCAGTTCCCCTCTGTCAACTGCACTCATTACATCTTCATAAAAATCCAGTAAATTTGTCAAACATGACTTCCCCTTCATGAATCTACGCTGTGTCTGCTTGATTGAACCATTCTTTTTCAGGTATCCTGCAATTTCTTCCAGCATTGATAGATTCCAGCATTTTCTCAACTACAGATGTTAAGTTAACTGGCCTGTAGTTACCCGCCTTTTGTCTACCTCCATTTTTAAACAGTGGTGTTACATTATCTGTTTTCCAATCAGCTAGCACCTCCCCAGAGTCCAGCAAATTTTGATAAATTACAACTAATGCATCTGCTATTACTGCTGCCTTTTTTTAAAATCCCTGGAATGCATTCCATTCGCTCCTGGGGACTTGTCTACCTTTAGTCCCATTAACCTACCCAGTACTACTTCTTTAGTAATAGTAATCATTTTAAGGTCCTCACCCCGTACAGTCCCATGACCGTCAATTATCGGTATGCTATTTGTGCCCTCCACTGTGAAGACCAACACAAAAAACTTGTTCAAGGCCTCAGCCATTTCCTCGTTTCCCATTATTAAATCCCCCTTCTCATCTTCTAAGGGTCCAATATTTACTTTAGCCACTCTTTTCTATTTTATATATTTGTAGAAACTTTTAGTATCAGCTTTTATATTTTCAGCTAGTTTACTTTCATAATCTATCTTTCCTATCTTTATTGCTTTCTTAGTTCTTTGATGTTTTTTAAAGCTTTCCCAATTTTCCAGTTCCCCACTAATTTTGGCCACTCTGTATGCATTGGTTTTTAATTTGATACTCTCCTTTATTTTCTTAGTTATCCATGGCTGGTTATCCCTTTTTTTACATTCCTTCTTTTCCACTAGAACATATTTTTGCTGAGTACTGTGAAAAATCTCCTTAAAAACCTTCCCCCATTCATCATGTCCCACCAACTAGTCTGCACTCCCAGTCTACATTAGCCAACTCTACCCTCATTCTATCATACTCCCCTTTGTTCAAGCAGAGGACACTCATTTGGAACCCTACTTTCTCACCCTCCATCTGTATTAGAAATTCAATCATATTGTGATCACTCATTCCTAGAGAATCCCTCACAAGGAGATCATTAATTTTACATGTCTCATTACAGAGGACCAGATCCAAGATAGCTCACTCTCTCATAGTTTCCTCAAACAGTATATTACGGAATCTATCTCAACAGCATTCTAACAACTCTTCCTCAAGTCCACCGCGTCTGACTTGAGTTGACCCATCAATACGTAGGTTAAAATTCCCCATGATTATTGCTGTTCCGTTTTTACATGCATCTGTTATTTGCTTGTTTATAGCCTGCCCCACTTTGAAGTTATTATTTGGGAGCATATAGACCATGCTCACCAGTGACTTTTTCCCCTTACGATTCCTTATCTCCACTCATATTGATTCCACATTTTAGAGCCTATATCGTCTCTCACTATCGCCCTAATGTTATCCTTAATTAACAGAGCCACCTCGTTTCCTTTTCCTTCCTGTCTATCCTTCTGAAATGTCTGATACCCCTAGATATTCAGTTCACAGTCCCGATCACCCTGCAACCACATTTCTCCAACAGCCACTAGATCATATCCACTTGTACTGATTTGTGCCGTCAACTCATTCACTTTCAAAACATAGAAAACAGGCAGGCTTGCAGGTGAGAGTGAAACAATGCGGTCCCAAGCGACCCTTCCCCAGCTTATTGCTTGCAAATGTTCAATTTATGGAAAACAAGCTAGACAAACTTAAAGCCAGACTCAGTTTCCAAAGAGAACTGAGAACTGTTGTGTGCTCTGTCTCACGGAGACATGGCTCACTCCTGCTTCATCAGACTGTGCCCTACAACCAGAGGGCTTTTCAATCCACTGAATGGACTGCATGCAACCTCGGGCAAGACTAGGGGAGATGGGTCTGCCTTCTAACCTCATGATGCTGAGACATAATAAGTTTCTCCTCCCAGACCTACAATATCTGATGTTAAAATACCTTCCACAGGAGTTCACCTCCATTATTCTGGTGGCAGATAACATCCTTCCCCTTGCGGACATGAAGACCGGCTGAACGAAATATACACCACCACAAATAGCCTCAAGACAAAACATCCCAAAGCCTTGCTTACCATGGCTGGGGACTTCAATCAGGCCAAGCTCAAGAGCATCCTACCCAAATTACATCTCCTGTCCCACCAGAGGCCCAAACATCCTAGGCCACTGCTGCATTAATATCAAAAATGTTTACCATTCTATCACCTGCCCACAGTTTGGTAAATCAGAACATGCTTCTGGCTTACAAGCAAAAATTGAAACAGGAGAATCCATCAAAAAAAGTTGTGCAATGTTAGTTTGAGGAACTGGATGATCTCCTACAGGACTGCTTCAAGACAGTGGATTGGTCAGTATTTAAAAACTCTGTGACCAGCCTGAACGAATACACCATTACATAACTGACTTCATTAGTAAGTGTGTAGAAGACTATATGCCAAAGAAACAAATCTGCATGTTTCCCAACCGGATGAACAGGAACTGCTTGCTGAAGTCTAGGTCTGAGGTGTTCCAAGTCAGGTGACCCTAACCTATACAAGAAAGTCAGATATGATCTGCGGAGATCTATCAGAGATGCCAAAAGACACTCCAGATCAAGCTACATTCCCAGACTAGCCACCTGGAGTCCCGCTGACTATGGCAAGGTCTGCAAGACATTACAGGCTACAAGATGAAGGCGTGTAATATTGCCAGCACCAATACATTCCTCCCCTATGAGCTCAATGCATCCTATGCCTGTTTGGAGCAAGAGTCAGTGAGAGCATGCCATCCATCCTGGAAGCCCTGGATGAACCTGAATTCAAGACACGATTGTCAGAGTAGCCTTCTCAAAAATCAATCCACAGAAAGCAGCTGGTCCGGATTGGGAACCCGGGTGAACACTCAATTTCTGTGTGGATCAGCTGGTGGGATTATTCATTGACATCTTCAACCTCCCTCTACAACAATCTGAGATCCCTATCCGCTTCAAGAAGAAGATCATCATCTCAGTACTAAAGTCAGGCAGTGTGCCTTAATGAATCGTATTTGGTGGCTCTGACATCCATCATTGTGAAGTGCTTTGAAAGGCAAATCAATTCCTGCCTCCCAAACTGCCTAGATCCACTACAATTTGTCTATTGCCACAACAGGTCCACAGTAGGCTCCATTCTTCTGGCCCTGCAGTCAACCCTGGAACATCTAGATGACAAAAACACCTATGTCTTACTCCTATTTATTGACTCAGTGTTTAACACCTTTATTCCTATGCGACTCATCTCCAAATTTCGTGGCCTGGGGCTTAGTTCCTCTCTCTGCAACTGATCTTAGACTTTCTAATCCACAGACACAGTCAGTAAGGATAGGCAACAACACAATCATCTTCAACAGCTGTGCTTTGCAAGGCTATGTCCTCAGCCCCTTACTACACTCTTTATACACCAATGACTGCGCGGCCAAATTCCCCTCCAACTCAATTTTCAAGTTTGCTGATGACACCACCATTATGGATCAGATCTCAAACAATGAGAAGTCACAGCAGAGGAAAGAGAGAGAATCTGGTGAACTGGTGCAATGACAATAATCTCTCCTTCAATGTCGACGAAATGAAGAAGATTGTCATTGACTTCAGGAAACATAGTCGAGAGCATGCACTTGTCTATATCACTTGGGATGAAATAGAAATGGTTGAGAGCTTCAAGTTTTTAGGTGTCCAGATCACTAATAATCTGTCCTGGTCCCTCCATGTAGATAGTACAGTTAAGAAAGCCCACCAATGCCTCTACTTTCTCAGGAGATTAAAAAATTTGGTATGTCCTCTACAACTCTCTCCAACCTTTACTGATGCACCATAGAAAGCATTCTTTCTGATTGTGTCACAGCTTGGTATGGCTCCTGCACTGTCCAAGACAGCAAGAAACAACAAAGGGTTGTGAACAAAGCCCAGTCCATCGCTCAAGTCAGCCTCCCATCCACTAACTGTCTACATTTCCCACTGCCTCGGCAAAGCAGCCAGCGTAATCAAGGATCCCATGCAACCCCTGATGTTCTCTCTTCTGTCAGAAAAAAGATACAAAAGTTTCAGATCACATAGTTTGAGGACTCATGAACAGCTTTTTCCCTGCTTTTCAATGGACCCACCTCACATTAAGTTGATCTTTCTCTACACTGTATCTATAACCATAACACTACATTCTGCACTCTCTCCTTTCCTATGTACAGAATAAGCAATACTTTTCACTGTATACATGTGACAATAATAAATGAAATCAAGTTAAAATCATGGGATTTATACAATTGGAGGGGTGGTCAGAAGCAATTTTTCACAGTGCTCAGCAAAAGTATGTAACAGTCATAAGGAAAGACTGTAGAAAAAGAGATAATCAGCCATGGATATCAAAGGAAATAAAGGAGGTATCAAACTGAAAGAAGAGGTATACAAAGTGGCAAAGATTTGTGGGAAACTAGAGAACTGGGAAATATTTAAAGATCAATAGAAAGGCACAAAAAACATAAAGAAAAGATAGACCATGAGAGCAAACAAGCTCAAAATATATAAAAAAGCAAAAGTTTCTACAAGTATATAAAACGAAAAAGAGTGACTAAGATAAGCATTGATCCTTTAGAGGGAGAAAAGATAGATTAATAACAGGAAATGAGAAAATGGCTGAGGTATTTTGTGTCAGTCTTCAGACTAGAACATACAAGTAAACACACAATAAAAATTGATGACAAGAAGGATATAGCATGTAAGGACCTAGAAACTATCATTATCTCGAAAGAGATAGTGATGGGCAAGTTAATGGGGGCTAAAGGTAAACAAGTCTCCTGATCCTGATGGAATGCATCTCAGCTTACTAAAAGAGATGGTGGGGGAAATAGCAAATGTACTCGTGGTAAGTTATCAAAATTCACTGAACTCCAGGGTGGTTCCTGCAGATTGGAAAACAGCAAATGTGACCCACTGTTTAAAAGAGAAGGTAGACTAAAGGTGGTAACTATAGGCCAATTAACTTAACTTCTATAGTGGGGAAAATGCTTGAATCTATCATCAAGGAAGAAATAAACATCTGGATAGAAATTGTCCCATTGGGAAGACACAGCATGGGTTCATGAAGGGCAGGTCATGTTTAATGAATTTACTGGAATTCTTTGAGGACATTACGAGCACAGTGGACAATGTGGGACCTGTGGATGTGGTGTATCTGGATTTCCAAAACACATTCAACAAGGTGCCGCACCAAAGGCTGTTGCTTGAAATAAAAGTGCACAGTGTTACGGGTAATGTATTAACATGATTGAGGATTGGTTAACTAATGGAAAGCAAAGAGTGAGGGTAAATACGTGTTTTTCTGGTTGGTGATCAGTGGCTAGTTGTGTGCCTCAGGGATCAGTGTCGGGACCACAATCATTGACGATTTACACAGATGATTTGGAGTTGGAGTCCGAGTGTTGTGTGTCCAAGTTCACAGATGACACTAAGATGTAGCAGAGCAAACTGTGCAGAGGACGCTGAAAATCTGCAAAAGGATGTAGTTAATTTAAATGGGCAAGGGTCTGGCAGACGGAGTACAATGTTGGTAAATGTGAGGTCATCCACATTGGTGGGAATAACAGCAAAATATTTAAATGGTAAAAGATTGCAGCATGCTGTTGTGGAGAGGGACATGGGTGTCCTTGTGCATGAATCGCAGAAGTTTGGTTTACAGGTGTAACAGGTAATTAAGAAGGCAAATGAAATGTTGTACTTCATCGCTAGAGAGATGGAATTTAAAAACAGGAAGGTTGCAGCTGTGTAAAGTGCTGGTGAGGCCACAATTGGAGCACTGTGTATAGCTTTGGTCTCCTTACTTCAGAAAGGATATACTGGCACTGGAGGGAGTGCAGAGGAGATTCACTAAGTTGATTCCAGAATTGAGAGGGTTGGCTTACGAGGAGAGACTGAGTAGACTGGGGCTTTACTCATTGGAATTCAAAAGAATGAGGGGGATCTTATTGAAATATATAAAATTATGAAGGGAATAAATAATATAGAAACAGGGAAGTTGTTTCCACTGGCAAGGGAAACTAGAACTAGGAGGTATGGTCTCAAAATAAAGGGGAGCTGATTTTGGATTCAGTTAAGGAGAAACTTCTTCACACAAAAGGGTTGTGAATCTGTGGAATCCCTCACAGTTGAGGCTAATTCTTTGAATTTTTTTAACACAAAGATTTTTAAACAGTAAAGGAATGAAGTGTTATAGTGAGCAGGCGAATAAGTGGAGCTGAGTCCATGAAAAGAGCTGAGTCTCCAACTTCCACACTAAACACATTAAAGAAGCCATCACCTACAGATAAGCCTTCCGTGTACACAGATTTTTCCAATTTCCATTGGGCTTTCTAGTCAGACTCCTTATTGTCAGCTGCAAACAGAAAACCTGCCTCACATATTTCTCATTTCTACTAAAATCAGATTCCTCTCATCAGTGTCTGTTGTGTTAGTCCCTTCAACCACTTTATTATTCTGAAGCAAGATCAATGCTGCACTCCTATAGCTTTAGCTTTCATTATTGGTCATTTTTGTGGATTTTTCCAACTATATGTTCTCGTAGTTTTTTTTTAATCCTTGATGGTGATAATGTTATGGTTCAGGTCAGAAACTCCAAAGTGTTTTACAAAAGCTCACCTGGATCATTAGTTTTGTGTCTTGAATTTGATTTGGATAAGCATAATATGTTTCACTTCAGGTAGATTGAAATGACCTATTGGGAGCTTTTATCAAACAAAATTTATTTAAGAATATAGATAACATGTATAGTAAGAAAATTAGCAGAACTTTTATCATTTACAAACAAGAAACAAAACAACTATTATAATATACAACCTATAATGAATATAGGACCTATCCCAATCAAACCAATCCCATAAAGATGACCCTTCGAACAGATTTAATACAGCATTGTGCTCATGTGATATTGGACTTGAGACCTTTGGATGAAGTCTGCAATTCTCTGCATAGACTCAGAACAATTTGAAGTCAGAATAGCTTCCCAAAATACCAGGGACCCTAGGCAGGCCACAAACAGCCAATTCCCTCCTTCCAGAAAGGCAAAATCTTGCTTTCAGCTAATGCGTAGAATTTCTAAAGCCTGGGTGGGGGTGGGGAGAGTGGGGGAGTGGAGAGAGAGAGATAGAAAGAGAGAGAGAGACTTCTATCCAGTTTAATGTCCCTTTTAAAATCCAACTAAACAGCATCTCAAACTAAAAAAAATAGTTCCTACCATCTGACCTGCCAACCAGTTTTTCTCCTACCAGTGCAATCATAAACATCCCAGTAAAAAATGAACAAACCCTTTTTTAATCAGCAATAAAAAACTCTTCCTGACAAACTGGTGCCGTAATGAGAAAACAACTAAAGCCAAAAAGCCTGCTTACAATCGCAGAAAACATGATCTAGAAAATAAAATCTCTTAAAGGTACACTAACATCAAAGTAATAATCACTTTAAGGCTTGGAAAGGTGAAAGCTCTTTAAATTTAATATTTGGCATGTTGCTTGTTCGTTTCTCGGCCTTTTGGCTAAGATCAAGTGTAGTGTCGACATACTGTGAAGTCATTAGGTTACATTTTAGCTTTATTTGAAGCAATTTTTAAAAGCAACATCTTGGCCTTTTGGTTAAGATGCAAATGAGATCAAGCCTTGGAAGGAGTGCAATGCCTACACTAATCAGCTTGGATCATGTAGATCAAGCCCAAGACAGGAGGTGAGAGCCCTGACTTGTCAGCTTGGATCAGGAATGTCTCATTTGCTGAGACTCTGAATTGGACTTGATTGGATTGAATTGGATTGGATAAAAAAAACAAAAAAAAGGGAAGGACCGGTTTGAATTGGTTCTCTTACATATTACATTAAATGTGTCCCCTTGGAACATTTATACATAACAATCAATTCCTAGCTCTTTACAGATAATACAATGTATAATATATCTCATTCTTTAAAATGTAATGCCCTATCTTAATAGTGTTGACTCTTAATAGTGTTGAAGAACAGAGAGATCTCGGTGTATATGTGCATAGATCCCTGGAAGTTGGCAATCAAGTCGATAAGGTTGTTAAGAAGGTATACAGAGTCTTGGCTTTTATTGGTAGGGGGATTGAATTTCGGAGCCACAACGTCATGTTGCAACTGTACAAAACTCTAGTGCGGCCGCACTTGGAGTATTGTGTGCAGTTCTGGTCCCCACATTATAAGAAAGATGTGGAGGCATTGGAGAGGGTACAGAGGAGGTTTACCAGGATGTTGCCTGGTATGGAGGGCAGGTCTTATGAAGAGAGGCTGAGGGATTTGAGGTTGTTTTCGTTAGAAAGAAGGCGGCTAAGAGGAGATCTTATTGAAACATATAAGATGATTAGAGGTTTAGATAGGGTGGACAGTGATAGCCTTTTTCCTCGGATGGAGAAAGCTAGCACGAGGGGACATAGCTTTAAATTAAGACATGATAGTTATAGGATGGATGTCAGAGGTAGGTTCTTTACCAAGAGGGTGGTAAGGGTATGGAATGCCCTGCCTGCTGCAGTTGTAGATGCGCCAAGTTTGGGGGCGTTTAAGAGGTCCGTGGATAGGTTTATGGATGAAAAGGGAATGGTTTGGGTTAGAGGGTCATTGTTTTTTCTTAATTGGTCGGCGCAAAATCGAAGGCCGAAGGGCCTGCTCTGCGCTGCAATGTTCTATGTTCTATCAATGTAGCTGTTCCAGTCATTAATTTTAATAAACTAAAGAACATTATCAATCAACTTTTAGAAATAAACCAAACCCTTGAATCTTTTTAAAAATACATTATTTCCAGTACTTCTTAGGTGGTAAGAAGAGTATCTTGTAGATTTGGCATCTGTTGCTCTTAGTGATGAGTCCAGAGGCAATGTGCGTGCGTGGTCCCTGGTATTTAAATGGTGAGAAATTACAACATACTACCGTGCAAAAGGATCTGGAAATCCTTGTGCATGAATCGCAAAAACTCAGTCTGCAGGTGCAGCAGATGATCAAGAAGGCGAATGGAATGTTGGCCTTTATAGCGAGGGGGATAGAATATAAAAACAGGGAGATCTTGCTGCAATTGTACAAGACATTGGTGAGGCAGCAACTGGAGTACTGTGCGCAATTTTGGTCCCCTTATTTGCAAAAGAATATATTGGCCTTGGAGAGAGTACAGAGAAGGTTCACCAAGCTGTTAGCAGAGTTGAGGGGGTTAGCTATGAGGAGAGATTGAGTAGATTGGGCCTGTACTCGTTGGAGTTTAGAAGGCCGAGGGGAGATCTTACAGAGATATATAAGACAATGAAGGGGCTAGATAGGGTACAGGTAGAGAGATTCTTCCCGCTTAGAAAGGAAACCAGAACTAGAGGCACAGCCTCAAAATAAGGGGGGGAGCATTTTAAAACAGAGTTGAGGAGGAACTTCTTCTCTCAGAGGGTGATGAATCTCTGGAATTCTCTGCACTTTGAAGTGGTGGAGGCTACCTCATTGGATATATTTAAATCACAGATAGATAGATTTCTGATCGATAAAGGAATTAAGGGTTAGGAGGAGCAGGCGGGTAAGTGGAACTGATCCACTTCAGATCAGCCATGATCTTATTGAATGGCGGGGTAGTCTCGAGGGGCTAGATAGCCTACTCCTGCTCCTATTTCTTATGTCGCTGTTGCTACTATTGTGTCACTTGCTGCTGGTGTTGGGGTTGTTTCCCTGGATATCGGCGATTCCAGTGCTGCTGATGATCTTGTCTGTTTTTTGCAGCTGTAGTGGAGTTGCACATGGACTCTGTTTCTTCTTACTTGCTTCCTGGTTTTTGTCTCAATTACACTGACGCTGGTATCTCAGCTTCAGCAACAACTTTTGCTGAGCTTCAAACTTCCATGATTGGATGCTGTATGTGCGTGCTTTGTCCTTTCAGCAGCACAGGTAGCGATTTTGTTGAAGTGCAAACATCTTTCTATGCTTCAGTGAGTTGTTGCCTCACTTTCTCCTGTCATTTGCAGGATGTATTTTATTTGGCTGAGTAGTATATTTTGTTCCATTCAGCAGCTCTGTAGCTGATTTCATGTCAGCCTTGTGGGAAGTGGGTCGGAGTGACAATAAGACAGGTTTTGGATCTTCCCTTTTCCCTTGACACTTCACATAGGTTTTTTTGACCATCTGGGCTTGTCTTTCTATAAATCTGTGTCCTTGAGGGCATAGTGCTGATGATAAACTCATTCTGATCAGTGAATTCCTTAACTTCTCTGGTTGTGAACTGGGAGCCTTTGACACATGTTCACCTTTCAGGAATCCCTGGCTCAGTAAACAGAAATCGTACTGCTGAGATGATTGTTGTGACTCTTAAGTCTTTCATCTTCCAGACAAAAGGAAACTTTGAGACTGTGACTGTGAGGTACCCTTCTCGATTCTATGTGAATAAGTTGGTTCCCACAATATGCCAGGGACTGGCTAGGACTTCAGTACCTATTATTTGTCTGCTCATGGTTTCATGTCATAGAGTCAAGAGGTTTCCAATGCTGTAAACAGGTCCTTCAGCCCAATTTGTCCACGTGCCCCTTTTTTTTTTAAGAACCCCAATTGCGCACATTTGGTCCATATCCTTCTTAGACATATAACTGTCTAAATGCTTTTGAAAAGACTAAATTGTACCTACTTCTATTACTACCTATGGCTGCCTGTTCCAGACACTCATCACTCTGCATGTGAAAACTTTGCTTCTCTGGACTCTTTTGTATCTCTCCCCTCTCACCTTAAAGCTATGCCCTCTAGTTTTAGACTCCTCTACCTTTAGGAAAAGATATTGACTATCTAGCTGATCTATGTCCCATTAGTTTATAGACCTCTATAAGGTCACCCCTCAGCCTTCTACGCTCCAGAGAAAAATGTCCCAGTCAAACCAGCCTCTCCTGAGAAGTGGGAACATCGAGGTGGCGGCACAGGCTCATTGGGCTGAAGGGCCTGTTCCCCATGCTGTTTTGTTCTTTGTTCCTTGTAAATCAAACCATCAAGTCCCAATAGCACCCTAGTAAATCTTTTCTGCATCTTTCTAGTTTGGAGGGATATGGTTCAGCGCAGGTCAGTGAGACGAGGCAGAAAAATGGTTTGGCACAGCCAAGAAGAGCACAAAGACCTGTTTCTGTGCTATACTGTTCTATGGTTCTGTAATTTAATAATATCCTTTCTATAGTAGGGTGACTAGAACTGTACACAGTACAGTGTGCTCTGGCAGTATCCACAGCCTGCGATATTGTGAGTTTGTCCTTTCTAATTAGCGCTTTCTATACTTCAGGTACCTAAATTCTTTGTATTCTATACCTTTGTATTCTATAGGCCGCCCAATAGTGACAGGGAAGTTGAGGTGCAGATAGGGAAACAGTTACTGGAGAGATGTAGAAATAACAGAGTTGTTGTGATGGGAGACTTCAATTTCCCAAACATTGACTGGAATATCCCAAGGGTAAGGGGTTTGGATGGGGAGGAGTTTGTTAGGTGTGTTCAGAAGGGTTTCCTGACACAGCACGTGGACAAGCCTACGAGAGGAGAGGCTGTACTGGACCTGGTACTAGCTAATGAACCAGGACAGGTAATGGATCTCTCGGTAGGAGAGCATCTTGGGGATGGAGATCATAATTCTATCTCCTTCACCCTTGCATTGGAAAAGGATAGGATCAGGCAGGCTAGGAAGGTGTTTGTCTGGAATAAGGGGAAATATGAAGACATCAGGCAGATGTTGGGGCGAATAAACTGGAAGGAGGTGTTCTTGGGGAAAAGCACAGAAGGAAGGTGGCAGATATTCAAGGAATGCTTGTCTGGAGCTCTGCACGACAATGTTCCGGTGAGACAAGGAGGTTTTGGTAGGTCGAGGGAACCGTGGTGCACGAAGGCTGTGGTGAACCTAGTCAGGAAGAAAAGAAAGGTGTATAAAAGGTTCAAAGAGCTAGGAGATGTTGGGGATCTAGAGAAGTATAAGGCTTATAGAAGAGAGCTTAAAAAGGAAATTAGGAGAGCCAGAAGGGGTCATGAGAAGGCCTTGGCTGGTAGGATTAAGGAGAATCCCAAGGCCTTCTACAAATATGTGAAAAGTAAAAGGATGAGAAGAGAAGGGATAGGACCTATAAAAGGTGAAGGGGGAAAAGTCTGTATGGAACCGGAAGAAATGGCAGAGGTGCTTAATGAGTACTTTGCCTCAGTATTCACGGTGGAAAGTGATCTGGGAGGATGCACTACAAGTTTGCGGCAGACTGAAAAGATTGAGTATGTAGATATTAAGGAAGCGTATGTGTTAGAACTTTTAAATGCTATCAAGATAGACAAGTCTCCGGGACCAGATGGGATGTACCCCAGATTATTGTGGGAGGTGAGGGATGTCATTGCAGAGCCCCTGGCGATGATCTTTGCGTCGTCGATGGAGACGGGAGAGCTTCCGGAGGATTGGAGGATTGCGGATGTGGTCCCTATTTTCAAGAAAGGGAACAGGGATAGTCCTGGAAATTACCGACCGGTGAGTCTGACCTCAGTGGTTGGTAAGCTGATGGAGAGGCTTCTGAGGGACAAGATTTACGAGCATTTGGAGAAGTTTAGGTTGATTAGAAATAGTCAGCATGGTTTTGTAAAAGGCAGGTCGTGCCTTACGAGCTTAATTGAGTTCTTCGAAAATGTGACTGAACACATTGACGAAGGAAGAGCAGTGGACGTGGTGTACATGGACTTCAGCAAGGCATTTGACAAGGTCCCACATGCAAGACTTCTTGAGAAGGTGAGAGGCCATGGGATCCAAGGGGCTTTGGCCTTGTGGATCCAGAACTGGCTTGCCTGCAGAAGGCAGAGGGTGGTTGTGGATGGCTCTTTTTCTGCATGGAGGTCGGTCACCAGTGGAGTGCCCCAGGGATCTGTTCTAGGACCCTTGCTGTTTGTCATTTTCATAAATGACCTGGATGAGGAAGTGGAGGGATGGGTGAGTAAGTTCGCCGATGACACGAAGGTCGGGGTGTGTTGTGGATGGTCTGGAGGGATGTCAAAAGTTGCAGCAGGACATCGACAGGATGCAAGAATGGGCGGAGAAGTGGCAGATGGACTTCAACCGGATAAATGTGTTGTGGTCCATTTTGGCAGATCCAACGGGATGAATGAGTACACTATCAAAGGTAGGAGTCTTAGCTGTGTGGAAGAGCAGAGGGATCTTGGGGTCCGGGTCCATAAGACTCTCAAATCGGCCTCCCAGGTGGAGGATGTGGTTAAGAAAGCTTACGGTGTACTGGCCTTCATTCATCGAGGGATTGAGTTCAGGAGTCAGGAGGTAATGCTGCAGCTTTATAGGACCCTTGTCAGACCACACTTGGAGTACTGTGCGCAGTTCTGGTCGCCTCACTATAGGAAGGACGTGGAAGCTATTGAAAGGGTGCAGAGGAGATTTACAAGGATGTTGCCTGGATTGGGAGGCATGCCTTATGAAGACAGGTTGAGGGAGCTGGGACTGTTCTCCCTGGAGAGACGAAGGTTGAGAGGCGACCTGATAGAGGTTTACAAGATGTTGGGAGGAATAGATAGGGTGGACTCTCAGAGACTATTTCCCAGGGCTGAAATGGTCGCGACGAGAGGGCACAGATTTAAGGTGCAAGGAAGCAAGTACAGAGGGGATGCTAGGGGAAAGTTTTTCACTCAGAGGGTGGTGATTGAATGGAATCGGCTGCCGTCGGTGGTGGTCGAGGCGAACTCGCTGGGGTCTTTTAAAAGACTTCTGGATGAGTATATGGGATCCAATGGGATTGGGGGTTATAGATAGGTCTATGGCTGGGTAGGTTTTGATGTTTTCGGCACAACTTGTGGGCTGAAGGGCCTGTTTGTGCTGTAGTGTTCTATGTTCTATGTTCTAAACTAATTGATCTAATTCCAATCTGAGGCCTTGAAATCCCTACTAGTCAATCTGGCTATTCCGGAGAGTGGTGCTGGATTCCTCAAAAATATTACCTGGATTTTGCTGTCCTCTTCAGTAAGGTTTCAAACATTATTCAATCATTAAAATAAACTTAATCGTAAATTTCCTGCCCACAGAAGGATATTGCTGACCGTCTCTTTGTGCTAATGCCTTTTAGGAAGCCACTGAATGTCAATTTACACTTTTGTTTAAACTTTGCTCGTAGGACAACATCAGTCTCCTGATTTATTACAGGCTGCATCCATTGCTGTGCTGATCAACATTTCATCTTTCATTTCCAAGAGATTCATTCAGATTTTCTTCTGACACTAAGTGTGAATTGATTTAACAAATCAGCATTAAATCATTTTAAAATGCTTTAGGTTTATTTCTGACCACTATGCCATGTGTTATCAATCACACTTCAAGCTTGGAAAGATTAATTTTTTTTATGTTTAATATTTGCCTTTCTGCCTCATACAAAAGAAAGACAGTTTAAATTCCTTGGCATGATTTTGCAATGTGGTTGTGAGATGTGGCCCTGTAACATTTATACATAACTATCAGTTCCTTAGGTAATTCATTCCCAGCCTTTGACAGATAAATATTTAAAAAGCAGTCGTTATATTATTGTATTATGTGCCATGATGTGGAGAAGCCGTTGTTGGACTGGGGTAGGCAGAGCAGGAAGTCTCACAACAACAGATTAAAGTACAACAGGTTTATTTGATAGCACGAGCTTTTGGAGCGCTGCTTCTTCATCAGGTGAGCACAGAGTTGGGTTCACAAATACGGTACATATAGACTGAGACACAATTGCAAGATAATGATTGGAATAGGTCATCAAGTCTTTACAGGTACAGACAACGT
Organism: Sphyrna mokarran; assembly: GCA_024679065.1. Taxonomy (NCBI): domain Eukaryota; kingdom Metazoa; phylum Chordata; class Chondrichthyes; order Carcharhiniformes; family Carcharhinidae; genus Sphyrna; species Sphyrna mokarran. The sequence goes on from JAGIQG010000033.1 coordinate 690,980, forward strand.
GAGTGGAGAGAGGGTTAAGCACAGGTTAAAGAGGTGTGAATTGTCTCAAGCCAGGACAATTAGTGAGATTTTGTAAGCCAGGCAAGTCATTGGGAGTTACAGATAATGTGACATGAATCCAAGATCCCAGTTGAAGCCATCCTCACGGGTGCGGAACAGGTTTTATTTTCTGTTCGGTGATTCTGCAATGCCAACCACACTCTCAAGACCAACTGCAACATTGTTGTCAAACCAGCATACAAAGAAGGGGCCACTATCATACTGAACAGTATGTTCAGGATGTTGCCTGGTATGGAAGGCAGGTCTTATGAAGAGAGGCTGAGGGATTTGAGGTTGTTTTTGTTAGAAAGAAGGCGGCTAAGAGGAGACCTTATTGAAACATACAAGGTGATTAGAGGTTTAGATAGGGTGGACATGATAGCCTTTTTCCTAGGATGGAGAAAGCTAGCACGAGGGGACATAGCTTTAAATTAAGGGGTGGTGGTTTCAGGACAGATGTCAGAGGTAGGTTCTTTACCCAGAGGGTGGTAAGGGTATGGAATACCTTGCCTGCGTCAGTTGTAGATGCGCCAAGTTTGGTGACGTTTAAGAGGTTAGTAGATAAGTTTATGGATGAAAAGGGAATGGTTTAGGTTAGAGGGTCACTGCTTGTTCCTAATTGGTCGGTGCAACATCGAGGGCCGAAGGGCCTGTTCTGCACTGTAATGTTCTATGTTCTATGAACAGAACGGATTACTGCAAAGAAGTTACCTGCAGATCCAACCAAACCATACCCATCAACTCAACAGACTGATCAAGACCTTTGATCTGGATTTTCAGAGCACTCACCGTGCTCTCATCACATGTATGCCTTGCGCTGGATATCTCTACTGTCTCCCATAGACACACAAGGCCAACACACCTGGCCATTCCATCATATCAGGCAACGGGACCCTGTGTGAGAACCTCTCTGGCTAAGTCAAGAGCATCCTGAAGTATCAAACGAAGAACCCCAGCTTCTGTCATGGCACTATGGATTTCTTACAGAAACTCAGCACCCATGAACCAGGAACACTCCTCATCACAATGGATGCCTCGGCACTTGCCACCAGCATTCCCCACGACAATGTCATTGCTGCAACTGCCTCAGTATCAACGCCAACAATTGCCAATCTCCAGACCCAATTCTACAACTCATTTGTTTCATCCTGGGCCACAATGTCTTCACCTTTAACAACCAGTTCTTTGTTCAGACACAAGGAATAGCTGTGGGGACCAAATTTGCAACTCAATATGCCAATATCTTCATGCACAGGTTTGAATAAGACTTCTTTACCGCACAGGATCTTCAACTGACACTATACATGATGTATATCAATGACATTTTCTTCTTTTGGACTTATGGTGAGCAATAACTGAAACAACTATGATGACTTCAATGAGTTCCATCCCACCATCAGACTCAGCATGGAAAACTCTCCAGAATCGGTTGTATTCTTGGACACACACATCTCCATCAAGGACAGTCACCTCAGCATTTCACTGTATCACAAAGCCACAGATAACCTCATGATGCTCCACTTCTCCAGCTTCCACCCTAAACACATTAAAGAAGCCATCCCCAATGACAATCTGTTCCATTATCACTGATCAATTGTTCAGGCTTTCCAAATCTTGCGAATAACTCACCTAACTTGCCATTGCAGTAGATTTCATCATCATGACTTCAGACTATTTTGAATGCATGTCAGCTAGGACAAGAAACATGTATCCTTCAATTGTTCCTGCAAAGTACATGTGATTCTCTGCCATTGATATTTTAGCCATTCCATAGATGAAATAACAAATCAGTGGTAGATGGAATTTAATGCTGAGGTGATGGAATAACAAGAAGAGGGAGTACTCAATAAATGGCAGACCACTAAGAAGCTTAGAGGAACAGAGGAATCTTGGTGCGCTTGTCCACCGACCTCTGAAGGCAGCAGAACAAGTTAGTAGGATAGTTAAGAAGGTAATATGAACACTTACTTTATCAGTCATGGCACAGAAACCCATGGAAAGTGACTAGCCTGAATGCGATATCCAGATGTACATTAAGATCCTGCATGGATCTGCTGGCGGGAGTGTGTAAATTGGCGATGATATTGATGTATTTGTTTTATCCTACTGGTACTTCGGTCCACTTTGTCTAACAAGGGGCATACACGCGATGGGTCGTGAGAGGGTTGCTTTTGGATTTTTTTTCGAGAGTATCCTAGTGCTTCATGTCGTTAGTGTACGCTTAACCTGGACCATTTGATGGGCAACACGACAGCTCAGTGACTATTGCTGTGGTGTGCAGACATGTGGATTTGGGCCTGTGTCTGTGGGAGTTTGCGCATTCTCCCCGTGCTTGCGTGGGTTTTCTCCGGGTGCTCCAGTTTCCTCCCACATCCCAAAGATGTGCTCTTAGGCTAATTGGCAAAACAAATTCTCCCTAAATTGTTTCAAATTTGGTTCTAATGCATAGAGCTATAAACAGAGAGGGATGACAGGGATCATGGGTAAAAGTGGGAACATTGAGGTGGCGGCGCAGGCTCGTTGGGCCGAAGGGCCTATTTCCCATGCTGTTTTGTTCTTTGTTCTCTTTGTTCTTTGACAAGCCCTCCATATATACAGGATCTGCTTAGATGAGGAAGATCACAACGAACACCTACAAACACTGAAAGTCACCCCCGTAAGACCAGGATATGGCACTCGACTCATCGATTAACAGTTCCAACCCGCCACAGTGAAAAACCATACCAACCTTCTCAGAAGACAAACAGTGGACAGAATACCCTTCATCATCCAGTACTTCCCTGGTGTGGGGAAGCTACAATGTCCTCTCTGAAGCCTTCAATATGTCATTGATGAAGAAGGCGAACAGCTCACTAAGGTCATTCCCACAACCCCACATCTTGCCTTCAAACAACTGCATAACCTCAAACAGACAATTTTCTGCAGCAAACTACCCAGTCTCCAAGAGTGCAGTGACCACGACACTAAACAATCCTCCCACAGCAATCTCTGCAAAGTGTGCCAGATCACCAAAATGGATGTCATCATCTCACGTGAGAACACCATCTGTCAGGTACACAATACATACTCTTGTGACTTGGCCAACTTTGTCTACCTGATCCGCTGCAGGAAAGGATGTCCTGAGGCATAATACATTGGGGGGACCATGCAGACACTACAATAACAAATGAATGAACACTGCTCAAGAATCACCAAGAGTGTTCTCTTCCTGTCGGGGAACACTTCAGTGGTCATGTGCGTTTGGACTCTGATCTTCCAGTAAACATTCTCCAAGGCGGCCTTCACGACACACGACAGCGCAAAGTCGCTGAGCAGAACTGAGAGCCAAGTTCCACACACATGAGGGCAGCCTCAACTGTGATCTTGGTTCATGTCACACTATCCGTAACCCCCATGACTTACCTGGACTTGCAAAATCTAACTAACTGTCCTGTCCGGTGACAATACACATCTCTTTAACCTGTGCTTAACCCCCTCTCCACTCACATTGTCAGTACCTTTAAGACTTGATTAGCTGTAGCAGAACTCCCACTTTCCTGAGAAAGGAGCAGCGCTCCGAAAGCTGTTGTGTTTTACCTTGGTGCTGTGAGACTTCTCACTGTGTTTTGTGTGTAGCAGATTGTCAAGCTTACCACAGCGCAGTTTGGCTGCCAGCTCTTCAGGCAGAGTTCTCAGTCGGTGCTGTGTACTTTCTCAGGGATTTATTGAGCAAATTGTGTCCAGCTTCATTCCTGAGGCTCAGCTCCATCCTGTCAACCGGGACACGGCCGCAGGCTGAGCCGCTGTTACTATAGCAACCGCACCAACTCGGGCCTCCCGAAGTCTTATCGCCTAAAATCCCCGCTGCTGACAGCGGCAAAATCCGCTCCCAAACCACCGGCAGCTTTCAAGAGCGGCGGGGTGAAGGAGGCGGAGCGGGGGGGCGGGGCCGGGAGCGAGGGGGCGGGGCCGGGAGCGAGGGGGCGGGGCCGGGAGCGGGGGGGGGCAGCGGGGGGGGGGCGGGGCGGAGCGGGGGGGGGGGGCGGGGGGGCGGGGGGCGGGGGGGGGGGGGGGGGCGGGGGCCGGGAGAGGTTCCGGGCGGAACCCGGGGTCGGGAGCCAGAGTTCCGGGGAAGCTCTGTGTGTGACTCCAGCGGGAAGATGGCGGTGCTGGGGGAGTGCACGCGGCGATTGGAACGCGCGGTGGAGCGGCCCGAGCTTCTCCTGAGGTAAATAAAACCCAACGAGAATATACTGACTAGACTGGAGTTATACTGACCGGCGGCGCACTGCCCGGACCGGAGTTATACTGCCTAGACTGGACTGGAAGTATACTGCCCCGGACCGGCGGCGCACTGCCCCGGAATAAACTGTCTAGACTGAAGTTCTATTGCATTGTCTACATTGATGTTATATTGACTGGGAGTGCGCTATCTGGACCCGCGTTGTATTGACTGGGGGTTCACAGCCTGCTTTTTGGGATAAATGCAAACAGGCCTTCCCTTGGAAATGTGGAAGTGAATACCTTTCTGAGTCGGTTGGTGTGTGGGGAAATTGCATGTGTAAAGATGAAAGTTGGGTTGTTGCATTGCAAGGTTAAACTGTGGATTAACTGTATTTCTGTATCTCCTAGTGTACAGGATGGCTTGGCGTCTGACTTCACTGCTCTCACTAAGGAGCTGTATGATTTACAGAAGGCACAAGAACCAGTTTCTGCTGCTGGAAACCCATTGAAGGAGCTGGTCGTAGAACAGTTTGATGAAGAGCAAATCTGGCAGGAGATTGAACTACAGAATAATTGTGTGTTACATTATTTCAAAGATACAGTAGCTTCTTTACTGAAGGGCAGTTTTAAGAAACTGATTGATAGAAGAGCTATGAAGATTGAAACTCTTGGGGAAGACTTTGAAAATACTGAGTGTATAGAAATAGATGGTGAGATTGAGGAAGGTGCTACCCAGGAGGAGGAAGAGTTAGAAAAGCAGGTAGGAGAAAGAAATGCAGATCAAACAGAAGATCTTAGTGATGAAGACTCTGACCTTAACTTTGATATTGATGAAGTTGAGAAAAGAACTAAACTACAGACTAAGAGCCCTCAGTTTGCCAGTAGCTCAGAACTAGACGACAAATTTTTCAGACTTTCAGAAATGGAATGTTTTTTGGAGAAAGTTGAGAAGGAAGAAGAGAAGCAGAAAGTTGATGATGATGATGAAGATGAAGTGAATTACTTTGAAGATATTCCTTCTGAAGATGAAGAACTTATCCCAAAAACAAAGACTAGGATAAAGGTAATAATACTGTTTAGTTTTTACCTCTGCCCATGATGGTGCTGACACATGCACTGTGGTGGGACTGACATCTGCTCTTTATCAGTGATGACCCCTGCTATATTACGGTTTTAAGAATGCCCATCAGTCTCCAGTACTTTGAGGAACGTAAGAACATAAGAAATAGGAGCAGGAGTAGGCCATCTAGCCCCTCGAGCCTGCCCCACCATTTAGTAAGATCATAGCTGATCTGAAGTGGATTAATTGTACTTGCCCACATGCTCCCCATAACCCTTAATTCCCTTATCGATCAGAAATCCATCTACCCATGACTTAAACATATTCAACGAGGTAGCATCCACCATTTCAATGGACAGAGAATTCCAGAGATTCACTACCCTCTGAGAGAAGAAGGTCCACCTCAACTCTGTTCTAAACTGCCACACACCACCCCCCCCCCCATATTTTGAGGCTGTGCCCTCTAGTTCTGGTTTCCTTTCTAAGCGGAAAGAATCTCTATCTCTACCCTATCTAGCTCCTTCATTATCTTATATGTCTCTGTAAGATCATCTTTCAGCCTTCTAAACTCCAACGAATACCGGCCCAATCTCTCCTCATAAGCTAACCACCTCAATCTCTGTATCAACCTGGTGAATATTCTCTGTACGCTTTCTAAGGCCAGTATATCTTTTCGCAAATAAGGGGACCAAAATTGCACACAGTATTCCAGCTGCGGCCTCACCAGTGCTCTGTACAGTTGCAGCAAGATCTCCCTGTTTTTATATTCTATCCCCCTCGCAATAAAGGCCAACATTCCATTCGCCTTCTTGATCACCTGCTGCACCTGAGACTAAGTGTTTGCGATTAATGGACAAGAACCCCCAGATTCCTTTGCACAGTAGCATGTTGTAATTTTTCACCATTAAAGTAATATTCTCTTTTATTATCATTTCTTCCAAAGTGGATAACCTCACATTGCCAACGTTATACTCCAGTACAAGTTATATAAGATAACGTTCACTCTTTTAAGTATGAGTTGGAGCAGAGACTGTTGGATCGTGGGAGATGGTACATCCTTCATCCAGTAAGCACAATTCTCTGTATTGTGACCAGGGTCAGGAACCCCTGGTTTCCTCTCTGTCTCCAATGCTAGTGGGATAATTCTACCCCCAAACTGTTCTCTTAGCTGAGATGAGTTTGTCCAGAAGAGGCTGAGGATTGGACCACTACATGAGGTAGCTCGATAACATGCATTAACTGCAGGAGGAGTTGTAATGAACATCTTTAATGAAATAACCACACGCTGATCCAAATGACTTGACCAACAGACACAATGTTCCTGACTCAGATTGATGTTGTCTCTGATTCTCTGTCACTCTTACTTCACCCACACTGGAGTAGAGACTGAAAACTATGGGAAAGTTACATAACCTGGTCTGAGAGCACATACTCACCTATCCAAACCCAGCAAACTCCATAACTGGCTTATAGGGAGATAGCTCTGCATCTCCTGCTGATAGCATCACTGTTCCATGGGGCTTAGGCAGTGGTCAGTCCAGCAGAATGCCTTTATTTCAGACAAGAATCCTAGTACCCAGGTAGGGGAGAAGCCTCTGCTATCAGTGAGTGACTATACTGATGGGGTGGAAGAGGGAGTTCCACAATAAACTTCATAGGATCGATAGTTCCAAGATATGGACTGGGAAGGCAAGATGGGAGAGTATGCAATTAGGGTAGTTGCATTGTACAACCGTTTGTTTCTCAGACTCTGCTCTCTAAACTGCTCATCACGCACCAAGCATTTAGTTTCTCTGAATGAACGGGAACTGCTTACACAGCCTGGTGGGGCACTACACGTTTCAATTTACCTGAAATGAGGTACATCGCCCTCTTGAAACAAAGATCGATCACAGACCGGTCTTGTATACAGTTGCAAGTCGCAGTCTGGACAGCAGAGATATGACGGCAGCTTGGCTGCACGTCCTTTCTTTGTTAGTAAGGGATGATGGATTCTGGCTGTGTCCAGTGCTGCAGGTTGGTAAAATCACATTCTGTGACGTAACAACAGAGTGAGGAACTCTGTAATATTACTGTTTTTATGCATTTGATTTTTGTTTGCTTTTGTCAGACCAAGAGTTCCAGGAACCTGCAGTATAAGGATTTCTTCGACCCAGTCGATGGTGAGGAACCTATGGGAGAAGATGGCGATGAGGAGAATGAAGGCGATGAGGCAAAAGGAGAATCACACTCAGGAGAATTTGAGGAGGAGGAAGAAGAAATTGATGAGTATGTTTTCTCAAGTTGCTTTCTCAATTTCCTCCTACCAATACCCCCCTCTCCTTCCCCCAAGCCCTAGGCACTGGATCCAACTCCAGCATCACTGGCTTCCCTCTGAGAGTTCAAGTGGCTATATATTGGGTGAGACTGAGTGTCAGCTGACTCACTGACAGTGGGTAAAAGATCACCCCTTATCGTCCTCATCCCCTGGAATATAAACCTAGTTTAGCTGTTCTTTTGTTCCACATATAATCCAGGTAACTGTTGCTGGACTTTCTTCTCACATCATGTTCCAGGTAAAGACTATCAGCGCTGTGTATCTGCAGTGGGTACTGCTTTGATATTTTTGTTTACACCTTATGATGCAGTCCAGCACCAACTGATCTTAACTGATCTGTTTGTTTTGGCTTTTAATGATATGTACCAGACTGCTGAACCTCTCTCATTTGTATACAATTACTGAGATCAAATGTAGAAGACCAACCTACAGTCTATCTGAGATTAGTGATGGGATGGAGCCTGGGCCACCAGAATTAGTGTTCAGGTCCCCAGAATCACTGCCAATGGAATCCAGCAGAAGCTATTTGAAAAAATTATAAGCTGCACTGCTCCAGCAATTTCTGTAGCACACATCTTTCCAGTAATCTGCAAAATTTGATTTGTGATATTACAATAAATTAGCAAAGAATAACAAACTGAAAACAGATACATTCCTTTTACAGAACCAGAGTACATATCCCATATTTATTTAGTTTTCTTTCTGTGACCCAGAGACCAGGAGGAGATGGCTGAATCTGAGAGTGGCCAAGAGGCCAAGAGAGTCGATAAGAAAGTTAGATTTAATCTGTCAGATGACAGTGATGGGGATGAATCAGCTCAACACATAAGAAAGAAGCAGCCAGAGGAGCCCAAATCAGCCTTTGAAATACGTCAAGAAAAGGTAATTATTATAATTACACTTAATTCAGGGTATAATATTCACCTCCTCTTATAGCGGAAAGTAAATCTCAAAACACTTCCCTGAGCCATAAACAGCCCCAAAAGAGTTACCCTGTTTTATGTTCTATGTTCTATGATCAGAGGTTTAGATAGGGTGGATAGCAAGAACCTTTTTTCTTGGATGGAGATGGCTAACACAAGGGGACGTAGCTTTAAATTAAGGAGTGGTAGTTATAGGAGAGATGTTAGAGGTGTGTTCTTTACTCAGAGGGTAGTAAGGGCATGGAATGCCCTGCCTGCAGCAGTTGTGGACTTGCCGAGTTTAAGGGCGTTCAAAGGATCAGTGGATAGGCATATGGATAGCATTGGAATAGTTTAGGATAGAGGGTCATAAGATTGGTTCCATTGGTCGGCGCAACGTCGAGGGCCGAAGGGCCTGTACTGCGCTGTAATGTTTTATGTTCTATGTAATCGAAGGTTTAGTCAAAGAAATTAGTTTGTAGGACGGTCTTGCAGGTAAAGAGATTTAGGGAGGAGTTCCAGAGCTCTGACTGTTTATGGCTGATGGTAGAATTATCAATAGTGGCCACGATGGGGCTGAGGGAGACATTAAGGATTGCAGTTGGAGGAAAGAGATTTTTGGGTTGGAGAATGTATGGCTGAATAAAGTTACAGATACAGGGAGGGTAACAACTGTGAAGGGATTTAAATTTGAGAATGAGCATTTTAAATTTGTGGAGAAGCAAGAGGTAATATTAGAACTCAATACAAGAAAAGCCTTATAATCATAGAATTCCTACAGTGTGGAAGGCGGCCATTCGGCCCATTGAGTCTGCACCAATCACAATCCCACTCAGGCCCTAACCTATCACCCCATGCATTTGCCCTAGCTAGTCCTCCTGACACAAAGGGGCAACTTAGCATGGCCAGTGCACCTAAACCACACGTCTTTAGAGTGTGGGAGGAAGCCGGAGTACCTGAAGCAGACCCAGGCAGACACAGAGAGAACATGCAAACTCCACACAGACAGTGACTCAAGCTGGGAATCGAATCCAGGTCCCTGGCACTCAGACAGCACTATGTCCACTATGCCACCATGCTGCCCTTGAAAAGATCAGATGTGTGTTTTTTATCTCTTCACAGGTGCAACCTTAATCTCTGAGAATATTTTCAGTTTTAATTCAGATTTCCAGCAGCTGCAGAAATTTGCTCTGGAAAGATTAGGGTTGTTGTTGTGACAAGAGGTTAAAATTCTGGGGAAATCGGACAGAGTAGATAAAAACAGACTGTTCTTTGTGATTGAGATATGCATGCAAGGTTGAGTGTAAAATGATTATAATATAGAGCAAGAGAAATATGTTTACTAAAGGTTGAGAGGTTGTGGAGTGATTTTAAGTGTTGGATCAGTGGTTGAAAGAACAGAACAGATCAGTGTTTGGAAGAAAGAATGGGCTAAGAACACTAAAAACGTTGTGGAGAACGCTGAGGTACAGGGTAGCAAACTGGAAAGTATTGAAGTAGATAGGATGTGCTAGATATTCTTGAGGGTTTGAAGTTGGATAAGTCCCCTGGGCCGGACGGGATTTACCCTAGGATTCTCTGGGAGGCAAGAGAGGCGATTGCAGAGCCTCTGGCTCTGATCTTCAGGTCGTCGTTGGTTACGGGTATAGTTCCGGAAGACTGGAGGATAGCGAATGTAGTCCCATTGTTCAAGAAGGGGAAGAGAGACTTTCCGGGGAATTATAGGCCGGTGAGTCTTACTTCTGTTGTGGGCAAAGTATTGGAGAGAATTATTAGGGATAGGATTTATAGTTATTTAGAGAGAAATGAATTGATTGGGGGTAGTCAGCATGGTTTTGTGAAGGGTAGGTCGTGCCTTGCTAACCTTATTGAGTTTTTTGAAAAAGTGACCAAAGAGGTGGATGGGGGTAAGGCAGTTGATGTGCTATATATGGACTTTAGTAAGGCGTTCGATAAGGTGCCCCATGGAAGGCTTCTGCAGAAAATGCAGATGTATGGGATTGAGGGTGATTTAGCTAATTGGAGTAGGAATTGGCTAGCAGATAGAAGACAGAGGGTGGTGGTTGATGGGAGATATTCATCTTGGAGTTCGGTGACAAGTGGTGTACCTCAGGGGTCTGTTTTGGGGCCCCTGCTGTTTGTAATTTTTTTAAATGATCTGGATGAGGGTATTGAAGGATGGATTAGTAAATTTGCAGATGACACTAAAGTCGGTGGATGGTAGATAGTGAAGAGGGGTGTTATAGTTTGCAGAGGGACTTAGACAAGTTGCAGAGCTGGGCCGAGAGGTGGCAAATGGAGTTTAATGTGGAAACGTGTGAGGTAATGCACTATGGCAGAAATAATAAATGTGTAGAGTATAGGGCTAATGGTAGGATTCTTAGTAGTCTTGATGAACAGAGGGATCTTGGTGTATTTGTGCATAGATCCCTGAAAGTAAGCAGTCAAGTCGATAAGGTTGTTAAGAAGGCATACGGAGTCTTAGCTTTTATTGGTAGGGGGATGGAATTTCGGAACCGCAACGTCATGTTGCAACTGTACAAAACTCTAGTGCGGCCGCACTTGGAGTATTGTGTGCAGTTCTGGTCCCCGCATTATAAGAAAGATGTGGAGGCCTTGGAGAGGGTACAGAGGAGGTTTACCAGGATGTTGCCTGGTATGGAGGGCAGGTCTTATGAGGAGAGGCTGAGGGATTTGAGGTGTTTTCGTTAGAAAGGAGGCGGCTAAGAGGGGACCTGATCGAAACATATAAGATGATTAGAGGTTTAGATAGGGTGGACAGTGATAGCCTTTTTCCTAGGATGGAGAAAGCTAGCACGAGGGGACACAGCTTTAAATTAAGGGGTGATAGTTATAGGACGGATATTAGAGGTAGGTTATTTACCCAGAGGGTGGTTAGGGAGTGGAATGCCCTGCCTGCTGCAGTTGTAGATGCGCCAAGTTTGGTGGCGTTTAAGAGGTTAGTTGATAAGTTTACGGAAGAGAAGGGAATGGTTTAGGTTAGAGGGTCATTGCTTTTTATAATGGTCGGCGCAACATCAAAGGCCGAAGGGCCTGTTCTGCGCTGTAATGTTCTATGTTCTAAGAATACAGTTAGTGTGGAGGATAGCATCTTGGTGTCCAGCCTATATTTCCCACGTAATTCCATAGATAACCGGTGTTGTGTTTTGTTTCCTGTAGCTAAATGCACAAATCGAGCAGCTGGAGAAATCCGCCTTGGAGCAAAAGCCTTGGCAGCTCCTGGGAGAGGTCACTGCCCAGAAACGTCCAGAAAATAGCCTGCTAGAGGAGGATCTCCTGTTTGATCATGCAGTCAGAAAGGGTACGTTTTTCCCTCGCACACTTGCTGCAAAACGGGACAGAGAGGCTAACAATGACCACTTGAAATGTTTTTAGTCTGTCTAGATGTATAAGAGAATGCGTTTACTGGCAAAGCGTTAAGCTGTGTTATAGAAAAGCAAAACAGTGTGCATCCTGGAATCGGATATTAAAATGGAAAATGTTCAAAACTCTCAATAGATCAAACAGCATCTGTACCGCGAGAAAGGATTTAACCCTTCAGATATGTTAATTTACATCCAGATTCATAGTTCTGATGAAGGAACATTGACCTGAAACATTAAGCTGTTTGTACTTTATTTTGTATTGAATTTGTGCTAATTTCTGATCTGTCTTCTCAGCTCCTGTTATTACTGAGGAGACAACACTTCAACTGGAGGATATTATTATGCAGAGGATTAAAGACCAGGTTTGTGGAAAGTTTTGTCAATAACTCCTAGGCTATATTATCTGTTGAGGTTGGAGATTTTCCTGAGTAACAAACCACAAAACTGTGAAATAAGTTACTGAGGAAAATCTCCAGCCTCATAGCTTCTGCCCCATACTCTGGTATGTTGAGCAATGGATGGCTTGGAGTATTCTAACTGCGAATTAGTACCTAATTACATGTGCATTTTGTGCTCGCCAAGTATTCACATGAAGTGCTGCAGAGACAGTGTGGCTCCATTAAAAATAAACATAAAACAGCAGGAAAACCGAGTCTTAACTGAGAACAGAGTGGGAAATGCAAAAGAAAATGACAGTGAATAGATAGAGAATGAAGATATTGTAAAGAGTAGAAAGTAATGGAGTTATTGAAGTTAGATTAATGATTCATTTACTTGCAAAATTTATAATGAACTCTATTCTTGAATTATTATATCTCTGAAATGAACTAATCTTTCTCACCTCTGGAAATCTGGCAGTATATGTTGGTGTAATTATATTGAGAGAACATTGCTGTATTTTCTATGTAAGAGCAGAAAGATTAGAAAAAAAGAGCAGAAAGGGGGTGGGGAAGAGAGTGTGAGGATGGGGAGATGGTCATGGAGTGACGCCAATATGATTTCCATCAGTCAGTCGATCATAGGCGGGGCTGTGATCCTGAGGTAAACAGGAGTATAAGGAGGAACTTGTTGGAAAGGCAATGCTTTGCCATCTGGGGCTAACTTTAGGTTTACTAATTTAATATTCTAATTGCTGTGGCTAAAGATAATACAAGAAAAAAGGAAAATGAAAAACCAGTTCCTGAGAGAAGCCTCACTTTCATTATGGTGACAATTATTAAATGTTCCCCTTTCGGATAAAATATCTATCCACTAATCAGAATAACAATCATAGAAGAATCATAGCTAAGGATGCAAATGGAGGTTCAGGTGATGGCTGGATCAGTTTGGGTTGGAGCTGGAGCTATGGTGAGAGGTCCCACCCAAAGTCACCCTCACTTCTTCACTCTGGCCTTGATGTATTTGTGCAACATTTTCTGTTTCTGCTACAATTAATGAGATGAATGTTCAGTATTGACATGTTTAGTCTGCTATGAACAGTGGATTTTCCTTGAGTTTCCTTTTGATGTATTTAAAGCCATGTTGGAATCAGTTGGGTCTGATTCACTGCACTATTCCTGTTTTGTAAGTTCTGTCATTAAGGTTGATCAGTTGTTAATGAGTAAACAATGTGTGATCTGTGTTACAGGCCTGGGATGATGTTGTACGTAAAGAAAAACCAAAAGAAGAGATCTTCGAATATAAAAAGCGACTCACCCTGGACCATGAGAAAAGCAAAAAGAGTCTGGCTGAAATCTATGAGCAGGAATACTTAAAGCAAACTGAGGTAATCACCTTCGGTAATCTCATGAGGCTCAAACAGCTTTATATTTAGATGAGGTTTGAACAAGTGATTAATCTGAATGGAATTGCTACAAACTCAACACCAAGGCTAAAGGCAAGAAATAGGAGTAGAATCTGCCTCGGCTGAGATCGTGCACAGTTGTGTCAAAATCATTGGACCCTCTCCCTAACAATAGTGTGTGTGCGTGTGTGTCTGTGTATCTGTGTGTCCACAACAATGAAGTGCAGTGGTTCAAGAAGGTGGCTCACACACCACCTTGTCAAGAGCAATTAGGGTTAGACAAGAGACACTGGCCTAGTCAGTGATGCTCACATCCCACCTGCAAATAAAACAATGGAATAATTTGACAACACTCACTGGCTTTGAACACAGAGGATGAGGTAACATCAGTAACTGTCTCCCGGGGAGGGTCGGCCCCTTCAGGGGTGCAGAAATATTTTGAGTTTCTTGTTTATTAGTAACGTGATATTTGGTGGGATGAGATTGTAATTATTAAATTGTAGCCACTGTGAGTGTACTGTGTGTGTGAGATCACAGTGCTGCTGGGTAACTATATGCATTGGTCCATTTTTAATCAACCGGTTCTCATCGCAGCAAAAATCGGAAGTGGAGGAGAACGTGCAGCATGCAGAGATCCAGAACTGTATGGATTCCCTTTTCCTCAAGCTGGATGCACTTTCAAACTTCCAGTTCACACCCAAACCGGTGAGTAAAGGAAATAATGTCATGTTGGAGACAAGCATGAACTGCCTGCATCCACAGGCTGTACTTACCCCCACTGGACAATATTACTCCTGTTACATTGTTTGACATTAAGTGTGACGAGATTTCATGCACTATCCTGGACTGTGCTGGTCAAGCTGATTCCAGCTAGCTAAGACAGGAGGAGAACCACAATGTGCCTCAGTACATTGGTAAAGGGCAAAGCAGTTACAATTCTTTCTCCATGAAACTGCCATTGTCAACCCTGCTGAAAAATGTGATTCGATATCTCTCAATCTTGATGTGTACGGGGAGAATGTCTACTTTCATTGAGCAATACCTGTGGTACTGTGGAATTGTGAGTTAGGCTTTCAGAAGAAGTGACTGTCAGATAGACCTGGTAAAATCATAAGCACTCTTTCCTGCATGTTGGAGTAGAATTTGACATTTCAGATTCTGGCATCAAAACATAAAGTGTAAAATTTAAGTGCTCTGTACTTCCTTTGATATTTTAACTGTTAATTTTGTAATTGACTGTACTTGCTGTTTGGATACAGTCAGTTTGTGACCTTCACACACTTACCTGAAGAGCAGGTTTATTGCTACAGCTCACACCACTCTGACTCTCTGATCATAATGCTTTCTGTTTGCTGCCTTACCCAGAGCGATCTTATTGAATGGCAGAGCAGGCTCAAGGGGCCAGATAGCTTACCCCTGCTCCTAGTTCTTAAGTTCTTCTTGTTTTCAACTGGCATTATGCCAGAGGATGAAAGAAAGGGTTGTTTAAACTTCTCTGGTGATCGGGGTGAATTTGTAATAGTATTTGTGTTTCTTTTGTTAGCCTGTGCCTGAAGTGAAGGTGGTCTCTAATCTGCCGTCCATCAGTATGGAAGAAGTGGCACCAGTGAATATTAGTGATGCCACTCTACTGGCACCAGAAGAAGTCAAGGTAAGAAACTAAAGAGGAAGGCAATGTAAAAGCAAACAGTGCTGATCTCCACCCTGGAATGGTACTAACCTCCACAGTGCCCAGTCTGTACTAACTGATGGCAGCTGGAAAAGAGTACGAGATGAGTGTGCCTTTTAGCTTTGGGAAAAGAAGTTAAGCTTGTCCCTGTGCTGCGGATTGTGTTACCCCTTGATGGAGCGTGAGGATGAACACTTTCAGTGAGGATGCTTGTGAAATCCCTTATGGCTGATGCTCAACACATTGAAGGGCTACAGCACAGCCAATCAATTGTCAGTGTGTATGTAAAGAGGGTGGGTGCTGTGATGGACAAGTAGAGAGGCCATAATTCAATGAATAGTGACTTCCTATATTATTATTGAGGTTGTTCATTAAATTTATTATTGAGACTGTTTGTTTGGTATAGACCCTGGCTGCTTACTGTATTGAATGAGATGCAAGACCTGTAGTTAATGTCTGAGCAGTGCTAATTGGGTTGATAATTACAGGAGAAGGGTCGAGCTGGGGACATCCAGGGAGATATGGAAAAGACAGCAACAGACAAGAAACGAGAGAGAAGGAAGAAGAAGAAAGTGAAGCGTCTGCGAGTGAGAGAGAAGGAAGTGCGTCAGAAAATGTTGGAGAAGATGAATGTGAAGCTGAGTAACAAACAGTTGAAGGAAAAGAATATGGAGAAAGTGAAGAAATTGACCCAGGAAGGAAAGGCGACTTTGCTGAAGGTAAGTACGATACACGTTGATCAATATCAGTGGCAAGTCAGCTATGTAATGAAGCCAATTAATACGTCCCTCACTGATTGAGATTAAATTCATATTTGATTTCCTTTCAATGGTTTGTCCCTTTGCTAGATAATCACAATTGGTCCTGTTCATAGCAAGGAGTGAATGAATCAATTCCCTGTTTCCTTTATAAAATGTTCAGGCCAGTTCCTTCCCTGTACGGCATTGCAAATTCAAATAGACCTTCTCCCCATCAGTGTCATTTCAATTGCTTCAGTTCTCCTTCAAAGTCCTGACAGTTTCAGATGTTGGGGTTGATATCAGAAAATACACCATCTGAGAGAGAAAAGATGGGTTAATGTTATGATTGGATCCTTGTACAAAGAACCAGTCTGAAATGTTAATCTATTCTTTGTGACCCATTAAGATAAACAGTGAATGCTGGAAATACACAAATTCTTGGATTTTAGTTCATTTGGCCAAATCGCTTTGCATCTCTCTCTTAAGAATCTGCTTGTTCTTAATGCTCTCACTTGATCAATTATCGAGTTATCTAAGGCTGTAGATAGTAAAGTAGATAAGATCATTTAAACTCACTCCTTTAGATCAGTAGGCTAACGTGTGGCCCATTAGGTTTCAGGATGTGGTCCACAAAACATTTTGTTGACTGTTGTAAGGTTGCTGCTGGTTTCTATCCATGGATCGAGGCTACATTGGATTTGGTACTGGGTAATAGACTTGGAGGTAGGTGAGCACTTTGGTGATAGTGACCACAATTCGTTTATGTTTACCTTAGTGATGGATAGGGATAGACATATACCAAAGGAAAGAAGTTATAGTGGGGAGAAAAGTAATTATGAGGCTGTTAGGTGAGATTTAGGATACATAGGTTGGAGTAGGAAACTGCAGGGACTGGGAACATCTGAAATGTGGAGCTTATTCAAGGAACAGTCCTTGATAAATATGTAGCTGTCAGGCAGGGAGGAAGTGATAGAGCGAGGGAACCGTGGAATACTAAGGAAGTTGGTTCTCTGGTGAAGAGGAAAAAGGAGGCTTATATAAAGATGAGACATGAAGGCTCAGTTAGGGCACTGGAGAGTTATAAATTAGCCAGGAGGGAGCTAAAGAGGGAGATAAGAAGAGATAGAAGAGAACATGAGAGGACTTTAGCAGATAGGATCAAGGAGAACCCTAAAGCTTTCTATACATATGTTAAGAATAAAAAATTGGTTAGGGCAAGATTAGGGCCAGTCAGAGACAGTAGTGGGAAGTTGTGCGTGGAGCCTGTAGAGATTGGTGAGGCACTGAATGAGTATTTTTCGTCAGTCTTCACGCGGGAAAATGTCAACGGAGTTGGAGAGAATACTGAGATACAGGGTTGTAGACTAGACAGGATAGAGGTACATAAAGAGGAAGTGTTAGCTATTCTTGAGAGCATGAAAATAGATAAATCCCCTGGGCCGATGGAATTTATCCCAGGATTCTCTGGGAGGCTAGAGAGGAGATTGCAGAGCCTTTGGCTTTGATCTTCATGTTGTCGTTGGCTACAGGTGTAGTGTTGGAAGACTGGAGGATGGCAAATGTTGTCCCCTTGTTTAACAAGGGGAGTAGTGGCCATCCTGCAAATTATAGACCAGTGAGCCTTACTTCTGTAGTGGGGAAAGTTTTGGAAAGAATTATAAGAGATAGGATTTATAGTCATTTAGAAAGAAATGAATTGATTAGGGATAGTCAGCATAGATTTGTGAAGGGAAGGTCGTGCCTCACAAACCTTATTGAGTTCTTTGAAAAGATGACCGAAGGGGGTGGGTAAGGGTAGGGCAGTTGACGTGGTGTATATGAAATTTTAGCAAAGCGTTTGATAAGGTTCCCCATGGAAGACTACTGCAGAAAATGCAGATGCATGGGATTGAGGGTGATTTAGCAATTTGGATTAGAAATTGGCTAGCTGATAAAAGATAGAGAGTGGTGGTTGATGGATATATTCAACCTGGAGTTCAGTTACAAATGGTGTACCTCAGGGATCTGTTTTGGGGCCACTGCTGTTTGTTATTTTTATAAATGACCTGGATGAGGGTGTAGAGAGATGAGTTAGTAAATTTGCTGACGACATCAAAGTCGGAGGAGTTGTAGACAGTGAGGATGGATGTTACAGTTTGCAAAGGGACATAGATAAGTTGCAGAGCTGGGCCGAGAAGTGGCAAATGGAGTTTAATGTGGAAAAGTGTGAGGTGATTCACTTTGGTAAGAGTATTATGTGTGCAGAATATAGGACTAATGGTAGGACTCTTAGTAGTGTAGATGAGCAGAGAGATCTTGGTGTACAGGTGCATAGATCTCTGAAGGTTGTTACTCAAATTGATAAGGTTGTTAAGAGGCGTATAGTGTGTTAGCATTTATTGGTAGAGGGATTGAATTTCAGAGCCGAGACGTCATGTTGCAACTGTACAAAACTCTGGTGCGGCCGCACTTGGAGTATTGCGTACAGTTTTGGTCGCCACATTATAAGAAAGATGCGGAAGCATTGGAAAGGGTGCAGAGGAGGTTTACCAGGATGTTGTCTGGTGTAGTGGGATGGTCTTATGAGGAAAGGTTAAGGGAGTTGGGGTTATTTTCATTAGAGACAAGAAGGCTAAGAGGTGACCTAATTGAGGCATATAAGTGATCAGAGGGTTAGATAAGGTGGACAGTGAGAGCCTTTTTCCTCGGATGGAGATGGCTGTCACGAGGGGACGTAGCTTTAAATTAAGGGGTGGTAATTATAGGATGGATGTTAGAGGTGGGTTCTTTACTCAGAGGGTAGTTAGGGCGTGGAATGCCCTGCCTGCAGCAGTTGTGGACTCGTCAAGTTTAAGGGCATTCAGATGATCAGTGGATAGGCATATGGATAGCATTGGAATAGTTTAGGTTAGAGAGTCAAGATTGGTTCCATTGGTCAGAGGGCCAAAGGGCCTGTACTGCGCTGTAATGTTTTATGTAGTTTTTTTTTACATGAAGCAAGAGCGAGTGAGATGAGTGCTGGTTACTCACAACATTGACTGTGAGGGCCATGCACTCCCTCTGTGTGCAATCATACGCCAACATTTTGTTTTTACACAAAGTTGATAGTTCTATTAATATATGACTAAGCATTTTCTATAACTTATAAAATTTTGCTATGTATTCATCCTCATTCAAGGAAAATGGTGTTCAATCTTGTGGCTCAGCAATGAAGGAGGACAATCATGTGACCCTCTTCAGTCTAGGTTGCGCATCACTGGTTTAGATATCCCTGGGGCATCAGGACTTTGAATAGGAGCTCCTGTTTATGCGGTCGACCCTGGCACTATGCAGCATTGTATGGGATAATCCGCTTTCGCGAATGTTTTTGTTTCTCAATGTAATTAGGGTTTCCTCCGGATACTTCAGTTTCGTCCCACACTCCAAAGATGTGCAGTTCAGGTGAATTGGCCATGCTAAATTGACCCTAGTGTCAGGGGGGATTTGGTGGAGTACACAAATAGAGCCTGGCCAGGATTGTGGTTGGTGCAGACTTGATAGGCTTAATGGCCTTTCTGGTTTTGTTTTAATTCACCAGGAAGGAAAAGCTAAATTTTCTACTTTCAAAAGCTAATTTTTTTTTATTATTAAAAGGATGAAGGGAAAGACAAATCTCTACGTTCGTCAAAGGCTTTTTTCTCCCACTTACAAGATCAAGTGAAAGCTGAACTGAAAGGAGCCAAGGCTGGAGCCAAGAAACGTAACAAACACCAAGAGCTTTCAGCAAGCAAGCTGAAACTTTAATACAGCCCTTCACCGCCTCTACATTACTGACTCATCATGTACGTAATAGTAGAACATTCCAAAAAAGCAATCTCATTTAAACTATAGCTCTTTCCCAAATAAAATACTGATTTTTCTCTACACTGTACAGAGTTATTTTATAATATTTCTAGGTTGTGTGATGGAGCTGCAGCAGCACCTGCTAAACTTAACTTTACTGACCAGTATGACAAAAATAATCTTTTTTTAAATATTTTATTAATTTATGCAATGTGGGTAGTACCAGCTAGAACAGCATTACCCTGATTACCCAGGATGCTGCCTGGGATGGAACATTTAATTTGGGAAGGGTTGGATAGGCTTGGGTTGTTTTTGCTGGAGCAGAGAAGACTGAGGGGTGACTTGACAACATTGAAGAACATGGACAGAGTGGATAAGTGGCAGCTTAGTTGAAGGGTCAGTCAGGAGGGGACATAGGTTCAAGGTGAAGGGCAGGAGGTTTAGGGAGGAATGTGAGGAAAAATGTTTTTATCCAGAGGGTGGTGAGGGTCTGGAATGTGCTGCCTGGGAGGGTGATGGAAGCAGGTTACCTCATCCTTTAAAAAGTACTTGGATGAGCACTTAGCATATCATAACATTCAAGGTATGGGCCAAGTAATCATAGGATTAGATGAAAGTTCTGATAGTTCTAATGTATCGATGCAGACTTGCTTGGCTGAAGAGCCTCTTCTGTGATGTACAATTCTATGAAAATTCCCAGCCTCTGACCTGCTCTTGCAGCACAGTAAGATGTCTCAATACCAGATTAATGTCCAAAAGATTTATTTGGTAACACAAGCTTTTGGAGTGTCAGTCTCTTTCATCAGGTAAGTCTTGCAGCCACGGTATTTATAGGATTAGTTCAGTTGGTCAATGGGAACTCGCAGTTTCTGTTATTTCTTACTCGTTTATACAAAGAATAAAGCACATAACAGCACAGGAACACCTTTACTGAGCATGCTACCCAACTGAACTAAAACCTCTACTCATCCAGGGATCATATCCCTCTATTCTCATCCTATTCATATATTTGTTCAGAAGCCCCTTAATACTCACTATCGTATCTGTTTCCACCACCAGCTAATTCCAGACACTCAAGTACAAAAACCCTCTGTCAGACTGAATTGTGTGAATGGGAGTCTGACTGCATCAGGATTGGATCATTCAGCTCCAATCAAATTGGAGAAACATTTGGAAATTCCCGCCTTGAAGGAGCTGTGGGATTATGATTGGTTGAATCAGCAAGGCTTGTGACTGGTGTGTATAGGCGAGTCCGGGTTGTCATTGGTCGAGTGCCTAAGGATGCTGCAGGGATGTAGATTGTGATTGGCCGGGATTGTGACCTGTTGGGCGGAGCCGGACCATAGCCTGAGTTGTGATTGGCTGTGGTGTAGGCGGAACCGCGCTGTGATTGGCTGCTCCGCTGAGCGCGAGCCGGCCTCGCCATGTCCGTGAAGCGGCCGCGGTGCCGGTTGTCTCTCAGGGCGCGAGGGGAAAGCGCCCCCGGTGAGGGCGGCCCTCCAGCCGCAAAGCGAAGCTCAGGAGAGGCCACTCTTCCCGGGCACAACTGCAGCTCCGCGGCTGAGGAGGAGGAGGCAGGGAGCCGCCGGCCGTCTAAACTCTCCCGCCGGTTTTGGAAAGCCCGCCCGGGGGAGGGAGCGGGGCCGGGGCCGGGCCCGCCGGGGGAGGGAGCGGGGCCGGGCCCGCCGGGGGAGGGAGCGGGGCCGGGCCCGCCGGGGGAGGGAGCGGGGCCGGGGCCGCCGGGGAGGAGCGGGGCCGGGCCCGCCGGGGGGGAGCGGGGCGGGCCGCCGGGGGAGGGAGCGGGGCGGGCCGCGGGGGAGGGAGCGGGCCGGGGGCCGGGCCCGCCGGGGGAGGGAGCGGGGCCGGGCCCGCCGGGGAGGGAGCGGGGCCGGGCCCGCCGGGGGGAGCGGGGCGGGGGAGGGAGCGGGGCCGGGGGGGAGGGAGCGGGGCCGGGGGAGGGGCCCTATTACCTGCGGGCTTTCCTGGCGGTGCTGCGGGCGGTTCTGAGCGGTGAAGATGAGGAGCTTTTCAATGAGGAGGACCAGCGCTGGCTGCGAACATTCCAGAAACTCTCAGGTGAACTGCCGGTTCCCCCTTCCCGTGTCCAGGTTAAATTTGCTGCTGACGTTCCTGTCAGGACACTGGCCGGTTTTCCAGTGAAATCCTGCTGGATTTGTGGTGATGCCTCTGGTGGTTGAGTAGTTGGACTCTCTCCCTCGGCCCCAATAACACGGTGCTGGGAGAATCCTCTGGCAGCAGCCGCTTGTGGAGAGAAACTGGGTGAATTTTCCAGTAGATTTCAGATCTCCATCCACACTATTGCTTTTGATATATAACAGAGCTATTATTGTGATCCCACAGTGCTGTTACACATCGGCTGATACAAATAATGGAATATTTAAAATAAATGTTTCCTCACATGCACAATGTTGATAATCTCTAAAAAGAAAGACAAGCTATTTAATGGCCCTCAAAGTGATCAAAGTTGGGAGGTGAACAATCCTTAATGAGTCATATTTAGCTCCAGAGTCCTGACTTTGCTTCATTGTATTCCAGATCTATTTCAAATAAATAGAATTGTCCAGTTTATGCCACCTTGACACTACATTTTTCCTGATGTTTTCACATTTCTCTCTTGAATGTTGTAATTGAATTTGCTTTGTCATTCATTCAGGCAGTACATTCCAATCCTAATAACTCATTGCATTTAAAAAAAGTCTCCTCAATGCTTGGGTTCATTCACCTTAATGTTGGGTCTTCCGATTATTGACCTTCCTGTCACTGGAAACAGTTTTTCCTTATTTGCAGAATCCTTCAAAATTTGAACATTGCTATTAAATCTTCCCTTATCCTTTTCTAATCTAAGGATAATATGTGAAGATACTGGCATTGGACTTGACGGGTACAGTAAAAAGTCTCTCAACATCAGGTTAAAGTCCAACAGGTTTACTTGGAATCATGAGCTTCTTTGACTCATCACCTGATGAAGAAGAAGCAGCACTCTGAAACTCTAATTGCAAATAAATCTGTTAGACTTTAACTTGTTATGAGATTTCTTACTAAGGATGACAAGCTTAGTTTCTCTTGTCTGTGTTACTGAAGTCTCCCATCCCTGCTATTGTTCCACTAAATTTCTTCTGCATCCTCTTCAAAGCCATTCTATAGTGTCCAGCACTGGAGACATGAATGCAGCTGAAGATTAAGCAATATTTTGTAAAAATTCACTAACAAAAACAACTTTAGAACCTTTAATGAAGCATTAAAATGTGCTTTGTGGTAAAACAGTATGATACAGAGTAACATCAAATATATTAGGCTAGATGAACAAAACCTTGGTCAAAGAGCTAGGTTTTAAGAACTGTATTAAAATAGGAAAGTAAGCTCAAAAGTCAGAGAAGTGCAGGGAGGGAATTCTGGAACTTAGGGCCCAGACAATAGAAGGCCCAAGCTACCAATGATAGATTATGACTAGAAATGTGTAAGGGGTCAAAATTAGAAGAATGTAGAGGTTTGTAGGCCTGGAATGAATTCCAGAGATTGGGAAAGGGAAGGACATAGAGCGATTTAAGAGAAAAACAAGGATGAGAATTTTAAAATCAAGTCACGAGTGATAATGGGGTTTGGTGAGAATTAAGTCATGGGCAGCAGAGTTTTGGATGAGTTCAGGTTTACAGAGGGTAGAATGTGGGAGAACAGCCAGGAATGTTTTTGAACAGTCTAGTCTGGAGGAAATGAAGGCAGAAAACCCACATGCATGTTTAACAATTTCTCCTGCTGTTTTGAGTCTGATGTTCTTGCTGTACTTTAGAGTGTTCTGTCTTATTCACAGCTGTTGGGCAGATGCTGTACGTGCGACTCTTTCAGCGGAAGCTGAATTGGCTGAAAGTGATGAAACTGAATTATGATGAGATTGCTTTGGATCTGATGCCCGCCATTGAGGAGCTGAGGCTCGCAGGCTTGTTACAGACAGGTACAGGCTCCCAAGGAGAAAATTGAAGAAAGCCACCTTACTAAATTTAAAATGTTCTTAACTGCCAGCTCTCTCCGCGGCCCAAGCACCTGTTCAAGGACTTTGACTCCGGAGTGTTGTGAACCCCACCTCAGCCCTCCATTAGTGTAGCATCTCTCTGGAACTCTTCTCTCCCCTCCTCTCTCTCTTTCTCTCTCTCTCTCTCCCCCCCCCACTCCCCCACAACCATCACCACAACCAAAACCAATCCCCTCTATTCCCATCTTATTCATGTATTTGTCCAGACACCCTTTAAAAATTACTATCGTAGCTGCTTCCACTACCTCCCTCGGGAATGAGTTCCAGGCACCTACCACCCTTTATGTAAAAAATCTGCCTGTACATCTTCTTTAAACCTTGCCTCACAACTTAAACCCATATGCCCTAATAATTGACTCTTCCATCCTCGGAAAAAGCTTCTGACTATCCACTCTTTCTCTCGTAATCTTGTAAACTTCTATTAGGTCTTTCCTCAACCTCCGTCATTCCAGTGAGAACAAACCATGTTTCTCTAACCTCTCCTCATGGCTAATCCCCTCCATACCAGGCAATGTCCTGGTAAATCTGTACCCTCTCCAAAGCCTCCACATCCTTCTGTAGTGTGGCAACCAGAATTGAACACTATCTTCCTCTGTGGCCCAACAGCATTCTATAAAGCTGCAACATGACTTGCCAATTTTTAAACTTAATGTCTGGCTGATGAAGGCAAGCATGCTCTATGCCTTTTTGACTACCTTCCCCACCTGCATTGCCACTTACAGAACCTGTGTACTTCTACATCCAGATCCCTCTGCCTATCAATACCCTTAGGGGTTCTGCCATTTACTGTATATTTCCTACCTATGTTAGACCTTCCAAAATGCATTATCTCATTATGTCTGGATTAAACTCTATCTGCCATCTCTCCGCCCAAGTTTCCAACCAACCTATATCCTGCTGTATCCTCTAATGGTCCTCGTTGCTATCCACAAATCCGCCAAGCTTTGTCTTGTCTGCAAACTTACCAATGAAACCAGTTACATTTTCCTCTAGATCATTTATATATATTACAAACAGCAAAGGTCGCAGCACTGATCCCTGAGGAACACCACTTGTCACAGGCATTCCCTTCTAGGACTCTATGTTTTACACATTGACGATGTTCTTTTCTTTCTTGCAGGGTCTGAGCTATGTGATGTTTCCGAGGCCCTGCATCTGCTGTCGGCTCCTGAGCTCAAACTATTGGCTAAAAGCTTCCATCTGCGAACCCAGGGTCGGAAGACAGAGATTGTGAAGTCTCTGCTATGTTTAGCCAGACAGCAATCGATCTTCAGTTGTACACAGAAACTGTCCAGCCCTGGCCTCACCATCTTCAACAGGTCTTTCACAAGGCACCATTCAACCTTAAGCTGCTGTTTGACCAGAGCAGAGCCCAGTGGTAGGGGTGCGGGCTGGGGAACAAAGGAAGAGTTTTGCTTGTGGAAGAGGGCAGAGTCTGGGCAGAGTCTGGGCAGCTCCTAACCAGCAAAAGGGGACGATGCTGCGTCCCAGTCCCAGGTTATAGTGGGTGGAGGGGCAATGCAGTCAGTGAGCCTAATGGCCTTTCTTCCTTTTTTGAGGCCAATAGCATCAATTGTTCAAAGGGAAGGTAGATAAGTGTATTCATATATGGTTCCAGATGATTCTATTCTATTTTAGAGAAAAGGAATAAAAGAATATCGAAATGGGTTTGATGCAGAGAGGTGAGAGGATGCTGATATGCAGAATAAACGTTAGCATTAACCAGCTAAGCTGTGAATCTGCAGTAAAGTGGCATTGTCTGTCTTGTGCTGAATGTGTTTAATATTATATATTGTCAGGGTGAAGGAAATGGTGGGACCTTGTGTCAGAGTCACTGCAGCGGCCCGTGCTGTCTTCTCACGAGTGTTGTTGCTTTTTAATCTGACGGAATTGGCGGATGAAGAGGAGACGGGCAGTGCAGGCCAGAGCCAGCTCTCCACAGTAATCCTGGTCAACATGGGTCATGTGACATTTCCCAGCTACACAGTCCTGAGGGAGAGGAAAATATTCCAGCACAGAGCTGACCTACTCAGGTGATACCTCACTCTGATATTATTCAATAAATACGTAATGTAACATCCGTCCAGTTAACAGGACAACAAAAGATTGATATATGGCCAGGTAAATGATATATATATGTATAATACATGGAAATATCAGATTGCTGGGCGTGCTGGGCGTGAGTGAAGTTCTCCCTAAGATTACATAGTATTCTGCTGAGGATTGCTGCCATTTGAATCAAACAGCGATCTGTTCCTTTCTTACAGGTACGCTGAGGCTGTACATTCTGAGGCTGAGGTGGTGACAGCGATGGCCAATGGGAACTGGAATGACGCTCTCCAGATTTTTAAAGCTGCCAAGGAGAGATGGATACATCTGGAGAACAGCAGCGATGTTGGGTAATGAGAGGGAATTCATGGGTGGCGTTGAGTGCATTGTAAACTTTTACTCGGAACTGGTGTACTTACTCACCATCTTTGTGCCTCTGACACCGCGTGTGTGGCCAGTTCCCCAGGCAGTAGCAGTCTGGATCTACTGGGGGCTGCTGGTGCTGTGCTACTTGTATCACTCACAAACAGGTTCATGAGGCTCATGGCCTTGGAGGAGATGCCAGTGTAAGGGTGAGCCCACTTCATCACTTTGTAAATGTAAATGGAGTAACTCCTTTCTCCACCATTGCTGCTTCTTCCTATTTCTTAATGACGTCGGCTTTCACTCGCTCCTTGGAATCTAGTTTTGATGTTGCTTTCCTCTCAATAGCCATCTTTAACTTCACACAGGGACTGTGATTCTCCCAGTAGTCTGTGTCAGGTGCTAACAGCCTTCAGTGGAGATAATGACCCCTCTCTGGGTGGCACTGCAACTCCCACCCCCATCAGCAAACAATGACTGAATGAAGCACCTTTGCTTTAATTCCAGAACTGTGTGTTGACAGCATGTGGGAACAGACAGTTCAGGGAGCTGGGGAGTGACACCCCAGCCCAGTCTCCTTTGAGAAACTTGGATAGAGGGTGGGAAAATGGATCAGAAGAATTACACCTTATATTTACATGGAGCCTTTAATGTAATAAATATTCCTGGGAGAGACAAAACAAAGCAGTGATCAAATAACTTTGTAAGGCAAAGTTGAACTGAGGCCCTGATTAATTCATTGTGAAGATTGGCAAGAAGGGATAACCAGATTCATAGTCCCTTGCAATCAGCAGAGGCTTGGATATGTCCCAACAAACACTCCCAGATCAGGTACAGCATGGGGTTAGATACAGAGTAAAGCTCCCTCTACACTGTCCCCCATCAAACACTCCCAGGACAGGTACAGCACGGGGTTAGATACAGAGGAAAGCTCCCTCTACACTGTCCCCCATCAAACACTCCCAGGACAGGTACAGCACGGGGTTAGATACAGAGTAAAGCTCCCTAGGATTGCTTTGTACTGCTCCAAGTATTACCTGTTCACTCTCTTCTGCTTGTTGGTGCTGTTGATCCAGCTCCTGAAGCTTGCTGCAGTCCGTAACAGTGAACAGATAGGTAGGTTTGAGCCCGGGACCGTGAAAGTGCTGATAAAACTCAGTCACGTTATAAACATTAAATATCTAACAAGTATTTGTTTCGATCTTACAGCAATTGAATGTTGGTTAATTTTAGGTTCTATCAGGAGCTGCCAGTGTTTTTGCAATGTTTCACTGCGGGCTGGGTCTACACTCGAATCCGATCCCGTGGGGTGGAAATTTTACAGCGACTGCACATGTATAAGGTAAACATATAAAAGTTATGTAAATCTTGTGATCCAGTCCCAAGAATAGTGGGATCTAGCCAGTGCTGAGAATAGTGATCGAGTCCGGTGCCGAGGAGACAATGCAGGGTATGGTGATCTGGTGATACAGTGCAAGCTTCTGATCTTAGAACCAAAGAATACTGCAGCACAGAAACTGTGCTGAATCATTTTTCTGCCTAGTCCCACTCACCTGCACCTCGACGGTATCCCTCTACACCCCTCTCATCCACATACCTGTCCAAGTTTTTCTTAAATGATAAAAGTGACCCCGCATTTACCACTTATCTGGCAGTTCATTCCACACTCCCACCACTCTCTGTGTGAAGAAGCCCCCCCCCCCCCAACATTCCCTTTAAACTTTTCCCCCTTCACCCTTAACCCATGTCCTCTAGTTCTTTTTCTTTCCTCTAGCCTCAGTGGAAAAAGCCTGCTTGCATTCATACTATCTATACCCATCATAATTTTATACACTATTATCAAATCTCCTCTCATTCTTACACATTCCAGGGAATAAAGTCCTAACCTATTCAACCTTTTTCTGTAACTCAGTTTCTCAAGTCCTGGTAACATCCTTGTAAACCTTCTCTGCACTCTTTCAACCTTCCTGTAATTAGGTGACCAAAACTGTACACAATACTCTAAATTCAGCCTCACCAATGTCTTACACAACCTCACCATAACATTCCAACTCTTAGACTCAATACTTTGATGTATAAAGGCCAGTGTTCCAAAACCATTCTTTACGAGTGAAGAACGGAGTTGAGGATGAACTTCTTCGCTCAAAGGATGGTGAATCTCTGGAATTCTCTGTCCATTGAAGTGGTGGAGGCTTCCTTGCTGAATATATTTAAGTCACGGGTAGACAGATTTCTGATAGACAAAGGAATTAAGGGTTATGGGGAGAAAACGGGAAAGTGGAACTGATCCACTTCAGATCAGCCATGATCTTATTGAATGGCGGGGCAGACTCGAGGGGCTGGATGGCCGACTCCTGCTCCTATTTCTTATGTTCTTATGACCCTATCTACCTGTGACATCTTGTAGATGTTCTGGTAATCTAGTACTGCAGTTTAGAGATCCGCCACAGGGAAATGATCTTGTGATTCTGTACAGGGTGTGATGATCCAGTGATCTGGTACTTTTGGTTCCAGTGACCCAGAGGGGGAATTCTTAGGACTCTTAATAGTGTTGAAGAACAGAGGAATCTTGGTGTATATGTGCATAGATCCCTGAAAGTTGGCAATCAAGTCGATAAGGTTGTTAAGAAGGCATACGGAGTCTTAGCTTTTATTGGTAGGGGGATTGAATTTCGGAGCCGCAACGTCATGTTGCAACTGTACAAAACTCTAGTGCGGCCGCACTTGGAGTATTGTGTGCAGTTCTGGTCCCCACGTTATAAGAAAGATGTGGAGGCATTGGAGAGGGTACAGAGGAGGTTTACCAGGATGTTGCCTGGTATGGAGGGCAGGTCTTATGAAGAGAGGCTGAGGGATTTGAGGTTGTTTTCGTTAGAAAGGAGGCGGCTAAGAGGAGACCTTATTGAAACATATAAGATGATTAGAGGTTTAGATAGGGTGGACAGTGATAGCCTTTTTCCTAGGATGGAGAAAGCTAGCACGAGGGACATAGCTTTAAATTAAGGGGTGGTAGTTATAGGACGGATGTCAGAGGTAGGTTCTTTACCCAGAGGGTGGTAAGGGTATGGAATGCCCTGCCTGCTGCAGTTGCAGATGCGCCAAGTTTGGTGGCGTTTAAGAGGTTAGTAGGTAAGTTTATGGACGAAAAGGGAATGGTTTAGGTAAGAGGGTCATTGCTTGTTCCTAATTGGTCGGCGCAACATCGAAGGCCGAAGGGCCTGTTCTGCACTGTAATGTTCTGTGTTCTATGATTGTATGATCCAGTACAGTGCTTTGACAATCAAATGGAAAAATTGGTGATCCAGTTGTGTAATCTGATGATTTAGTTTGGTTCTGTAAGGATTCTGTGCAGTGAGTGAGGGCAGTTTCGATCACTCATTTTGTTTGGTTAAACTTATGGATCTGACTGAAGCTGCTGGTGTCAAAATATTAAACTCTGTCTTTGAATCTCATTCCCAGGAGGCAGTGGAGGAATTGCAAGGTCTTTTGGAACAAAGCATTTATTGCCCAGAGAGCCGTGGGCACTGGTGGAATCGACTGAGTCTGAATCTCCATCAACATTTAAAACAGATTGACGAGGTAACAGTGAGGAAAAATCAAGGTTTCACATCATTGCCAAATCCTAGTATACGTCAGCACATTGATGTGGATGGGAGCAGATCCCAGTTCTGAATGATTTGATTTAGGGCTGGCATGGTGACACAGTGGTTAGCACTGCTGCCTTATTGCACCAGAGAGCCAGGTTTGATACTGGCTTTGGGTGTGTGGAGTTTGCACATTTTCCCTGTGTCTGCGGAGGTTTCCTCTGGGTTCTCTAGTTTCCTCCCACAGTCTAAAGATGTGCGGGTTAGGTGCCTTTGCTATGTTAAATTGCCCAGTGACTATCACTGTTGCTGTGCAGATACAGGGATTTGGGCCTGTGTCTGTGGCAGTTTGCACATTCTCTCCATGCTTGCGTGGGTTTTCTCTGGGTGCTCCAGTTTCCTCCCACACCCCAAAGATGTGCTCTTAGGCTGATTGGCGAAACAAATTGCCCCTAAATTGTCTCCCCAATTTGATTCCAATGCAGATTTCCATAAACATAGATAAGGGTCGTGGGTGGAAGCTGGAACGTTAAAATGGTGGCGCAGGCTCATTGGGCCAAAGGCCCTGTTTCCCATGCTGTGTTCTTTGTTCTATGTGTAGGTGAAAAGAATTAGCTGGATAGATGTATGGAATCATAGGAATAGGGCTGTGGATGGGCCTGGATAGGATACTCTGTCAGACAGCCAATAATGCGGACTCAATGGGCCAAATGGTCTTCTGCATTGTAGTAATTCTAAGATTTTATCACAGAACGTCCACCCTTATTTAACACAGACAGTGGAGACTATTAAAGCAAATCTCTGAATTCTGATAGTTTTGCTGCTCAATAAGCCAGGTTTGTTCACTAACTAGGTTAAGGTAACCTGGTTGAGGAATGCTGAAGATTTAACAGGCAGAAGCTGATTCTGTCTTGCCTCACTGACTCTCTCCAGATGCTTGTTAGAATGGATTCCTTTTCATGTGATTTTGGATTCCAGACAATTCACTGTTTGCTGAAAGGTTTGGATGATGTGTGGGTTCACACAGGACACCGGTTGGCTCTATACCAGAGGGCTTTGCGGATACGGGATTCTCCGAGCTGCAAGAAATGGAAGCACCTTCTTCAGGATGTGCCAGTGATGAGAGTGGAAGATGTGTCTCATGTGAGTGTTTGAGGGTAGGAGCCATGGCTATTAATAATTTACCCCATGCCAAACATGGCATTTTTTCAAATTTGGATGATTTTATTTTGTTTTTATCGATTGGGTTCAGCATAAGCCTGACAGGATCTGCGTGCAAAACAGTGAA
Source organism: Sphyrna mokarran (assembly GCA_024679065.1). Taxonomy (NCBI): domain Eukaryota; kingdom Metazoa; phylum Chordata; class Chondrichthyes; order Carcharhiniformes; family Carcharhinidae; genus Sphyrna; species Sphyrna mokarran. Next base: position 722,212 of record JAGIQG010000033.1, read on the forward strand.
GTGAACTCCCTGGATCGTCAGGCACCATATCAGTTGCTATTTCAAAGCATGGTTGGACCAGCAGATTGCCCTCCTTTGCCTACCTTGAGTCCTAATTTACCTAGCTCTGTGCAGTCTGTTCACAGGAATCTTCCTCACTAAGATCCTCAGCTGGAACTGTGGCTGACCTTTCTCCAGTTCAGCCAGATTGGGACTAATTGTAGTCGTTTTCCCATGGGTGGGAGCAGACCTGGAATTCAAAACTACCCAGGACTCTTACATAACTCTTTAAATGATTTCAGGGCATAGTTCCTTGGGTTCCAAACTGTTAGAATTTCAAGCTGTTATTTTCTTTTTAGGTGACAGTGAAGGGCAGAACATGCCCAGGGATGGGCAATGCTTTGTTCCTGGTGGAGAACCACAGTGAAGAGCCAAATGTGGGCCAGGGGGAGCCTTGCTCTACAGTGATTTGTTCAGTGGAGGAGGTTTCTTTGGCCTACTATAAGCAACGAGGCTTCGATCAGGGTAATCACTGCATGGAATCTGCTCATTGTTGTTGAGGAAAAAGTGCATGATGATTTATTACCCTGTCTGTTACAGGAATACACGGTGAAGGAGTCACATTCTTAACGCTGTTTGGACTCCTCTTCTGGGACATCATCTTTCTACCTGGAATCCCGGATGTTTTCCGTAACCTCTATCAGGTATTTGCTAAAAGGTCATGTTTGAGAGATGCTGTGCCTTACTCAGAGGCTAGTATCAATTCAGACACAGGAGCATACCACTGGACACTGTCTAGAATGGTTCAGTCAGTCCTCTTAGTGTAATCCTGTAAATTTATCTTCCTCAAGTGCCAACTGCATTCAATTTCTTACTGAAATTCTCGTGTACTTTGAGCACTTGGAACACCTTAGCAAAGATTTCTGGGAATGGGATTAAAGTAAGCTTGATGCAGTGAAGAGCCTCTCTGCTGTAAAGCTCTGTGACTCTACTTAACGTTACTCATAGGCAGTGTTTCAGGTCATTACCACTTAATGCTTAAAGTACAATATTGTCCTCTAGATCTCCCCATGTTCCCTTGTATTCTTTTACCCAAAACCTTAAAGCAGTGTTCCCTTGTCCTTCTGCAATCAGTTAACAGCAGCAGTGTTTTTGTCTGCAACATTTAAGCTGTTATAATCTTGTACAGCTGTATCAAATTTCCCCTTGATTAATTTCTTTCAGAAAATTCCTTGTTGTATCATGAAGATATCTTGCTGTGGAGAAACAGGTAGCTATGAATTGATAGATCCCAAAGCTTCCCAGCACTGGGAGTTTTCCTGGCCAGATGTCTGGATCTGTTTTGAACTCATTGATACAGACTGATCATTGTATAATGTGATCACAGTAAAAGATAAACTAGATGGAGCAGCTCCTTTACCATCTGGTGATTAGAGTGTTATTGTGATGAATATAAAGGCCTCGGTTATTTGTCTAGGCTTGTCCTCTAGATCTCTACACCAAGTGTTTCTATCAACATCGAAAAATGCCCATTGAATTGAGGCTCCAGTTCCTACAAGAAACATCTGTAGAAACTCTGCACAAACTCATTGCCGATGTGTGGAAAAATCATCAAGGCACAATGACCACGTTAATCAACTGGGAGATTTTCAGCTCTCTTCAGCAAGCACAGGTAAACAGCTTCTTTCCCAGTGACTCAGAATTAAACTTTTCCCACCCACTGTACCCTAGTACAATCTCAGCTAAAGGTCAGTCACTTAGTTAAAGGCTGTCAAAGTAAACTACAGGGCTGCAGATCTAAAGCTGGACAGTGGGATTAGGCTGGCATGTTCATTTCTGGGCCAGCACAAACACAATGGGCCAAATGGCCCCTTTCTGTGCTGTATATTTTGATGATTCTATTGTTTGATTTGTACTGTTGGTTCATGTTTTCAGAGCCTGGTGAGCTGTCTGGGTGGTCTGTTCCTGAGTGGTATTTGTAGCATTCTGGTCAAAGACTTGAGGCACTGCCGTGGAGGCCTTCCTGATCTTGTTGTCTGGAACAGCCATAGCCTCCAGTACAAGGTGAGTGAGTAAGACTGAGGCAGTCTGGTAATTGGTGTTTCCTGCAGCCTCTCTGAATCCATTCACAATTAGTTTCTGTCCTGTTCATTTGCATTGAAGTAACACCAATCGTCTAGAGGGCTGTCAGCCAGAGACTGACAACGACATCCTTGTCCTTACTCAGTATCGAGGTATTTCGTTCTCCCTAACACACGCACACAGTGAGGTGTGTGTTGAATTTGTGGTAAAACTGGAGTAATTCACGTTTTTTTTCAGTGAGAGTTCAGAGTAGAATCTCCCACCATCTGCACTGCAGCAGACACAGCATCAATCCTGATTTGCACTGGAGAGGCTGAAAGCAGCAGACCTCTGCTGCACATGAGAATAGTGATGTAGTCCAGTGCCACCACAATCGCCTGCCTCCCTATAGCCCCATGCAGAGTGACAGCAGGGTATCATACCCCCATGTCTGCTGGGCAGAATCATGGTGGCACCTGTACATGTGCAATTTGTCCCTTGGACAGTGCTGGGGCCCATATGCCCAGGGAGCACTTACATTGCAGACCACCTCCTCTGGGAGTCCCTGATTGCTGCACTCTTCCCCCCTCACTCCAGTTCCCTTAAAGTAGCTATAAAGAGCTATATAGTAATCCCTGCTGGAGTGAAACATTTTGGCAGATGGGAGATGTTAGTGGGCTCAGAGAATTCCACTTCAGGTCTGCTAATTGCATTTTAAAAGTATGTAACCACCTTCCAGCTGATTTCAAGCACCCTGCAGAATGAATGCTCATGCATTCTCCTAGTGCATTGATTTTTTTAATGGGAGAATTACCGTGTATGTCAGAAACGCTGCATTGCCTGAATATCAATATTCCTCTCTCACTTGCCATTTATTTCTCTGGTTTCCAGCTGGTAGAAGTGAAAGGTCCAAGTGACCAACTCTCCCACAAGCAGATGGTGTGGCTGGATCAGCTGCGGAGACTTGGGGCTGATGTTGAGGTTTGCCACGTCAGTGCAGTCGGAGCACAGAGTCACAAGCTCAGCTAATGCCAGTGAGAGGACAATTCAATTCTCTCACACTGGAGCGAATGAGGATTCTGTTCAACCTTCAGGACAGCGTGGGTGCAGCCTGGATGATGAGGTTCCTGGCTGCAAGTTGGCCAACATCAATAACACTCTGCCTATGCTACGTACGATATTCTAAAATAGCCCAAGGAGCTCTTTGCTGCCAAACCTCTAAGAAAAATGCACATGGATACTGGAAATAGGAAATAAAAATATTTCTAATTTTCATATTAACTCTTTACAAATGCTGAACATTTTCATCACTATTTCAGATTTCTAGCATTGTTGCTTTTATTACTGTACTTGTATAAAGAGCTCTGGAGATGTCCCCATATTGAAAATGCATTAAATATTTCATACACTGCAGTATCGTACCTGATTGAAACAATGTGATAGTCTAAACTGTTCACATTGAGTAAATTACACTAATGACACACAACAGCAAAGTAATAAATCCTGATACTAAATACTTACACACATAATTCTCTTTATCATGAGCACATTGTAAGAGTCAACAGAAGTCCACAGTAAGAATTTCTAAGTTTTTTTTTAATCATTGCCCATCCCTAGTTGCTGTGGCTCAAGTACAGGTAAGGATGGCAGATTTTCTTCCATGAAAGGACATTAGTGAACCACATGGGTTTCTCTAACAATGGTTTCATGGGCATCAGTAGATTCTTAATTCCAGGTTTTGTTTTTAATTCAAATTCCATCATCTGCTGTGTCAGGATTTGAACCCTGGTTACCAGAACATTAGCTGAGTTTCCCCATTGGTACATCATCACAAACTCATATCATGATCTTTTTACAATTATTCCTTTTCAAAAGTCAAACTTTGATTCCCAACTTGACTGTCTCTGGGTTTGTTTGGGCTCTAAATCTTAGCTTCTCCCTGTTCCCCCAGCCCCACCAAACCACAGGAGCAAATGATGTTTCTTGCCTAGAGAAATATGTATATATTGTGACTGAAATAACTTACAAAATAAATCACAATGTAGAAATACTATAAATTCAAGTTAGATGGCACTTACCAGTCCGTTCTAAGCAATTCCACTTTAGTGGATCTATTGGCCATGACTGAACCCATCACAATGTGCAATCTGCAGACTGCCACATTGCACAGTGTTGCTTGGAGGTTTTTGGATTCATCCCCTTGCCTTGACTTTGCCTCTATGAAATCTGAGTTTGATCCCTTTCCAAATTCATCTAATCTCATTTTGCTCAGTCACAGTGAGTTAGGAGAGGTGTTAGACATTTTTTTGGGGACATTTCAAAGCATCTCAAAAGTGTTTCAGTGCCTTTTCTGATAACTGCCTCAACATAGCCTTAAAATGGTTTCTCTATCTCACTTGCTGTTAAGTTGAAGGCCAGACTTGGGGCTCCAAAATTAATCAGAAAATTGCAGAGCAAGGATCCTGAGTAGTAAGTACAACACCCTGCATTTTTTACTCAAACAAGTGCTGAGACAAGAAAAGCAACTTTATCTACAATGGCAAATCTTGCTTACCGACTTTAAGATGGCCTCTCTCTCACCCATTAACGCCACCACAGGCGCATCTACAACATTAAAATCAGTTTCCAAAGTGAAGAAGTAGGCCTCCTCTGCACACTCACTTCAGAATGATATCAATCAGATCACAAAATTCAACATCACAAAACAATGATAATGCAAAATTGACCCTGTATATTGGGAATACAAGCCCTAAAAACTACCAAAAACCTTAAAGCAGGGCAGTTTAAAACCCAGGTTTACTGTAAATAAACATACACAAATATCCATACTCAAAAAAAACACCTTTTTAAGTGAAAGACCACATTTATGCTCTGTTGCCCTCAATGTTCAATAAACTGAACAGGTGAACAAAATGGTATTTTAAGAATTATACAAACTGCTCATTCTATTGTAACCATCAACAGAACCTTATAGGTGTTCTGATTCTCAGGAAAAATACTTTTAGCAAAGATTGAGGCAAAACAGAGTTAGCTGTGTTAAAATTGATAGCAGGGCGTCATCTGGTGCCTTGTGAGCTTAAAGCTGTATTGGGAAAGGTGAAAAACATTCAGACATCTTGGGTACCTAATTTGCATTAATTGGTTAGAACATGATTGACATTGAGTAAACTAGCAGCAAAAAAAGATGGACTGTCAAAGCTTTGCACCATGCAACCATCAGGCTACTTAGCAAGAATACCAATCACAAAGAGAACTACAATTTATACTGCGTGAGTGTGCTCATTGTTTGATAAGTGAACTCAGACACGTTGTTATGACAAATGTACCAGAAAACAATTAACTGCCAAGTTTTTGTTCAAACGTAAACCAGGAAGGTCAACTCATTATGGGAAATAAACCAGGGAATGGCTGTATCCCAAAATTTTTGTTCAAAAGATGCAATTCCTGGATATGCTCCTTCTGTCTGCAAAGTGCCACATTCCCTCATCCTCCCCCATTTGTTAATCAGGAATAATCTATCAATAGGGATACTATCCAAAGCTTCCATTATTTTAATGCTCACTGCCTCCTCCCCAATCCCTGCCTTGACCCATACACACATTCTACCTGGTTGCTTCTAAAATGAACATTATTTAGCTTTAATACTTTAGTTTTAACAGATCAACTGAATAACTCCCTTGTGCTGACAACATCCAGAATACTCCAGTTTGAAACACTATAGTCATTCAAAGCAAAGTGTTCCATAATGAACAAGCTTTGTTACAGAGGCTCATTGGAATTATTCCCTATTCAGAAGTTCCTAGTAGCTGTGTGGGACTTTCTCGATTTAATAGGACAAGATTTATTTTGAACAGGATTCAGTTTGTCTAAGCCAACACTTTATCCCAAAACAATGAAAACAGACCAAGACTTATAGACGAGGAATTGTTCCTGTCACTTGCTTCTATAAAGAAGTCTCACAACACTAGGTTAAAGTCCAACAGGTTTATTTGGTAGTAAACACCACTAGCTTTCAGAGCGCTGTTTTAATCTGGTGTTATGAAACTTCTTATTGTGTTTACCCCAGTCCAATGCCAGCATCTCCACATCATGATTTTCTCTGCACCATGAAGAGGAGACGTAAACTAGGTTCAGCCTTCAGGGTGCAGTCTGACTAGTGACTTGCACAATTAATTATTCAATATACACCAAGTAGCACATTGTGCAACACAATCTTGTTAACTTAATCTAGGTTAAGAAACTAGCTTATCGAACATTCTTGATCAGCAGAGAAATGCTTTCCTCTGGTCGTCACCCTGCAATAGATGCAGAAGATTAATGAGACACTGCTTGTTGGCTGGAAGTGGTGATTTTGTTGGGAATGTATAAGTCAACAGTCTGGCAGCCTTCATGCCACTGTCTTATAATATTCATTTTACAATGAGAGGCTTTAGAACAGGTAAGTTAAGAACATTTACATCTAAGTATTTATTGCTTCATTTGAGGCACACAGGAAAATCAGGAATTAAAATACATTGTAATGCACACAGTGCACAGCAGCTGAAACCCAGCTTATCCCTTCCAACACCCGCTGACAGAAACACCTGCTAAACATGGAATTAAATAACAGGCATTGAATAAATAACAGAACACAGGAACAATCAAGAAAGGGAAAATAATAACATTGTCAAGAATGGGTTGAATGTGCAAAAGAAAAGCAAACATCCTGTATTTAGAGACATTTAATACTAAAATGCAAAGGTTTTCAAACGGTTACAATACTCCCCATGTCTGTGCATTTGCTGCTGCTTTCATTTTTAGCTTTAATGCTTTAGCTTTAACAGATCAAACCCTTACTGAATAACTCCCTTGTGCTGACAACACCCAGGATACTCCAGTTTGAAACACTATAGCCATTCAAAGCAAAGAATTTCATAATGAACAAGCTTTGTTACAGAGGCTCATTGGAATTACTCCCTATTCAGAAGCTCCTAGTAGCTGTGTGGGACTTTCTCGGTTTAATAGGACAAGATTTATTCTTAACAGGATTCAGTTTGTCTAAGCCAACACACTATCCCAGGACACAATGCTCTGGTTGGACACTTTATGACAAGGACTGTACTGCAAAGGAGGATACAGGCACTTAATTAATGTATCCCCATCTGCAATTTAAGACAACATTGGGCAAAATGTGCAGATAGATCATCCCTCAGCCAAGGAGGAGACTGGCCACAGGACACAACATGGCTTTGGGTTAAGCTGCAATTAAACTGAAAAGATAACTCAGTATGAATATTAAAAATAGAACTATTTTCTAGAAGATAGAGTAAACTTTTAAATTAAATTTATAATTAAGATCTCAGACAAGTCCAGAGGTGAGCACCAAACTCAGCCCTTAAAATCATAAATGTTATACAACAGTGCCTGTTATTCACCAGGTATCAAGATGGGGTAAATTCTCCCCCTCTTATCTCCACATTCTACAGAACTTTTCCACTTTAAGGCTTTCTTGTTCCAGGTCTCCAGAATCTTTTTCTAAACCTCTTCTGGCAGTGAGATTGTTGTGAAATCAAGAACATCTGGAGGATGATCTCAGAGTGAGGACATCTGGAGGAGAAATTCATTTTCCTACATTAAGGTACCTTGGTCACCAGTCACTGAATCATTGTCGGAGCTCAGAAGAGTCAAAGGATCACAGGAATCATCGGATTATGTCAATATTTTTCCAATAATGTTTCTGCTTGTTTAAAGCTTAAAGACTGGTACAAGGCAAAACAGACCCCAATCTACTGAGAAAAAGTGCAAACTGGGAGAAAGCAGCAATGATCAACACCTGAAAGTGAAGAGACTGAGACAACTCTTCAGATAGAGGCTGAATCTCACCCAACTCATTAACTTGCTTTGATCCGTCAGACTGACCAACCTGCTGTGTATGTACTGCAGTTTTCATTTCACTTAAAGTATGAATTCCCTATTTTCTAGATTTATGAAGCTTCTTAATCACAGCTCTGCTACCCAAAGTGAAAGCGTTTAAGAAATTCCAACAACATTTATGTACCCTCACTAGCTGGAGGACTTTCGATGGGGATCTGCAGAATCCAGGCAGAGACATATGGAAGCGTTTATTGATACGGGCTGAGCTATCAGATCTTTCCTCTCTGAATTCTACAGCTTTCCTGCTCAGCATCGTGTGCAGATAATACGTGCTTAGCTTAAAGATGACAACAATATACTGAGGTTATCCTCACTGAGGGTAACTGCGAATGCAGACAACCATTCGTCACATCATCTTGGACTTGAGTGGTGCCATCAGACCAAGGTGGAGCTTGCAGCTTTGCCTCAAAAGGAGAGGAGTTTTAAACACAGCCACCAACTTCCTAGGGACTAAATTGAGAACTAGAACCCATGTTGCAAGGTGATATATAAGCAGCTCTCCTGTAGCCAGTGGTGGTAAGTTGCACAGGCAGAAATCCCATATCAAGGTTCCCTCACACTGCTGCAATGCGACACAAGGAAAATCTATCAGCAGCAGGTGAATGTAACAGTATTAAGGTATAAATAGTTCAGAATTACAACTTCAGGCACTTGTGGTGAAAGAATGTTTCAGGAGCCATCTCAGAGGTTTTCAAATGATTTTATGAACAGTGGGAATGTTACTCACACAAACCACAGGACCTAGGGTTTAGGGTCAGACAGAGCTAAATTCTATATGCACTGGTCCTGTCACAGGCTCTCATTTTGAATGAGAAATTACCAGACCAGCCCCTGCTGCTCAGATCCATCAGCAACTGCTACATATCAGTGTCTACTTACAAGAGAATTGAGACTGTGAATTCTCCATCTCAACTATGCTGCCAACAATCACTTATTAGTCTAATGAAATGAGAAATAGTCACTTGAAGCCAAGCCTACCTGAGTGAGAGTCAGCACCTTCAGGGACTGGATCCCAGTGAGAGTCAGCACCTTCAGGGACTGGATCCCAGTGAGAGTCAGCACCTTCAGGGACTGGATCCCAGTGAGAGTCAGCACCTTCAGGGACTGGATCCCAGTGAGAGTCAGCACCTTCAGGGACTGGATCCCAGTGAGAGTCAGCACCTTCAGGGACTGGATCCCAGTGAGAGTCAGCACCTTCAGGGACTGGATCCCAGTGAGAGTCAGCACCTTCAGGAACTGGATCCCAGTGAGAGTCAGCACCTTCAGGGACTGGATCCCAGTGAGAGTCAGCACCTTCAGGAACTGGATCCCAGTGAGAGTCAGCACCTTCAGGGACTGGATCCCAGTGAGAGTCAGCACCTTCAGGGACTGGATCCCAGTGAGAGTCAGCACCTTCAGGGACTGGATCCCAGTGAGAGTCAGCACCTTCAGGGACTGGATCCCAGTGAGAGTCAGCACCTTCAGGGACTGGATCCCAGTGAGAGTCAGCACCTTCAGGGACTGGATCCCAGTGAGAGTCAGCACCTTCAGGGACTGGATCCCAGTGAGAGTCAGCACCTTCAGGGACTGGATCCCAGTGAGAGTCAGCACCTTCAGGAACTGGATCCCAGTGAGAGTCAGCACCTTCAGGAACTGGATCCCAGTGAGAGTCAGCACCTTCAGGAACTGTATCCCAGTGAGAGTCAGCACCTTCAGGGACTGGATCCCAGTGAGAGTCAGCACCTTCAGGAACTGGATCCCAGTGAGAGTCAGCACCTTCAGGGACTGGATCCCAGTGAGAGTCAGCACCTTCAGGGACTGGATCCCAGTGAGAGTCAGCACCTTCAGGGACTGGATCCCAGTGAGAGTCAGCACCTTCAGGGACTGGATCCCAGTGAGAGTCAGCACCTTCAGGGACTGGATCCCAGTGAGAGTCAGCACCTTCAGGGACTGGATCCCAGTGAGAGTCAGCACCTTCAGGGACTGGATCCCAGTGAGAGTCAGCACCTTCAGGGACTGGATCCCAGTGAGAGTCAGCACCTTCAGGGACTGGATCCCAGTGAGAGTCAGCACCTTCAGGGACTGGATCCCAGTGAGAGTCAGCACCTTCGGGATTGCAGTAAAATCAGAATAGAGGTATATTCTCTGTAAATGGTTGAATAAGCTGCTTTTACAATTTCCATTATTTACAGCACAGTGACAGGAAATGTAAAATGCTAACATCCCCCTTTCCAATCTCCGCCAGTCTCTGCTATACTTCATATCCTTCAACACAGTTCTCCTCGCTGCCTTACAATCAAAATAGGGAGTGAACACTGCAAAAGTTGAACCCAGGTCACCAGAATACACAGGATGGTGGCAATGATCAGTATTGAGATAATGCTGCTTGCTCATGGTTCACTGCTAAATGATTAATTTTCTATATTCCTGTTGCAAGGTTTCGTTACATTAGTTTTGAAGGCCTCATGTGTTGTATTGTGCGCTGAGAGGGGTGATGGGGTGGGGGAGGGGAAGATGCTCACTCTGACAGAGTAAGCTCAGTAATTCTGCTCTGAAGGTGCTTCCCCATCAAACACAACACAAGGAAGAGCCTCCATCTCCCCTGGTGCAATGGAATTTAAATCCCCATCACTGGGATATTCATTGCCCCAAATTCCCAAATGTGGCCTTGTGGCCAATTGGATTCAAGGCTGATCAGAGATTGTGTCTTTTTTAAAATGTACAAAAAATAATTTATTCAGGAATAGCTCTTTTTTAAAATATTACTGGAATCTTAATAAACTCTCTCGGCAAACATAGCCGTTAAGGCATGAGATCTTAGTGCTGAGAAACACTTTTCATTCAGGCACCCAGTGAGATCACAATTAGTGCAATGTTACTGCTGCCACGTTGTTACTGGGTGTCAGGATCACAGCTGGCAAAGCTCCAGCTCAGACTGGCCCCAGAAAAACACCAGTGTCTCACCCACTGTGCCTCCCATTACAGGGACTTTGCACATAAAGCAGGCACGGAGCGACAGCTTATGGCTGCAATTATGCTTTGAGAAAAGAGAAAGGGCTTCTTCAACAGAAATGTTAAAGAAACTCTCTGGGAGTGGAGATGCGCAAACATCAAGTTCTCTCCATCTAGCCTCCTTTCTCTTAAAATATCTGTGCAAATCTCTAACATACCAGTTTGCATTACTTGTCAGTGTTAGAGAGCAGTGTTCAGTTTGATTAAGTTTAGCTTTTGGCCTTTACTGGAATGCCCAGTGCCTTGCTGTTCCCATTCTAGGGATCCTCAATCTTCATTGGCCAGGGTTTCTGTAGAAGGCCATGTCTTGGCACCAGTGAGCAGGAATTTACTGAGTGGTGTTCCCAGAATGCTCCGTCGACAGAGGTTCCCAACAGGAGAGAAGGGAAAGGATGAGGAGAAACAGTCCAGGTCACCAAGGGTTTGACTGAAGTCTTTGGCTCGGAAATACATCCTGCGGCTGCAGGAGTCAGGAGTGTCGGAGAGACAGGGGTCACTCCAGCACTGGCGGAGACGTTGCTGGAGAGTTTCAATGTCATCTGCCAGTAATGAGATCTTATGAAAAGCGCTGATAAATCCTCCGTTGGTGATCTGTGCCTCGGGGATCCAGCGTAAGTAACACTGCTTCCACAGCTGGACATGTGCGCTGCTGAGATGTGGCAGGATCATTCCATGCAGGTCCAATGGCTTTGAGAACCATTCCCTGAAATAACGCTCCACACTGCGATCATGACTCTCATTGAGTTGCATTAAATCAGAGCTTGGTCTTTGTATTGAATTCCTGCGGGGGAGGAAATCGTGTTGGTCACTCAGTTTTCCGTTCTTCATCGTGTACACTGAATAGATGGAGGAGGAGGAGGAATTTTTCTGGTAAGAAAAGCAGTAAAATAAACAAGCTACTTTGGCAATGTCCATTAATTACAGAACAGTAACGGCAATGTAAAATGCTAACAACCCTCTCTCCAATACTTCCAGTATTTCACATCCTTCTACATAGTTCACTTCGCTGCCTTACAATCACAGCACATCACAGTCCTCTCTAATACCTTGCCACCATCTCAAGCTCCTCAACCCTTCATCCCTCCAATTTACAGGCTTTTGTACCCAAGCAAACCGTCAGCCAGCTTTTCTCCAGTTTGCCTTGCCCTTTGGCCTTAGAATCTTTATCCTTTCCTCAGATCAGCTTTTAATGTTACTGAGGAAGGAACTCAAGCTTCTGGGATTCCTGTCCCTCAATAACGAGTTAGCCAATATTGTAGAGAATGCATCATTTTCTCAGCATACAGACAAGTGGCAGTCTGGGGCTAAGAACTGGGCACAAATCTCAGGTCAACATTTAAAGCACACAAACTTGCAGGCACACTCACCTTCACTCTTTTGAAGGATTTGATTGTCCCATTCTGCACGCACGTCACACTTTTGCCAATGTACAGAGGGTTATTGAACAGTGTCAGATCTTTAGTTGTGAACTGCAGTGACCAGTTCCAGACAGAGGGCAGCTCCAGACCTTTCCCTTCACATTGCAGGTTCCCATTAATGGCAAAATCCTGCAGTTAGTGGGCAAAGAAAATTAAATTAAACCTAATCACTTGATATAATATTGCGCACTAAATTCAATACAGATCTAATTGTTTAGAGTTTAATTAAGTTGGTTTGCAATATGCCCAATGTTAATTGTGTGAGGATTCAATCACTGGTCAGTAGATTGCTCTGGTTTATGAATTAAAACGGTTTATCGAATCAGTGCAGCCCCTCGGGGTACATTCAATCACACCAGACACAGCCAAGCCCCAAGTGTATGTGGACACTGGGGAAGGGCAATATCGGACCATTTATAACATCATTCGTGGTTATCTACCCAATGGACAGCGAGCTTCCAGCAACTGTACCAACAGACAACACATACAGGGAAGGTAAACTATAGCCCCAACAGGCAACATCTTCTATTGATGTCAGCACCCACCTGACTCTGTTGCATCCGCTGATAGGGACTGTTGAAAAGGAAGGTACCAAACAAGGGAATCCTCAGGCTGTCATATAAAACAGTCAGGTACGTCTCAGTAAACTCGAATGCAGCTGGAAATTGCTGCAATAGCTGCCACACACAGTCCAGAAACAGCAGGAACAAGGGACACTTCAGTGCACAGAAAAACACAATTGTAACTTTAATACATTTGTATTAGAATTAGGACATCACAGAAGCTGCCTCATTCTCAAGCTCAAACAGCGCAGGAACGTGTCATTAGAGCATTTATAAATATAAACGTGAAGCCACAGGAAAGGAGGTTACTGATTACTTGATGAATATTTTTATTCATGTGTCTTTCAAAACTAGTGTAACTTTAGGAATTGGAATGTTTTATAACCAAGGAAAGGTTTAGTGTAATGTTTACTAGATCGACTGGTATTTCCCATTTATCTTAATTAGGGAATATCGATAAGGGTAATAGAACATTGGTTGAAAAAACTATCAGTACAGACAGGAGTAAAGATATGAATTTAAATTAATCAGTAAAATAATTAAACATTAAAAGATGGCAGGGCAGGTGATGTGTGGACGCAAGGTGCTAGCATGTGGACATCTGTATGATCCATCCAAACACATCTGCAACGAATGTCAGCGGCTGGAAGAATTTTGGTTCAGAGTCACTGACTCGAGTCTGAGCTGGAAACACTACATCAGAAAAGGGGAAAGTTACACAGACATTTTGTTCAGGGAGGCAGTCACACCCTTTAGAATAGGGTGGTTTGATTTGGTCAGGGACAGGATGGTGAGACTGTGAGGGAGGCAGGTATGGAGAAAGCAAAAGTGGAGCAGCCTCAGCCTTTGCAATTGTCTAATAGGTTTGAGGTTCTGGACAAAATTGGGAATGGCAGAGTAGTTCAGCGAACAGATCAAGGCATCGTACTGCAGGAAGCCTTTCCAGCAGAATGAAATGGAATATAATAGTACACAGGGGTAGTATTAGAAAGTTAAATTGTGGCTCAAAATTTAGCGAAAATGGATTCATGGGGCACTGACTGCAATATTCGGATGTCATAGAAGTGGGACTGTATTCACCAGACTCATGCTGGGATCAGTATTGTAATGAGTTGTGTAACTGGGACAGTTGAGGGGTTTTAAGTAAATAGTGGGGGAGAGGGATTCTGAAAGGGATAATGTGACCAAAACACACCCTGGGACAATTCTCTGCTACAGTGGGTTTCATGTGAAATGTAAATGTTGATCTAAAATCCAATCCACTGGGCATTTCAAATATAATGATTGACCATGAGAGGTGACTGTGAGGAAACCCCACTTCCCAGCATAGCCTTACTGCAGGTCACTTGGTTTGAACTGATTTTAAGATAACAAAGGGAAAGCAAGTATAACCCTCACCTCGTGTTTCTCCGACTCTCCGAGATGGTTACAGCGATCCAGGAAACGGTAACCAGCCACAACCCACTCTTTCTGAATCAGGCTCTGAAAACCCAGCAGCGTGCGGAAATGCGGATCCAACATCACCTGCACCACTGAGGAAATCACACAGCTCAGGTCTCTTCCTTCCTCCTCTGATAAAGGGACATAATATCGTCAACATGGGTGAAAAACTTCATGTCAAACACTGAGTGCTATTAAAAGACATACATTCAGAGCAGCAGAGACAGAATGGTGCCCATCTGTGACAACCATTCTCTCTCTCTCTCAACACTCATTTCTCCCTTTTTTCTAGTAGATAGACTCCTAATGCCCTGCTCCACATTTACTATCAATGTGGGTAGGCAGATATACTTGGAATGCTGTTGGATTAGGAGGTCGGAGATCAAGGGAAATGCCCTGGAGCAGGGGTTCCAACCCCACCATGATAACTGATGGAATTTGAATTCAAATTAATAGAACATGGAATGCAAAGCTAGTCTCAGAAATGGCAGCCATCCAACAATCAATCGTTGCAAAATCCCATCCAGTTCACCGATGTTGTTTAGCGAAGGAAATTGCCATCCTTATCTGGTCTGGCCTACTTGTGACCCAGAGCCACAGCAATGTGGTTAGACTCTTAACTGCCCTCTGAATAGCCAAGCAAGCCATTCAGTTCAAGGGAAATTTGAGTTGAACAACAAATGTTGGCCCTGCCACTAACACCAACATTTTGTAAAAGAATAAAGACAAAAAATTAACAACCTCAAGCTGCACTGAATCCACTTTAACGGCTTCTTTTCCTGCAAAACGTGCAATGCCATCAGCATCAATACATTCTGAACGCGGCTCCGCGCGCAGGATCGAGTGCACCTGAACGCGGCTCCGCGCGCAGGATCGAGTGCACCTGAACGCGGCTCCGCGCGCAGGATCGAGTGCACCTGAACGCGGCTCCGCGCGCAGGATCGAGTGCACCTGAACGCGGCTCCGCGCGCAGGATCGAGTGCACCTGAACGCGGATCGGCGCGCAGGATCGAGTGCACCTGAACGCGGCTCCGCGCGCAGGATCGAGTGCACCTGAACGCGGCTCCGCGCGCAGGATCGAGTGCACCTGAACGCGGCTCCGCGCGCAGGATCGAGTGCACCTGAACGCGGCTCCGCGCGCAGGATCGAGTGCACCTGAACGCGGCTCCGCGCGCAGGATCGAGTGCACCTGAACGCGGCTCCGCGCGCAGGATCGAGTGCACCTGAACGCGGCTCCGCGCGCAGGATCGAGTGCACCTGAACGCGGCTCCGCGCGCAGGATCGAGTGCACCTGAACGCGGCTCCGCGCGCAGGATCGAGTGCACCTGAACGCGGCTCCGCGCGCAGGATCGAGTGCACCTGAACGCGGCTCCGCGCGCAGGATCGAGTGCACCTGAACGCGGCTCCGCGCGCAGGATCGAGTGCACCTGAACGCGGCTCCCGCGCAGGATCGAGTGCACCTGAACGCGGCTCCGCGCGCAGGATCGAGTGCACCTGAACGCGGCTCCGCGCGCAGGATCGAGTGCACCTGAACGCGGTCGCGCGCAGGATCGAGTGCACCTGAACGCGGCTCCGCGCGCAGGATCGAGTGCACCTGAACGCGGTCCGCGCGCAGGATCGAGTGCACCTGAACGCGGCTCCGCGCGCAGGATCGAGTGACCTGAACGCGGCTCGCGCGCAGGATCGAGTGCACCTGAACGCGGCTCCGCGCGCAGGATCGAGTGCACCTGAACGCGGCTCCGCGCGCAGGATCGAGTGCACCTGAACGCGGCTCCGCGCGCAGGATCGAGTGCACCTGAACGCGGCTCCGCGCGCAGGATCGAGTGCACCTGAACGCGGCTCCGCGCGCAGGATCGAGTGCACCTGAACGCGGCTCCGCGTGCAGGATCGAGTGCACCTGAACGCGGCTCCGCGGACTGAATAATGTGCACCTGACAAAATTTCTTTATATTAAAAGGCTTGGATTGAGAATACAATAGTAGTCGCTTCAAAATGGTACTTGACATGAACTCAACCATATTAGAATTTCCACAGGAGTCAGCACTCAAGATTTCGATCAGAATTAACAAAAGCAGGTTCATGTCGGCCTTGGCTCAGATTTGGAATTTCAGTCTGTGAGGCAAGTTGAATTGTGTAGGTGTATATAGGTTGATGTACTGAGGGGACCCCGCGCACCCGACACGGCTCAACACACAGGACCCCGCGCACCCGACACGGCTCAACACACAGGACCCCGCGCACCCGACACGGCTCAACACACAGGACCCCGCGCACCCGACACGGCTCAACACACAGGACCCCGCGCACCCGACACGGCTCAACACACAGGAGATGGCACGCACTAGAACACTACAAATGGTTGTTAACCATGTGAAAAACATATTACTCACCCTGAATGATGACAGAAATATTTTCTCTGTATATCCATTGTGTAAGTTCTGCTGAGTGCTTCAGGAACAATCTATAGAGATAGGAAGATCACACAGAGTAGGTTCAAAAACAAGCATTTCCTTTTATTTTTTTCTCTCCTTATTTGATAGCAGTGACCAAATTGAATATGAGTCTACGGTCCCCAGCCCATGCTGAGGTACAGGTTCTGTAGGCACCAACTCGTGCTGGGGGAAGAGGATGTGAAGCCACTGATTCATGTTGGGGCACAGATTCTGACTCCACCTGAGGTACATGTGCTATGGGATTGAATTATTGGCAGCACAGACTCCTGGACTACAGGTTTAGTGGGCATTGATCCACACTAGAGTATGGATGCTATGGATGCTGACTCATGCTGGGGTCTGGTTTCCCCAAGAGGGTAATATACAGATTAGGTATAATCTTACGGCTTGGCAGAGCAAATGTAAGGAGCTGAGTTTCTCCCTCCTGTTCCTAATGTTCAGAATTGCAAAAACAGCAGCGCTGACAAAAGAATGTAGATCTTCAATGTTTAACTGCAGTTCTTGAATAGTCAAGTTACAGTTATGCTCTTAATGGGCCAAGTGGCCTTTCCTCCCTCTCCTGCTTCTAGTTCTTACCTGACATATTCCAGCCACTGAGTGTTTTCTAACAAGGACAGCCACTTTTCATCCGTTTCTTCAAATAAGTCTACAATGAGGAAGATCATATTCATCAGATTATTCACTGTTTAAACAAAAGATTGCAGTCGTTTGGAAACAGGGAGTTTCCTGGTAATGGAATTGCAAATATCGGCTCCGTGTTATCAGGAACTTCGGGTGTAATTACTGCATTGGACAACTAGTCAACTCCATTATAATAGCAACTTTAATGCAGAAAGGATCGCTGACTGGCACTTTACTAGACTGCAGTTAGTGACGGGGGGGAAATGAAAAATCCAGCAATAGATAAAGCAGCAGCTGCTAAACTGAGAGGTGAGGTTTGGGCAAGTTGCTCAAAACTTTGGTCTGAAAGCTTAGTTTTCAGAAGGTCATAGAGGTTTCATCATGGAAACAGGCCCTTCAGCCCAACGTGTCCATGCCATCTTTCTTTTAAAACCCCAAAGCTAATCCCAATTGCCCACATTTGCCCTATATCCCTCTGCACCCATCATACCACTGTAACTATCCAAATGCTTTATCGAAGACAAAATTGTACCTGCCTCTACTACTACCTCTGGCAGCTTGTTCCAGATATTCACCACCCTCAGTGAAAAAAATTACCCCTTTGGGCTCTTCTGAATCTCTTCCCTCTCACCTTAAACCTATGCCCTCTACTTTTAGACTCCCCTATCTTTTCCCAAAGATATGACTATCTACCTTGTTTATGCCCCTCATTATTTTGTAGATCGCTATAAGATCACCCCTCAGCCTCCTACACTCCAGAGAAAAAAGTCCCAGTCTATCCAGCCTCTCCTTATAACTCAATCCATCAAGTCCAGTAGCATCCTAGTAAATCTTTTCTGCACGCTTTCTAATTTAATAATATCCTTTCTGTAATAAGGTGACCAGAATTGCACACGGTATTCCAAGTGTGGCCTTACCAATATCTCGTACAACTTCAATAAGACGTCCCAATTCCTGTATTCAACTTTCTGATTGATGAAACCAAGCATGCCGAATGCCTTCTTCACTATTCTATCTGTGACTCCATTTTCAAGGAACTACGAACATGTACCCCTATGTATTTAAAGGTGTTTAAAAGATTCAGTGTAAGCACAGAGGGATAAGGCTTGGGAATGTTAACAGGTTAAAGAGGGTGGGGCAGGATAGAGAAAGAAGTGATTTCAGAAAGGGATGATTTGAAAGGGGTTTTGGGGGAGAATAGAGGAAACACAGTTTGGCTGAATTGGAGAAGGTGGGATAAAGCCATGGATGGATTTGAAATTGAGGACAATGATTTTCAATCTAATGTCAATGATGGGAAATCGGTGTAGGTGAATGAGGACAGGGTGCCAGGCGCACAGCAGAGTATACTAGCGCATACGTTAGGAGTTTATGAAGGATCAGCAACCAGCAAGCAGGCACTGGTGAAACAACTCATGAAAATAATGTTGCAATCTCCCCCAATTCTGTCCACGCTCCCCATTGATAAGCAGCATGAGAAAGGAAGGAAGCAACCACCAGCAATGGTGATCTGTATTAACTCCCATCCCTAACCCAGGCACTGAGCCCAGTTAGTTAAAAATGCTGAGGAAACATTCCTCAAAGACAAGAAACCACAGGGACACAAATACCTCCTCCCACAAACCAATCACATACAAAACAATCCAAACAATTTGAGGAACCCAGTGAAACACACAGATAAAGAACACAATGTTAGGACGTCCTGAATTGCACCTCACCATTAATGCACAGTTGCTTGAGCCTCACCAGCGATGCCTGAACCTCAGATGGGCTGGGTAAATTCTTATCCAAGTCAGATTTAAATACTTCACTCCGTTCTGGATGGCTTTGTGCGATTGCTTTAAGGATCCTGACAAAAACAGGGAAGATTTCAGTATACAATACCGTCTCGCAGCGAGAGTCGGCACCTTCAGGGACCGTCTCGCAGCGAGAGTCGGCACCTTCAGGGACCGTCTCGCAGCGAGAGTCGGCACCTTCAGGGACCGTCTCGCAGCGAGAATTTCCTCAAATCCAGTATTTGAACTGAACATTACATTTATCCTCTAACAAAATATATCAACTAATAATCACCGAAAATTGAGAAATCTTAAAAGGTCAACTCAATGCAGAGGGGTGGTAGTGGCTTGGGGAGGGGGTCCCTTGAAACCAAAACACTTGATTGCGCAGTAGCTCAGCACAATATACAAGAGGAATGCAACTGAACCATAATGTGATTATTATCAACTAGTTTAAGGAATTTAGTTGTATTGGAAATTATTAATCTGAGCCAAACACTATATACAGACAGGGTTAGTTCCTCCCTACCTTGTATTGTGTTTTCTGAGCTTTGGCCCAGGTTTAATGTTGCCCATTCTCACCAGGGCACTGCCAGTCCAATGATACCAGCACCATATCTGTAACAGAACCAGAGGCAAAGCTAAACATTCCATCAGAATCTTGGCTCATTTCAAAAATACAGCACTCACAAAATGAATTAAATACATAATCTGTAAACAGTCCTTATTTTCATCTGAATAACTGCTTTTAACAGTTCATTTAGTGTCATGAGTAGGCTTATATTGACACAGTAATGAGGTTACTGTGAAAATCCCCTAATTGCCACATTCCAGCGCCTGTTCGAGTACACAAGGGAGAATTTAGCATGGCCAACGTATCCTAACCAGTATGTCTTTTGGAGGAAACTGGAACACCCAGAGGAAACTCACATAGATAAGGGAGAATGTGCAGAGTCCACACAGACAGTGACCCAAGCAAGTAATCAAATCCAGGTCCCTGATGCTGTGAGGCAGCAGTGCTAACCACTGTGCCACGCCTTTCGAACTGTTTTACAAATGTTTTACAAACAATTTTGTTACTTTAAAAACGGAAAAATGGAAGGAATTATTTAGATCAAATTACATTACAGAACTCACACCTAAAAAGCCACAATGACCAAAACTGCTTAATTCCAGGTGTGCCCCTCCCTAGACATCTCCCGCTTTTACCAAGTGTCAATGTCCAAGTGAAGTTTAAGAATAAACTTCACTTGGAAAATCTGAAATTTTTGACTTATTGCTCCCTAGAAATAGTTGTATTTTCTCCCCGAATCTCACTAGGCTCTCAGTCTGATCTGATGTATTAGCTGCAGTATAAAAAAGAGTTACTGATACTTTCTGCTATCTTCCATATTTTGATGAGATCAATTGCAGAAAGCAGAGGCAGAAACAATGAGCTAATGGTATTGCTGCACCGTACGTACTAACATGCTCAGCAATTAAGGTATCCAGTTAAAGGCCAGTCTGTACTGCATGCACACAGTATAATGGGAGATCGCGATGCAACTGAAGTGTTTAAATCACTCGGGAGTCCTTCCCATTCACTAATTGTGATTACAGATCCATACTCACTGGAATTCGATCACCATTGAAAGAAAGAACCAACTGTTTTAAGTCTTCATCCGCCAGAGAAGATGGAACAACAAAGTACTCCGGAAGGCTATAAACCACAACAGAACAAACACAGTCAGACTTCTCACATTAAAGTACTTGTACTTTTAAACTCAGCACGTATAGTGGCACAGCAGCTTAACCCCACTCTCCCCATCCCATTTCCATCCACCCACTCCTCCCACTATGACACCCAACTTTTCATTTACAGTGGTCTTTAGATATTTAAATCACATACCAAATACGTTCACATGTTTAATGTTTCCAAGCCATACTCAAGGTTTTTGACATTTTCCCTACCTTGTGGAAGTGGCATAGTGTTCATTGACAGAGGAGACTCTCCATTCCGATGCCCCTGTCCGCTTTATCTCCCTATCCCAATCCGAATAGGTTTCAAACAGTGACGTCTGCAGTCCATCCACCTCGGGCTCAGTCCCATTCACTTTGCTAACTAAGAGAAGACAATCAGGGCTTAGAGCTTTTACGCTGGTAAAGTGCTTTGAAAAGTGCATGAAAGGCGCTATATAAATGTGAGACTTTTTTTGCACTTTTCATTATCTCCAGAATAGGTCAATAGGATCCAGTTCCAGTTATCTCAAATCCTGTCCTCAATCAATAATTCTCAAGCACACAATCTAAAAGGACCACTAAGAGTGCTCAAAAACCCTGGCTGAATTATTCCCTCTATAGGTCACTGGTACTCAGGATGGCAAGGTGACACAGTGGTTAGCATTGCTGCCTCACAATACCAGGGTTTGGGTTCAACTCTGACCATGGGTCACTGCCTGTGTGGCGTCTGCACATTCGTCCCATGTCTGCGTGGGTTTTCTCTGGGCGCTCCAATTTCCTCCCACAGTCCAAAGATGTGTGGGTTAGCTGGACTGGCTAAGCTAAATCGCCCCTTAGTGTCAGGGGGACTAGCAGGATTAAAAACGTGGGGTTACAGGAATAGGGCTTGCTCGCTGCAGACTCGATGGGCCAATTGGCCTCTTTCTGCACCGTAAGGTTCCTAAGAAGATGAGTCTTCCACCCAAGGACAGTAAACTCAGTATAGAGCCTCACCTACACAGACTCCCTGCATTGACTACCCAGGCCTGTCAAGGAGTTTACTTACTCTAAAGGTATTATTGTTGAGACAATCTATTCAATAGAAAATGTGACTCACTTACATTAGGAGTCCACTGATATTTCCACTACTTTACCTGAATTCTGGCACTTCTCCCTGGCATAAGCAAAGCCAAACAGCAACTGGAGATCTTTAGGCTGAGAGTAGTGTGCAATCACAAGGCAGATCTGGAACAAAGCAGCAATCCACAATTAGAGACAGAACCTCCTGCAACAGCTGAGCTGTGAGCTCTGTTCCTCATTGGAAACAGTGAAACAGTCAGGTTAGAACATCACAGAGCAGCCAGATTCTTTTGGTGACTCTCCACATTGGCAGCAGTCACCAAAGCAAAGCAATTATCTTCCATACAGTTCTGACACCAAGCCTATAACTGTTCCTCAAAGGTGCTTTGACAGTGGGGAACGATAAGCCGCCAAAAAGGAAGCCCTCTTCAATTTCATGAAGGTCCAGTTTCACTTTGCCAGTAGTCCAAGGACACATCCTAACCCACAGAAAATCCTGTTCACCCATCACTTCAGTGCCTGCTGACCTAGACTGAATTCTATCCAGCGATTGTTTAAAAATTTCCCACCCTCACACAGCTACCTGGACGTCCAAGTTCTGGAATTCACACCCTGTATCTTTCCATCTCTCTCTAAACTATTTCATAAAAATTATACATTTAACGAAGCTTTTGGTCACCCCTCCTGAAAGCTCCTTGTGTGTTCTAGTGACAATCGTCCTGTGAATACTCTGTGACATCCTGCTACGTTAAAGGTGCTCTATAAGTTACGAGTTGTTGCTGTTGCCAAAACAGTCACGTTGGACCTTATGCATTATTAAGCAAAAACACTTCAGCTACCACACTGCTCCCTCACCAGCTTTTCAGTTTGAAACAGCAGAATCTGACACTTGCCCAAACACAAGTCTCTATCTCATATTTTTACATTTATTTCTTGACACTTCTGAGGGGTTTGACACCAATGCAATCCATCCTTCTGCAAAAACCTAGAGAATCATACAGCGCAGAAAGAGATCATTTACCCCATCTGGTCTACACTGAGTTGCTGACAAAGTTAATCAAGTCCATAACCACATGGACATCTAGTTAGACAATTTTATACAAAGAATTTTCCAGCTTGGGTAGCATTGAGGGGAAAAAGGCACACCCAGGGTTGGGTAAGTACATTCAGCATTTCCTGTGACATACGACACACGACAACGCAGAGTCGCTGAGCAGAGACCGAAAGTTAAGTTCCGTACACATGAGGACAGCCTCAACCGAGATCTTGGGTTCACATCACACTATTTGTAACCCTCATGACTTGCCTGGGCTTGCAACATCTCATTTACTGTCCTGTCTGGAGACGATACATAAGAACATAAGAAGTAGGAGCAGGAGTAGGCCTTCAAGCCTGCCCCACCATTCAATAAGATCATGGCTGATTGAAGTGAATCAGTTCCACTTACCTGCCTGCTCCCCTTAACCCTTAATTCCCTTATCAATCAGAAATCTACCTACCTATAACTTAAACATATTCAAGAGGTAGCTTCCACCACTTCAATGGGCAGAGCAAGCCAGAGATTCACCGCCCTTTGAGTGAAGAAGTTTCTCCTCAACTCTGTTCTAAAATGCTCCCCCCCCTTATTTTGAGGCTAGTTCTGGTTTCCTTTCTAAGCGGGCTTCTACCCTATCTAGCTCCTTCACTGAATTATATGTCTCTGTACGATCCCCCCTCAGCCTTCTAAACTCCAACGAGTACAGGCCCAATCTACTTGATCTCTCCTCATAGCTAACCCCCTCATCTCTGCTATCAGCTTGGTGAACCTTCTCTGCACTCCCTCCAAGACCAGTAATATCCTTTCGCAAGGGGGCCAGAATTGCACACAGTACTCCAGGTGCTGCCTCACCAGTGCCTTGTACTGTTGCAGCAAACCTCCCTGCTTTTATATTCTATCCCCCTCGCTATAAACGCCAATATCCTATTCGCCTTCTTGATCACCTGTTGCACCTGCAGACTGAGTTCTTGCGATTCATGCACAAGGACCCCCAGGTCCCTCTGCACAGTAGATGCTGCAACGTTTCACACTTAAATTATATTCCATCCTACTGTTATTTATTCCATAGTGGATAGCCTCACATTTGCCAATGTTATACTCCATCTGCCAGGTCCTCACCCACTCAGCTTATCCAAATCTTTCTGCGTCCTCCATGCAATTCGTTTTCTCACTCACCTTCGTGTCATCAGCAAACTTTGTTACCCTACGCTCAGCCCCCTCCTCCAGATCATCTACGTATGTGATTAACAGTTGAGGCCCCAGCATCATCCCTGCGGCACACCACTAGTCACCAACTGCCAACCAGAAAAGCATCCATTGATTCCAACTCTCTGCTTCCTGTTAGATAAGCAATCCTCTATCTACACTAACACTTTACCCCAAATTCCATGGATCCTAACCTTTGGCAGCAACCTTTTGTGAGGCATCTTATCAAATGCCTTCTGGAAATCTAAAAATACCACATCCACTGGTTTCCCTCAGTCTACTGCACCAGTCATATCTTCATAAAAATCCAGTAAATCCATCAAATACACATCTCTTTAACCTAAGCTTAACCCTCTCTCCACTCACATTGCCTGTACTTTTAAGACTTGATTAGCTGATTAGCTGTAAAGACTTGCATTCTAATCAGTATTCT
This sequence comes from Sphyrna mokarran, assembly GCA_024679065.1. Classification (NCBI taxonomy): domain Eukaryota; kingdom Metazoa; phylum Chordata; class Chondrichthyes; order Carcharhiniformes; family Carcharhinidae; genus Sphyrna; species Sphyrna mokarran. The sequence continues at coordinate 746,879 of JAGIQG010000033.1, forward strand.
GTAAACTGTGTGTCTTTATATGCCCTGTTTGTGATCAGAGCTCTCCACTCACCTGATTAAGGAGAGTGTTCCAAAAGCTAGTGGCGTTTATTACCAAATAAACCTGTTGGACTTTAACCTGGTGTTGTAAGACTTCTTTACCCCAGTCCCACGCCAGCATTTCCACATCATGACATCACAGCAACCCAATCCCTTCACATCCCATTGAATTAAAAACATACGGAATTGCATAGAAAACTATTAAAAAAAAAAGGCAGGAGACGATAGCAAAAATGATCAGCGTCAGCAAAGGTCAAACAAAACTTGGATGTGGAGGGAGCGATGACGTGCCCTTTATTTATTAGTCACAAGTAGGCTGACATCGACACTACAATGAAGTTATTTCAAATCCTCAAACTGCCCTGATGACATTTGAGCTCACGCTATCTCATTCATTTGTCCAGGAACAGTTAACTACTCCACTACCAGCACTACACAACACCTCAATGCCAACTGTATTATACAACACCCCATTAGACTGCCAGCTTGTTCTGCTCGTGACTGGGAACATTCCACACATCACACTGTGATCCTGATAAAGGGAACAGATTTTCCTTCAGTCAGTCAGCGCTGGATATAAACCCAGGTCACTCGGATGTAACTGCTCCAGCTACTGCACAAACGTGTTCTTTAACCAGAATCAATCACAACTTCTAATGGCATTGATGGACTTACGGGAAAACCAAACAAACAAAGAGAACACAAATATATATTATTGTGAATATCCCCAGTCATCACACTTCAGCACCTGTTCAGGTACACTGAGGGTGAATTTAGCACAGCCAATGCACCCTAAATAGCACTTCTGGACAGTGGGAGGAAATCCACGCAGACACGAGGACATCCTCATCCTGGCTTACAGGACTGCAATGAGAGCGAAAATCCTAACTGGTTTTCCTTTCTCCCTCTTCACTCATCCTCTTACCTAATCTGTGGGGATTGAGGCTAACTGTAAGAGCCCCTGCTGAAGGAGTCAGAATTTTAGAAAGTTACATTCCATAATGTTCCAGCAAGTTTCAGACAGGAGAATTCAGCAAACTCTAAAGAAAAAGCTAACTTTTTAGAATATATTTTTATATTCTTGGACAACCTTCTGTTAGATGGCAGTCACGAGAGCATGGATCGATTATTCACAGCTTGCAAGGGTAAGTAAATAGTTAAGATAGTTAAAGTCCCCACTTGGGTACAGAGCTCACTTTACTACAGTAATTCCCGTCGCACACAAAGAGTGTTTTATGCACAGCACATGACTGCTCCTGAACTACTCCACAGTCTCAGTTTTATTGTACACACAATACAATCACTACCATTCATCAAGAAAGCAGCTACACATCACAGACAGGGGAGCCCAGGCTTAAATGCCAGCTCTCCATTTCCATTCCTGTCACTTCCTTCATGTAGCTATTCTGTCTGTACAACCACCAAATCACCAATCGCCAGTGCCACACCACACCAGGCACGCCAGTGCCACACCACACCCATCCAGATACATATTTCACCTTTCTGGCAGATTCTGGAACAGATTCATCAAAACGGAAGCGAATGATACGGAAATCCTTGCAGTAAATGATGAGCTCGGTGGGTTTAAACTTCAGGCACTGGTTGGGTCCCAGGACCTTCCTCTTTTTCTTCTCATCGTTCACTAGACAAAGAAAAGTAAAACATTAAAACCCACGGTCAGAAACAAACACCCCTGACCACCTCCGTCTTCAACAAATACATTAAGTGAAAAACACATTATTCGATTTTATTACATTTCGCAGTTCAATGTGTCTACCTTTGCTGGATCTGCCATTTCCCCATTCCCTAGGAATCTACCTACATGAAATGAGCTTCCTCTTCAGAGACAAAGCATTAAAGTACCTTCAATCATCAACTCTGATCACCCTGTAGATGGAATTGCTCTTCACCCTGCTAACATCATGCCCATATTTGTTCAGAAGAGTGTGGACAACTCTGGATCCCTTTAAGTATTAAGTACATGTAGACAAACCTCTGCTACAGGTTATTATTAGCAGAGAAGCTCTCCAGCACAGTGACTTCAGCCAACCACCAAGATCTAAGTGGCTCACAGATATTACCACTTAGCACTCATACCAATACCTTACTAACTTGTAGTACTTAGCTTGACATACCAGAATACATATGCATTTTCCTTTAAAAAAAGATTGTTGATTTTGTCTCTATGACTATTTCATGCAAAATGTTCCATGTCCTAATAACTCTAGTTTGTGTTGAGTTGGCAGATTTCAGCCTGAAATACAATTAGCCTCAAGAACCTTTGATTAAGGAAAAGAAGATGTTGCATTAATGGATAGTGGTGAAATACTCTGCCGATACTCACTTCCAGAAATCCTGAAGAAAAGCAATCTGAAAATGTAACATGTTTATGGCACCCACTGAATTCTAAAACTTGGGTGTAGTGCAGGAAGGTGAAGCAGACTGTCAGCTGTCATTAGGATAGACAAGAGCCAGCTAACAAGGATAATCTGACAAATAACTCAGAACAGCTTCAATCCTCCTTTAATAGAGAATTTGCAGCAATCTTGTTCAGCAGCTGCCCTCAGATTAACTACACAAGAAACAGAAGCAGAATAGGCTACCAAGCCCTTCAAAACTGCCCTACCGGCCTCAACAAGACGAAGGATGAGGGGTAACCTGATAGAGGCATATAAGATGTTGAGAGGTATCGATCAGGTGGATTCTCAGAGGCTTTTTCCCAGGGCTGAAATGGCTGCCACAAGAAGACACAAGTTTAAGGTGCTGGGGAGTAGGTACAGAGATGACGTCAGGGGTAAGTTTTTCACTCAGTGGGTGGGTGGAATCAGCTGCCGGCGGTGATGGTGAAGGCAGATTCAATAGGATCTTTAAAGAAACTTCTGGATAAGTACATAGGACTTAGTAGGACTGAGGGTTATAGGTAACTCTAGTAGGTAGACATATGATCGGTGAAACTTGTGGGCTGTAGTTTTTCCTTGTTCTAACTCATTTTCTGTGCCATTTCCCCACAGCCTTCTATTCCAATCTAATATTTATCCACCTCCCTTATGAATATTTTCATGATCTCTCCTCCACTAAAGATTCACAGCCGCCACAGCTATGGACTGTCGCAGGGAGGTGGAATTAGAAAGAGCACCTGGGTATTCTGGGGCTAGCATGGACAGGATGGGCTGAATGACCTCTTTCCGTGCTGTAACATTTCTAAATTATCTTAAGGGTTGAATAAGATCACTCCTCTCTTGATAGCTCTATCCTCTTGTTCCAGGAATTAGTCTGGTGAGTCTCCTTTGGATTGCCTTCAATGTTACTATATCCTTTTTTAGGTAAGGGGACTAAAACTGTACACAATGTTCCAGGCGAGCTCTCATCAACACCCTGCACAACTGCAACAAAATCTCCCATTTTTTAAACTCCAATCCCTTTGCAATAAAAGCCAAAATGCCATTCCCCTTCTAAACTACTTGTTGGACCTGCTTGCCAGTTTTTTATAATTTGTGAAGTAGAACACCTATATCTGTCTGCATTTAACTCATCTGCAGTTGCAATATATTTGGATAATATTCTGTCTTTTGATTCTGCCCAAAGCACATGACTTCATCTCCACACATTAAACTCGTTTGCCAGGTTTTTGGCCAATCGATCTATATCCTCTTGACCTTCCAACTATCTTTGTATCATCAGCAAATCTGGAAACCTTGCATCTATTTTGTCCTCCAGCCTTTCATGTAAATAGTAAACAACAGCAGGCCAGGAACTGATCCCTGTTGTACTCCACTCATTACATCTTTCCATTCTGAAAGGGACCCATTTATTCCAACTCTGTTTTCTACATGACAGCCAGTTTTCAATCCATGCTAAAACACTTCTGCCAATTCCATGGGCTTTTACTTTATACACCAGCCTCTTATGCAGCACCTTGTCAAAGCTATAGTCAGAACAGGTGTAGGTGATGCTGAATAGAAATGTTCAAAACACTACAGACACAAATAGGCTCCTGCACATATTCATGAAAGAAGACTTTTTTTTTTTACTGTGGATGGTGACGTCTGATCCAGAATGGAGTAAGAGCAATCCAGCAAGGATGGATGGTTTATTATAGCATATAAACTAAACTAGGTCTAAGACATGACATTGCCAAAGATTAATTCAGCCCTTCAACAGCAATAAAAATTTCCAAAAGTACAAATTATCAGATCGCAATCACATTTTAACACTTAAATCTAGCCAAATACCAATGTTTATTTTCAAACTTTAAAATTCTTAGTTTGAGAACTGCAGATAAAGCATCAAAACCCAAGTAGAGAACAGCACCAAGTGTGAAGAGTCATGATTCACAGTATAGAACACATTAAGGTCCAAAGTAATCACGGAGATGAGGTAATTCTAGAGGAGATGGTGATAGAATGTTTGGATTCTGTAGATTGAGGATCAAAGGGGAGACTGTAGAAGGAGCTCCATGTTTTTCAGGAATAAGAAACTGCATAATGGACCTTTTTTCAACATGGGAACAATGTATGGATGAGAAATGGTGAATAAAACATAGATGTTTGAAGCTTAGAAAGTAGGAAAGTTCAGAGCGAACAACCTAATTGCGGAATCAAGTCTGCAGAGCACCGGACATTCTCATCAACAATATTCTAACATGGACACAAAGCACAACAGGGAGGATTTAAAAGTCCTACAAGTTCCCCACAGCTGTTAGCAATTCTCACCGAGTACAGTATCGAGTCACACAGAGTGAGAAATTCCCAGAGCCCATTCCTGCTATGCATTGGATAGTGAAAAAAATATATTCAGGAATTGTCCAGGCATGAAGAGAGAACTTACAAAAAAACCTTTGAGATTTTCGAAACATATAAGATGATTAGAGGTTTAGATAGGGTGGACAGTGATAGCCTTTTTCCTAGGATGGAAAAAGCTAGCATGAGGGGACACAGCTTTAAATTAAGGGGTGATAGTTATAGGACGGATATCAGAGGCAGGTTCTTTACCCAAAGGGTGGTTCGGGAGTGGAATGCCCTGCCTGCAGCGGTTGTAGATGCGCCAAGTTTGGTGGCGTTTAAGAGGTTAGTTGATAAGTATATGGAAGAGAAGGGAATGGTTTAGTTTGGAGGGGCATTGCTTTTTATATTGGTCGGCGCAACATCGAAGGCCGAAGGGCCTGTTCTGTGCTGTAATGTTCTATGTTCTATGTTCTATTTGATAAATGATTATCAGAAGTAGCAGTGAAATCAGAATCAAACATAAATTCCCCCAGTAATCTCTGAGACTGGCCAATAAACACCAGATGGAGTCTGATTCACAACCCAACCTCCTTAATGTATACCTTTACAAAAGCCAACAAGGAGCGAGTTAAATCAGAAATAAACAGCAACTCAGTCACAGCCTATAAAGACAATAAAGCATTTAGCTCTCACTCTTTTCAAATTTATTCTTCAACATTGTGGGGTTTGATCTCACTGCTTTTAGGCTTGGCAAGTTTTGATTTAACTAATCAGCAATAAAGGGCCACGTAATAGTTTGAATGAATAATAAAACAGATAGCTGAAGAATGCCTTACCTGCTACCACCTGGTCCACACAGGTCAGAGAGATATCATGTTCCTCCAACAGAAGGTTTCTGTACTGAAATTTCTGTGGTTCAAAAATTAAAGATTAAACTTTCATCTCTTCACAGGAAGACATCCTGTAAGAATGAGTAACTCTGCTTTCCACTTTAAGCGTGTAAATATCTAATATAGTTTTGCAAGAGAGTTGGATTTTTCCTGCATATTAGTCTCATGGCCAAGCCAGCTGCATGGGGTTTGTTTACAATGGTGAAATGAGAGGTGATTAACACATGCTCTCTGCTCTCCCACTGAACAGCCATCCCATTTTATGAACCTGTCTGGGCACATGGGGCTTCTCTCAGACAACTGCATCACTGTTAAATTGCTTAATAGATTAAGATCAATGGGGTAGTGATTCAAGACTCACCATGAGAAGCAGAAAGCTTTCCTCGGATTGCCCATCAGAAATGGACTGTAAAGTATGAGCACCCTGACTGTGCATTATCCAGTATAGCGCTCCCATCATTGTTATATAACATGTTGTACACCACCCACACTGCCCTCAACACACACTGCACTATCCAATAAACACTCCCCTCATTGGTATACAGTATGTGGTATTAAAGGAGTCACTTGGCTCAGTTCTGGACAGCTGGTCCATGATGTAGAGCAATGCTTCAATTCCATACCAGCTGAGATTATCAGGTTAAATTACCACCAGTCAGTCCTCCCCCTCAAAGAGGAGAGCAGCCTATAGTGACTTGGTGCAACACTCTATTCAGGTAATTTCCTAGATTGGTGTTATCCACTGATCTTCCTTTTTCCCTATCAACCATATCCTCAAACTCTGTCCTTCATTCTATTACATCACATCATTCCTACAGAATCCTAACAATCTCACCTTTCTTCAATCCCTGTTCTTAGCCAAGTACCTAAGATTCCCCTTGGCCACAGTGTTACGTACATCATTAACCTTTCACCATATTCAGACATTGATTCCAGCTCAGTCAGAACCGCAGTCATCAGCCCACCTTTGAAACTATAGCTGAACCGGTTGAAAGTTTTGAATGCAATTCTCTTTGAAAGAGTTATCCACTCCTCAGTTCAATCATAGCAATTTTCTCTTTTGCAACTCTATATCCAATTCCCTTTTGGAAATTGGAATTGAATCTGCACTCCCCCCCCCTTTCAGGCAGAACATTCCAGGTCATTACACTGAAAAAATAGTTCTCCTCATCTCCCCCTCTGCTTCTTTTGTCAATTATCCTAAATTTGTATCCTTTGGTATATGTATCTGACCCTCATGTCAATGGAAACAATTTATCAAAATTCCTTTCAATTCTCAACTTCAATTAAATCTCTACCTAAACTTGACTGTTTAATATTGAACTCTACTTTCTCTAGTCTATAATTTTACGCAATGTGAATTCCCATTTATTTATAATTATAAAAGTGTTAAATGTTTACAAGAATGCACAAACCCGAAAAGGTGTCACATCCTTTGTGATGAAGGAGATCTTGAAGTTGGTGCATAGCAGTGTCCCATAGAGATCATGTGCACTTGTGTCCGTAGCAATACATTTTCTAACATTGCTGGTCTCACTCACCACAAGTTCGCCTGAAATAAAGCAACTCTTTATTAAAAGTACTATGCCCACCCCCCCCCCCACATTAGTCCCCACCACGACCCACTGTCTCACTGCAGAGTATCCAGCTATCCACAATCAAAGGATTGACTTTCAACCCAACATTTCACAATCTCATTCCAAATAGAATCCAAACCAAGTGCTTTTGGGTTGATGGGGGAGGAGTCAGGAAAAGGAACAGAAAATTGATTGTGTTCAATGTAGTTTTTATAAACTTCCATTCTTAATTCTGGTATTATGCATGGACTATTAAAAAATATCAAATCCTAGTTTTGAAAGTATTAAAACTGCATTCATCCATCTGTGCTGGGAGAACACCTGAGTAGGGGGGAGATCATTTAGCCCTTTGAGCCCATTCTACCATTCAACAAGATCACTGCTGCAAGATTAAAAACATCCTAAACAGCACTGTGCATATGCCCACCATACACGGACTACAAAAGTTCAACAAGTCAGCTCACCATCATCTACTCAAGAGCAATAAATGCTGGCCTTGCCAGTGACATTCACAGACTGTGAAAGAATGAAGCAAAAACACTGAAGATGGTATTGTTTAAGAATTCACATAGGTTGATAAGGTGATTAAAAAAGCATGTGAATTTCTTTCAGTTATTAACCAAGGCATTGAATATAAGACCTGGGAGGTTATGCTACAAGTTCATAAAAGATCAGTTAAGCCAGAACTTGAGAACTGTAGGTAGTTTTGGTCACTTCATTACAGAAAGGTCATAATTTTATTAGAGAGCGAACAGAGCAGGTTTATGAGGATGTCTGACCTCTCCGACTGGAGAATTGCAGTTCTGAGAAAGATTGGAGAGGCTGGGGTTGTTCTCCTTGGAGCAGAAGAGGTGAGGGGAGATTTGATTGAGGTTAACAAAATTGTGAGGGGCCTGGTTAAAGGCCTATTTACTTTAGCACAGAGGTCAGTGACTAGATTTAAAGTAATTAACAGAAAGGTTAGATGGGAAATGGGCAAAATTTGTTTCACCTTGTGAGAAACTCACTGTCTAAACAGCTAGCAGAGGTAGAAACCCTCAACTCATTAAAAAAAAAGTGAGAAGTCTCACAACACCAGGTTAAAGTCCAACAGGTTTATTTGGAATCATGAGCTTTCAGAGAACTGCTCATGTGAATCAAAGGTGTCTGGACATACACCTCAAGTGCCATAACCTGTAGGGCTACGGACTAAATGCTAGAAAGTGGGACATTTTCAGTTGCTACACACACAACTGTCCAAGTGATCTCTTTCTGTGCTGTAAACCTTCTGTGATTCCAGGACATTTACCTATGGATCAATATTGACTAAAGATTTCTGATTAAATGGGAGAGAGTCAGTATTGCGCAATATCTCACATCTCAAGTTTAATTAACACATCATTCCAGACTGGGGTTTTAATCCACTTTCCCAGCAGGGTTACAAACATTCCTACTCACATGGTTATAAATCAGTTTAAAAATGATTATGAACGCACAAACATGTTACAAACATCTGCTGCTTCATATCAAAACTGAAGGGAAGTTCAGCCGGGGTACAGGTTCCAGGTTGTAAAATTGCCTCATTAGTAGCTGCTTGTCACAGTTAATCGGAGAATGCAGCCTATTACAGACGAAACACCTTCACACTGCTGGGCAGAAACTCCAGAAAAATTCCATCCAAGGACACAGCCAGATTTACTATACACATAGCAAAGTCTGCATTTTATAGCATTCCAATCAGTACCAGCTCAGATACTGAAATCTCACACAAATCAATACTGAAAATTCAGTCCAAATAAATTTTCCCTTCCATCCATTTAATTTTTAAAAACTGATATTCTGGATTTTAAAAATTCCTAACTTGTTTTTGTTTTTCAGCTGGTTTTTGTCTGAAAAAAAAACCCAACGCTGAATCCCTGCGGTTTCACAAGTTCCAGTTCTGTCTGGAAGACTTTTGCTAGTACAACAAAAATGACAAACTCTTGACGAAATGAATATTTATTAACATCACACAAACAGGTTTCGACTTGACTGTGACAGCCCAAGAAACTGAATAACCTCAAAATTCCAGCACACCATCTTCACACAAATGGCACGGAAAATCGAAAATGTCTAAAGTGAGATAGATACATATTCTATAGACAAGGATCATGGGACCACAATGAGGCAGATGAGATAAGCCAAGAAATAAGTCAGCCATGATCTAATTAAAGGGCTAAATGGTCATCTTCTGATCCATGTTTCTGGTGCTGGAAACTGGAATAAAAAGAGCATTGCGATACAAAGATCTGTCAAAGGGTGATACAGTAATTAGCACTGCTGCTTCACAGTGGCAGGGATCTGGATTCAATTCCAGCCTTGACTGTGTGGAGTTTGCACGGATTCCCTCTGGGTGCTCCGATTTGCTCCCACCCCAAAAATGTGCAAATTAGATGAGTTGGCTATGCTAAATTGTCCCTTAATGTCCCAAGACGTGTAGGTTAGATGGATTAACTATGGTAAACATGTGAGATTACAGGGGAGAGGGCCTAGCTAAATTGCTCTATCAGAGAGTCAGTGCAGACTGATGGGCCAAATAGCTTCCTAAGTAAAAAGATCCTCATTTTAAAATTAATGAAACAGTCACAAGATGTTCTCAACAACGTTAGCAGGTGAAAGTCGGTGAGGCTTGGCCACAGACTAATTCTTGCACCTGGAAAGACAGGAAGTGCAGTGTTTGAAATAACACCAGTTCATCATTAGTAAAGATAATCAAACGCCCAATCACTACAACAGCAACAGTTAGTAACAAGGCTGTGCCTTCCTGCAGCGTACACAAGATATTCATTCTGCCCTGCTGTTCTTTACTCTGTTCACACTGCATAAAACACATTCTTTATGATGGGTTAAACAATAACTTTTCTGTTGGAATATTAAACCCATTGCCATGTGAGTGAGTCATGCAATCATTGCTGTTATCACGAGTGTAGCACTGGTAGAATATGTTCAATGTAATAGAGTAGAACACCTCACATTATTACAACCAAGGTGGTTTCAAAACAGGGACAAGAATGCCATCCACTTTGTGACTAAAATCTTTCACTCAATCAAATCCAGTTCCACGTAGTCTATGTAGATTGAGTAATCCCACTCAATTTATATAGTTTAATATATATTAGTTCAAGTTATATAGTTAAACGTTGCATAGAAAATCATTGGTTGGGTACCAACTTGGTCTGTTTAGAGAAGATGGGCTGAATACACTCATCCTGTGTAAGTCCATAGCCTTGTAAAACAGGTACATTCCCAGTACTTTTTCAATGTTGAGGTTTTCTGCTCCAAACACCTTTTCAGCCAGTGAATTCCAGATTCCCACCACTGAGTGAAAATATTGCGCAGCGCCAGCGCGCACACCCTCCAGCGCCAGCGCGCACACCCTCCAGTGCCAGCGCGCACACCCTCGGCGCGCACACCCTCCAGCGGCAGCGCACCCTCGGCGCGCACGCCCTCCAGTGCCGGCGCGCACGCCCTCCAGCGCCAGCGCACCAGTAGTTGATGCTATGTTTTAAGATTAGGTTTGAATACTGGAGAGAAGTTAAGTTATGGAGTTATGGTAAGCGCCATGTTGAGATGAACAGCTCCTTCCGGACACAAAAATCCCTAATGTGAAGCTTTCCCATATTATTGCCCCTGCTAGTGACTAATGCTTCCAATATACAAAATGCTCAGTGTGAGTGGAATAACAAGAGTAAGTTTTCCAGCGTTACTTTATAGAAATAAATTATTTTTGCTAAAGTTTGTGATCCCGGCAAGACAAGTGAGAATACCATCATTCAGCGGTGGGTTATATTGCTATCACGTGCTCAACTTCTCACTAAATCACTCGCCTCCTCGGCACCCCCTGCACCCTCGCACTCCCCGTGCCCCCTCACCCCCTCCCCATCCGTTCCCCGTGCCCCCTCCCCATCCGTTCCCCGTGCCCCCCTCACCCCCTTCCCCGTGCCCCCTCCATTCCCTATGCCCCCTCACTCCACACCCCCTCCACCACCCCCCCTCCATTCCCTATGCCCATCACCTCCACCCCCTCCTCCCGTGTGCCCCCCCCACCCCTCTGTGCCCCCCCACCCCCCCACCTTGCCCCCCACCCCCTCCCCCCCCTCCCCTCCTCATGCCCCCCCCACCCCCCCTCCCGCCACCCGTGCCCCCCACCCCACCCCCCTCACCCCCAACCCCCTCCCCCCTCCCGTGCACCCCACCCACCCCTCCTCCCCCCTCCCCGTGCCCCCCCCCCACCCCCTCCCCTCCTCATAACCCCCCCCACCCCCCCCTCCTTCCTCCGTGCCCCCCCCACCCCACCCCCTCCCCTCCTCATACCCCCCCACCCCCTCCCTCCTCATACCCCCCCACCCCCTCCCCTCCTCATACCCCCCCCACCCCCTCCCCTCCTCATGCCCCCCCACCCCCTCCCCCTCCCCTCCTCGTGCCCCATTTCTCTCTCCCCCTCTGGTTTTCTCTGAAACTTTTCTCAGTTTTTGGATCCGGATCCCGGCCCGAAGCGGGAGTTTCTCCCCTCACCGGGCAGAATCTCGGGGACTCCCGGACAAGGGGAGTCCGCCTCCACCCCCCCCCCCTCCCCGGCGCGGTCCTCCCCGAGGCCGCGGCTTCGAGCCCAGACTCACCCGGCAGCAGTGCGGCCTCGCATACCCGGCTCACCTCGGCTTTACTGGGGAAAGAGCCCTGCGGGAAATAAAATAGCCATTACACAGACTGAGAGCCAGGCCCCGACCCCAGCGTAGCCCCAGCAGCGGACTCGGCCTCACCTCCGCCGGCGGCAGATAGCTCCTGAAACTCGGCTTCGAGCTCTTCATCCCGGAGAGTGAACAACCCGAGCGCGAGGCGGCGCCGGGGGCGGGGCACGGGAAAGGGGCGTGACCAGCAGGACTGGGGCGAGACTGAGGGCGGGGCCAACAGACAGGGGGCGGGGCCAAATGCACAGGGGCGGGGCCAATGGTGGGGTCTGAGAGCAAGCCAATTGGCCCGAAGAGGGACGGGTGCGTGGGCGGGGCCTGGGTAAGGGGAGGTGCCTTGTTAGAAGATTGACGGCGAATGGCCAAGGGGAGAAAAGCCGGATTTGATGGGCGGGGCTTGTGGGAACGATGGGGGCGTGGTCAACGGGGCGGGGCCTGGTCAAGGGGGCGGGATATGGGGAAAGGGGCAGGGCGCTGAGGAGGTAGGTCTTGTCCTTGGGCTGGTCCCTGGCTGAGGGGTGGAAGGGTTTTGACAGCAATGAAGCTTTGGGAGGGTGGAATAGGGCAGAGCAGTCATTGGAGTAATCAAGTCTGAGGGAACAATATCCTAAATGAGGGTGCTGTGAGTATAACAGCTGAGAGTGTGTCCAAAGCTCATTTTGGGGTTAAATCTTTCCCCTGGATTGTCTGGGGTTAGCCTGAGTTAGTTTCCAGGGAAAGGATATGACTTCCTGTCCTAGTGTAGTAGCAGGAGAGACATTTGCTAAAATAGGAATCAGGAAGGGAAATTGGGTGGTTAGTCATAGAACCCCTGCAGGAGGAGGCCATTTGGCCTATTGAGTCTGCACCGACCATAATCCTACCTAGATCTTATTCCCATAACCCCAAATATTTCCCCTACTAATCCCCTGACACTAGGAGCAAGTTAGCATGGCCAGTCAACCTAATCTGCACGTCTTTGAACTGCAGGAGGAAACTGGAGCAGCCAGAGAAAACCCACTCATACATGGGGAGAATGTGCAAACTCCACATAGACGGCGACCCGAGGTCAGAAAATAACCAGGTCCCTATGGCTAACCACTATGCCACCACAGTCATTTACTAAGAATAATATTGAAGGCAGAGGAAATAGATCTCCTGGACAACATGAGCTTGGAGAGAACATGAGGATAGAAAAAAAACTACACAATAATATGGGAACGTTTGGCAGAGGAAGAGGATCAGATTGTCTCAACCTTAGCAACAAAGAAATCATTAGATTTTTTGCACATTATTGAAGGAAGAGTGTGGAGGAAATGGTACTTAAGAAGGCAACTTGCAATAGAGAAAATAAATTAGGGTTATCTTTGCATTCCAGGATTATCCTGGATTATTAAATGATTTTGGCAGAAAAGAATAGAATCCAATAGTGCTTTGTGTAATCTAGCCATATCTGGAGTGAATGACTAGTAAGAAGTCTCAGAACACCAGGTTAAAGTCTAACAGGTTTATTTGGTAAAAAAAGCCACGAGCTTTTGGAGCGCTGCTCCTTCGTCAGGTAATGGGAGTTCTGTTCAGGAACAGGGTATATAAAGACACACACTCAATTTACAAAATATGGAATGCAAGTCTTTACAGGTAATCAAGTTGGACTTTAATCTGGTGTTGTGAGACTTCTTACTTTGTTTACCCCAATCCAACGCCGGCATCTCCACATCGTGAATAACTAGACCAGATGTCCACCGTAGCTATTCATCTCTTGGATTTAAGGGAGCAGAGATACAGGCTATACTTGGGGAAAATACTGAGATCAGAGAGAGTAATTGGGAACCGGATGTCAAAGGCTGAGGTGAGAATGTGATTAACGTTGCTTCAGATATTGATCTGCTCATAGAAGATGCACAGCCAAAGGCTAACTATTTGGGATTTTGAAAGAGCAATTTAAACGAATTGGGGATAATATTTTTCAGCAATGAATGTAGGAAGAAGTGGGTTGGGATATAGGAGGGGGGATGAGGGTAGAGAGCGAAACACAGAAGTGACCAGAGATGGCCTTATCTGGGAGTAGCAAGACCACGTGAGCTGGCAAGGTTAAGGTGGCAGCCTTGAGAGGAAGCCAAACCTCGGACAGCAGCCGGAGAACAGGAAGCTGGAAGAGTGCTGAAGAGTTTTGGCCCAGACCTTTGCTCTGGAGCCTGGCTCAGTGCACCAGCCTCAGAAAAAATTCCCCCAAATGGCAGAATCTTTGGGATGGAGTTGGGCCTGTCATCCCCAAATGCTGATTGGACGTGGCTGAATTTTAAGCAATACATTCTTGGGATTTAGGTGTCGCTGGCTAGGCCAGCATTTTGCATTCCTTATTGTTCTTCAGAAGGTGGTGGTGAGCTGCCTTCTTGAACCACAACACTCCATGTGTTGTATACTCACAGTAACTGTTAGGGAGGGAGTTCTAGGATTTTGACCCAGTGACAGTGAATAACAGTGATATATTAGCACTGAGTTGAGGAGGAATTTCTTCACCCAAAGGATTGTGAATCTGTGGAATTTCCTGCCCAGTGAAGCAGTTGAGGCTACCTCTGAATGTTTTTAAGGCAAGGATAGATAAATTTTTGGACAGTAAAGGAATTACGGGTTATCATGAGTAGGTGGGTAAGTAGAGCTGAGTCCACAAAACGATAAGCCATGATCTTATTGAATGGCAGAGCAGGTTCAAGGGACCAGATGGCCAACTCCTGCTCCTAGTTCTTATGTTCTTGTCCTTATTTCCAAATCAGGATGTTGGGTGGCTAGGAGAGGAACCTCCATGTAATAGTGTTCCCATATGTCTACTGCCCTTGTCATTTTAGAGATGAGGTGTGGGTTTGGAAGGTGCTGTCTAAGGAGGCTTGATGAATTTGTGCATTGCATCTTGTAACTGGTTCGGTAGCCATTGTGAACCAGTGGTGAAGGGAGTGAATGTTTATGGAAAGTGCCAAGGTGCGCTGCTCAGAAGGCCCAACGTAGTTCTCTGAGACTTTATTCCAGTTATTTTATCAAATATTAAACTCTCACCTCTCACACTTTGAGCCACTCTGCACATTGCCCTACCCCATCCATGCCAACCCATATCCTCACCCAATAGCCTCAAATCCTTCATGTCCCACTCCCACCTACCTCAATGCCCCTCATGTCCTCCATCCTCACCTCCCCACCTCAATGGCCCCTTATATCCTGCATGCCAACTCATGCCCTCAACCCACCTGCATAGCCATTTATAGCCTCCATGCCATCTTAATACCAACTCACCCACCATCCTTTGCCCTTACACCTTCCCCAATTCACCCAGTACCCATCACCGGAGCCATTCTGAGAAACACACTTTTATTAATAATCCTATATCAAATACAGCTACTAAAATAATTTTAGGTTGTGGAAAACAGGCAAGCATCAATAATGACATAATGATAGTCTTTGGTGAAGTATCAACAAATATCTCTTGTAACAGTTGGAACAGATTTCTTTCAACTTTCACTGACGAGAGCATCCTATTTTAAAGGGCAGAAGATTTAAATAGCTTCACAGCTTGACAATTCTACAGACTTGATCCACCCTTCAAAAGCATTTATCTTGATAAAAATGTGTACCTCCTATACCTTGCTACAGGAAAAATGACATCTGTTTGAGTTCAGCATCAAGTTCAAATGACCACGTGATTTCAGATTTTCCTTATTGTGAAGCATGTCTCACCTTCTTTCCCCCTCAAGTGAAAATAGGATTTGTTATAATGGGGACAGGATCTCCACATCCAAGTCCCAGTGCCATTTGTAAAGCTGTGCAGAGTTTCTCCACCACGCTGTCTAAATTTGTACCAAAGAGGAATTGGAGGCAGAGTATGAGTATCCATGAAAAAGGACACAGGAAATATTCAAGTTGTATAGGCCAGTGATATAGCCAACTAAGATACATTACAACCTGGTAGTAAATAGAGAATAGATAGGAGACAAGATGAAGGAGTCCAGAATTGGAATCTGATAGCACAGATGTAATCAGCAGGGATTAAATTGGCAAGATTAGAACATAGAACATAGAACATTACAGCGCAGAACAGGCCCTTCAGCCTTCGATATTGCGCCAACCAATTAAGAAAAAAGCAATGACCCTCTAACCTAAACCATTCCCTTTTCATCCATAAACTGATCTACTAACCTCTTAAACGCCACCAAACTTGGCGCATCTACAACTGCAGCAGGCAGGGCATTCCATACCCTTACCACCCTCTGGGTAAAGAACCTACCTCTGACATCCGTCCTATAACTACCACCCCTTAATTTAAAGCTATGTCCCCTCGTGCTAGCTTTCTCCATCCTAGGAAAAAGGCTATCACTGTCCACCCTATCTAAACCTCTAATCATCTTATATGTTTCAATAAGGTCTCCTCTTAGCCGCCTTCTTTCTAACGAAAAACAACCTCAAATCCCTCAGCCTCTCTTCATAAGACCTGCCCTCCATACCAGGCAACATCCTGGTAAACCTCCTCTGTACCCTCTCCAATGCCTCCACATCTTTCTTATAATGCGGGGACCAGAACTGCACACAATACTCCAAGTGCGGCCGCACTAGAGTTTTGTACAGTTGCAACATGACGTTGCGGCTCCGAAATTCAATCCCCCTACCAATAAAAGCTAAGACTCCGTATGCCTTCTTAACAACCTTATCGACTTGATTGCCAACTTTCAGGGATCTATGCACATATACACCAAGATCCCTCTGTTCATCAACACTATTAAGAGTTCTACCATTAGCCCTATACTCTACACATTTGTTATTCCTGCCAAAGTGAATTACCTCACACTTTTCCGCATTAAACTCCATTTGCCATCTCTCGGCCCAGCTCTGCAACTTGTCCAAGTCTCTCTGCAAACTATAACACCCCTCTTCACTATCTACCACTCCTCCGACTTTGGTGTCATCTGCAAATTTACTAATCCATCCTTCAATACCCTCATCCAGATCATTTATAAAAATTACAAACAGCAGGGGCCCCAAAACAGATCCCTGAGGTACACCACTTGTAACCGAACTCCACGATGAATAACTTCCATCAACCACCACCCTCTGTCTTCTATCTGCTAGCCAATTCCTAATCCAATTAGCTAAATCACCCTCAATCCCATACATCTGCATTTTCTGCAGAAGCCTTCCATGGGCCACCTTATCGAACGCCTTACTAAAGTCCATATATACCACATCAACTGCCTTACCCCCATCCACCTCTTTGGTCACTTTTTCAAAAAACTCAATAAGGTTAGTAAGGCACGACCTACCCTTCACAAAACCATGCTGACTATCCCCAATCAATTCATTTCTCTCTAAATAACTATAAATCCTATCCCTAATAATTCTCTCCAATACTTTGCCCACAACAGAAGTAAGACTCACTGGCCTATAATTCCCTGGAAAGTCTCTCTTCCCCTTCTTGAACAATGGGACCACATTCGCTATCCTCCAGTCTTCCGGAACTATACCCGTAACCAACGACGACCTGAAGATCAGAGCCAGGGGCTCTGCAATCGCCTCTCTTGCCTCCCAGAGAATCCTAGGGTAAATCCCGTCCGGCCCAGGGGACTTATCTAACTTCAAACCCTCAAGAATATCTAGCACATCCTCCTTATCTACTTCAATACTTTCCAGTTTACAACCCTGTATCCCAGTGTTCTCCACAACTACATTTACATCTCCCTGCGTGAATACCGAAGAGAAATATTTGTTCAGTGCCTCTCCAATCTCTTCAGGCTCCACGCACAACTTCCCACTGCTGTCTCTGACTGGCCCTAATCTTGCCCTAACCAATCTTCTATTCTTAACATATCTAAAGAAAGCTTTAGGATTCTCCTTGATCCTATCAGCCAAAGTCTTCTCGTGTCCTCTTTTAGCTCTTCTCAACTCACTCTTTAGCTCCCTCCTGGCTAATCTATAGCTATCCATTGCACTAACTGAGCCTTCAAGCCTCATCCTGACATAAGCCTCCTTTTTCCTTTTAACCAGCAAATTAACTTTTTTAGTACACCATGGTTCTCTTACTCGACCATTTCCTCCTTGCCTGACAGGGACATACTTATCAAGGACTCGCAGTAGCTGCTCCTTGAATAAGCTCCACATTTCAGATGTTCCCAGTCCCTGTAGATTCCTAGTCCAACCTATGCACCCTAATTCCCTCCTTATGGCCTCATAATTACCATTCCCCCAGCTATAACTACTGCCCCCAGGTTCATGCCTATCCCTATCCATCACTAAGGTGAACGTAACCGAATTGTGGTCACTATCACCAAAATGTTCACCAACTTCCAAGCCTAACACCTGGTCTGGCTCATTGCCCAGCACCAAATCCAATGTAGCCTCACCTCTAGTTGGCCTATCTACATACTGAGTCAAAAAACCTTCCTGCACACTTTGCGGCAAGGTTCAGCCTCAGACAGGCAGAACAATGATGATAGTGGGTAGAGAACAACTCAGCATGAACTGAACTTCCCAAAAACACTATTCACCAATGGAAATTAGCAAGACATGGAAACAGAATCACAATAAATAGAGGTGGGGGGGTGGAATAATTTAAAAAAGACAAATAACTCAGTCCTAATAAACCCAATATTTTTATTACCATTGTTCTCTAAGATACTGTCCAAAACCAAAAGGTGTATTTTTATGTAAACCAGAACATTAAACATGAGAAAAACAAGTACTTTCAGCCACTCTGCACATTACCATAAGTTACCAGACTTGATGGTTTGACTTATAAGGAGAGGCTGGATAGATTGGGACTTTTTTTCTCTGGAGTGTAGGAGGCTGAGGGGTAATCTAATAGAGATCTACAAAATAATGAGGGGCACAGATCAGCTAATTAGTCAAGATCTTTTCCCAAAGGTAAAGGAGTATAAAACTAGAGGGCATAGGTTAACATGAAAGGGGAGAGATATAAAAGGGTCCAGAGGGGCAATATTTTCACACAGAGGATAATGAGTATCTGGAACAAGCTGCCAGAGATAGTAGTAGAGGCAGGTACAATTTTGTCTTTTAAAAAGCATTTAGACAGTTACATGAGTAAGATGGGTATAGAGGAATATAGGGCAAACATGGGCAATTGGAACTAGCTTAGTGATAAAAACTGGATGGGTATAGACAAGTTGAGCCAAAGGGCTTGCTTCCATGCTGTAAACGTCTATAATTCTATGACAATTTAAACCTATAGATTTGGTATCAGCAAATTCAATGTGTATAAAGAAACAAACTCGAGTGTCCATATCCAGACAGCAGAGTCCGCTGACTGAAAGGGTGAAATGATGCGGAGATGCCGGTGTTGGACTGAGGTAAACACAGTAAGAAGTTTCACAATACCACGTTAAAGTCCAACAGGTTTATTTGATCAAATAAAGTTAATTTGATCAAATAAAGTCAGAGTGTGAACAGTTACAGCACATTGTTAGTTAACATTCAATATCTACAGTGCTGAAATCAAGGTTTCAGAAAGTATTTTGGAAATAAAGCAAGTAAAAATACCATCAGTGCAATTCTTGAATCAAAAACAACTTCAGCAGTTTAATTTACATCCTGAAGGATGGAATCCATTGATAAAACTATTTAATTTGCAAAAAACCTATTTTATTTTGCATTTGCTTCAATCAAATTATATATTTACCAATCAGGCTGTCCAGTATTTGCTATAATGAAATTAAGCTTCACTCAATTCTTGTGGGTTTTTACACAGTTCGGGTTAACAAGATTGATCTAATTTCTCTGATCTAAAAAGGACAATGTACACTCAGCACCACCCTGGGACCTAGAATATCTGTGGGTAAATTTACAATGTGACTGAGCTGGGGGATGCAGGAAAGGTCCTGGACCTTTTGAGTCTCAATGCTATTCAGGATAAGGCAATCTGTTTCCATCCACCACCTTAAATATTCGCTCCCTCCACCACTTGTACACAATGGCTGCAGTGTGTCCTATCTATGGAATATACAGCAACAACTCCCAAAGGCTCTTTCCAAAGCCATAATTTCAACACCTAGGAAGACAAGACAGCAGAACCATCAGACCATCATCACCTGCAAGTCCAGCTCCTAGCCACGTGACTTTGTGACTTGGAGATATATCACCGTTCCATCGCTGTTACTGGATTAAAACTCCTTTCCTAACAGCACAAGGAATTCAGTTCAAGGCGACGGCTCACCATCTTATCAGCAGAACTCGAGAATGGTAATACTGTTCTTGTCAGTTTTCCCAACATCCTATGCATGTTTTTATTCATTGTCTGGACTCACAAAAGAATGGTTATTTAAGGATGTTCCAGGTCTATCTGGCCCACGGCAAGGATCAATATGTTTAAGGAGGAAAGAGAGAAATTGATGAGAAAAGTAGACTAAGGGTGTTTTAAATCTGTGGAGGATGAATGCATCTGATAATAATTGGGATTTCAGGGAACAGAAAGTTGAAGGAAATCTTTTAGCAAAAGGTCTCAGTGGATTTCTTCTTTCGACTTGCTGTTCGACTACTGCCCGTTCGCCTGGGGTCTCTGTATACTTGCCGGGGGTCTCCGTACACTTGCCGAGGGTCTCCACGGACCCGTGGGGGTTCTCTGCAGATTTGTCGCAGGTCTTTTGTGCTGAATGCTTGTTTTGGTTTGAAGTTTTCTTCCATCATGGGTGTTGTTTTCCTGCTGTGTCCGTGAAGACTCTTTGACCTTGAGGAGATGAATCTATCTGGTGTGACTGTTAAGAAGTTTGTGGACTTTGGGACTGTTCTCAGCACATCAGCCCTGGATAGGGAGAGATCCATGGTACAGCTGCCAGTGTCAATATCATCCTCTGTGTCTGTCAGCTCCTGTTTTTGTTCAGCCAGTGTCTCAGGAGAGGATGACAATGATTTGCGATTGATGTCTTCTCCCATCCCTCGTTCTTCAGGAAGATTTTTATAAAACTTGCGCTCGCACTGAGTGACCCATTCAGGAGTCTTTGTAGAAGAGGTGCTAGCAGAACACATATGGTCTATAATATAGCCACAGTCTGATCGCCAGCTTCCTTCTGGACCAGATACCACACTTTCCAGTCCAAACATGATGCTTCTAGCCTTTACCATTGTGGTCTGGCATGCACTATAGGTTTGTGAAGGCAAGTAGTTACCTGTTTTAGACTTCTCTAAGGGAAATGAGAAACAAGCCTTCAATCTTGTTCGTGCTGCTGACCCAGCTTCTTTCACTAATTGTCCGTTAAACCCGGCTCCAACGGCCTGCATGAACCTTTGGTAATTAGCTTCCTCTTTCATTGTCAAGGAGCTAGGATAGCCATCAGAAGAAACAAAGATATCAACACTGGAATTGAAATTCATGGGTTCCTGTGTAATTCCCAGCTTCAGGCTGCTCTTCTTCATCCTCCGGGAGCTGGAGGATTGGTGCAGGCCAAACCGACGCTTGGGTGTCATGTTCATTTTCTGCTCGACAAGTTCCTTTTCATCCTTTGGTGCAACCATTGAATAGCTCTTCCTCTGAGAACCCGCTGAAGGAGACATTAGGCCCGTGCTGTCTTCCAAATGGTCATCCCCATCCATGTGGAAGCGATACATACTGGTTGCCTCAGTGCTGTTTTGCCTAATCAGATAGGAGGCATCACATTCTGAAGGGCATCGAGAGCGAGTGTGGGTTAACTCTGCCTTGTCTATTCCGGCCAGTTTTTCCATCGCATTGACCATGCGACCAGAGAATTCCTCCAGCTGGGCCAATCGAATATCAACAGTTTGAAGTGAAGCTTTCATGAAATGTTCCCTCTCATTCACTTCCTCCAAACGCATCGCCATGTTTTCCACCCTGAAATACAGAGGGAAGCATTTGTCAAGTTAATGACATTGAGTTTCTGAGTGAAGTCCCGAATGAAATTACATTTGGTGTATTGTGGAAATCTGAAATACTCAGAGAGCACCAGTAAAGAAAGAATCTGATTTCAGGGCTTGATTTGCAATTTGGTGTTAGGAACCCAATGCTTGGATAATTTCCACAGCTGTATCACTCATGCAGCACAATCCTGAAATATAAATGGCCAAATCTGGTCAGAGGTGAGCTTTACATCTGATTAGTGTTGCTACGTAACCAGGTGGTGGGAGCTGCGTACACAGCACAACCAGCAAAGGCCGCTGAATGCTAGAATGAGGCCTTTGGCCTTTCAGAAGAGAGCAGGCAGCTGCTGGGAGAGCCAGAAGCCTGAACAAGCAGAAAGTGGCCACATTACCTAAGGAGAGGTAATGCACATGATTCAACACAAGACTACCAGTGCTGAGATCCTTCATCTTATCAAAATAACTTTAACATCTATACACACAACATTGGCAAGTTCCAGACTGTCCAGCTTCACCAGATGCACCATTAAAATTTGCATTCTTGCCCTCCTAACCTGAGCTTAATAGACCATTCATTGGAGGTGAATGGGATCCCCACTCACTTTGAGAATTGAAGTATAACCCAGAGAGGTTAGGATCGAGACATTCCCAAGAACACAATTTTCAAATCACATCCACACCCATTCCTAACCCCATCACCAATTAAAAATTGGATCCAACATTTTAGTTCTGCTATTGATGTAGAACATTGGCTGGAATTTTCCCAAAAGCTCGCAGGCCTCCCTGGCCATATTGAGCAGCTCCCTGTAATTTCAGAGGCAGCCGGAGGGGCGGGACCTAAAAGGCATCGCAATCTCCAATTTAAATAAAAGTACCCTCCCAAGAGTAGAATGCCAGGGGCAATGTTGGGTGTGGCCAGCTCGACTGGTTTTTGGTTTTGAAAGTTGGTAGTGATTCATGCTGGTATGCCGTGATGTTGGCTGGCTGGCTTGTTAGGATGAGGCAGGAATAACAGCGACAAGCTAATGTGAAGTTAATTGATGCAAATCAGGTTCATATCCTTCTTGGGTAGGGGACGGGGAAGATGTCATTCTGAGATCTCAGCAACGTAAATTGCATTTTGGCCTCTCAAAAGATTTAGTACCTATTATGGGATTTGCACCCACAATGAACAGGACCATTACATCCCAGGGAGCAACTCCCCCATACCTCGATGGCTCCCTTCACTCCAGCTCTCTGCAAGTGGGGAGTTACACTCCACTGGAGTGAACCACTGCTGATGAGGGAGGAAGACACAAAGCAGGCCCAGAGATTTCAGTCCTGGGCCCAATAATGGTGATTAAATTGCATTCAAATTTACATAAATTATTCAGCTCTGTACAATTTCTGGTGTGGAGCTGATGGCACTGGAAATCCGGCACTCAGAGAATCGCGAAGGCAATGTGCCTGGCAGGAAGGCCCAAAACGGCCCCCCAAACCACTGCTTTCCAAAAGCAGAGCAGCAGAATGGGAGAATCCGATATTTGCCTTAATATTCCAGCAAATATAAAAGATTGAAGCTTTTCTAATTGAAGTTCCAAGGATGAACAGATTTGACAGGATAGACGAGAGAATCTATTTGCTCCGGTGGGGAAGCCCAGAACAAGGGGACATAATATTGAGCCAAGATTTCCAGAGTAACATCAGGAAGCATTTCTTCACACAAAAATTCAGGCAAATCTGGACCTTCCTTCCCCCAAACTGAGGCTGGGATTCATTCGAAAATTTATAAGCTGAGACCTCTAGGTACAGAAGGATACAGAACAGAGATGAGTAGATTAGATTGAGATTACAGATCAGCTGTGATCTAACTAAATAGAAGAACAGGTCTGAGGGCAGAATTATCACCTTCTGTTCCTATCCTCTCATTCTACGTATAGAGGAAGAATCATGGATAAAAGCAGGAAACTCTCACCAGAAAACCCAGAATAGAACATGTCACAATAATGAGAAGTTACAGCTGACAGGATTTATTCTCAGAATGAAAGACAAATCCATCAAAGCAAACAATGCACCTTTCAGCTGTGATCCGAATGCGCTCATCATTCGATGACTGCTCTCTATCCTCTTTCTGTGTGAAGTATTGTTCTACACACTGCTCCTCAAATTCCTGCAGCTTCTTCAATTCTTCCTCACTGAGGATTAGCTCTGTCACAAGGAAGGGGGACAAAGAATATTATTCACACAAACACGGTAAGGTAATGCAAGTGAAGTATTATTAAAAATTAACGCTGATGTGTTTGAAGAGGCAAAGATGAAAGCATTGTGATGTATTTCTGGGAATGGAGAGTGAGGGATGGATGGAATAGGTACATCAGGAGGCCTTTTAAATCTTCAAACTTCCAACATTCAATAAGATCATGGTTGATCTGTGACCTCATTCTATACATCCACCTTTGTCCCATATCCTTTAAATACCTTTGGTTACCAAGATTCTGTCGATCAGATTTAAAATGAATAATTCATCTAGTATCACTGACCATTTGCAGAAGAGAATTCCAAATTTCTACTTCCCTTTGTATATAGGAGTGTTTCCGAATTTCACTTCTCAAAGACCTTGTTCCAATTTTTAGACTACACCCCAATTTCTAACCTCATCAACTATCAGAAATAGCTTTTCTATTTTTCAATCCGCTAAACACCAAGAGAACTTTAATTAAATTAATTCTTAACTTTCTAAATTCTAGGGAATATAATCCTAGTTTATGTAATCTCTCCCTTGTAAATTAACCCTTGGAGTTGGTATAATGATGGTAAACTTATGCTGCACTTTCTCCAAAGCCAGAGAGGTATTACCCAGCATTGCTCACAGTACTTCAGGTACAGTCAGCCAATTTACTAACTCGTCAATAATTTGCCTTCAATTCCATTTTCTATACCATACTGTCTTCTTTTGACAGACTTTATCACATGCCTTGTGGAAGTCCAAAAAGAAATCCACAGGCATCTCCTTCTCCAATACATTTTTCACAAATATTCAGACTGCTCAGTCACCCTATCCTTAACTATAGGCTTGTAATTTACCAACCAATTGGGCTAGCTGGCCAATAAGTCCCTGGTTCCCTCACCATTCTTAAATAACAGAATAACATGGACAATTTTCCTATTTAAAGGAATGGCTGTGAATCAAGAGAACTTTGGAAGATTATAATTACTACAATGCTCTCAACCACTTCCTTCAAATTCTGGAGATGTAGGGTCTCTTCTCTTGGGATCTGTGGCTGTTTGGTGCCATTATTTTTTGCTCTAATTTTGTTCATGTCATATCCAGAAGATAGGAAGGATAATTTAAATCAAACCATACTCTGGTTTTTCAAAAATGGATATTGCTGGATCAAAAGCTACTGCTAACATGATTTGCAAGTTAGCTACAATTCTGGAAATTGCCGAAGTAATTATAGGACAAAATTCAACTCTTATCCTTGTGGAACGTCACACTTATCATCATGTGGACACAAAGGAGAGCAAAGGAGCTCAATCTGACTGCTCAGCCTGGACTTGGAACAAAAAAACTTGTTACTCCAGTGGAGGGGCTCTATCTGCTAAAGTGAACAATGGATTTTAACCAGAGACATATCCAGTGATTGTTAGTCTGAAACAATCTTAGACAAGTAGTGAGCAACACTACTTAACCTAAGGGTTAAGGGTAGGTCGTGCCTTACTAACCTCATTGAGTTTTTTGAAAAAGTGACTAAAGAGGTGGATGGGGGTAAGGCGGTTGATGTGGTATACATGGACTTTAGTAAGGCGTTTGATAAGGTGGCCCATGGAAGACTTCTGCAGAAAATGCAGATGTATGGGATAGAGGGTGATTTAGCTAATTGGGTTAGGAATTGGCTAGCAGATAGAAGACAGAGGGTGGTGGTTGATGGGAGATATTCATCGTGGAGTTCGGTGACAAGTGGTGTACCTCAGGGGTCTGTTTTGGGGCCCCTGCTGTTTGTAATTTTTATAAATGATCTGGATGAGGGTATTGAGGGATGGATCAGTAAATTTGCAGATGACACTAAAGTCGGTGGAGTGGTAGATAGTGAAGAGGGGTGTTATAGTTTACAGAGTGACTTGGACAAGTTGCAGAGCTGGGCCGAGAGGTGGCAAATGGAGTTTAATGTGGAAAAGTGTGAGGTAATGCACTTTGGCAGGAATAATAAATGTGTAGAGTATAGGGCTAATGGTAGGATTCTTAATAGTGTTGATGAACAGAGGGATCTTGGTGTATATGTGCATAGATCCCTGAAAGTAGGCAGTCAAGTCGATAAGGTTGTTAAGAAGGCATATGGAGTCTTAGCTTTTATTGGTAGGGGGATTGAATTTCGGAGCCGCAACGTCATGTTGCAACTGTACAAAACTCTAGTGCGGCCGCACTTGGAGTATTGTGTGCAGTTCTGGTCCCCACATTATAAGAAAGATGTGGAGGCATTGGAGAGGGTACAGAGGAGGTTTACCAGGATGTTGCCTGGTATGGAGGGCAGGTCTTATGAGGAGAGGCTGAGGGATTTGAGGTTGTTTTCGTTAGAAAGGAGGCGGCTAAGAGGGGACCTAATCGAAACATATAAGATGATTAGAGGTTTAGATAGGGTGGACAGTGATAGCCTTTTTCCTAGGATGGAGAAAGCTAGCACGAGGGGACACAGCTTTAAATTAAGGGGTGATAGTTATAGGACGGATATCAGAGGTAGGTTCTTTACCCAAAGGGTGGTTCGGGAGTGGAATGCCCTGCCTGCAGCAGTTGTAGATGCGCCAAGTTTGGTGGCGTTTAAGAGGTTAGTTGATAAGTATATGGAAGAGAAGGGAATGGTTTAGTTTGGAGGGGCATTGCTTTTCATATTGGTCGGCGCAACATCGAAGGCCGAAGGGCCTGTTCTGTGCTGTAATGTTCTATGTTCTAAGCTCCTTTGGCCTTTGGAAAGTTTGAATGTTACATTCCTGGATTCCCAGGCAATCTGCTGTTAACATTCAACCTATCAACACCAAAGCAGAACTTCAGGCTGATAACAAAGCGTACCTCAAGTCTAAACTTCTTCGAAGCCTGGTTCCCTGCAAGATTCATGCATCACCTGTCGAACAGACCAAGTCTCTGTATGCCAACCTCCTCTCACTGCATTATCACCAACTTTGATTTGGCAACTCCTACTTTCATTTAGCTGAACCCACTCAAACTTTATCTGCTAGGTGAAGGAAGCCTCACTGGACTCTGACATCCTGGACTCACCTGAATTAATATCAACTCTTATGTTTTTTGTTTCAAGTTAGTCTAATTGTAAAACTATTTTCTTTCCGACCCACTTCTGCATGATTGTGTGTATGTAGTTATGACAACCATCCTGTAGGTTTGAATGTATGAATAAACAAAACTTTTGATTGGGTGGCAGGGGGGGCATGGTGGCACAGCAGTCAGCACTGCTGCTTCAGTGCCAGGTACGCTGGCTTCCATTCCGGCCTCGGGTCACTGTGTGCAGTTTGCATGTCCTCCCTGTGTCTGCATGGGCTTCCTCCTGGTGCACGGTTTCCTATCACAGTCCATTGATGTGCGGGTTAGGTGAATTGGACATGCTAAATTGCCCCTTAGTGTTAGGGGGACTAGCTAGGGTGATGGGGATGGGGCCTGGGTGGGACTGTATCATGCAGACTCAATGGGCCGAATGGCTCCTTCTGCATTGTAGAATTCTATGAATCCTAAAGTTTGCTGCAAGTCACTTTAAAATTGATCTCAAAAAAATTAAAACATCTGCTGATAGACAGAGGACAAGAAAAACAAAGTTGAGTTTAGTCTATTTTCCCTGACTGAAACATGTACATTAATTTGACAAGGCCGTTCAAATATTAGTTTCTCTTGGATATGTGGCCAACTAACCTCTACCTCGATTGCAAATACTGAAGCAAGATAATCAGCACGTTCAGAATCTTTTTATTTCGTAGACATTGCTCCTGACTGTCTCTTTTTCTAATACCCTTGTAAAAACTTTTCATGTTGATTCTGATTTGCTTTGCAAATTCTTTTCATTGTTTCTTTTTATCATCCTTAATCTTTTTTTGTTGATTTTGTTGTTCTTTTATCTTTCCCAGTTGCCAGGATCATTGGTATTTTGTATTTTTGAATGCATTCTCTAATGTTATCTCTTAATCTCTGGTTGTCTTTGGCTCTCTCTTTTGGCAGGTAGATGTCTTGTTCCTTTGGGATATAACCTGGTATGTATCACATTAAATTATTTTTTTGAACAGTTCCATAGATCTTCTGTCATTTTACCATGAACAGATGGGTCAGATTTATTGCCTCATCTCAATGAAGTCAACCTAACCCAAATCTAAAATGTTAGTAACCATTTCACATTTGATCACTTTGTGATCTATATTAGATTCATGTTAATGCAGTGTTAAATGGTTAGGTAAACCTGGTTTATTACTCAGTACTAAATGAACTGTCCCCTTGTTGTTTTTAGCTCATATTATTGCAGAGAACCATCCAGAAATAGTTTTAAAAATTCACTATTGTTCTGACATGAGTCAGGTGCCTATGAAGATCCTGCATCAAGACCATTTGTTTAATCTCCATATTTAAACAATCTATCACTCCACGGCTGCTATCTAGAGTCCAATGCGTAACCTCCATCACCGTCTTAAATCCTTTCCATTTCTTAATTCTGTGAGCAATCTTGATTCCAAGTTTCCCGTCCATGCAAGTGTTGGCAGAGCCTCAAGATCCAGAAGTCACTGTTCTCACCGGCAAGATCATCTCTTCTCCGTACCCCACCCGATCATCTACCCCACCCCAACCTCACCAATCATTGGCCCAGGTTAGCATCGCCAGACTGGAATGGCTCTGGTGCCAACCCCGCAGTTTACCCCAGTCCAATGCTGGCATCTCTACATCAGTATCAACCTATGCCGAGAGGCAGTGGCACGGCACCCCAGTCTCGGTGCAACTGGCTTTTGCCCACGTGTTGACACCCCGCCCCCGCCCCCAACCATGACAGCCTGAAACATGCCTCCTTGATTTTTTTTTGACAGAGTGTCATAAAAAGCTGAAGAAAAAACTGGCGAATTTCTCTGGAGAGAAACACAATGGTTCCTTCACCAAAACAACATTGCCATTTTTTTCTTACAACAACACCCACCCACATTGATCTATAAAGTCCTCACTTGCTGCCTACCCTTTGCTATGTGCAATGTTATAGGGATAAGGTAGAGAGGTGGTGAAACTAGATAGAAAGCTCTTTCAGAGAGCCAGTGCAGACTCACTGGGCTGAATGGCTTTCTGCACTGTAAAGAAACTGTAACCTTTTTTTCTCCTTTGCTATTGATGTGATTTCATCCCATAATCCCAAATGTCCTGCAGGATTTATATCCTGGTGTATATAGTTCCCAAATCAGATCCCTTTGCAGCCATGCCTCAGTAATGGTGACTATGTCACACCCTCCAAACTGAATTTGTATCGATAACCCATTCAATTTGTCTTTTATCTCCGTGCATTTTGATAAAGATTTTTTGGGCAATGCAGCCCGTTCTGCTGCAATGTTTTACTTCTAACATTATTTCTCTTTTCTGCTGAAATTAATTTTCATATTTTTCTTTTCTCTGTCCCAAGGATACTAAAAGCACAATTTTCTCTATTCCTCTTTGTTTGAACTATTATCTGTTCTACTTTTCTGACTGAAGTCCTCAGCCATTTACTAATTAAAAGTCCTGTGACTGCCCTGTCTGTCTTTCTCTAGGATCTGGTCATTGTCCAGTTCAGGTGCTGTCCATTTCAACGGTACATTTCCTTCCCGTGTGAACACTGGTTTGTTGAAATGGAGTCCTTTCTCACATCACTTCTTCAGTCATAGCTTTATCTCCCTAACTCTCTTGTCACTGGCTATTTGCACACAGTCCAGGTAATGGTCCCAGCGATTATAACACTGAATTCCACGGGTCAGGAGGGAACGAAGGAGTTTGCAGCAGAGATTCAGTTGCAGTAGCTGTTGGGGTTGTAATGGGAGTGTAAAGCACGGTTATTATTGGTATGGTAATGTACATACTCAACCCCCGATCTCGTTCTTCCACCTCCTTGCCCTTCCTGTGACAGAAATAGTGTGCGATCATAGACAGGTAACTGAAGATGATGAGCGGCGGAGGGAAGACCGGCCTTTCATGGAATGTTAAAATCAGCTGATAGCGCTGGAACTTCCACACCTGGTTCGAGATGGAAATCACCTCCAGAAAAGTGTTACTGCAGAATAGAGGACATCTCAATCAACAAACCGCAAGCAGAAAACCAACAAGCTACACCGTCTACAGTCCAGGGCAGAGGAGCAGAGAAGAGAAAGGTGCACCGAGGGAAAGCAAGGGATTGAAGGAGGGAGTAAAGAGAGGGGCAGGGGAGGGGATAAAGAGAGGGGCAGGGGAGGGAGTAAAGAGAGGGGCAGGGGAGGGAGTAAAGAGAGGGGCAAGGGAGGGGATTGAAGGAAAGAGCAAGGAATGGAAGTGGGGCAGAAGAGAGGGAGGGTGGGTGGGGAGGGTGAGTGTGTGTGGGGAGGGGGAAGGCAGGGGCAAGATGGTGCAGAGTGGTGACTCAAAGTAAAACAGAAATGAAGCCAGGAACAATGTATTGAACCTTAATTTTATCTGGAGAGAATGGTGGGGAGGACAATCAGTGCAGGAGCTCTGAAGAAATGTGAGAAACATCAACTGCTGTGAAACTGACTACAATCTGCAGTTTGTTTAAACAGGGCCTCAACTCGGAAACTTACTTGAAGACAGCAATCAGCAGATTTACCAGGAGGACATTAGCGACCAACAGGTAACAAGCCATGATAGCGGGAATAATCCAGGCTCCTGGGATACAGGGAGGGAGACGCTTCCCATCATCATCAAATAGATTCTCTCCACATGGCGCTACAGCAAAACAAATTCCTCAGTTTGGTTAAAACAGGGAATGACATAAGATTAACCAAATGCTCTGTTTCATTGACAGTTACTTCAGGAAAGAGTAACTTCCCTCCTTTTGTTTGTCCCTCATCACTAAGGGAACAGAGAGGGTGACCTCATATCCAGCTGTCACGTGGACTGAAAAATAGGATAATCAGAACCCAGGAACACTGCACACCCGCCCACAGCGCACGGGCACACTTGTGCAGTATGGAATTGTAGTATGTTTTTGTGGAGCTAAGAGAAGCAGAGAGAGTGTTGTAAGCAAACATTGACGTGTAGAGACAAGTCGACAGCTTCAACCCTGCACATGTGAGAGTTAATCTGCCTGCATGGATAGCACCGTGAAATGAGTAAAACTTTGTGACACAGGAAACCAAGGCTAATAATCAATGAGGCAATAACATCAGCTGTGCCACTGCCTTTACTGCAGCCAGCGTAAAAACTGACACCCTTTAAGGTCAAACTAAACTTAATAATAAACAGGAAAATCTCAGTGAAAGGCTGGCGGCTTTCTATCTGTTCTTTGTGGCCAGAAAACAGAATCACAAATGCAAATATTGCATTTCATCATTAGATTATACCCACAATATAAACTTACAGCAGATACACGGTTCACACTTACGATTAATTTCCATGGCGTACACTAGTGCAAAATCCCATCATGTCGCACAAAAATGAATAAAGCAAAACAGGAAATGAGAGCAGATCGCTACAAAAATCAAAAACATACATAATTAAAACAAAAATAACGCAGCGATGCTGAAGAATAAAATCTGGAGCATTTAGGCAGGGAGAAACAGACTGGCTGCACATTTCCAGCTGCATCATCCCTGGCGCAGAAGGCGTTATAGCGCAGCGGCGCTGGAGAATCACCACATTCTGCATTGACAGTATGGTATTACCCACTGCTGCCCAACATACTCACGGGAACCAATCAGCATATTTAAATGAGTATTTAAATATGCAGAGTCTGATTCTCCAACCCTTGGGCACAGCGGGAGCCCACAAATGGAGACCGGGTGGGATGGCCATGCCTGGGGTCCAGGAGGTCACTAAGCTGCCTGTAGTCAGGCACATGTCTGGGCATTGCCCATCTGGCAGAGGAGGGGGTGGCGCTGGGGAGGGTGGGGGGGGGTGAGGGGTAGATCATGAGGGATGGATCATGAAGTTGGTCCTATTGGGACATCCCCAATATTGGTGATCTTTGTCAGGGAGGTGAGGTGACAAATATCCCTTCAATGAAGAGGGGGGGCGGGGGGGGGGGTTGTGCAGTGTCTGTTGAAATAGGGAGGATGGCAAGAGGGTCCCCCGGGCTGTGGGGAAGGGACCCCCACGTCTGTGGAGGTAGGGAGGGCAGAGAAGGGGTCCCCAGGTCCATGGGAGGATGGAGGGAAGGGGAGGTTCTTGTTTCCATGGAGTTAGGGAGGGTCCAGTTTCCATGGGGGCAATGAGAGAGAGGGAAGGTTCCCGTGACCATGGGGCAGGGAGAGTGGGAAAGATATCCATGTCTGTGGGAGTGAGGGAGAGTTCCAGTGCTCCTGAGGGTGGGGAATGTCCCTGTGTCCATGGGGGTAGGGAGGGTAGGCATGGTCCCCGTGTTCATGGAGACAGGGAGGGTGGGGGAGGGATCCCCATGTTATTGTAGGGAGGGAGGGTGGGGGAGGGGGCCCCATGTTATTGTAGGGAGGGAGGGTGGGGGAGGGGGCCCACTCCGCCAATTGTAGGGAGGCGAGGGTGGGGGAGGTGGCCCCATGTTATTGTAGGGAGGGAGGGTGTGGGAGGGGCCCATGGTATGAGGGAGGGAGGGTGGAGGAGGGGGCATCATGCGGTGTTAGAAGGGAGGGTGGGGGAGGGATCCCCATGTCGGTGCTAGGAGAGGGAGGCTGGGTGGAGGAGTCCCAATGTCGGTGTAAGGGAGGGAGGGTGGGGAGGGACCCCATGTCCGGTAGGGGAGGAGGGTTGGGGGAGGATCCAGTCCCCCATGCCGTGTAGGGAAGGAGGGTAGTGTGGGGGAGGGATCCCCCTGTACGGTAGGGAGGGAGGGTGGGGGAGGCTCCCCATGTCGGTGTAGGGAGGGAGCGGGGGTGAGGGATCCCCCCTGTCCGTGTAGGGAGGCGAGGGTGGGGGAGGGGTCCCATGTCGGGTAAGGGATAAAAGTTCTTATTTTCCTCGACCCCCCCCCCGGGGGAGACGTTAGAGTTGTTTGTGGTGGGGGAGGATCCCATATGTCGATCGTGTAGATTAGGGAGGGTGGGGGAGGGACCCATGTCCGTGTACAAGGAGGAGGGTGAGGGGTCCAAATATCCATGTAGGTAGGAAGGCGGGGAGGGCCCCATGCACTGAATAGGAGGGAGGCGTGGGGAGGAGGACCCCATGTTATTGTAGGACGAAGAGGGGACTAGCGAAAGAAACACGGATAGCAGAGGAAATGGACCCATGTCGGTGTATGAGGCACGGGAGGTGGGGAGGAGGCCCACGGATGTAGGGAGGGAGGGTGAGGGAGGGGGGCCCCCCATGTCGGTGAGTTGGCCAATCTGGGACACGGGGAAGCGCGGTAAATAGAGAAAGAGAGAGTAGAAGACAAGTAAAGGACTAAGGGTAATGGTGAGGGAGAACGGAGTGCAAGGGCAGATAGAGAGCAAGAGGGAGACGAAGAGGGATATGCAGGAGATCAGTAAGATCAGGGGCGTCAGAGGAGGAACAAGGCTGGGGTAGGGTCCGTGAGAAAGAGAGGAGGAAAGATTGTAAAGAAAGAGGTGCCCCCCCCAATAGAAAGATAGAAAAGAGAGAAGTTGTTAGGGAAAGAGAGGGCAGGGATAGGGAGTAGGGGGAGAGTACCAAGGGAAAGGGAGAGGGGCCAAGAGATTGGGGGGAGGGCCCCCCCCCCGCCAAGTAAGGGGAGAAGAGGGCAGGGACTACTAGGTGCCCGGGTGGGGTCGAGGGGGCCCCTCAGTCTCGGTAGGGAAGGGACGGGTGGGGGAGGGGGCATAATGTCGGTGAGGGAGGGAGGTGGGGGAGGGGGCCCCTGTCGGTGTGGGAGGAGCGGCCACATGTCGGTTGTAGGGAGGGAGCCCCATGTACGGTTGTTTGGGAGGTGCGGCCATGTCGGTTGTTGGGAGGGGCCACATGTCGTGTAGGGGAGGGAGCCCCATGTCGCGTGTTGGGTGACGGGGGCACCATGTCGGTTTGTAGGGAGGGAGCCCCATGTCGGTGTAGGGAGGGGGCCCCATGTCCGTGTAGGGAGGGAGCCCCATGTCGGTGTAGGGAGGGGGCCCCATGTCGGTGTAGGGAGGGGGCCCCATGTCGGTGTAGGGAGGGAGCCCCATGTCGGTGTAGGGAGGGGGCCCCATGTCCGTGTAGGGAGGGAGCCCCATGTCGGTGTAGGGAGGGGGCCCCATGTCGGTGTAGGGAGGGGGCCCCATGTCGGTGTAGGGAGGGAGCCCCATGTCGGTGTAGGGAGGGAGTGCGGTCCTCAATTTTAATTTGAAATCTGGGGCATCTTTAAAAACGTGGGCCAACCTCTGTGAAGCCCGGCTTATTGGCACGTGTCAGTCCCATCTCTCTCTGTAAATCTCATCACTCTCCCAAACACTGACTACGTTTGGGAAAATTGCAATCAGATTCACAATGTGTTTTCTTGATTGAAATGACACTAATGTAATTTTTTTGAAGAGTTTCGCCCAGTGTAAACTGAATCAAATCCCAACCAGCTGTTTGGGACAAAGACGCTGATATTGACAGTGTATACAGAGGAGTTGGGAAATGCCGTCACTCACTGTGAGTGCAAAGATTAGATACAGTTGACAATTCTTCACAACTATCTACAGCTAACGTAAGAACTTCCATCAGATTTCCATGCGTTGATCAAATAGGAGTATTTTCCCCTTTTTGCTGTGAAATTGTCAAATAAAACTTAAGTAATTCAACTTTTATATTGGAATAATGCAAGCTGTGTTTGCCAATCGCTGTTTATCAACTGTCAATATTTCCATCAATATTGCTCCAATTGCTAGAGATTGGTGACGATTTCTGAAACTGAAGACTGGTTGACACAGTGAGTTAGCACTGCTGCCTCACACTGCCAGGGACCGAGGTTTGATTCCCTGCTTGGGTCACTGTCTGTATGGAGTCCGCACATTCCCTCCGTGTCTATGTGGGTTTCCTCCCACAATCCGAAAGACGTGTGGGTTAGAGCACATTGGCCATGCAAAATTTTCCTTTAGTGTACACAGACAGGTGGAACATGGCGACTAAGGGATTTTCGCAGCAATTTCATTGCAGTGTTAATGTAAGCTTACTTGTGACTGATAAATAAACTTTAAACTGCATTATCCCTTTTCCCAGTATAGTAGTACAATATGGGATGGGATGCTTTTTCACAGAATTGGCAGAGACTCGATGGGTCGTATGGCCTCTTTCTGTACAGTAAGGTTCATGGTTCTAATTTGGTTTTAGGTTAAAAATCTCTCAATGTGTACTTTTCTTATTTATTGTAAGTTGTTTCTTGCTTTTCTATAGGCTCATTTCCTGAAATTAGTAACCAATTAGATTTAAATAGTCTGATCATTTTTATTTAATGATCTTTTAATTCCTCAGTGCTTCATTGATTCAATTTTATGGCTCAGTTCAGATCAGGAAAGGATCAGTTTGAGATCTGTTCTGTTTTGTGTTAGCCCAGTAAACCCTGCGGATGTGAATGAGGACACAATCAGGTTTGCTCTGGATAAATATCCTAGTCAATTAGTAGAATGCAACTGATGCCTATGAAACTGTACTCTGACAGAGATAAGCACCTTCATAGAAGATGGGAAGAAAATAGATCTATTAATGGGGCAGTGTGCCGTGTGATCAGGATATTACTGCTTCACATACTAATGGTGACAGCAATCCTTGGAATCAGCTTGGCTGTTTTAGTACCAATTATCTGCTCAAGAAACTGGTAGCAGAGTCTTACTATAAATTCTAGTCTTACGGTCTATCTGATCCGCAAACACCTCTCCATAGATCATCCAGTACGGCATGTAGAAAATGTTCCGGGCCAGTCTCCAGGAAGGCTCCTCGTCTGGGTGTAGAATTGCCTGTCTCGACACTCCAAAACTCATCAAGACTACCAGCATGATGACAACAAAGTACAACATGTCGACCATCTGGAACAGAGCAGTTAAATAGTGAGTCCATCACAGACAAAAATAATATTTCATCACACAGCTTCCCTTCTCATTTCCTGAGAAGTTCATATAGACTCAAAATGTTAACCTCTGTTTTTCAAGAAACCCTCTCATCACACAGAGGCTGGTTCCAACCTGCTGAGTTTGTCCAGTGTTTCTGTTTTGTTGCTAAAAACACAGACAAATACCCCCAGACCTACTCAGACTTTGGGGGGGATTACTTTCTGTTTAGGGAGCCCCATGTCGGTGTAGGGAGGGGGCCCCATGTCCGTGTAGGGAGGGAGCCCCATGTCGGTGTAGGGAGGGGGCCCCATGTCGGTGTAGGGAGGGGGCCCCATGTCGGTGTAGGGAGGGAGCCCCATGTCGGTGTAGGGAGGGGGCCCCATGTCCGTGTAGGGAGGGAGCCCCATGTCGGTGTAGGGAGGGGGCCCCATGTCGGTGTAGGGAGGGGGCCCCATGTCGGTGTAGGGAGGGAGCCCCATGTCGGTGTAGGGAGGGAGTGCGGTCCTCAATTTTAATTTGAAATCTGGGGCATCTTTAAAAACGTGGGCCAACCTCTGTGAAGCCCGGCTTATTGGCACGTGTCAGTCCCATCTCTCTCTGTAAATCTCATCACTCTCCCAAACACTGACTACGTTTGGGAAAATTGCAATCAGATTCACAATGTGTTTTCTTGATTGAAATGACACTAATGTAATTTTTTTGAAGAGTTTCGCCCAGTGTAAACTG
Organism: Sphyrna mokarran; assembly: GCA_024679065.1. Lineage (NCBI taxonomy): Eukaryota > Metazoa > Chordata > Chondrichthyes > Carcharhiniformes > Carcharhinidae > Sphyrna > Sphyrna mokarran. Next base: position 783,502 of record JAGIQG010000033.1, read on the forward strand.
AATCAAATCCCAACCAGCTGTTTGGGACAAAGACGCTGATATTGACAGTGTATACAGAGGAGTTGGGAAATGCCGTCACTCACTGTGAGTGCAAAGATTAGATACAGTTGACAATTCTTCACAACTATCTACAGCTAACGTAAGAACTTCCATCAGATTTCCATGCGTTGATCAAATAGGAGTATTTTCCCCTTTTTGCTGTGAAATTGTCAAATAAAACTTAAGTAATTCAACTTTTATATTGGAATAATGCAAGCTGTGTTTGCCAATCGCTGTTTATCAACTGTCAATATTTCCATCAATATTGCTCCAATTGCTAGAGATTGGTGACGATTTCTGAAACTGAAGACTGGTTGACACAGTGAGTTAGCACTGCTGCCTCACACTGCCAGGGACCGAGGTTTGATTCCCTGCTTGGGTCACTGTCTGTATGGAGTCCGCACATTCCCTCCGTGTCTATGTGGGTTTCCTCCCACAATCCGAAAGACGTGTGGGTTAGAGCACATTGGCCATGCAAAATTTTCCTTTAGTGTACACAGACAGGTGGAACATGGCGACTAAGGGATTTTCGCAGCAATTTCATTGCAGTGTTAATGTAAGCTTACTTGTGACTGATAAATAAACTTTAAACTGCATTATCCCTTTTCCCAGTATAGTAGTACAATATGGGATGGGATGCTTTTTCACAGAATTGGCAGAGACTCGATGGGTCGTATGGCCTCTTTCTGTACAGTAAGGTTCATGGTTCTAATTTGGTTTTAGGTTAAAAATCTCTCAATGTGTACTTTTCTTATTTATTGTAAGTTGTTTCTTGCTTTTCTATAGGCTCATTTCCTGAAATTAGTAACCAATTAGATTTAAATAGTCTGATCATTTTTATTTAATGATCTTTTAATTCCTCAGTGCTTCATTGATTCAATTTTATGGCTCAGTTCAGATCAGGAAAGGATCAGTTTGAGATCTGTTCTGTTTTGTGTTAGCCCAGTAAACCCTGCGGATGTGAATGAGGACACAATCAGGTTTGCTCTGGATAAATATCCTAGTCAATTAGTAGAATGCAACTGATGCCTATGAAACTGTACTCTGACAGAGATAAGCACCTTCATAGAAGATGGGAAGAAAATAGATCTATTAATGGGGCAGTGTGCCGTGTGATCAGGATATTACTGCTTCACATACTAATGGTGACAGCAATCCTTGGAATCAGCTTGGCTGTTTTAGTACCAATTATCTGCTCAAGAAACTGGTAGCAGAGTCTTACTATAAATTCTAGTCTTACGGTCTATCTGATCCGCAAACACCTCTCCATAGATCATCCAGTACGGCATGTAGAAAATGTTCCGGGCCAGTCTCCAGGAAGGCTCCTCGTCTGGGTGTAGAATTGCCTGTCTCGACACTCCAAAACTCATCAAGACTACCAGCATGATGACAACAAAGTACAACATGTCGACCATCTGGAACAGAGCAGTTAAATAGTGAGTCCATCACAGACAAAAATAATATTTCATCACACAGCTTCCCTTCTCATTTCCTGAGAAGTTCATATAGACTCAAAATGTTAACTCTGTTTTTCTCTCCACAGAGGCTGTCAGACCTGCTGAGTTTGTCCAGTGTCTTCTGTTTTGTTGCTAAAACACAGACATCACCCAGACATACTCATGACTTGGGGGGGGATACTTTCTGTTATCACACAATTTTTAACTGTGCCTATTTATTTATACTGACCGATGCCATTCCGAAACCCCATCCCTTCATTTTGACAAAATGCATGTGTAATGATTTGTATTCTTTCTAAATTGCATGCCCGCATAGTTTGAGATAAATGAAACTAATTTCATAATCCACTTCAATCATCTCTATATTTAAAGAAATTTATTTCTCTCGAAGATGGAACTGGGGTAGGGGAGAGAGAGTGATGGGGGATGGGGAGGGGAGGGAGCTGGGATGGGGAGGGGAATTGAAGCTGGGAGAGAGAGGGGGGAGAGAGAGGGGGGAGGGAGGGGGGAGAAGAGGGGAGAGGGAGGGGGGAGGGAGGGGGGGAGGGAGGGGGAAGGGGGGAGGGCGGTGGAGCTGGAGTGGAGGAAAAAACGTGGGGCGAGGGCTGTGAGGACAGAACGTGTGGCAGAAGTTACAGCATAAAACTGCCCAGATGCATTCTCAGCTCAATGAGCTTCAGTAGTTTTTGTTATCAGGTCACTTCCTCTTGTCAGTACAGAATTTATTCTGGGCAATCTGTTTTTGAAACGTGTGTGTGGTTATTCAGATTAAGCAAACTGATTATCTATTTCAAAGTTGATGAATTAAATCGAAGTTGTGGAAACTTCAATCCTTCAGTTCATGACAAATAAACCTGCAAAGTTGGACACTGTTAGGGACAAAATAAAAATCATTGGGAAATAAAGAACAAAAAAACCCAAAAAATACAGCACGGGAAACAGGCCTTTCAGCCCAACAAGCCGCACTGCCACCCCGATGTTCCCACTTCTACCCATGATCCCTGTCCATGTTTATAGATCTATGGATTGAAACTAAATTTGAGACAATTTAGGGAGAATTTGTTCTGCCAATTAGCCTAAGAGCACATCTTTGGGATGTGGGAGGAAACGGGAGCGCCCGGAGAAAACCCATGCAAGCACGGGGAGAATACAAAGAACAAAGAGCAACACAGCACGGGAAACAGGCCCTTCGGCCCAACGAGCCCGCGCCGCTGTCCTAAAGTCTTAATGACATATCCATGACTGATGTGCTGATCTATGACTGATCCATGAAGAATGTGCAAACTCCTACAGACCCAAATCCACATATCTGCACAGCACAGCGATAGTCACTGAGCTGTCGTGTTGCCCATTAAATGGTCCAGGTCAAACGTACACTAACGACGTGAAGCACTAGGATACTCTCGAAAAATTCAAGAGCAGCCCTCTCACGACCCATCGCATGTATGCCCCTTGTTAGACAACAAGGCAGACCAAAGCACCTGTAGGATAAAAACGAGTCATCAATATCATTGTCTATTTACACACTTCCCAGGGACTCCCAAGGCTTATGATCCCTATTTTAAATCAGTTTTCTATACCCCTCCATTCCCATTCTGTTCATGTGCCCATCTAAGTATTTCTTAAATAACTCCAGAGTACCTGCCTCCACCACTTTACTTGGCAGCGCATTCCATACCCCCACCACCCTCTGTGTGAAAAAACTCCCTCTAGCATCCAAATTATACCTTACCCCCCTCACCCTAAGCCCGTGACCCCTCGTGCTATTTGAGTCCATCCTAGGAAAAAGCTTAACCCTGTTTACTCTATCTATCCCCTTCAAAATCTTGTACACCTCTATTAGATCTCCTCTAAGTCTACGTCTTTCTAAGGAAAACAGTCCCAATTTGCCTAACCTTTCCTCGTAACTCAGACCTTCCATACCAGGCAGCATCCTGGTAAACCTCCTCTGCATTCTCTCCACAGTCTCCACATCCTTCCAGTAGTAAGGCGACCAGAACTGGACGCAGTATTTCAAATGAGGTCTAACCAACGTTTTATACAACTGCAACATTAAAGGCCAGCTCTTGTACTCTATGCCCCTTCCTATAAAGGCTAGCATACTATATGCTTTCTTCACAACCTTCTCCACTTGCTCTGCCACCTTCAGAGACTTGTTCACCTGCACCCCCAGGTCCCTCTGTATTTCTATACTCTTAATAGGTCTACCCTTTATCATATACCCTCCCTCTACATTCTTTTTCCCGAAATGCATCACCTCGCATTTATCAGGATTGAATTCCATCTGCCATCTATCTGCTCAAGCTACCAGCCTATGTCCTGCTGCATCGCCTGACAATGCTCCTCACTATCCGCATCTGCAAGTGATTGTTTCATCTGGAAATCTTGCTCCTAGTGGGGCTGAATATTAAACATATTCCAAGTCAAAAACCTGATGGATCAATTCTAGCCATTTTATGCATTATATTCTCAAATTCTTGTTGGCTCACTGTGCAATTACCTTGGTTGTAAGTAACTCATGCTTTCAGCCTTATATAGTGCTTTGATAGTATGACATTTAGTATGTTACAGAGGAGACTGGAGAATGTGATAGACTTTCTATGCAAGTTCTGCTGTGTTATATATAGTTAAAGGGTAATTGTTAATCCTATGGTATGCTAACCTCCTTGTGTCCCATTGGAGCCTCAATCTGTTTATAGAAACTTTGTCATGAATACGAGCAATAACAATCTGTTGATGGCATAAAAGCTTCTACAATTAAACATTTTATCAGAACTTATTTCTATACATAGAGGGCCAAAAACAATAATTCAAAAACACTTCAAAGAACTTTTTATATGAAACATAAAGCAGGTTCCCTTTAAGTAGGACCAGATGGAGCAGCAATTTTTTTAGAATTCATGGAATTAAAATCATATCCATAAAATTCCTTTAAGAAATGTTTGGATATTATTTTCAGAGAATTACTTTGCCTGATGGTTTGAAATTTTCAATAGATGGTTGTAAGTCAGAAGCTTTTTCCCAGGGTGTAAGAGTCAATTACTCAGGGGACACAGGTTTAAGGTGCGAGGGGCAAGGTTTAAAGGAAATGTACAAGACAAGTATTTTTACACAGAGGGTGGTGGGTGCCTGGAACTCGCTGCCAGGGGAGGTAGTGGAAGCAGATACGATAATAACTTTTAAGGGGCATCTTGATAAATCCATGAATAGGATGGGAACAGAGGGATCTGGTCCCCAGAAGGGTAGGGGGTTTTAGTTCAGTCGGGCAGCATGGTCGGTGCAGACTTGGAGGGCCGAAGGGCCTGTTCCTGTGCTGTAATTTTCTCTGCTCTTTATGTTCAGAGACCTCATTGTGTCTCTTAAATTTTATTTATGTTTGATGTATTCATTGTCTATTTCACCCTGAGAATACCAGATTGTTGGAAACTCATAGAAGACACAGGAAGCAGGTCAGGAAATTGGAGCCAAAATCACTGCAAAATGGACACTGCCTAACCAGCATTTTCATTCCTCCCATTGTTACATAATCTCCTCAAGATTATTTCAGTACTTTCCATTTCCAGCACTGACCTCTTTATATATATCCTAAATCTGCTGGCCACTGCCTCTCTTTGCTGATTACCAAATATAACCAATTGCTGTGGGCAGCAGCTTATTCCCGAGCACTGGGAATTCTTTCCAGGTGGATATGGGTGCCACCAACAATGCCAGCATTTATTGTCCTTCCCCAATTGTCTTGGAACTAAGTGTTTTGCTGGCCAATTAAGGGTGTTGTAGTTCAGAAATATCACATGGAGGCCAGACCAGGTAAAAACAGCAGATTTCCTTTCCTAAAGGGCATTAGTGAACCAGATGGGCTTTTACAACAATCAATAGTTTTATGGTTACCATTAAGGTTCTGGTTACCATGGTCACATGGGATCAGAGGTGAGCTGGCAAGGTGGATACAAAACTGGCTTGGTGAAAGAATGATGTACAGATGCCGGCGTTGGATTGGGGTGGTAAGAACTCAGTAAGAATTTAGCAACACCAATTTATAATCCAACCGATTTATTTGATAGTTTTATAATCCAACCGATTTATTTGAAGTTTCAGGCAAATGCCTGAGGAAGACACAGAGTCGAAAGCTCGCTTTTTTACTATCAAATAAATCGGTTGGATTATAAATTGGTGTTGCTAAATTCTTACTTGGTGAAAGAAGACAGATTTGGAGGAAAATGTAACTGATTTGATCAGTAAGTTTGCAGATGACACAAAGGTTGGTGGGTTTGCGGGTAGCGATGAGGACCATCAGAGGATACAGCAGGATATTGAAGACTTGAGATGGAAGATGAAGTTTGATCTGAATAAATGTGAGGTAATGCATTTTGGAAGGTCTAAAACAGATAGGAAGTATACAGTAAATGGCTTCATCGGCTGGGGTATTGAGTTTAAAAATTGGCAAGTCATGTTGCAGCTTTATACAACCTTAGTTAGGCCGCACTTGGAACATAATATTCAATTCTAATGCCACACTACCAGAAGGATATGGAGGCTTTGGAGAGAATACAGTAAAAATTTACCAGGATGTTGCCTGGTATGGAGGGCATTAGCTATGAGAGATTGGAGAAACTTGGTTTGTTCTCACTGGAACAACGGAGGTTGAGGGGAGACCTGATGAAGTCTAAAAGATTCTGAGAGGTATGGACAGAGTAGATAATCAGAAATTTTTTTTCCAGGGTGGAAGAGTGAATTACTAGGGGGCACAGGTTTAAGGTGCGAGGGGCAAGGTTTAAAAGAGATTTATGAGGCAGATTTTTTACACAGAGTGGTGGGTGCCTGAAACTCATTGCCAGGAAAGGTAGTGGAAGCAGATATGGTATTGACTTTCAAGGGGCTTCTTGACAAGTACATGAAAAGGATGAGAATAGAGAGATATGGTCCCTGGAAGGTAGGGGGTTTTAGTCAAGTCGGGCAGCATGATCAGTGCAGGCCTGGAAGGCTGAAGGGCCTGTTCCTCTTGCTGTAATTTTCTTTGTTTTTTGTTCCTTATTACTTCATATTCCAGATTTATTAATTGAATTTAAATTCCATCAGCTGCCATTGTGGGATTTGAACCCATGCCCCATGGCTTGGACCTCTAACTGGATTATTAATCCAGTGACATTACCAACTGTGCTACCATTTCTTCACAACCCCGTGATCTACAAATCCTGCATTAGAGATTTAAACCCCTGATACTATCTGCTTGTCTACACTCAGTCACAGTCCCACAGAGAGATATTTCTAGAGAATTCACAAGGGTCGAGGAAAAGAATGAGTAGGGACAGGAAGGAAGTGAAGGCTTGCAGACAAAGACACAGTACAGAAATTTAAGGCATCTTTTGGTCTACAGACAGTCCAAAAACCCAGGCTTGGAGAAGCCCTGCAACTGAGGCTAAAACACCAGGAATACTCTGGATTTACAGGGTTTTAAGGGCGTTAAGTTAGGAATTCAACTGCAGAAGAACGGCGACACAGTGGCACAGTGGTTAGCACTACTGCATCATAGCCTCTATTCTCAGTTTGAGTCGCTCTCTGTGTGGAGTTTGCACGTTCTCCCCGTGTCTGTGTGGGTTTCCTCTGGGAGTTCCAGTTTCCTCCCACAGTCCAATGACGTGCCGGTTAGGTGACACGGCCATGCTAAATTGCTCCTTACTGTCTGGGAGATTTGCAGGGAGATACATTGGTTTACAAGGATAGAACCTGGGTGGGATTGTGATCAGTGTGGGCTCAGTGGACTGAATGGCTTCCCTCTGCAATGTAGGGATTCTATGATTTCATGATTCTATAAAAGTTACAAAGGTTACGCTGAACAAAACCAGAACAGGATTTGAAAATGAGGATGTGGAGCTTGATTTGAGGAACTGCACAAGAGTCAGTAGTGGCTGTGCTGGAGTTTGTGTAGAGGAAATCCAAACACAACATTCTATCAGCATGTAACCAAGCAAAGACGTGCAAGTCATTTCTTGAGGATATTAAAATGGCCTGAAAAGGTCAGTTCCATGTTTCAATAGAAATACTCTGCCTCTTCCTCCCTTTCCCATGTTAAAGTTCAATCCCTTTAATTCTGATTCTATTAGAATGTTTATTGGAATGTAGGACAGGTAAGACGTGAGAGCTAGCTCCAGGTCAAAACACAAATCCCAAGGATTTATGATTTAGATGCATGGCCTCACTCACCATCTTTCCAATCATCATCACGTAGGGTCCCAGGTATTTGTTCACACCAAAGATGTCAAGGACACGGATATACCAGATGATAATGTCCACACAGTAGATGACCCGACCATAACTCATGTAGGGCTGATTCTGGAGCCGCAGTAATACACCAAAGCTGAAGATAGCAATTGCCACCATGTCAGTGACATTCCAGTACTCCTGCATCCACACCTTCACCTTCTGCCTAAGTTTACTTGGTTCTGACATTAGGATCTGCATTTAAAATCAAACAAACAAGATTAAATTTATTATAATTCAATAGGAACAAATGTACCATCTCCAAATTGCCCTCCTCAAGTAATTTATGGAGTGTTTGCTTTGACAAGTCAATAAAAACGAGGAAATTGTGGATCCCAAAAAGTACAGTAGGGGTGGACCACCATGGAAAAATGTCACCGACTGTGAAGAAAGGTTACCAAATGTGGAGAAAGGTCAATGCCACGTGGGAAGGTTGCTGGTGTGTGGGAAAGGTCAGTGTTTGTGGGGGAAGGTCGCTGGTTAATTGGCCTTTTGGGGAGGGAGGTTACCACCTTTTAGGAGAAGGCCACCGGATGCAGGGATAGCTACAATGTCCTAATGTTATGGGTTGTGGGTATTAAACACAAAGAAACAATGTGGTTTGTACATGTTGATTCAGAGCAACACACAACAGGTTTATTGAAGATAAATTTGGGATAGATTTGTTCATATAAAAGACTATTAACATCATGCCAAAGATTTCACAGAGAGCAAAGTGAATGAAACCAACAGTCAGAGACCTTCCCCATAATCAGCCACCTACTCGTTTAAATAGTTGCATGATAGCTTTCAGAACAGGTCGCAGGATTTGGTGGTGATGTTATTGGGGTGTTTCAGAGGCTCCTGCTTTTAGTTTCAGTTTGTCCTCTATACAGGCAACAGCTCCTTCAATAAATCTGTTGCGTGTTGCTCTGAATCAACGTGTACAAATCACATTGTTTCTTTTTGTTTAAAGCCCATTGCCCATAACATTAGGACATTGTACCTACCCCTGAAGTCACTGGCCTTCTCCTAAAAGATGGTAACCTCTCCCCAAAAGGCCAATTAACTTATGCGCCAGCAACCTTCCCCCACAAATGCTGACCTTCCCCACATCAGCGACTTTCCCCACGTGGCCAGTGACCTTTCTCCACAGTCAGTAATCTTTCTTCACAGTTGGTGATCTGTTTCCATGGTGGTCTATCCCCTCGCTTTGTATTTGCTCATGTTAAGGTTTCTCACACAAAGAGGAACAAAGATTTCTGTTTTGGTTTGAAAATGATAAAACGCTTGTGACTTGCTCACCTCTCGGATTTTCTCAACAGCCAACATTAAAATGTACGAGATGAGAACCCATTCTGCAATTGAGGGCAAACCCTCCATCTTTACCAGAATTACATAGTTGTAGAGCAGCAAGTATGCAAGATATGCCATCTGTGAAAGAATGAACACAAGCACCTTCTGTAAGATTAGCACACTCTCTGAAATATTTATGAATATATAAGAGAGATCTGTAATTTCACAGAGTATGTTAGGATCAATAAGGAGATGAAGTGTATTTACAAGGTTACAATGCAAGGTCAGAGGAGTGGAACTAATTGATGACTCCGTCAAAAAGCCAATATGTGCATGGTGGATAGAATGGACTCTTTTTGCACTGGTCGATTATGTGTAGCCATGATGTGGAGATGCCGGCATTAGACTGGGGTAAGTACAGGTTAACCGGATGTTGTGAGACTTCTTACTGCGATTATATGTAACCACCTGTACATGTACAAAGTGTATAGGCAGAAGTTTTAAGGATCATTGTTCAATATATAATGCCATTAACAGCAAACAAGCTAGTTTCTCTTTTGCTAGATTAACATTTTTACTTCCCTTACTTCTCAAGCCCTCTCATCATGTCCTTAATATCACAATATCTTACAGTATAGGCTCCACTTCACCCACTGTGCCCTTGTGGCAAGAGTCAACAATTTGGGTAATGTACCACCCCGGTCAGTAATGCGTAACATGCCCCCCCCAGTCAGTACTGAATAATATGCCCCACCGCCCCGCTCACTACTGGGTAACCTGCACCCACCGGTCAGTACTGGGTAACATGCCCCCTCCCGCCCCCATCAGTATAGTCCTGTGTGGTCAGTATAGCTCACTACAAACTCAGCAGATTATTCACAGTTGATATTCTGGATTTAATTCTTTAATGCTAAATTTCATGGACTGTCCCCTTATCCCAAATTCCCCTCCCCCCACCATCACCCCACTGACTGTCCATCCCCCTCCTCCACCCCACTGCCACCCCCACCTCACTGTCTCTCCCCCCCCACCCAACCGTCTCTCCACCCCACTTACATTGTCCTCCTCTTTTTCCTTTGCCTGCTCATTGTCTCCAGATGCTTCACACGACAGATCATCACTGCCTTTGAAATCCAATAGCCTGAATAGGGCTAATGGAAGGACCCTTAATAGTGTTGTCGAGCAGAGGGATCTTGGGGTACAAGTACATAGCTCTTTGAAAGTTGGAACCCAGGTTGATAAAGTTGTTAAGAAGGCGTACGGTGTGTTAGCTTTTATTGGTAGAGGGATTGAATTTAGGAGCCGTGAGGTTATGTTACAACTGTACAAAACTATGGTGCGGCCGCACTTGGAGTATTGCGTACAGTTCTGGTCGCCGCATTATAAGAAAGATGTGGAAGCATTGGAAAGGGTGCAGAGGAGGTTTACCAGGATGTTGCCTGGTATGGTGGGAAGGCCTTATGAGGAAAGGCTGAGGGCCCTGAGGTTATTTTCATTAGAGAGAAGAAGGTTACGCGGTGACCTAATTGAGGCGTATAAGATGATCAAGGGATTGGATAGGGTGGATAGTGAGAGCATTTTTCCTCGGATGGTGATGACCAACACGAGGGGACATAACTTTAAATTAAGAGGTGGTAGTTATAGGACGGATGTCAGAGGCAGGTTCTTCACACAGAGGGTGGTGAGGGCGTGGAATGCCCTGCCTACAGCAGTTGTGGACTCGCCTACTTTGGGGGCATTCAAATGTTCGGTGGATAGGCATATGGATGATATTAGAATAGTTTAGGTTAGAGGGTCCACTGGCCGGCACAACATCGAGGGCCGAAGGGCCTGTACTGCGCTGTTATGTTCTATGTTCTATGTTCTAATTAGTGCTCTTTCATCATCTTTCCTCAGACATTTTCCTTTTCTAATAATTATTTAATTCCCTATTGAAACATATTCCCTCAATCCTTTAATTCCATCACACTCTATAACATTGATGCTGCAATTTTATAGGACAGAGCTGGACTGGTTAGTGCGACAAGCTGTTCAAATACAGGACTAGAAAATCCCGTCGCTGGAAGGAGCTATAAAATTCCAGCCAATGAGTACACTATTCCCCTTCTCCTATCCTTTTTTTGCCAGAGTATAATCATCCATATTTACTGTGGAACTTACAGTGTGAAACCAGAATTTAACAATCGGTGCATTATAAAACTCATAAATCTTTCTTCCAATTGGAATACTTCTGTGATTTTCCGTCCCCTCTTCTTCATCCCCTTTTCTGGAAACTGCCTCAGCATTTGCATCCTGAAATAAAAGAGCAGTGTTTTACACAGAGCTGTCATAAAGCCCTGGTTAGTGTAATATGGTCAGTATTGGGTAATGTACCACCCCGGTCAGTAATGCGTAACATGCCCCCCCCAATCAGTACTGAATAATATGCCCCACCGCCCCGCTCACTACTGGGTAACCTGCACCCACCGGTCAGTACTGGGTAACATGCCCCCTCCCGCCCCCATCAGTATAGTCCTGTGTGGTCAGTATAGCTCACTACAAACTCAGCAGATTATTCACAGTTGATATTCTGGATTTAATTCTTTAATGCTAAATTTCATGGACTGTCCCCTTATCCCAAATTCCCCTCCCCCCACCATCACCCCACTGACTGTCCATCCCCCTCCTCCACCCCACTGCCACCCCCACCTCACTGTCTCTCCCCCCCCACCCAACCGTCTCTCCACCCCCCACCCCTCTACCCCACTTACATTGTCCTCCTCTTTTTCCTTTGCCTGCTCATTGTCTCCAGATGCTTCATACGACAGATCATCACTGCCTTTGAAATCCAAGAAGAGAATGGCTGGTGGGAATATGATTCCCAGCATAATCTGACAGGAGAGCAAAGCAAGATGTTAGTGAAGCAGATTCCGATTCAAAGTGGAATCATGAAGTTAACCTGCTACAGGTTATATAAGGTTAGATTTAAGATGGGAATTGTTGGATCTGAATTAAAACATAAGAGAGACGTGGAAAAGACTGAACTGTGATAATACATAAAATTGCAGATTAATTATACGTTACTAATTCACTACAAATGTGTTCATGTTTGTAAGGCACTATATAAATGCAAGTTCTTTCTATATAACACTTTTCATATTGCCAAGGTGTCTCAGTTATGTACCTTACAGCCAGTTATGTATTTGTGAAGAGTAGTTATTGATGATAACGTTATAACCAATTTGTACAGAGTAAGCTATTTACATTTTTATATAGTGCTTTCATAGAAGATTGTTAAAGGTGTTTCATTACAACATAGCACAATGAATTGGTCTACATGTGGAACACAGCACCTTCAGCCCAGGGTTTTTGCACACGTGAAGCCGTCCCATCCACATGTCTGTCAGCAGCATCTGGCTGCAGGTGTGTGCGATAAAGTCACGGTGTTTGGCCGTCACTGCCAGCTTCAGGCAGGTCGAGTCACTCCAATTCTTCAGTTCATACGTCAGGAGTTTCATTGCCACCTGCTCGTCATGTTTGTATGATTGATCCAGCAAGTCGACAGCCAACTGACCAAAATCCCTTCAATCAGAAAGAGAAATGGGAGAGAAGTTAACACAGAGACACAACTGAGCTGCTCACAGGTTCCCAGCCAATTCTAGCGTTAAACTTTCTGTCTGATAAACACAGACCCATTATTACTGATTCTAAGAAAACTCCAGGCTATTGGTCCTGCATCCAGATTCCTAAATCCGATACAAGGAATGTTTAATCTTGCAACAAAGTGAAACTGTGCAGTAACTTGGGAGATGAGAGGAGTTTGGGGCCTGAATCCTTTGTCAAATCCATCCAAAAAAACAAAGAAAATGACAGCACAGGATCATGACTTTCAGCCCTCCAAGCCTGCACCAACCACGCTATCTGACTGAACTAAAACCCCCTACCCTTCCAGGGATTATAGCCCTCTATTCCTATCTTATTCATGTATTTGTCAAGATGCTTCCACTACCTCTCCCCAGCAATGAGTTTCAGGCTCTGCGTATAAAAGATCTGCCTCGTACATCCATTCCTGGAGTATGTGCTGTGGATTTATGAATTTGCCACGGAAGCTGAATGTGTGAGGACCAGTTTGAGTCTGACATCCAGCACACGTAGAACCAGCCTTAACCCACGTGAGATAAAAGCAGCTGTGTTCATGGTGAATGGTGCAGCAGCTTCGAGGGGTTGAACTGCCTATTCCTAGTTCTCATGATTTTCATGATTACCCCAGTGTGCAACTGGTCTGAGACCAGTATCACCATGTGTGGAATTGACCCCGAATGTCACCGTCACATTCAGGTGTTGCACAAAGCAGCTTCCTGCTGGAAGAGAAAAGGTGTGGAGATGCTGGTGTTAGACTAGGGTGGGCACAGAAAGAAGTCTCACAACACCAGGTTAAAGTCCAACAGGTTTATTTGGAATCACGAGCTTTCAGAGCACTGCTCCTTCATCAGATGAGTGGAGAGGTGGGTTCCACAAATAGGGCATATATCAACATTAACACAATTGCAAGATAACGGTGGAATGCGAGTCTGAACAGCTAATCAAATTGATGAGAAGAAAAAGAGCAACATTTTAAAAATCGGAGAGAAAATAAAAGCAATAACAAACAGAAGGGTGACTGACTTTGAGTTGTTGTCCAGGTCCTGTGAGATGTCATCCACAAGCTCACTGCCAGAGCATTCATTTGACATGGCTTTGTAAAGCTTGCAGGCAACCAGAGCCTTGGCCAGAGCTTCTTCTCCGTGCTGCCAGAAGAACAATGCCATTTTCTGCCGCTTCATCAGCACTGCCCACACCAACAGCTCATGGAAGGGGTAAGTGAAACGGCCGATGGCTGGGTCATCCTCATCAATGTCAATCTCTTCTTCCTTCTTCTTCTTCTTCTTTTTCTTCCTCTTGGATTTAGAGGGTGGTTCATCATCCTGGAAAAGGCCACAAGCAGAGTGAGCAGAACACCCCTTCACACCGACACATCCATCATTTACCAGGAGTTCAAATATCACTAGGCTGCAGTCAGGGCAAAAACCAGGGAACCAAGATTGAGAAGAACATGACTCATCTCAAAGGACCAATAGATTTCTTTAAAAATCTGAAAATTCCACACTTTTATCTTGGCAGCAAATAAAAATGATACTGGGGGGAGGCAGGTACAGATTCAGGAGAAATCAAGTTTTTATGGTGTTTATTTAAAAACTCCATGAAATCCAGTACAGGTTTAGTTACAGTAACACCATGAGTAAGACATTGAGTTTCACTAAGTGAGAATCACACAGTGGAGCAGCTGAACAAGGTGCTACTGCTGCTGTAAGGGTCAGTCTGATCCCATATAGAGAACCAGGAACATCCTGGACACTCATTCACAGGGAAGAGATTATTATACTGAGTGTGTTCGGGAGTAACACAGGTACTAAGGAAAGGTTAAAGAACTGGATGCTGGTAGAGATTGTCCTAAGCTAATTGGAAAATCAATATTGAGAATACAAAGCAAGAAGGTTTAATGTGAGGAGATTTTTACTCTGATGGTTGTTCCTCCATCTGCCTCATAGGGGGCACAATGTAAACACAAAGCTATTGGAGCATGGATTTAAAGTGGCAGCTTTCATTTTACTGTCACATGTGGATAACTGGTGACTGACATATTTACCACGCGTGTCCCTTCTCTGTTACACATGTAGCAATCCTGTCATAAATGTAATCACTGTCATATACAGAGCTACTATTATAGGGTGTTGGATACTGTTCAGTAAATCTTAATGAAGTCTTTGCAGTCTAAGTAAGACTCAGAGGAGCAATGGGGAAGGCCACTGTCTAAAACCTTTCAGCCATAATGAATCAAGGGGAGTGCAATTGTATAGAACCTTCTCAAACTGTATGAGCCAATGAACATATGCAGTGAATATTATATGTATCACAATTGTATGGAAGCACTCAGGGTGCAACTTGTTCTAGGTAGACAACTTAAATACCTTTGCACCACTTGTAAAAACCACTTTGAAATATCTGTGATGTTTCTTTGACTGCATTGAAGCACCTCAAGATTACAACATGATGTATGTAGAGAACCTCAATATTATTGCACCTTGTATGACAGACATTCTGAAATGTTTGTAATGTTCTTTCAGATATTTTATGAATAAAGCATATTTTTGCAAAGTTAACTAAATGTAATTATTAATTACAAGAATTGCCTACACATATATAGATAGTAAATGGCTCAAGCGAGGAACTGTCTCCATGCTTGTTTGTGCACACAGCTCTCTCCAGCCCTAGACTGGCCCCTGAGGTGGAGGTCATGTGTTCTCTTACATCACTGTGTAGGCAGTGCTGTATTCAGTCCCACATTATCTCTATATGTGCCAAACCCTTATCCAACAGTTACCATGTGTAAGTACATTATGTGTAGTTACCATATTACACATGTAACTTCCCTACTATCCATGTAGTTACTTGATTACAGGGTTAATTGCTCTATTACGCATTGTCCTGTTACACGTGGAATTATCTGATTATCCCAAATCATTACATTGTTTACTTTCCATTTAAGAGGAGTCGGAGGATTCCATTCATAGGAAACCTTGTGAAAATATCATCTTTGTTTAAGGGCCAGTCTTATGCAAATAAGATAGCAAAGACTTGTTCTCAGTGTGAAGGAGCACAGACTGCAGGAACAGAAGTCAAACCCCAAGGGTTGATGGATTAGACTGGAGTGAGATCCAGCTCTGGGAGAAGTCAAGGTATGAGAGGGACAAAGGAGGCACACCAAGGATCAAAAGGAACCAAATACCAAATCTAATCAGAAACATTACACAAGGGCACTTCAAACATTACTCACCTCCATCCCCAGAAGTTTAAGAGCTTTTGGCTGTGGAGACATAAAATGAAATAGATGAAAGATAGAAAATAGAGGCTGGTCGTTTAACAAGGCATTGGTCAGTGAAGGAGAGGAATGACTAATATCTACACACAGGCTCTTCTCACTGTATCAGGAACATAAGAACTAGGAGCAGGGAGTCGGCTATCTGGCCCCTCGAGCCTGCTCTGCCATTCAATAAGATCATGGCTGATGTTTTTGTGGACTCAGCTCCACTTACCCAGTCACTCACCATAACCCTTAATTCCTTTACTGTTCAAAAATCTATCTATCTTTGCCTTAAAACCATTCAAGGAAGTAGCTTCAACTGCTTCACTGGGCCGGGAATTCCACACATTCACAATCCTTTGTGTGAAGAAGTTCTTCCTCAACTCAGTCCTAAATCTGCTTCCTCTGTTTTTGAGGTTATGACCTCTAGTTCTAGTTTCACCCGCCAGTGGAAACAACTTCCCCGCTTCTATTTTATCTATGCCCTTCATAATTTTATATGTTTCTATAAGATTTCCCCTCATTCTTCTGAAAAATGAATATAGCCCCAGTCTACTCAGTCTCTCCTCATAAACCAACCCTCTCAACTCTGGAATCAACCTAGTGAATCTCCTCTGAGCCCCCTTGCTGTGGCCAGTGAGTGACCACTGACTAAAGTGAAGCATACGGGATTACAAAAAAACAGCTTTGAACACTTTTCATTCTAATTCTGTGTTCAGTCAGCAATTCCACGCAAAGATCAAGCTTTAAAGTTACCCGCTTCGGCCCAAATAAATTATTGTAGAGTGTGCGGAATGTTTTTCTTGTGTAAGTACAGCGATAGGCTCCTCCCATCAGGTACTCGATGACCAACCCAATGTCAATCAAACTGATGTGGTAATCAGGGGGCAGGTTCCCCTGTAAGAGAGAGAACAGAAATAGATCAACATGTGTCACACCCCAGAAACACAAGCCCAAAGCAATAGGGCAGCTTCCTGTTACAGACCCAGGGAAGCCAGGGCACTGAGAGTCTTGGCTCATTGTTCACTCCCTGAACAGAGGCTGGGATCACCACAGAGCAGTGAATGAGCATCCTATTCTGTGGGCATTAGGTCTGCTCATGATGGAGCGCAGTACCACTCCCCACCCTTCCCCCTCCTGATGTTCGCCCAATGCTAATCATTATTTTACCAATCAGAATCCATTGCAAAGTTATCTAAAGCCCATATTTGGATACTATTATTTTATACTTTACGTGTTAATGTACTGTTGAGGACTAGAAGCAACTAGAATATCATTCTTTACTTTGAGTACTTGTATATTAGTTCATGCTGCACAGTGTTCTAGTGTGGCAGTTTTTATTAACCAGCATCACCCAATCTCTGCGCGTGCTGGATAATACAGATTTCACTGCATTATCTGGCCGTTGAGGTGTTCAAGATGCACAGAGATGATGGGATGTGTCATCTGCAGTTGAAGATTTTGATGCATTTCTCACACAGATTTAATCAGAATGAGAAAAATATCCAAGGCACAAGTGAAGTGTTTTGCATGTTCGAAGTGTTTTCCTCACCTACAGGAAGGCTTGAACTCATCACAATCAGAACGTCAATCGCCTGGAGTCTTTTAACAAGCTCACTGAGTCTGTCAGACTAGACTCCCCAGACAGGCATCTTAAAGAGCCATCAGAACACAAGGTCAAAGCCAGGCATTAGGGTTCATCCAAAGGGTTGTTAAGGTCCAGGATTGGCCTGGAGTCTCCAGGACATAACTTTATTCAATCCTGGATAAAAATAGTTGGGACGTTAAAAATATTCTTTTCTCATTTCCTTTGAGCAGCTCTCTTGCCCAGATATAAAAATATTGAAAATAGGGAAAAGAAGACATTTAGTCGAGTGGGCCAGCAGAGTGGCTGGCACTGCTACCTCACAGCACCAGGGACCTGGGTTTGATTCCCTGTGCGGAGTTTGCACATTCTCCCCATGTCTGTGTGGGTTTCTCTGGGTGTTCTGGTTTGCTTGTACAGTCCAAGATATGCAGATTAGATCAACAGGCAATGCTAAATTGCCCCTTAATATAGATTAGGGGAGATTAACCTTGGTAAAATAAGTGGGGTTATAGGAATAGGGCAGAAGGAAGGCTCTGGGGCAAAGAGAAGGCCCTGGGTGGGACACTCTTTCAGACTTTTTCTGCACTGTTGGGATTCTACGGAAAGCTAAGCATCACCCAATTCGATAACGAGTGTTTTTGATTTCTGATTGGTGTAGGAAGACAGCACGTCATAACGATGGGTGATGTGGCTGGAGCGTGGTGATAATCCTCTGATAAAAACCTCCAGGAATATAGTTAATCATGGTGGCAACACTAGTACCCAGGCAGGGAATCTTTATCCTTGGCATTCTCCACCAATCACAGTATAGGGTCCTGCTGGTAACTAGCCAATGAAATGAACCCTTTTCCCCCTTTCATCTCCGAATGTAAATTGACCTGAGTGATGCCACATAATACTGATCTTACCCCGCATTGTGTACCGCTTTGCTCACACTCCTCCTCAGCTCACTGACATCTCCTCTACTCTGACCAATCTTCCTCACCACCCACGTCCACTTCCCTGCCCACACTCTGACTCCCCTAATACCACCCCCCCATCCACACCCAACCCTCCTTCCCCAGCCCATTCAATCATGCCCTATTCCTCCATAGCTCCCCCTGTCTGCACAATGATCTGTCCTCCACCCACACACTGACACCCACTTCCCAGTCCCACACTGAACACATTCCTCTTGTCCTAAACTCACGCTCGCTCCAATCTTCCCAATCCCACATTGTTTGAATAACCTTATCGATAACCAAGCTCAGAACTGCGTAGGTCCTTACTTTCACCTTTGACCTTGTCGTGTTCTCTGACCTCTCTCTTGATTGCTGATATTTAACTCATGTTGTTTGTTAGGGTTGAGAGAAACCTGAAGCACCATCACGTATCATCAGCATTCATCACAGCCGCTCTTACCTTTTTGACATCTCTGACCAGGTAATGCAACGTGTTTGGGGGGCCCAGCCTCTGGAACAAAACCAAAGTCGTTACTCACTTGTGTTTCAATGTCCCTTCAGCTGCCTCTTTCCACAGATACCAGACTTCCCGACTTTAACTCCTGCATCTGAGCCAAACGGCCAAAGCCCTGTGTCAGCCCAGACAGGAGAGCCAAACTGAAATCAGTGTCTCCATGGTCAATGATGAAACTGGTGCACACACACACAAACACTCAACACCCCCGCCCCCCACCACCAAAAGCACAGAAACACTTCTGCTGGAGATCAGGATTGGGCACCCTCTCCAGATTCCCTTCCCTTAACCAAAGGGCCATAAGCTAATTGGAGAGAGGCCTGAGATTGACTGGGAGTTGAATCAGGGACTTTCCCGGTCAGGCAATAACCCCCCACTCATGGTCAATGATGAAACTGGTGCCACACACACACACACACACACACAATATAAACATTTTGGTCCAGGTCATTTAATATTTTAACTTTTCAAAAAGATTATCAGAATGGCCAAGCCTGCAGCTGTTAGCAGCCAGCTGTTCCAAGTGAACTGATGTCAGGAGTCCCGTTCCCTCTCAGATTCTCAGTGTTAGAAGGTGAGTGGAACCATAGCTTCCATTCTTCAGGTAGGAAGTGAGAGAAACAGAGAGAGAAATAAGGAGAGCTTGGCTTATTGTGAAAATGAACATATCTATCTGATGAATTGTTATTCCAGCATTCTGGCCCCAGACAACAGTGTGATGTGAGGTATGGAGACTCACCGTGTTGTACAGCTCCTCTAACCGAGGGATAGTTAAGAAGTTGTGAATATTTACTCCGTTCTCAATCAGCAGCTTCACAAAGTCGACACGGTCCAGAACCAGTGCATCTATCATGGCCTGTTCCAGGGAGTTCACCTGCGGCACCAGCACAAACCCAGTTAGTACACAGGTAACTAACGAGTTAGCAATCAGATCATAAGGCCACAACACCGCCCACTCTCACCCAGTTCAGCAGCTCAATTTTCCGGGGGTCAGTTTCCTCTTTCACTTCATCTTTCCCCTTCCTTTTCCCTTTTCCCTTTGATTTTGTCACCCGCTGTTTTACAGATTTTTTTGATTCCTGAGTAACGGCCACGGAACCACTGCTCATTGGCTGAAAGACAGAAGCAATGTGAACATTGAAGGAATTAACAGAGGCAATTTACACATCTACAATCATTTCACTTAACTCAGGAGAGAGTTTGGGCAATTTGAATTCTACAGGATATCAGCTGTGTCTCAGTGGGTAACACTCTCATTGTGTATTCCAGTTCGACTCCAGAAATAACTCATTGCAGTACTGAGGGAGCACTAAACAGTTGGGAGATTATTTCAAGAGGGAATTAGATGTAGCTCTAGGAACTAGAGGGATATGGCAGTAGTGGGAGTGCGGAATCAGGATTTGAATTTAATGATCAGCCACAATCAATGTGAATGGTGGAGCAGGCTCAAAGGGCCGAATGGCTTCCTCTTGCTTCTATTTTTTTCGTTTCTATATCTTTTTTTCAAATGAGACATTAAACTAAAGCTCTGTTTGCCCTCTCAGTTGGATGTAAAGGATTCTATGGCACCATTTTGAAAGTCTCCCCCAGCATCTGGGACAATATTTATTCCTCAATCAACTTCACTGAAGCAGATTTTCTCATTATGATCACATTGGGATCTTGCTGTGCACAAACTGACTGGCACAATTTCCATGATGCAACAAGAACTACATTTCAAAATTTGGCTGTAAGGCAGTTGAGGATGGGTAGGGTTGTGATTGGTGGTATTACTGTAAATCTATTTCTGTATTTTATTCTCCCTCTCCTAAACCTTTCAATGGAGATCACAAACTGTTCCCCCCACTTCACCCCAAATCTACCCACCAAATCCTCTGTGGGAAATCACAGCCAGGCCCGAGAGAGAACCTGAGGTCACGGTGAGGCTGTGGCTCATATTCCAGTGAATGGTATCTTCTTATCAGATAATTTTGTCAATGTGATGCTGCTGTTTTCTGTAACAGGCATTAAAACACTAAACTCTGAAACATCTCAGAAGACTCAGGAATTTTCTAGCAGTTTTACCGGCCAGTGGTTTCCAAAGACAAAGATCTGATTGCGGGCAATATCCACCCTGTTCCAGGCCATTGCCAGACTCAGCTGGTCCGGGGCAGACGCATTTGTACCTAGAACAGAGAAACATCACGGCATGGATTAAAGCAGGAAAATCTGGATATGTCGGGGGGAAACATGAGGGGTGATCTGCTAATACTTCAGAAATCACAAAATATTCAGAACTGAGTCAGAAATGTGAAGTTAATGAGATTCCAAGTGGTGTTATTATCAGCACACTATTTGTCCAAAAACTCAGCTAATATTTTACTTCTTTACACAAAGGGTTATGAATCTGTGGGAATTCCCTACCCAGTAAAACAGTTGAGGCTGTTTTTAAGGCAAGGATAGATGGATTTTTGAACAATAAAGGAATTAAGTATTATGGTGAGCGAGTGGGTGAGTGGAGCTGAGTCCATGAAAAGATCAGCCATGATCTTATTGAATGGCAGGTAGGCTCGAGGGGCTGAATGGCCAACTCCTGCTCCCAGTTATGTTTCTATGCAACATTTTGGACTATCTCTTTACGTTAAGGTGACCATGTGCCTGTTCTGAAACAGGCCCGATAATGGGTCTGGGTGAATTGGCTGTTTAAGATAAATAGGAGGAACAGATTGTTGAAAAAAAAAGGTGCAAGATCATGTAGCAATATTGGCAGCAGCATCTGTGCTTACAGTGGTTAGCTGCTACTCTATAAAGTTCCAGGAAGGTACGAATGTCAAGTTTTAAACAGTTGTGCTTTAAACTGTCCATTTAGTACCAAGATAAAAGAGAATTGAGTTCTGAAGATTGTTAATCAGCATTTTACTAGATACAAGGCCCATGTAATTCATGTTGCCAGGGAGATGGGCTTTGGGAAGGGAGATTTTCCAAGATTGCCTTGAAACTCTCAGACACAGCTGGTCTGCCAAAATCCAGTAGGAAAAAGTACAGCTAAATATCAAAAGGTTCATCCTGCAGATAGATAGATAGGAGCTGACACTTGGATGGGAAAGTCCAAATTCTTAAGGATTTAAACAAGACTGGAAAATTCACCTTGCTTTGGATAAAAGGAGGAATCTGCAGGGAAAATCTTCATTGTGGAGCACAGTTCTGAGTTATAAATGACCAAGAGTAGAAAAGAAAATAATGCAAGTAAACTCAAAGAAGCTTATCATCGCTTGGGACTGAGTCTAGAAAAATTTAATTTCAAAATTAAAGGGCAATGTAAAATATATCATAGAATTATAGAATTCCAACAGTGCAGAGGGAGGCCATTCAGCTTAATAAATCTGCAACAATTCCGCCAAAGAGCATCTTTGGTTGTGTTAAAAGTAAAAAGGAGAATTTGGTTCAAAAATATAAACTGCCTAAAAAGCAGTAGTTAGGCACAGTGTTTCTATTAATTTATTACAGTAAAAGACTTAAAACATTAAATTTTTGTCATACACCTTTCAGTAATTAATTGGAAGTTCAATTTCTTTCTTTAAAGGGTTAATGGTCTCTATGGTGATGGTACCAGTTGATGTTTAACCAATCCAACTTTCCAAAACATTTTAAACGTTCACCCACACTCGCCCTTTGCTCCCAGCGTACCAAACCCCAAGAGACAGCGAGAGAGAGTTTCTAATTACTGAAATAATTAATCAAGTAGAAACTGGGAGTAATTCCTGAAACCCAGATGGAAGATGGAAGAGAACTGAGCCAATGTTCTTGGGGATTATTTCAAAATATTAAGTATTTTGCTTGGGGAGATTCTGATGAAAGATATTTTAACCCCGTTGAGGGAAACAATGGGAGGATTGAGAATAAGGAATATAAGTAGAGAAATAGAGGTGACACCTTACCTTTCAATAATGCCGTTAAAATGGCAAGATCAATGTCTTGTTGTCCTTCTGAACCCATTCGAAAAACCGTGATCTGTGAGAGAGAAACAACCTCAAGATCTGACCACTGTCACCACAACTGCAGCGACAAGGAAGAGTTAATGGGTTAACCTGAACCCAGGGAAGAGTTAATGGGTTAACCTGAACCCAGGGAGGAGTTAATGGGTTAACCTGAACCCAGGGAGGAGTTAATGGGTTAACCTGAACCCAGGGAAGAGTTAATGGGTTAACCTGAACCCAGGGAAGAGTTAATGGGTTAACGTAAACATTAATTAATCACCAATAGAAGGATCAGCTTGTATAATTGCATCAACCCACAAGGATATGAGGCCATTAAATATCTTTCCATTTTCCTCTCCATCTGTCACCCGACACATTACCAGCCAGCTGTTTGGTCACAGACGGCCTCACAGCTAAGCTGATTACCTATGCTGAAGGGGAGTTTGGTTATAGAATTGCTGAGGCCAAACCAACTTGGAGACAAGTATAGACAAGATTTGCAGCAGTAAAGTCACAACGGTTTACGGCAGAATATAAATGAATCACAGAATGGTTACAGAGCAGAGAAGGCCATTCGGCCTATTTTGTTTGAACTGGCACTACAGATAGGCAATTCACCTTGTGTCTTTCTCCAGAACATTCTTCTGCATAATCAGCCCAGCATTCACATACACACACCAGCCCAGTGTTTACGCGCACACACACCAGCCCAGTGTTTACGCGCACACACACCAGCCCAGTGTTTACGCGCACACACACCAGCCCAGTGTTTACGCGCACACACACCAGCCCAGTGTTTACGCGCACACACACCAGCCCAGTGTTTACGCGCACACCACCAGCCCAGTGTTTACACACATACACACACCAGCCCAGTGTTTACGCGCACACACACCAGCCCAGTGTTTACGCACACACACACCAGCCCAGTGTTTACGCGCACACACACCAGCCCAGTGTTTACGCGCACACACACCCCCCAGTGTTTACGCGCACACACACCAGCCCAGTGTTTACGCGCAACACACCAGCCCAGTGTTTACGCGCACACACACCAGCCCAGTGTTTACGCGCACACACACCAGCCCAGTGTTTACGCGCACACACACCAGCCCAGTGTTTACACACAGACACACACAGGCCCAGTGTTTACACACACACACACACACACACCACCAGTGTTTACACACACAACCAACCCACCCAGTGTTTACACACACACAGCCCAGTGTTTACACACACACACACCAGCCCGTGTTTACACACAACACACACACACCAGCCCAGTGTTTACACACACACACACACCCCAGCCCAGTGTTTACACACCACACACACACCAGCCCAGTGTTTACACACACACACACACACACCCAGCCCAGTGTTTACACACACACACACACACACCAGCCCAGTGTTTCACACACCACACACCAGCCCAGGTTTACACAACACACACACCAGCCCAGTGTTTACACACCAACACACACACACACACACACCAGCCCAGTGTTTACACACACACACACCAGCCCAGTGTTTACACACACACACATACACCAGCCCAGTGTTTACAACACACACACACACACCAGCCCAGTGTTTACACACACACACACACACACCAGCCCAGTGTTTACACACACACATTGAACAGTCAAACTCTCTTGTGTTCAAATTAAAAAGAATGTAACCTAAGTGTAAAATAAATATTAAACAATATTATGATACTGAATATTTGCAATAAATGTGATGGAAACACACGAGACTCACTAAAGCTTTCTTCTTCATACACTCCATGATGCTGACAAACAGTTGCTGTGCCTGGTGTCGACTGTAATTGAAGGTTTTCTGTACTGTGACCATGAGTTGATCTCTCACCGACTCACTGATGATCCTGCACAAGTGAAAACAATGGGCCTGTGTCTGTCAGTCCCCTGGGAAAATCTACAACAACTTGCATTGATATAGCTCCTCTAACATACCAAGGCTCTTCTCGGTCAAGTTCTTGAACAAAATGCGAGACAGAGCCTCATGGAAAAATATGGGAACAGGTAAATCTTGGTCAATGAGGCAAGTCAACCAACTGAAATCAGGGAGGTGGTTAAAGGAGGGAATTTTATGCATTAGTCTCCAGGCAGCTAAAATCACAGTCACGACTGGTGGATCTGAGAGAAATCCAGAGACCTTGGAAAGTTGGAGATCTCTAAGAGATTCCAGAGATAGGGGCTGAGACCAGAGAGGTGGCTAAATAGGAAGATTATTTATTAGTCACAAGTAGGCTTATATTAACACTGCAATGAAGCTACTGTGAAAATCCCTTAGTCACCACACTCCAGTATTGTTTGGGTACATTGGTGGAAAATTTAGCATGTCTTTCAGACTATGGGAGAAAACTGGAGCATTCAGAGGAAACCCATGTAGACATAGAGAGAACATACAAACTCCACACTGACAGCAATCCAAGTCAGGAATCAGGTCCCTGGCACTGAGAGACAGCAATGCTAACCACTGTCCCACCATGCCACCCTCAGAACACATCCAGATAAGGATTTTAAAAGGAGTTAGGGATCCAGTGCAGCTCAGAAGATACGGGGTGATCAGTGGACATGGTTTGGAGTGAGTTAGGAAAGAACAAGGAAAGCTTGGATGAGTTTGAGTTTTGCCACGAGTTTGAGAGATGAGGGTCTCTCTGTAGCTGATTTAACAAATCATATTTTTCCAAAATTCAGATCAAAGCCTAGGTCAAATTAGTTGTGAAAAAATTGGGGAATTTGTGAGTTTATCAGAGGTTAGAAATGCCCCTCAATGCTGTTCGGCTGACACACTGTCTTTGGGTCAGATGATACTGGGAAGCTCTGGCACATTTTGAGGCAGTGAGTGAATTAAAGTCGTACCCTCCTTCTGCCGAGTACTTGTGTGCGAATGCCAGTATGTCAGAAGCTCTTCCGCTGCCGTCACAGACCACCACGGGCACAGGCGGATCCTCACGGAGACTCTCCAGCACGATCGATATTACATTGGGACCACCTTCAACGATCAAACAAACGACTGGCACGCCCTGGCCAAGTCCTAGACACAAAATAATCATACAGAAAGCCTGGAAATTGCAAACAAAAAACACACTGCCTTTTCCAAAATATAGTCATAAAGTCACAGAGGTTTACAGTATGGAAACAGGCTCTGTGTCTCAACTTGATCATGTCAACCTTTTGTTTTAAAACACCAAAGCTAATCCCAATTGCTCGCATTTGACCTATATCCCTCTATACCCATTCTATCCATGTAACTGTCTAAATGCTTTTTAAATGCCTCTATTACTAAGTCTGACAGCTTATTCCAGACACTCACCACCTCTGCATGAAAAAAGTGTCCTTCTGGACACTATTGTATCTCTCCCCTCTCATCTTAAAACTATGCCCTCTAGTTTTAGACTTCCCTACCTTTGGGAAAAGATATTGACTATCTAACTGATCTGTGCCCCTCATTATTTTTCGATCTCTATAAGGTCACCCCTCAGCCTTCTACGCACCAGAGGAAAAAGTCTCAGTCTATCCAGCCTCTCCTTATAACTCAATCCATCAAGTCCCAACAGCATCCTAGTAAATCTTTTCTGTACTCTTTCTAGTTTGATAATATCATTTCTATAATAGGGTGATCAGAATTGCACACTGTATTCCAAGTATTGCCTTACCAACGTCCTGTACAACTTCAACAAGACACTCCAACTCTTGTATTCAATTAGTAATTAATAGTAAATTTAGAATAACAACATATGGGCCTGACAATGAGAAAGGTTCACACATTGACTGCCACACCCTTCAACAAAGTTTCAAACAGCCGAGACTAATAGCATGAAAACTTCTGCCATCTGCTGGCTGTAAGGGGGCTGGAGCTCGAGACTCCTCCTGTTCCTACAGGACTGTGTTTACAGGACAAGTTTGTCCAACCTCAAAGTTAACCCCACGTAACACTTGTGTGTGGTCAAAAGGAAGCTTCTGAAGTTGGAGGTAAGGCACATTCATTGGACAAAGGGAGATTTACTCTGTACCAGTGGCACAGTGGTTAGCACTGGTGCCAGAGACCCAGGTTTGATTCCTGCTTTAGGTCACTGCCTGTGTGGAGTTTGCATGTTCTCCCCATGTCTGCTTTGGTTTCATCCGGGCACTCTGGTTTCTTCCCACAGTCCAAAGATGCCTGGGTTAGGTAGATTGAGTACAGTAAGAGGTCTGACAACACCAATTTTAAATCCAACCGATTTATTTGATAGTAAACTTGCAAGCTTTCGGCCTTTGTAGCCTTCCTCAGGCGAATGAGGTGTTCTAGTCTGCAATAGCACACATATCAGCTAAATTGATCATGCTAAATTGCTCCTTAGTGTTCTAAGGTGTGTAGGTTAGGGAGATTAGCAGTAAATTCAAGGCGCTACATCAAATTACAATGGGGATGGATGGACCCTGGGTAAGGTGCTCTGTTGGAGAGGACTTGATGGCAGAGTGGCTTCGTTCTGCACTGTTGGGATTCTAACCCCACGCTGAACCTGTTCTGGGAGTGTTTGATGGGGACAGTATTGAGGGAGCTTTTACTCTGTATCTAACCCCATGCTGTACCTGTCCTGGGAGTGTTTGATGGGGGGACAGTGTAGAGGGAGCTTTACTCTGTATCTAACCCCGTGCTGTACCTGTCCTGGGAGTGTTTGATGGGGGACAGTGTAGAGGGAGCTTTACTCTGTATCTAACCCCGTGCTGTACCTGTCCTGGGAGTGTTTGATGGGGGACAGTGTAGAGGGAGCTTTACTCTGTATCTAACCCCGTGCTGTACCTGTCCTGGGAGTGTTTGATGGGGACAGTGTAGAGGGAGCTTTACTCTGTATCTAACCCCGTGCTGTACCTGTCCTGGGAGTGTTTGATGGGGGACAGTGTAGAGGGAGCTTTACTCTGTATCTAACCCCGTGCTGTACCTGTCCTGGGAGTATTTGATGGGGGACAGTGTAGAGGGAGCTTTACTCTGTATCTAACCCCGTGCTGTACCTGTCCTGGGAGTGTTTGATGGGGAACAGTGTAGAGGGAGCTTTACTCTGTATCTAACCCCGTGCTGTACCTGTCCTGGGAGTGTTTGATGGGGACAGTGTAGAGGGAGCTTTACTCTGTATCTAACCCCGTGCTGTACCTGTCCTGGGAGTGTTTGATGTGGGGACAGTGTAGAGGGAGCTTTACTCTGTATCTAACCCCGTGCTGTACCTGTCCTGGGAGTGTTTGATGGGGGACAGTGTAGAGGGAGCTTTACTCTGTATCTAACCCCGTGCTGTACCTGTCCTGGGAGTGTTTGATGGGGGGACAGTGTAGAGGAAGCTTTACTCTGTATCTAACCCCGTGCTGTACCTGTCCTGGGAGTGTTTGATGGGGGACAGTGTAGAGGGAGCTTTACTCTGTATCTAACCCCGTGCTGTACCTGTCCTGGGAGTTTTGATGGGGACAGTGTAGAGGGAGCATTACTCTGTATCTAAACCCGTGTTGTACCTGTCCTGGGAGTGTTTGATATGGGGACAGTGTAGAGGGAGCTTTACTCTGTATCTAACCCCGTGCTGTACCTGTCCTGGGAGTGTTTGATGTGGGGACAGTGTAGAGGGAGCTTTACTCTGTATCTAACCCCGTGCTGTACCTGTCCTGGGAGTGTTTGATGGGGGACAGTGTAGAGGGAGCTTTACTCTGTATCTAACCCCATGGTGTACCTGTCCTGGGAGTGTTTGATGGGGACAGTGTAGAGGGAGCTTTACTCTGTATGTAAGGAAAGGGTGACATTTATTTAAAGTGCAGAATTCAGACAATTTCATCACTAACTGCAAAAGTATCACATACATTGCCGATTTGAAACTGAACTTAGTGGACCTAAAGTCTCCAAAGAAGCAACATCATGAGCGTCAGACTAAATTCTAAACTTCAAATAAATTGCTTGTCTTTATCTTGTGCTGAATGTCACAGTGACCCTGTAATAGAGAACAGGACTGAAAGGTGAGAGTGTGAACTGGAGACAGTTGAGTGATCCTTTCTCACCCCTGCCTTATCTTTATTCCCAGGCATAGGATGAGAAAGGGAAACCCACACGTCACTGATCATTGTGAACTGCCTTCTGATGTCAGTGTTACAGGAGGGCACATTGGAGTTGTACGACTCGCTTACACTTTGTGCTGAAAGTTTCCTTACGTGTGTTGATTTTTTGCAGGGAAATGTGTCTCTCGAGCTGTCGCCGGAGTCTAACCTCAGCTCCATACTTGCCCAGGCTGCCGTTGTCAGACAGGATGAAGTGCGAGTGTGTGCTGCTGAGCACAGTCAGTTTGCTCAGAGGATTGGACATTGTTTGATAAGGTTTGGTGACCTGTAACCAAAAGGAAATCAGTGACTGTCATTCCACAACTACCCAAATGACCTATCCCTCTCCCTGACTCTCACTGACCTGCCTGCTGACCCCTCAGTGACCTTTGCCTCTCCATGACCCTCAGTGACCAGCTCCTGACCCCTCAGTGACCTGTTCCTCTTCCTGACCTGCCCCCAACCCCTCAGTGACCTTTGCCTCTCCTTGACTCTCAGTGACTTGTCCCTCTCCAGGACTCTCACTGACCTGCCCCTCCAACCCCTCAGTAAGTTTTGCCTCTCCCCAGCCCTCACTGACCTGACTCTATGATTCTATTCTAGGGTTCTATAACCTGCTCTTCCAGTAACATTCTCCTCCACCAAGTAATAGTTCCTCATGCCCCCATTACCAGTTAACCCTGTCCTTCTAACAGCAGTGTGAACCACCACCCCCCCCCTTATTAGTGATACACCTCTGCCTCTGTTTACACCCCCCTATTATCAGTTGCCCCCCACAACCCCACCGACCACTAACTCATTGGGTAATACTTGGAATGAAGAGCTGTCTCTAAAGAATAATTTCACAAAACATAGAAACAGCTCATTCTCTGACTGGGATTCCCCTGCCCTTTGCTTCACGTCTCAGTTACGTTTTGGGAAATTGTAAAGTTTGAGAAGTATCTAATCCCAATCACATTTTTCTGACACCAATTTATAATTTTCATACTTACGTCTTTCCCAATTAAATCCATCTTGTTTTCGACAATTCCCCAGGGAGCAAATCCAATTGCACAGATCCTTCCACAGGACTTGGAGGAATGATCTTTCAAGGCATCTCCAACATGACGTATTACTCCTGTAAATCAACAAGAAGGAACTGTCAGCTATGAAAGATATTAGTGATGCACAAGGGGAACAGGAGACTGGGGGAGGGGGGAACAGGAGACTGGGGGAGGGGAACAGGAGACTGGGGGAGGGGGGGAACAGGAGACTGGGGGAGGGGGGAACAGGAGACTGGGGGGGGGGGGAACAGGGACTGGGGGAGGGGGGAACAGGAGACTGGGGAGGGGGGGAACAGGAGACTGGGGGAGGGGGGGAACAGGAGACTGGGGGTGAGGGGGGGAACAGGAGACTGGGGGAGGGGGGGAACAGGAGACTGGGGGAGGGGGGGAACAGGAGACTGGGGGAAGGGGGGAACAGAGAGAACAGGGAGGGCGGGGGGAGGGGAGCGGGGAGGGGAGCAGAGAGAACAGGGGAGAATAGGGGAGGGGGACAGGGAGAACGGGAGCAGGAAAATAACAAGGCTGGGAGAATGGGGGTGGGGGTAAATCTTTGAATAGTTTCAGATTGTCCCAATTCTCTGTACCATCCTCCCAGCCACCTGTTTGAAAGAATTATCCAGACTTGAAATGTTATCTCTGTTCTCTCTCCACAGATATTGTCAGACTTGCTGATATTTTCCAGCACTTCCTGTCTTTGCCCCCAAGTTCCAGATTCCCTGACCAAAGGCCACAGCTTTTCAGTGTTACTCTGTCAAGCACAATCAGAGTCTCGTATGTTTTGAGGCAATCAACTCTCATTCTTCGAAACTTCAGAAGCAGAAGTCCAACTCACTCATCGGACAACTCTCTCACCCCAGAAATGAATCTAGTGAACCTTCACTGAACTGTCTCCACGTCAGACATACCCTGATATGGAGACCAAATCTGCACACAGCACTCCAGGTATAATCTCACCAAAACCCTAAACAATTTGTAGTAAGATTTCCTTATTCCTGTATTACAATTTATTTGCAATAAAAGTCAATATGTCATTTGTCTTCCTATTTACTTACTGGAAATGTTTGCTTTCCTTGTGCAAGTCTGTATGAACATATAAAGATAAGTTTAAATTTTATTTAATAGTGTCACAGGTGGGCTTATATTAACACTGCAATGAAATTATTGTGAGAATCCCCTAGTCACCACACTCCTCTGAATTGGAAATTCTGATATATTAACTACATCTACTGATTCCCCTTTATCTATTGTACAGTCACTTGCTCAAAAAATGCTAATAAGTTTGTCAAACATGATTTCCCTTTTATAAAATTACAAGACTCTATTTAATCATAGTATTTTCTAGGTCCATTGTTAAAACTTCTTTAAAAAAGATTCCAACATTTTTCAAATGACTGATGTCAGCTTAACTCTTTGAAAATTCCCCATTCTCTTTCTCTTCCTTCTTTCTTTCTTGAATAGTTGTTAGATTTGCTAAGTTCCAAAATTCCCTAACTTCTAGAACAGTCCCTGCAAATTGAAAAATAACAACAATGCATCCAACCGAGGCTTGTAAGATTCCACCTGAGGCTAATGGAGAATGCAGTTCTCGAGCCTCACTTGCCCTGACTCTGAGGCAGTAAAATTCTGGCCATTGTCTCTGCAGCCAATTCCTTAAGAATGCTTTGATGGTGGTCAGAAGGTTCTGGAGATCTGTCAGCTTTTAGTTTTTCAACTCTCCAAACCTTTTTCTCTACAGATATTAATTATTGTAAGTTTCTCATTTTTATTAGCCTCTTGGTTACCCTCTATTTCTGGCATGTAATGTGTATCTTCTAATGTGACAATTGATAAAAAATATTTGTTTAATGCCCCTGCTATCTGCTAATCCCTATGATAAACGTCTCCTGTTTCTCCATCTAGGGGACCAATATTGGCAATTGAGATTGGTTTAGGGGTTTAAAAAAAGGGTAGCATGGACAAGTTGGGCTGAAGGACCTGTTTTCATGCTGTAAACCTCTATGATTCTATTTACTTTAGCCACTCTTCTTTTTACGTACGAGCAAAAGTTCTAACAATCGGCTTTTACATTCCTGGTTAGTTTACTCAGTCTTTTTGTCCCATTTTTATCAGATGTTTGGTTGCTCTTTGCTGTTTTCTGAAACATTCCCATTTCTCAGGCCTACTATTCTTTGTGACATTAGAGCTTCTTCTTTTGATCCAATGCCATCCTTATCTTCCTCAGTAAATCACATCTAGACCTTTCTTTCTGAGTTTTCATTTCTCAATAGATTTTTTTGTTGAATCATTTATTTAAATGTTTCCCACAGTTTATTTACCATTGTACTGTTAATATATTTACCCACTTTAACGAACCCTCCTCTGGAATTCAATTTAAGTTGATGAATTTTGGTTTTAAATTTATGGATTTGTTTGGGTCTAGAGTTTGTCACTTTCAAACTTAACCTAGAATTCAAATGTATTCTGATTACATTTTCCCCAGAGAGATCTTTACTTTGCTAATTAAACCTGCCTTATTGCACAATACTTTAAAGTTTATCAGTGTCACAATTGGGCTTACAAATAACACTGAAATGAAGTTAACTCTGAAAATTCCCTAGTCGCCACACTCTGGCACCTGTTCAGGTTCACTGAGGGAGAATTTAGCACAGCCAATACATCCTAAACAGCACACCTTTTGGACTGTGGGAGGAAACCGGAGCACCTGGAGGACACAAGGACAATGTGCAAACTTCACACAAATAGTTACGTGAGCCAAGGATTGAACCTGGGTCCCTGCGCTAAGCACTGGTGCTGGCGAGTGTGACATATTTATCACTGGTTGGTCTTACAAAGTATTTTTCCAGGAAGTTGTCACAAAAGCATTTACAAACTCATTCCCAGAACATCTTTATCAATTTAATATTTCCAGGCTATTTAAAATTGAAGCTCCATAATACATTGTCTTTTTTAAAAGTACCAATTATTTCTTGCACAATGCTTTGTCCGGTTGAGGACCTCTCAATTATGCTGACAAATTTTCTGACGTTTGCTATTCCCAATCTTCACTCACACCAGTTCGATTTACTGATCTTCTGAGCCAAGATCCTTTCTCAGCGCTGTCCTTATGTCATCCTTTCCTGGCAGAATGATTCTTCCATCAGTTCTATTCTGTCCATCTTTTCTAAATATTGTTTACTCTGAAATATTTATTTCTCAGACTTGATTATCTTTTAATCATCTCTCTGCATTGGCTAGTCAATCTAAACCATTTCTTCTTCTCTTTTACTCTTTCAGAGGGTGTAGGTGTTGCTGCTTGGACCCAGCATTTATTACCCACCCCGATTGCCCTTGAACTGAGCCTCTCGCTCTGCCATTTCAGAGGGCACTTAGGAGACAACCACACTGCTGTGAATCTGGAATCACATGTAGGCCAGACAGGGTCAGGATGGCAGATTTCCTTCCCTAAAGAACATTAGTGAATTAGATTAGATTTGAATAACAATAAATGATAGTTTCAATGGTTACCATTACTGAGGCCAACTTCTTATTCCAGATTTTATTACATGAATTCAAATTCCACCAGTTGAGAGGGGATTTGAGCGAATGTCCTATACAGCATTAGTTTAAGCCTCTGCATTACAGTGATATTACCATCACAATGCAATTTCTCTGAATTTGTGCTGTTAGTTTATCTACCTCACTGTAAATGTGTGCTAAACTCAACTCCCTTGCACTTTAGTCTCAAGCCATTATTTTCATGGGTCATAGTTGTTGATTGGCTATCACTGTTAAACTCTTTCTCTGTTCTTTCTCGTATCTTGGATTCTGCTTTGGTTCCTCACCTGTATCGACCCCTGCTGTGAATATCCAGGCTCCGGTTGTCATCGCGGCTTTGATCAGACCTTTACCAAACACCTGCTTCAGTTTAGGCTGAAGTTCAAAATTCTGAAGTCCACCATGAACAGAGATGAGAAGCTTAGGAAGCTCCAGTTCCCACTCTGTGGTCATAAGCTGGAGGAGGAGTTCTGGCTTGGTGTCATAAGACACTCGGATATACTGCAAGATCAGAAGGACAGACTGAGGCAGAAACCTGGACAAATAAACTCTTTATCACAAATCATCCCAATACCTGCCTCACCACTCAATGTCTTCTTCTTCCTCCTGAAAAGGGTTTTCCTGCTCTGCTTAAGCCTGACCTGTAACTTGAAGGTGCTGACTCTCACTGGGATCCAGTCCCTGAAGGTGCCGACTCTCACTGGGATACAGTCCCTGAAGGTGCCGACTATCACTGGGATCCAGTCCCTGAAGGTGCCGACTCTCACTGGGATCCAGTTCCTGAAGGTGCTGACTCTCACTGGGATCCAGTTCCTGAAGGTGCTGACTCTCACTGGGATCCAGTCCCTGAAGGTGCTGACTCTCACTGGGATCCAGTCCCTGAAGGTGCTGACTCTCACTGGGATCCAGTCCCTGAAGGTGCTGACTCTCACTGGGATCCAGTTCCTGAAGGTGCTGACTCTCACTGGGATACAGTTCCTGAAGGTGCTGACTCTCACTGGGATACAGTTCCTGAAGGTGCTGACTCTCACTGGGATACAGTCCTGAAGGTGCTGACTCTCACTGGGATACAGTTCCTGAAGGTGCTGACTCTCACTGGGATACAGTTCCTGAAGGTGCTGACTCTCACTGGGATACAGTTCCTGAAGGTGCTGACTCTCACTGGGATACAGTTCCTGAAGGTGTGACTCTGCACTGGGAACTGTATCCCAGTGAGAGTCAGCACCTTCAGGAACTGTATCCCAGTGAGAGTCAGCACCTTCAGGAACTGTATCCCAGTGAGAGTCAGCACCTTCAGGAACTGTATCCCAGTGAGAGTCAGCACCTTCAGGAACTGTATCCCAGTGAGAGTCAGCACCTTCAGGAACTGTATCCCAGTGAGAGTCAGCACCTTCAGGAACTGTATCCCAGTGAGAGTCAGCACCTTCAGGAACTGTATCCCAGTGAGAGTCAGCACCTTCAGGAACTGTATCCCAGTGAGAGTCAGCACCTTCAGGAACTGTATCCCAGTGAGAGTCAGCACCTTCAGGGACTGTATCCCAGTGAGAGTCAGCACCTTCAGGGACTGTATCCCAGTGAGAGGCAGCACCTTCAGGAACTGTTACCCAGTGAGAGTCAGCACCTTCGGAAACTGGATCCCAGTGAGAGTCAGCACCTTCAGGAACTGTATCCCAGTGAGAGTCAGCACCTTCAGGAACTGTATCCCAGTGAGAGGCAGCACCTTCAGGGACTGGATCCCAGTGAGAGGCAGCACCTTCAGGAACTGTATCCCAGTGAGAGTCAGCACCTTCAGGAACTGGATCCCAGTGAGAGTCAACATCTTCAGGAACGTTTTGTTCTCTGTCTTTTCCCCTCTCCATTTGCTCTCCATTTAAAGAGTAAAATTGTTCTGTCTATGAATGTGTTGAGTAGAGCAGCAGCTGGCCAGATGGGTATTGATCAACACCAGACAAATTACACAGAAAGCTGATTTTATACAGCCCGGGTTTTTATTTAACTGCACTCTAATTGAGTGAAACATTGAATCTAGGTCAGATTGGGATTAGCTGATGAAATCACGTTTAAATCACATTCTCATCACAGAATTGCAATAATAAACATTCAGAGGAATAAGGAGGAAGTATTTCCACAGCAAGAGGAGGATGCAGCACAAACCCAGTCAGTTGATAATATAAAACAACTCATGTTTAGAAAGATGAAAATCTCACTCGATGCAGAATTCCTTACTCCCCAACACCATTCCTAACATCAAGCCACCTTACTCCCCAAACCCACTCCATCACCTCAAGCCCACCTCTACCCCCTCCCCTGCACCACCAGACCAACTCACGATCAAGCCCTCAGTTCTACTCACTCAATACCCAAAGCTATTTCCTCAATCATTCATAGCCATTCATTGAGTCGTGGGTCTGGAATGGTTGTGATCAGAGTTATACAGGTAATTAGGTTGGGGAATTTTTATTTACATTGTTCCAGTTCTAACATTTGGACACAAGAATTGGAGAAGGTAAAACTTTTCCAAGAAAAGATGATGAGAAAGGCTTTGACGTTGACTTAGCTGAATATCACACACACAGTGTATAATGCACGGTTCGGTATCTGTCCTCACCATGGCTTTGCTGGCATGGCCTCCACCTTGAAATTCCATAGTTCCAAAAGCATCAGTGGGACTGGCCTGAGTGTGCCTACTGGGTGTCCATTTCTCAGGCTGAACCAGTTGCCTGTCTTCTTCTCCTCCTCCTTCACTGGATGAGGCAGTGGGACTAATGGAAACATGTTGACCAATGAGCTGACCACAGCAGCACCTTGGAAAAGTAGGGACAGTAACAGAAGAGAACACAAAGTTACCAATCCAATAGTAATTTAATATGAAACACTAACAAACTGAATAGCTTCTTCAAAACTCTGTTGTTACCTTTGTGGGTCTTTTGAGTTTGGGATAATATAAATACAATCACGCTTCTGAAAGTGTTTCTCAATCCAAGCTTTGTGACCCTGGGGTTAGAAAGAAACATTTTTTAAAAATTCAAATGGCATGGACATAATAGAGAGGTCAAAAGCAAATGTGTGAATCCTGAAGAAAGTGGTGAAGGAACATCTGCCCCTATGTTCCACCATCATCAGCACAGCTCTGCTATTAACGAAAAATAGTATCTGTGTCCACTTGAACACTCATAGACAACACCTTTCACTTATATGGCAATATTATTAAACGTCTCAAGGTGAATAACAAAGAACAAAGAAAATTACAGCATAGGAACAGGCCCTTTGGCCTTCCATTCCTGCACCGATCATGCTGCCTGAATGAACTAAAACCTCCTACCCTTTCAGGGACCATAAGCCTCTATTCCCATCCTATTCACGTATTTATCAAGACGACCCTTAAAAGTCATTATCATATCCACTTCCACTATCGCCCACAGCAGCGAGTTCCAGTTACCTATCACCCTCTGTGTAAAAAACTTGCCTCATACATCTGCTTTAAACTTGCCCCTCGCACCTGCTCCCTAATAATTGATTCTTCCACCCTGGGAAAAAGTTTCTGACTGTCCATTCTGTCCATGCCTCTCATAGTCTATCAGATCTATCAGCTTCTATCAGATCGCCCCTCAACCTCCATCGCTCCAGTGAATATCATTACCAGACCAATTGACACTCAGCTGTAGGAGGAGAGATGGTCAACAGCTTAATCAAAGGCATGTGCTTTAAAGGAGCTTCTTAAAGGAGGAGAAAGAGGAAGAGTGAATTTAGGAAAGGAATTTCAGCCCAGGAAGCTGAAAGCACATTCACCAACGTTAGAAAAATTAAAATTCAAGATAAACAAGAGGCCTGAACCCATGTAGAATAAAGATCTTGCAACGGTCAAGGGGCTGGCGAATAAGTCAAGAATGGAGCAAGACCATTGAGGGATTTGAACATGAGAATTTTTAAATGGTTTCATTGCTGGAGCGGCCAGAAGGATGGTATAGAAATGGGGCTTTGGGTAAGTAGAGGAAAGAACAGTAAAGTTTTGCGCAGCTGAAGTTTACAAAAGGTAAAATCTGGGAGAATTTTACTTCTCTGGTGCTGCACCTAGCCATTCCTTTAATTTGAATCCTTTAGCTCAGGGCATGAGACACACAACACACAGATAAATAGACACCAACTTATAACACGTTCGTTTATAAATAAAAGGTTCAAATTAAATTCAAACGGTAACTTTTATTTAAATTGAAAATAGAATTTTACTCTGTCGTTCTCTCCCCACCTGACCCCAGAGCAATTATCTCTACAGTAAGGAAGACAGAGAATCTGATGGGAATTGCAGTTGGGGCAGGGGATAGCCAAGGTTTTTATGTAGATCAGGAGGAGAGAGATTTCCTACTTTCCAGACTGCCAGGAAATCCGTTAAAACTGGGTCCCTTGTCAAGCTTAGCTTCTCTGTTCTGCCACTGACCATTCCAGCCACAATCTCCCCCTAAACTCACACCAGAGTCTGACTTTTGTTGGAACTGAAAATGTTTCCTTTGCAACAAGGTCCCCCTGACCCTACACCCAGCAGCCTCAATACTCCTAGAAACACTCCTTGGGACTGTAGTGTTTCATGTTGAAAAGAACTTAATCATAAACTTTAGAACTCAAAAAGGAGTCTGGGCCTGAAATGCAATGAGCTTCTAGCCATGTTCAATTCATTTAAATTAAATGTTCAATTCATTTAAATTAAAAAAACAAAGAATATAATGCAGAAAAATATAAGCAATGCATATTCTAAGGATAGACATTCAAAATCAAAAAGTAAGATTTCAACGCACATTTTAATGCGACCTTGATAACAAATGTTGCTGAATTTACAATTATACCAGATGGGGAAACTCTCTCTGTTATAAACTGAATCAAGTGCTCCCTTTCTTATGCTCTCCCACCTTTTTATTGATGGAGGTTTCTTCAGCTTACTAATAATGCAATGAAATACCTTGTTTCTTTTGTCAATCCACTCTCATGATCTGTTGCTTTTCTGACATTCCCAACGCTTGTGAGGAAGATCTTTGGATATTATGAGCAAGTGCGGCCACTTAAGGAACAGCTCACATAGCCAGGAATGAAAGGGGCTGATTTCTTTGGCTCATCACTTGAGCTGCAAGGTAAATCCTTCTATGGTTGCATGATTCTTCAAAACGGTCTGAGAATTTTACTTCACATATGAGAGAAGGCACATTAAGTCTGTGCTGATCAGAAACTCACAACCTATTGCTACATGACCAATTCATCCACTCCCACCCCACTCTCCTCCTTGATCCGTGTCAATGACTGAGCTGCCGAGGCAGATAAACCCTGAACCCAAACTCTCCGCTTCAGCTCTCGGGCCCCAGATTCAGTTGCTTTTCCAAAGATGGAACTGGGAGCTGCAAGTACTCAAAAATCCCACATTAAAGTTAGAGTTCTACATTCTCGAGATGGAAAAAGATTAACAGGCTGCTGAAGAGAGTTCACACAATAGTAATCGGAGTTAATCTGCCCAGTGCCCACTAATCAAATCCAGGATTAAAAGGTTCAGTCGCGTAAATACAGTAAGGAATTTTGAAAAGTGAGACTTATTATTAATTTACGCAAGTAAGTGCAAACAACTGGAAATCCACAAATTAGGCTAGTCTATTAATAGACTGTGATTCTAGTCAAATGACTCAATTCACATACGATTTACCAAATTGTGCATGGAATAAATGTCACTTTTCATTAATCTACAGTCAATACCAAAGATTTATAGGTAAATATTTCATTTGGATTTTGGCTCTTTAGTCCCCTGTCCTGAAGGTGCTGACTCTCACTGGGAGACAGTCCCTGAAGGTGCTGACTCTCACTGGCAGACAGTCCCTGAAGGTGCTGACTCTCACTGGCAGACAGTCCCTGAAGGTGCTGACTCTCACTGGCAGACAGTCCCTGAAGGTGCTGACTCTCACTGGCAGACAGTCCCTGAAGGTGCTGACTCTCACTGGCAGACAGTCCCTGAAGGTGCTGACTCTCACTGGCAGACAGTCCCTGAAGGTGCTGACTCTCACTGGCAGACAGTCCCTGAAGGTGCTGACTCTCACTGGCAGACAGTCCCTGAAGGTGCTGACTCTCACTGGGAGACAGTCCCTGAAGGTGCTGACTCTCACTGGGAGACAGTCCCTGAAGGTGCTGACTCTCACTGGGAGACAGTCCCTGAAGGTGCTGACTCTCACTGGGAGACAGTCCCTGAAGGTGCTGACTCTCACTGGGAGACAGTCCCTGAAGGTGCTGACTCTCACTGGGAGACAGTTCCTGAAGGTGCTGACTCTCACTGGAGACAGTCCCTGAAGGTGCTGACTCTCACTGGGAGACAGTCCCTGAAGGTGCTGACTCTCACTGGAGACAGTCCCTGAAGGTGCTGACTCTCACTGGGATACAGTCCGAAGGTGCTGACTCTCACTGGGATACAGTTCCTGAAGGTGCTGACTCTCACTGGGATACAGTCCCTGAAGGTGCTGACTCTCACTGGGATACAGTCCCTGAAGGTGCTGACTCTCACTGGGATACAGTCCCTGAAGGTGCTGACTCTCACTGGGATACAGTTCCTGAAGGTGCTGACTCTCACTGGGATACAGTTCCTGAAGGTGCTGACTCTCACTGGGATACAGTTCCTGAAGGTGCTGACTCTCACTGGGATACAGTTCCTGAAGGTGCTGACTCTCACTGGGATACAGTTCCTGAAGGTGCTGACTCTCACTGGGATACAGTTCCTGAAGGTACTGACTCTCACTGGGATACAGTTCCTGAAGATGTTGACTCTCACTGGGATACAGTTCCTGAAGGTGCTGACTCTCACTGGGATACAGTTCCTGAAGGTATTGTGGATACAGATTTAACATATTCAATATAAGAACTACAGGGAAGATGTGGATAAAATATTTACACAATATGTGTTTCTGTTCAGGAATTAATCAGAAAAGATGTTAAAGCAGATTATGAATCACCGGCTAACTCAATAACAATTTTAAAATGCAAAAATTTGCAGGACTACGGGAAAAAAGCAGGAAACTGAGACTAATTAAATAATTTTCAATTGATTGCTAGTTTGTTCTCACCTACTGCCAAAATTACTGAGTGGTGACTGAACCTTTCAAGCCCTGTCCTAGTGGAAATGTATCCATACTGCACAAAGCGGCAGCACTAACAGCAATAGTTCAGCAGGTGGGTGAGCACAGGTTAGATCCCAACCCTCGTTATCCCAGAGTAAAGTTCTCATGCAGCTTAATTACTGCAGAGCAAGAACTTTCTAAAACTTTGAGGTCGCAAGTGGTTTTAATATTCTACCCTAAATGTAGTGCTGATCAGTAAAAAATTACCCACATCTGTAACACAGGGTCAGATTCCTGTCATTCCACACATTCTCGCATTATCACCATTCATCATAGTCAGAGTTAAATATTCCCTGATGGATAGCAGAAACCATTTCCAGAATCCAACTCCTTTCAGATTGGAAATCATTAAATTGCTCAAACATTAATTAACGACTCTAATCACTGTACTAGTAATATATTGAGAGAACGTGTTCCAATAAGTAACCTTGTATTCAAATCAAGGCACACAATTGTCTGGCATGGTGGCACAGCAGTTAGCACTGCTGTCTTACAGCGCCAAGGACCCGGGTTCGATTCCCAGCTCAGGTCACTGTCTGTGTGGAGTTTGCATGTTCTTCCATCTGTGTGTGGGTTTCCTCTGGGTGCTCCAGTTTCCTTCCACAGTCCAAAGATGTGCAGGTTAAGTGCATTGGCTATGCTAAACTGTCCCCTAGTATCGGGTGACTAGCTAGGTTAAATATGTGGAATTACAGGGAATTACAGAGATAGGGCTTGGGTAGGATTGTGGTCAATGCAGGCTCGATGGACCAAATGGCCTCTTCTGCACTTAGGGATTCTATGATTAGCCATCACTGGACAGAGAGAATGTTAAACCTGAGGCATTAACTCACACCAAAATCAAAAAAATGGCTAGTCACAGCAAATTGTCTCTGTTGTGAAGGGTGACAATAAGCGG
This sequence comes from Sphyrna mokarran, assembly GCA_024679065.1. NCBI lineage: Eukaryota > Metazoa > Chordata > Chondrichthyes > Carcharhiniformes > Carcharhinidae > Sphyrna > Sphyrna mokarran. The sequence goes on from JAGIQG010000033.1 coordinate 825,110, forward strand.
CCATTGTTAAATATATTTCACTTTGCATTTCTCTCTTTTCATTTTTAGTGTTTTTCATATCTAGCCTTTGAAGCATTTCTTAGCCTTCCTGAATTTGAAGTTAAAATGCCAGGAATTCCCCTCATTGTTACTGTATCCATGAGAAGATAACGTTGAGACTGGAAATTCAAATCCAATAGCACAAGGTTGGAGTTTGCAATTGTCAGCTATAAACACAACAATCTTCAACTTCACAGGACTCCTTCCAACCAACACCATCTCTCTCATCTAGCACCAAAACTCACACCATCAATTTTTATTTTTTAATTCACTTTTAGGAACTGTGTGTCACAGGCATTTATTGCCCATCCACAACTACCCTTGAATTGTTTGGCTCACTTGGCTATTAACAGAGAGCTGTTAAGAATCAACCAGATTGCTGTGGTTCTGGAGTTACATATCAGCCAGACCAGGTAAAGATGGCAGATTTCCTTCCCTACAAGGCATGAGTCAACTGGATGAGTTATGACAAGTCTAGATTTTTAATTACAGATTATTTATTGAACTTAAATTCCCCTAGCAGACATAGTGGAACTTGCATCTCAAATGTAATTAGTCTAGATCTCTGAATTACCAGCCTAGTGACATTATCACAATACCACCGTTGCTGTGATATCTACAAAAGGGCCAGGTTCCATCAGCAGATTCTGTTGATTTGAGCCAACCAGCAACACCACTGCAAAACCAATCAGCTGGAAATCCACACTCTGAATCTCATCAGTAACGCTTTCAGAAACATAGAGATTAGAAGCAGGAGTAGGCCGTTCAGCCCCTCAAGCCTGCCTGTCATTCACTTTGATCATGGCTGATCATTGAATTCAACATCCTGATTCCCCCTTCCTCATAGAAAGTGGAAAGTTTTGAAGCTTGGGTGTGGAGAGGATCAGATAGAACATAGAACATTACAGCGCAGTACAGGCCCTTTGGCCCTCCATGTTGCGCCAACCAGTGGAACTAATCTTATGACCCTCTAACCTAAACTATTTCAATGCTATCCATATGCCTGTCCACTGACCATTTGAATGCCCCTAAACTTGGCGAGTCCACAACTGCTGTAGGCAGGGCATTCCACGCCCTTACTACCCTCTGAGTAAAGGACCTACCTTTAACATCCATCCTATAACTACAACCCCTTAATTTAAAGCTATGTCCCCTCGTGTTACTCTTAAGAGCCAGCATGGATATGAACAAGTCAATTATCTCTATCAATCCTACATCATTCTGTGAGGCTATATGGATCAATCTTAGCTCGGGAAGGAATTTTGACCTTTTAGCTAAGATCAAGCATCAGATCGAGTCCAAGATGGGATGCAATGTCTTATCTTGTCAGCTTAGATCTAGTTTGTCTCTCTTGTGGGATCATGAATTGAATTCAATTTGAATTTGAGTTTTTTTTGGAACAAGCAAGGAGATGGATTAAGGGTTTGCCCGATTCACTCTGCGCACTGACTTTGTAACTTTAAGAAAAGAATAACATTTTTTTCAAATAGCTCATTTGTGTGACACATTGGACACATTTGTGTGTCACATTGTGTGACACATCTGGAACTCTGACCCCAGTTAGAGTCAGGAGATTGGAAAATAAGCCTATACTCAGTATACTTTTCACTTTTACATGTGATAAATAAATGTAAAATATGACAGAATTACAACAGCAAGACCTCAATCAGACACCAAGTAGGGAACATTTAATTCTTTAAATTAAAACCTGGTCTGGAATTATAAAAGAATGGAGCTTGGATTTATCATCACCTCCTGTTCTGGTATCCTGTGGAGATTTTACATTGTTTATACCTGACACATGGGTCAGCAACATTTATACAGTGGGCAATGAAGATGAAATTACAGTTTTGACTGTTATTACTCACCTTTTGTGATCCGGATATTGTACGTTTAATGGAGGCACGCTTCGTGGAGCCACTCATTTTCTTCAAGGAACTCATCAACATTCTAATTCTTCAGCAGCCTCCTCGACTGGCTCTCACTGAACACATGTCCCCAGAGTGGGTTCAGATCACACCTGTACTGAACCAGTGAGTGCAGGCACACAGTATAACGGGAAGAAAATAAAAAGAGATGAAAGCAGACTGACAGACAGCCACGCTAGTGTAATACAGAGAATGAATGGATCAAGGGAGCAGAGGACAATAACATCAGGCCCACTCTGCCCCCTCTATAATCAGGCTTAGAGAACAGCCTCTGAAAGCATGGAGATTTAGCAAATAGCGATTGGAGATAAATCTAGTTTGCAGGGCGGAGATTTTACACACACGCAGGAGTCAGATGGAAATAATTTATATTAACGAGAAAAGAGTGACTGAATGAAGCAGATGGTCACCATTTGTTGGAATGTAGAGTTAGTATAATGATGGAGCAAGTGTTGGGAGCTGACCAGCACCCTCCAGACTATTGCAGACTCCACAACAGAGGTGGACTTCAATGAAGAATTACAATTTACTGAACACTAATTTTAAAAATGCAGCATGTGTATTATAGGAAAAATCTTTTCCATTGATGTTGCACCCCTGTATCTGTACAATAATGGTCATTCATTCTCTGTATTACACTAGCGTGGCTGTCTGTCAGTCTGCTGTCATCTTTTAGTTTCCTCCCGTTATACTGTGTGCCTGCACCCACTGGTTCAGTACAGGTGTGATCTGAACCCACTCTAGGGACATGTGTTCAGTGAGAGCCAGTCGAGGAGGCTGCTGAAGAATTAGAATGTTGATGAGTTCCTTGAAGAAAATGAGTGGCTCCACGAAGCGTGCCTCCATTAAACATACAATATCCGGATCACAAAAGATGAGTAATAATCTCTCACTGCCTTAGACCATAAGAAATAGGAGCAGAATTAGGCCACTCAGTCTATCGAGTCTGCTCTGCCATTCAATCCTGGCTGATATTTTTCTAATCCCCATTCTCCTGACTTTTCCTCATAACCCCTGATTTATCAATCAAGAACCTATCTATCTCTGTTTTAAAGACACACAATGACCTGGCCCTCCACAACCATCTGTAGCAAAGAGTTCAACTCTTGGTTGAGTGTTTTGAAAGATCAGTAGCAGTTGTGTTGTGTGTGTGTTTTTTTTCATCCCCATCTGATAGTCTCGGCTGTAGCTTGATTGTCCCAGCACAGAAATAGGCCGTTCAGCCCATCAGGCTTCAACTAACTGGTTCCTCTGACAGTCATAGGTCCATTCAGCCCACTAAATCCATGACAGCCCGTACAAACCCACTCGTCCCATTCTCATTACTCTTTAAAATTCCAGTTTAAAACCAATATTTCAATGACCTTTCCAAAGATTTGGGGATTCTGTTGGTATAGGAGTTTGTGGCTCAGAATTCCATGCTCACACCTTGTGTGAAAGAACTGGTTCCACTCTGATTCTCTTCAATTTGATTTGATTTAATTTTATTATTGTCACATGTATTAACGTACAGCGAAAAATATTGTTTCTTTTGTACTATACAAACAAAACATATCATTCATAGAGAAGGAAACAAAAGAATGCAAAATATAGTATTACAGTCATAGCTCGGGTATAACTACCTGCAAGGTAGGCCCATTCAAAAGCAGGGAAGAAGCTGTTCTTGAGTCGGTTGGTACATGACCTCAGACTTTTGTATTTTTTTCCTGATGGAAGAAGGGAGAAGAGAGAACATCCAGGGTGTGTGGGGTCCTTAATTATCCTGGCTGCTTTGCCAAAGCAACAGGAAGCGGAGACAAAGTCAAAGGATGGGAAGCAGGTTTGAGTGATGGATTGGGCTACATTTTGTAGTTCCTTGCAGTCTTGGGCAACAAATTTCCTTAGTCTTCTGAGAAAGTAGAGGAGTTGGTGGGCTTTCTTAACTATAGTGCCAGCATGGAGGGGTACCAGGACAAGTTGTGGGTAATCTGGACATCTAAAAATTTGAAGCTCTCGAACCCTTTCTGCTTCGTTGCTATTGATGTAGACATGTTCTCCTTGATGCTTCCCAATACGGTCTCCTTCATTTTGTTGACATTGAGACAGAGATTATTGTTGTAAGTTCACCAGATTCTCTATTGTTTGAGTTCCAACCCACTACGGAGGTGTTGTCAGCAAACTTGAAAATCGAATCGGAGGAGAATTTGGCCACACGGTCATTGGTGAATAAGGAGCATAGTAGGGGGCTGAGAACATAGCCTTATAGGGCTCCGGTGTTGAGGATGATCGTGGAGAAGGTATCCTATCCTTACTGATTGTGGTCTGTGAGTTAGGAAGTCTAAAATCCAGTCACAGAGGGAGGAGCTGAGGGCCAGGCCATGGAATTTGGAGATGAGTTTTGTGGGAATAATGGTGTTGAAGGCTGAACTGTAGTCAATAAATAGAAGTCTGACATAGGTGTCCTTGTTATCTGAGTGTTCCAGAGTTGAGTGCAGGGCCAGGGAGATGGCATCTGCTGCTGATTTGTTGTGAGGTGAAAGACAAACTGTAATGGAATCAGGTAGTCCAGGGGTCTGGAATTAATTCATGGCAGCTTTTCAAAGCACTTCATAATGATGGATGTCAGAGCCCGAGATGAGGCAGAAAAGGGATCAGTTCAGGCACCTCAACTTTTTACTATGCTTATCAATAAATCAAATTTAAGAAAAGAATGTTTCTATCCAAGTTTGAAGAATAATTAGGAGGAACAGTAAGCTGCATTAGTGAAAACAGGAAGTCACAACAGGATATAAACAGAGGAAAGTAGAGGGCCAATTGGAATTTAATGTAAGGAACTACAAGTTTAGATTTGAGAAAGACAAATCATAATATTTTCTTAAAAAGGCAAATGACGAGAAATCATAGGGGAACTAATGTTGGTGAATATAAATAAGATAGTGCAGGTACAAAATGTAAACAAATACCACAGATGTTGGTCTTTATTCCAACACAATGGAATATAGAGAGAGGAAGTTAAATTTTAGTTGTGCTAAGTTCTCATTAGACCCCATCCTGAGTATTGCATTCAGATCTGGGTACTGCACCTCAAAACCAATATAGCAAGGATTCCAGGCCTGAAACAGTTAAATAACGAGGTCAGTTTGAACAAACTTGGTTTTTATTATCTTAAGTTTAAAAGATTGAGGAAGATTGAATGGAGATGTTTAAAATGATGAAGTGCTTCACTGGGGCAGATACAGAGAAATTTATTTCCTCTGGCAGAGCTCGGAACCGAGAACAAGGGAGCATCACCTTAAATTTCAAACTGGGCTTTTCAGGATTGAGATTATGAAACTTTTTCACAAAATCATTGGAGAAATCTGATATTCTATCTCCCAAAACCGTTATGGCTGCTGGTGTCAATTACAGCTGTCAAGGCTTAGATACGTGGCATTTTATTAGTTTTAGGGATATGGAACAAAAATGGAAAACTGGAAAAGCAATTCAGCTGTGATCTAATTTAGTTTTTGTAGCGATTGTGCCTTTTTCATAGGATCATAGAATCCCAACAGTGCAGAAGGAGGCCATTTGGGCCATCAAGCCTGCACGAACCACAATCCTAACGGGGCTCTATTCCTGCAACCCCACTTATTTACCTTGCTAACCCCCCTGATATGAAGGGGCAATTTATCATGGTCAATCAACCTAACCCACATATCTTTGGAGTGTGGGAGGAAACCTGAGCACCCAGAGGAAACCTACACAGACACGGGGAGAACATGCAAACTCCACAGTGAGCCAAGACTAGAATGGAACTCATGTCCCTGGCACTGTGAGGCAGTAGTGCTAACTACCGTGCCATCGTGCAACCCTTTTTGTTCAGTAAGAAGTTTCTGAAAGTGCATCATTACATATTGGTGCTGGAGTGAGCCAGAGAAAAATAACGATGCAAAAAGAGGCCATTCAGCCCATCATGTTGTTGCCAGCCACAAAAGAGAAGAAAGAAATCAGCCACTCATTTTAACTCCATTTTTCAGCACCTGATTTGGAGCCTTGCAGTATTTCAGATGTAAAAAGAATTACTCTTAAATCAATCAAGCATTTCAGCCTCAATCACCAGCTTAGACTGCGAGTTCCCACCACCCAGCCCCTGGGTAAAAAAGACCTTTCTTCCTGTCCTCTCTAATCCTTCTACCAATCACCTTCACTCCATGTCTCTTGGCAGCTAAGAGAAACAGTTCTATCCTGTTCAGTCCACCTCGGCCTCTCACAATTTTGTACTCCTCAATTAGGTTAGTCCTTGGCCTTTTCGATTCTAAGGGAAACAATCCTAGCCTATCCAACCTCCTCATAGCAACAATTTTCAAGGCCTGACAACATTCCTCTGCACTCTCTCCACAGCAATTTTGTCCTTCATGTAACATGTTGACCAAAACTATACACAATACTCTGACTGCAGCCTACAGCATTTTATACACTTCCATCATTACATTCCCAATTTTCTATTCAATCAAGGAACTCGCTTTCTTGATCACCTTGTCCATTTTGTCCTGAAGGTGGTGGACATGCACTCCAAGAATCCACACTCCCTCAAACTCTGTCAATACCTTCCCATTTATTTAGCATTCCCTTAAGCTTTGTTTGCCCTTCCCAAATGCATTACCTCAGATTTTTGATTTGATTTGTTTTATTATTGTCACCTGTATTAGCACACAGTGAAAAGTATTGTTTCTTCATTTGCCACTTCTCTGGTCATTCAACCAAACCATTACTTTCCTCAGCTCATTATTTTTAATTCAGGCTCTTATCTGAAATAAATAATAACACCCCTCAATAACAGACAGAGCAATATGTGACAATGGAACAAGCTTCCTAATATCATTCAGTATTTATATCTGTTCACATTAACATAAAGAAGCCTCCAATCAATTTCTTTAAGTGTTTGAGTTTACAATTGGAGGATTGTTAATGTTGCATTATTGGACACATTTACAGCTGTACAGATCTTCAATCTCTCAGGGAATGAAGAATGGAAGGAAAGTGGAGATAGAGCCAAGCCTAGCCATGATTGTACCCAACAATGAGCACATTCAAAGGGTTGTGTGGGCTACCTACCCTCCCCACTATCAAACATTGTTTTGCAAAATTGATTGACATTGTGTTGGTTGAGGGCTAGGTCTGATGTATTGTCTGAAAACAAGCCCCAAGTGCATGTAACTGTACTGCATATGATGTACACTTGACACAAATGGATTTAATTTGTTTCATTATTATAAAAATAACATTTAATTGATTAAATTAATCCCTTGAAAATGAGGTCATTGTGCTGATGAATATTTGAGAATGAAAGCCAGACATTTGATTTGATTCCCCAACACTCTCAGTTGTCCCAGATGGGGGGGGGGGGGGGGGGGGGGGGGGGGGCGGTTAGTTGTCCCAGTGCCAGAGGGTGGGGGGGGGGGGTGTGTTGGTTAGTTGTCCCAGTGTCAGGGAGGAGGAGGGGGGAGTGGGGCCGGGTTAGTTGTCTCGGTGCTGCAGAGCTGTAATCTCTGTCTGACAATACAATACAGATTCAGCAGAATACTGAAGAGTAAAGATGCATCAATACTTCATACATTTTCTGGTCAGATTTTAGAAACTTCTCCAGTCTGGAACGTTTTTGACCAAACTATTTATTGGTTTTGGAATTTTCTGGGTTATAGAATGTTAGTTTCTTTAATTGCAAGAATCCAAAAGGTATAAGTATTTTCCTGAAACATAAAATATCAATAAAACAATATAAAGAAATAACAAAAATGTTTTTTATTGTATAATGTACCATCCATGTTTCATGATACCATCCATCACTCCCAAAGTAAGATTAGAAAATGGTGGCAAGATACTGAGGGAATGCTTGGGTCTGGACAACTGATTGTTCCAAATGATAGATTTTCATACTGGAGTATATTATCTAATTAGGGGGAGAGTAAAATAAGAGCTTATGGTATTGGGGTAATATATTCCCATGGATGATTTTGCTAACAGGGATAAAAAGTATGGATAAATGGGTCTTTTTTTGGATTGGGAAGATGTAACGAGTGGTGTACCAAAACAGGGATCTGTGCTAGAGCCTCTACTGTTTATAAATTTATATGAATCCCTTAGAGGAAAGGATCAAACGTCTGGTTGTTAAATTTGCTGATGATACAAAGATAGATAAAAAGTAAGCTGTGAAGAGGACATAAGGAGTCTTCAAAAGGATACAGATAGTTCAAGTGAGTGGACCAAACATTGGCAGATGGAGTAAAAAATGTCAACTTATCCACATTGGCAAGAAGAATAGATAAATAGCATACTATTTAAATGGAGAAAGATTGCAAAACTCAGAGGTACAGAGGCATCTGGGTGTCCTGGTACATGTTAGTACGCAAGTGCATCAAGTGATTCAGAAGGCAAATTAATGTCATTATTTATTACACGCAGAATGGAATATTAAATCAGGAATGTTTTGCTATAGTTGTTCTTATTCAGAGTACTCGTCCAGTGTTGATCTCAGCATTTAAAAAAGGATATAAATACTTTAGAAGTAATTTAGAGGTTTATTTGACTGATACTTGGGATGAGTGAGGTAATCTTCTGAAGAGAGGCTGAACAGGCTGGGCCTGTAGTCATTGGAGTTTAGAAGATTGAGAAGTGACCTTATTAAAACATAGAAAATTCTGAGTGGTTTGACAAGGTGAACGTTGAAAGGATGATTGCCTTTTGGGGGAGAGACTAGAACTAAGGCAGATTGTTTAAAAATAAAGGGATCTCCCATTAAAGACTGAGATTAGGAGAAAATTTTTCTCTCAAATGCTTGAGAGTTTTGGAGCTCTCGTCCCTGAAGTTTATTTATTAGTGTCACAAGTAGCCTTATATTAACACTGCAATGAAGTTACTGTGAAAATTCCCTAGTTGCCACACTCCAGCACCCTGTTCGGGTACACTGAGGGAGAATTTAGCACGGCCTAACCAGCACACCTTTCAGACTCTGGGAGAAAACTGGAGCACTCAGAAAAAAACCCACACAGACGTGGGGAGACATGCAGACTCCACCCAGGCAATGACCCAAGCCGGGAATTGAACCTGGGTCCCTGGTGCTACGAGGCAGCAATGCTAACCACTGTGCAGCAAGGTCACTAAACAATTTTTAAGGTAGAGGTAAATAGATTCTTGATTAAAAAGAGTGTCAAAGCTTTTTAATATTGGGCAGAATGTAGAATTGAGCCCACAGTATTGTATTGAATGGTGAAGCAGGCCGAAGGGCCTGAATGGCCTACTCCTGCTATTAATTCATATGTTCACTGTTACAGGAAGAAAAGAATTAAACAGATGATGTGGGATGAGAGGCATGTGCGTAGCTGTGACCAGGGAGGATTGAAAGGTTGCAAAGATTGCCCTCAATCCTTCACAGTTGCTGAGAGGGAAAACAGTCAGCCTTGGTTCCTGCTCCTGATCTATATCCAGTGACCCTGATCAGAAAGCGTTGGGGGTATCAGTTGAGACAAAGTGAATGCTCCATGTTTCCTGTGGTCTAATATTATACTGATGCTGACTGTCCAGGTTCATACAGGAAGAATAGTCTCTAATGGAGTGGCATCAGGAATTGTACAACCCCATTCCAATGGGGCTCTCTATCACCAGAGAATGGGGGAAAAGGAGCAGGGAAGAAAATTTAAGATGGAAGAGGATAATTAACCCCAAGTTCATTCTGGTGTGGGGGTTTTTTTGGTTAAATGTAGACACAGAACAGATGCAAATATGAAATAATTAAAGTTGAAATTTGACGCTATGCCTCCAGCTGTTCTAGGAGTTAACTGGAGATTACAAAACCCAAGCTATTTTATTTACAATTACAATCCTTTCATTCCATCAATCCTCAATCCATCACCAACGCTGCACTAGCTCCACCTACACCTCACCAAACCCAGTGAGTGGAAGTCTATTAGAAGGAATCGAAAAGATTTTATTGGATTTTTAACCAGTAGATTGTCCAAATGAGAAGACATGTGGATTGGTCAGTGAGAATCTCTGTTCCACACTCCTGGCCAAAGCCTCACTGTCAGATTCCTACCCCTTGCTCACTGTATGACCAATAACAGAACAGATCCTGAACATTTTCACATGTGGAATCCTACTTGACCTTGTAGATAAGAGGATTGGGATAAATTTGTTTTAAGCCCCAAAATCTAATGGCATAGGACAGCTGCCGTGTGTGCACAGTGCTCCAATAACTCAGACACAGAATGGAACAGAACATAAAACCCACAATGCCTGGAGCCACACACAATCCAGACTGGTGTTACTTTGATGAAGATATCTGTTCTGAGTAGATAAATAATTTGGTTCCTGACAATCCCCACCCACCCACCCTTATCCCCATCCCAGAGTCCCATGTACCACTCCCCATCACCAATTACTGATCTGGGCTGGACACTCCAGCTGATCCAGAACTTGCCCTCACCAGCATCCATCCGACATCTGGAGGCACTGGGTAACAAAGAAAGGAGGATATGCATTTGTGTAGCACCATTCATAATCACAGCACATTCCCAAAGGACTTTACACCCAATGAAATACTTTTGAAATAAAGTTACTATTGTAATATAGGAAACTCGACTGCCAGTTTAAGCACAGCAAGATGCTACAAGCAGACACGCAATAATGATCAAATAATCTGCTTTTGGGATGTTGTTGAACAATAAAGATTGGCCAGGGCACTGGGGAAAGCCCCAGTTCTGCTTCAAATTAGCAACGTACAAACTTTTACATCCACCCAAGAGGGAACATAGATCTCAGTTAAACAACTTATCCAAAAGATAGAGCCTTTAACAATACAGTACTCCCTCAGCACTGTCCCCCTACAGTGCAGTATTCCCTCAGTACTGAACCCCAATAATGAAGCACTCCTTCTGTACTGACCATCCAACAAACTAGCCCTTCCTGTTCTGCTCTTCAAAAGTCCGGCGCTCCCTCGGCACTGGCCCTCTGACTGTGCGGCGCTCCCTTGGCACTGGCCCTCTGACAGTGCGGCGCTCCCTCGGCACTGGCCCTCTGACAGTGCCCTTAGTAGTAGACTGGGGTTTCAGTTTACATTTTGGGAGTCTCAGCAGTTAAACCAGAATCTTTCATTTTATCTGTGAGAGTGCTACCCACTGAGATTTATCATGAGATTCTTACCCCACTGAGCCGTGAGAAAATAAAGAAAAGCAGGAATCCCGGTAGATTGCATTTTCTGATTTCCAGCCTCGAAGGGATGAAAGTGCCCACCACCACCACAGGTATGAGTGTTTATTCAGCACAGAACAAAGCTATAACCCAGGGTCCTTGTGGGCTGTTCCTCCCTCACTTACTGAGCTCCCGGGAGGTTGGGGACTGAAGAAACGTGAATTGTGAAAGGAGCATTACACATGCAAGATAATAAATCTGTTCCAGCTGCCAACACAACCATTCGCAAACAGCACGTGTTCCCAAACAGTCCCTTGCAAAACATCCTGTGCACTTTTCAGCCTTCCCTATAATTTAGATTCTATTTAAATCTCTCATTAGTCTATTCAGAGATTACCAGCAAAGAACTTACCTTGTCAGATGCAGCAAGACAACAAAGGCCCCAGCTCCAAATCTTGCTGTATGGGGTTAATGAACTCTAGTCTTTAGGAGAAGTCTGTATTTTTAACACTTGTCCCTGTGAGATTCTCGTCACAACAAATTACAGAATCGCAGCCTTGGTGAATTGCAGATCCCACCTCCACTCGCTTGAAATAACTTTAAATCCTTAAGATAACAGCTGTGAATAATAGACAGAGCGTCACGATCAGAGCTGAGGGAAAATTCTTCTTCATCTAATCTCTGGTCAGATTGCAGCTTTACAACTGCAAGCTCTGATCTGGGGCTGAACAGAACAAGTGGACACCAACACTAATCTGTTCTCTTCATTATAATGTGGAGATGTCAGTGTTGGGCTGGGGTGGGCACAGTAAGAAGTCTCACAACACCAGGTTCAAATCCAACAGGTTTATTCGGTAGCACGAGCTTTCGGGGTCCCCACCCCCAAAAGCTTGTGGCTTTACTATTAAATAAACTGGTTGGACTTTAATCTGGTATTGTGAGACTTCTTGCTCTCTTCACTATAAACAGAAGAGTTAAAATAATACCATCTTCTTTCTTCCTGTTTGATTTCATCTCCTGCTCTCTTGACATTTTCCCACCTTGTCTCTCAGGAATGCCAATTTGCTGAGCTTTGGATTCCCAGCCGTTGGATTCACATTCATACCACACATCCGCCACCATTCCTCAAATCTAAATCTAATTTCTTTTTATTATCCAGTCACAGGATATGGGCATCACTGGCTGGCTAGCATTTATTACCCATCCCTAGTTGCCCCTCAAAGTGAGCAGCCTTCTTGAATCACTGCAGTCTGTGTGCCACAGATTGCCCTACAACACCATTAGGGAGGGAATTCCAGGATTTTGACCCAGCGACTGCGAAGGGACAGCGATGATATTCCCGAGTCAGAAACTTGCTGGCTTGGAGGGGTGGTGTTCCCATGTATCTGCTGCCCTTGTCCTATTGAGTGTCGGAGGCAGCCTCAAACATCTGCTCATTTGATGTTCACAAAGTAGGCAAGCCAGTCTCAGGATTTGAAAAGATTACATTTTGAATGTGGACCCTTCAAAACTGAAGCTGAAAGAGGAAGACAGATTTTACTCAGGTTTGAAAAAGAGAAAGCCAGGAAGGATAGAGTTAAAAGATTAATCAATTTGGCAGAGAGTATTAATGGGTTAAATAAACAGCTGAATTGACCATTGTTGACACAAGAACAAAAAATGTTGGAAAAACTCAGCAGGACTGGCAGCATGTATGGAGAGAGAAATTTTGAGAGAGTTGACTTCCTCAGAGCTAAAGAGAGGAGTGATGGATTATATATCATATAAAAAGGAATTTATTGGCTGGAATAAAGTAAAAGGTCAGCGATTGGAGGGAGCTAGGAGAGATTGCAACAAAGGTGTATAGGTCATGGATGCTATTATTGAGTTTTACTAGGAGTTAAAAGGAGTTCCTCTGCATAAAGTTTAGGTCGATAATCTCCAGCTGCGACAAAGCGGCTGCTTTGTCCTCGATCTTGAGCTTTGAGTGTCGTTTGAGCACAGCTCCAACAAGTAAGTAAAGAGTATTAAATTGCCCATGTGACTTCTATCTGATAAGATGGTGGACAGACTTCAGGGAAACAGGAAATTTGATGATCAGCCATAGTCACAATGAATGGCAGAACAGACTCAAAGGGCTGAATGGCCGACTCAAGCTTCTAGTTTCTACGTTCATCCATGATCATCCTCAACACCGGTGAGTTATTCACTGCAGATTTCCACAGCCTCTGATCTGCTCTGGTAGCCACAGTATTTATACGGCTTGTCCAGTTCAGTTTGTGGTCAATGGTAATCCCCAGGATGTTAATAGTGGGGGATTCACAATACAATATCATTGGATGTCATGGGGAAACAGTTTGATTCTCTCTTGTTGGAGATGGCCATTAGGGTTAGTCATGGTGGTCTCTAGGTGATACAAATGTTTCCTATCACTTATTAATCTGAATGTTGTTTAGGTTTTGCTGCATATCGATATGGACTGCCTCACTATCTGAGCAATTACAAATAGTATTGTACATTGTGCAATTATCAGTGTATATCTCGATACACAATCCACGTCCAGTACCAAAGAGAAGCCAGATAGCGTACCTTACTGATTATCATCTGGTGGCTCTGACATTCATCATTACAAAGTACTTCGAAAGGTTAGTCATGGTACTAATCAATTCCTGCCTCCCCGACTGCCTGCATCCACTACGGTTCACCTATCACTGCAACAGGTCCACAGGAGATGCCATCTCCCTGGCCCTGCACTCAACCCTGCAACCCTCAGATAGCAAAGACATCTATGTCAGAGTCCTATTTATTAACAATACTAATATTCAACACCATTATTCCTACAAAACTCATCCCCAAACTCTGTGGCCTAGGGCTCAGCTCCTCCCTCTGCAATTGAATCCTGAACTTCCTAAGCTACCGACCACAGTCCTGAGGATAGGGAAGAACCATGATCATCCTCAACACCGGTGCTCTGCGAAGCCACATCCGAAACTGCCTCATTGCTGTGTAGGTGCTGCACGGTGGCACTATCAATGGCACATTCCATCACTTTACTGGTGGCCAAGAATAAACCCATGGGGCAATGATTGGCCAGTCTGGATTGTTTGTGCTTTTGTGGACAGGCTACAACTGGGCAATTTTCCACATTATTAGATAAAGGCCAGTAGAAGTTTTGAAATATTTCAATTCGGGGCACAGGTGGGTTATCAGGCCCATAGACTTTGCAACATCCAGGCCCTTCAGCTGTTTCTTGATGTTTATACATTCTTTTATATAACGTGCACATTGCTGGAAAGGCCATCATTTGTTGTCCCTGAACTGAATGCTTGCTCATTGTCACCACATTGCTGTGGGTCTAGAGACACGTGTAGGCCAGAGTGGGTAAGGACGGCACATTTCCTTCCCTCAGGGATATTCATGAACCAGGTTAGTTTTTACAACAATTAACAATGGTTCCACATTCATCATTACTGCGACTAGCTTTCAATTCCAGATTTGACACATGTCCCCGAGCATTAATTTGACCCTGTAGATTATCAGTTTGGAGACATTATCACGATATCAACATCCTCCTCTCAATACTATTTTCCCCCTAATTCTTACATGGACTAAATTGAACAGGTTGGAGACCGGCTTCCGGGTTGCATGTTGTCAGAGTGATTAGTACTGCTGCTTTAAGCTCTAAGGACCTGGGTTCAATTCCCAGCTTGGGTGACTGTGTGTGTGGAGTTTGCACATTCTCCCTATGTCTGTGTGGGTTTCCTTGGGATGCTCCAGTTTCCTCCCACAGTCCAAAGATTTTTTGGGTTAGATGCTTTGTCCTGTGATGCACAGATTAGAGGGACTAGTGGGGTAAATATGTGGGGTTACGGGGATAGGACCTGGATGGGATTGTTGTTAGTACAGACTCAATGGGCCGAATGGTTTCCGTTTTAAAAGTTTATTTATTAGTCGCAAGTAAGGCTTACATTCACACTGCAATGAAGTCACTTACATTAAACTACAATAAAATCACTGTAAAATTCCCCTGGTTGCCATACTCTGATGTCTTTTTGGGTCACTGCACCTAACCAGCGCATCTTTCAGACTGTGGGAGGAAATCAGAGCACCCGGAGAAACACTCGGGGATTTGACATGGGGAGAACGTGCAAACTCCACACAGACAGTGACCCAAGCCAGGGATCAAACCCAGGTCCCTGGCTTTGTGAGGCAGCAGTGCTAACCACTGTGCCACCCCACAGTAGGGATTCTGTGAGGGAGGGGAACTTCAGGGAGAGATGGAGGTGAATCATCCACTCAGTACTTCTGGCTGAACATGATTGTGTATGTTAAGTCTTGTCTTTGCATCATTGAGGATGGGATAATTGTGGAGCCTTCTCTTCTAGTTAGCTGTTTAACTGGCCATCATCATTCATGACTGATTCTTGTTGGATTGCAGAGCTTTGGACCTGATCCATTGGTTGTGGGATCGCTTGGCTCTGTGTAATGCATACTGCTTCCGCTGGTTGACACACAAGTAATCCTGTGTTGTAGTTTCATCAAGTTGACAGCTCATTTTTAGCTATGCCTGGAACTAGAATGACAAATGAGAAAAAACCTCAAACCGCCCACACAGAGCAACACCCGAGAAGCTGAAAACTCAATTTATTCAGAGTGTGGGTTGTGGCGTGGGTGTTGCCATGGCAATTGATGCCAGTTACTGTGATCGGTGTAACCAGAGTTGGAGAAAATGTGACAAGAACAAACACTCAGTGTGCATACTGGGAGTGTTAACACACACCAGCTAACACAATACTCTCAACACCTCAGAGTGAGAGAAACACATATTGATTTCAAGACACTGTGCGATGGATTGAGCACAGTAAGAAGTCTCACAACACCAGGTTAAAGTCCGACAGGTTTATTTGGTAGCAAAAGCCATAATTGGTTTGTTCTACCGGATAACCCTGTTGGACTTTAACCTGGTGTTGACAGACTCCTTACTGTGCCCACCCCAGTCTAACGCCGGAATCTCCACATCATGACAGATTGAGGGCAGGGGACAGGATCCAGGGCAGGCTTCCAAGGGCACACCATGTCCAAAATGAGATGGTAATCAGGACATAGGGGCAAGACCAAGTTTGGTTTTAAAAACATATGGAGACAGGGAAGGTGAGGGATTAAGGGGTTCTGTGGTTTTAAGACTCTGGGTGAAAAAACAAAGTGGGGACTTGTGTTTTGAGAAACACAACTACAAATAACTGTTTCAGCTCACTCGTTATGTGATGATGCAGCCTCTCACTCAAAAACAATGGGTTGCTGAACTCTTGTGCATTCACTGGCCGGTGCACAGTGGCTTCTCTGCAGACTCCTCCTGTTGTAGGGCCAAATCCAAGGGCTTTGGGGCTGGAGTCTCTGCTGGAGCTGTAGTTGACTGGTGTGAAACTATTGATGGACAAACATGAGACAGAATACAAGGCAAGGCCCAAAATAATCACTGCTGTCAGTCATTTTTAACTAAGGATCTGCACTTAAGTTAGTAATTGAGGCAAACCCACTGAATCTAGGCTATAAGGCCCAGGAAGAATTACAGATAATTCCATACACACAACTAGCCTGCAAATAGATAACACTGAGAACAGGGCTCATGACTCAAACATGGCATCCCAAAGCAGAAATTTATACATTAAGAACAGGATAGGAGTCAGAGCTGGATTTGGGAGGATCATCTTGAAATGCCTGGAACGATTGGAGTAGGAGCACTGGGTGGATGAGCAACAGACAGTAACTACAGGTTGTCACAAGATGGCAGCAATGAGCCAGATTCTCCATTAGTTAATTAAGAAACACTGCACTCTCCTGACCCAGGGAGCAGCTTAACACAGAGACAACAACAACCTGCATTTATATAGCATCTTTAACAGAGTAAATCACTTCATAGAAATATCATCAAACAAGATCCAACATTGGGTACATCAGGAAATGTTAGGTGAACAAGGAGTTCAGGAGTCAGGAGGTAATGCTGCAGCTTTATAGGACCCTTGTCAGACCACACTTGGAGGACTGTGCGCAGTTCTGGTCACCTCACTATAAGAAGGACGTGGAAGCTATTGAAAGGGTGCAGAGGAGATTTACAAGGATGTTGCCTGGATTGGGAGGCAGGCCTTATGAAGACAGGGTGAGGGAGCTGGGACTGTTCTCCCTGGAGAGACGAAGGTTGAGAGGCGACCTGATAGAGGTTTACAAGATGTTGAGAGGAATAGATAGGGTGGAGTCTCAGAGACTATTTCCCAGGGCTGAAAAGGTCGCGACGAGAGGGCACAGATTTAAGTGCAGGGAAGCAAGTACAGAGGGGATGCTAGGGGAAAGTTTTTCACTCAGAGGGTGGTGAGTGAATGGAATCGGCTGCTGTCAGTGGTGGTCGAGGCGAACTCTCTGGGGTCTTTTAAAAGACTTCTGGATGAGTATATGGGATCCAATGGGATTGGGGGTTATAGATAGGTCTATGGCTGGGTAGGTTTTGATGTGTTCGGCACAACCTGTGGGCCGAAGGGCCTGTTTGTGCTGTAGTGTTCTATGTTCCTTGTTTAACAAAGAAATATACAGCACAGGAACAGGACCTTTGCCCCACCAAGTCTATGCTGACACAGATACCTCTCTAATCTTATATTTTCTTGCCTCTGTGTGATCCATATCTCTCTATTCCCTGCCTGTAACTATCCAGGTGCCTCACGAACATTGTTATAGAATCTGTTTCTACCACCACCTCCAGCAGCGCGTTCCAGGCATTCAGCACCCTCTGTGTGAAAAACTTGCCCCTTACATCTCTTTCAAACATTCCCGCTCTCACTTTCAACCTATACCCCTGATTAACTGACCTTTCAATCCTGGGAAAAAGATTCTGCCTATCGACTCTATCCAAATCTTGTCATAATCTTGTAATCTCTACCAGGTTCCCCCTCATCCTCTGATGTTCCAGTGAAAACAATCCAAGTTTGTTCAACCTTTCTTCATAGTCCATTTCCTCCAAACCATGCAAAACCCTGATAAATCTCTCTGCACCTTTTCCAATGCATCAACATCCTTCCGGTAGTGTAGCGACCAGAATTGTACACAATACTCTAAATGCAGCCTAATCAATGTTTCTTACAGCTGTAACATGATTTTCCTATACTCAACACCCTGACTGATGAAGACCAGCATGCCTTACACCTTCTTGACCACGTTGTCCACCTGAGTTGTCACCTTTAGGGAACTGTAGATCTGCACGCCTAGATCCCTCTGTATGCTAATATTTCTAAGGGATTTACCATTTACTCTGTACTTTCTTTCTGCTGCAGACCTTCCAAATCACCATCTCACATTTGTCCAGGTTAAATTCCCTGTCCTCTTATCGCCCAGGTCTCCAGCTGATTTATATCCTTCTGCATCCTCTGACAATCCTCCTCGCATTTCGCTACTCCCCCAATTTTTGTATCACCTGCAAATTTACTAATCAGACTACTTATATTTTCATCCATCATTTATATATATTACAGACAACAGAGGCCCAGCACTGATCCTTGTGGAACACTGCTTGTCACAGACCTCCAATTAGAAAAGTATCCTTCCATTGCTACTTTCTACACCCAATAAGGAATCTCACAACACCTGGTTAAAGTCCAATAGCTACCAAATAAACCTGTTGGAATTGAACCTGGTGTTGTGAGACTTCTTATTGTGCCCACCTCAGTCCAACGCCAGCATCCCTACATCATCTTCTATGCCTAAGCCAGTTTTGCATTTTGTATCCAATTTACCAGCTAAGGTTTTGAGCAGTGAACTCAAAGGGGAAGAGAGGGAATTTCAGACACCAGGTAGCTGAAAAGTGTGGCCACCAATCAACTGATTAAAATTAGGGATGTGCAAGGATTGGAGGAGCACAAAGACCCAAGAGGCTGTAGTAGTGTACACAGATTGGGAAGGAAGGCCTATGGAAGGATTAGGGGATGATGGAGATTGTGTGGGGAGGACGAGGACGAGGACGAGATTAACCGGGTCTTTGTGCTTGTTAGGATAAGGACAGCAGAGTTAGGATGAGTTAATGAGGTGGTTGGAGGAAGACGATGCAGAGACATTAAAAGAAAGGGTGAAGTTTCCAGCAGTGGATGAGCTGAGACGGGCTACAGTCAGACTGGTGTGTGTGTGTGTGTGTGTGTGTGTGTGTGTGTTGGGTCAGGTGCTCTGTTTTGTATTAGGTGTTGTACCCTGGTTCAGGCTGACGTGTAGTGTGTGTGCGTGTGTTCCCGGGTCAGGCTTGCGGTGTGTGTGTGTGTTTGTGGTGTCCCATGGGTCCAGTGACTGCTGTGTGCGTGTGTGTGTCCCCCTGGGTCAGGCTGCTGTGTGCGTGTGTGTCCCTGGATCAGGCTGCTCTATGTGTGTGTGTGTGTCTGTCTGTCTGTCTGTCTCTCTCTCTTTCTCTCTCCCTGGGTGTGCTGGAGTTCATGCTGCTTTCTAGCTCTCTGTCTCTGGGATGTTTTGGTGCTAATCGCGTGTATCTGTGCTGTTGCACAAAGCCCCAGTGACGCAGGAACGCTATAAATATCCCAGAACGAAATGTTCTCACATCAGCAGAAAGGGTCAGAAAAGGGCGAGTACAAACAATGCAGCTGACAGAAAAACAGTCTGAGCAGGAAGAGGAGATGCAGAGACGGCCTGTAACCACAGCTAGTCCCTGCCCTGTAAGAACTCTGCTGTTAGCCTCTCCCTCCCTCACAAACCCCAGCTCTACTGAGTTTCCTCATTCACTCAAACCCACATTGCTGCCCGTGGGGCTGAGGAACAGCCTTTTCATAAATACACTCACCCTGAGGCACTCCACATGCTATGCCTCACACAAACAAGAGGCCCTCACTCTGGCTATTCCACCGTGGAAGGCATCACCACCTCTTTCCCCCACTGAGCCGCACACACATCCACAGGATAACTAATGTAAAAACACCTAGACAAAGCACTCAAAAGGGACTGTCCGATGCTGGCAGACCTCTGACCCAATGATATGTATCCTTTGACCAGTGCTGAGGAAAGGAAGATTTAAAGTTGCACAGAATTCATTAGGGGAGAGTACAAACCAGCTCAACCTTCAAATCTTACACTGCTTCCAGGCTGCTGAAGACATATTTCTGTGGGATTTCCCCAGTGAGCCATTTTTTTTCAATTAAGTTCATCCAGTTAAGTAACCATGATGCAAGACAGGACAGGACCTTGTGGCAACTCATAGAATCTTAAAAATCAACAGGGTTAGACAGGGTAGATTCAGATGGAATGTTGCCAATAATGGGGTGGGGGGGTGGGGGGGGGGGGGGGGGGGTGGGGTGGGGGGGTGGGGGGTGGGGGGGGTGGGGGGGGGGGGGGGGGTGGGGGGGGGGGGTGGGGGGGGGGGGTGGGGGGTGGGTGGGGGGGGGGGTGGGGGGGTGGGTGGGGAGGGGGGGGGGGGAGTCCAGAATTAGGGGTCATAGTTTGAAGATAAGTGGGTACACCTTTTACCTTTTAGAACAAAGGTGAGGAGAAATTTCTTCACCCAGAGGGTGCTGAATGTATGAAATTCACTCACAAAGAAAGTAGCTGAGGCCAAAACGTGGTGGATTTCAGGAAGAAATTAGAAATAGCTCTTGGGGCTAAAGGAGTATGGGGGGGGGGGGGGCAGAAATCAGGATATTAAATTTGATGATCAGCCATAATCATAATGAATGGAGGAGCAGGCTGGAAGGGCTGAATGACCTCCTCCTGCTCCTAGTTTCTATGTCTCTATCTTTGTCCATTTAGAATTTGAAAATAATGTAATTTCTGTTACAATTGATGTAATGCCACTGAGTTAAGAAACATCTCAAAGTGCTTCACAGAAGCATTATAAAGTAAATATGACATCAAGCCACAATAGAGATATTAGGTCATTGCTCACCTGAACATAAGAATTAGGAACAGGCCATTCACACACTCAAACCTGCACCACAATCATTGCCGTCCTGGCTGATCTGATATGGCCTTAACTCCCATTTCCATATTAATCCTCGACTCCCTCATCAATCAAAAATCTGCCTAACTCAGCCTTGAATAAGCTCAACGAACCAGCCTCTGCTGCTTGCTGGGAAGAGAATTCCAGATGTTAACGACCTTCTGCTAGTAGAGATTCCTTATTCCCATCTTAAAATAGGAAATCCCTTATTTTGAAACTTTTCCTCATAGTTCCAGATTCTCTCATGAAGGGAAACATTGTCTCGCATCTGTCAAGTCTCCTCAGGGTCTTGTATTTTCAATAAGGTCACCTCTCATTCTTAGAAATTCCAATGCCTAGGTCAACCATGATCACAATCATCTAGAAAGACAAGGGCAGCAGATACATGGAATCACCATTGCCCAAAGGTCCTACTGCAAACTACTCACCATCTGGACTCAGAAATATGTGTCACTCAAAATCCCAGTCTACCTACATCACATGAACTGCAGCAATTCAAGAATTCAGCTCACCACTTTCTTCTCACAGGCAATTGTTAAATATTAGCCTATCCAACAAAGCTTACGTCCCTTGAGTGAATATAAAAACCTTCCTCATTAAAAAGCCCCTCATTTGATAAATCAGCCCAGTGAACCATTTCCAATACAAGTCTGTCCCTCCTTCAGTAAGGTGACCAAAGTTGCACAAATTTCTCTATGTGTAGTCTTGACAATGCCCATATAGTTGCAACAAGATCTCCTATTTTTAACTATATGCATCTTGCAATAAGGGTCAACATTCAATTTGCCTAATTGTTTGCTTTGGCTGCATATTGATTTTTCGTGATTCATACACAAGGACACCCAGGTCCCTCTGTACCACAGCAATCTGCAGTCTCTCTCCATTACATTTACTAGTTCCTTTTAATCCATCCGGCTTGTTACATCCTCAGAGAACTCTAATAAATTTGTCAAACACAATTCACAAAACCATGTTGACTGCCCCACTGCATAATGATTTTCTAAATATCCTGCCACTGTTGCTATACCAATGGATCTTAGCATTTTCCCAACAATAGACATTGGACTAAGTGGCCTATACTTTCTTATTTTCTGTCTCTCTGATTTCATGAACAGAGGTGTTACATTCGCAGTTTTCATAATCACCGGAATCTTTCCAAAATCGAGAAAATATTGGAAGGCTACAACCAATACATCCATCTTCTCTGCTACCTTTTTTTTTAAGTCCCCTTAGTATGTCCATTACTTTTTCTCTAGTGGTAGCGAATGTTCCAAATCCCTCCTTCCCTTTTGCAGTAGGTGTTATTGGATACCTTAACAGAGGAAGAAAGGTTTAGAGGTGTCGGGAGGGTATTCCAGATCTTGAGAACGAGGCAACTGAATACAAGGCTAGAACAATTAAAATTGGGGATGTTCAAGAGGCCAGAAGTAGCTGGACAACAGTGGAGAGGCAGAGGAGGATGGTGTGGTCAACCATGTCAAAGGCCAGTGATTGAAATTGAAAGGACCAGTAGGAATACCGTGTCAGTCACATGGGGTGTTGTGATTTTTACAAGACAAGATTTTTACAAGATTTTTATAAGAGGGACACATTTGTCTGAGTCAGACGCTGGTAATTATCGGCTGGTTAGTCTTACTTCAGTGGTTGGTAAGTTAATGGAAAAGGTCCTGAGGGATAGGATTTATGATCATGTGGAAGGATGCAGCTTAATCCAGGATAGTCAGTATGAATTCGTGAAGGGCAAGTCTTGCTTCACAAATTTGATTGAATTCTTTGAGGAGGTAACTAAGGGTGTAGATGAAGGTTGATGGATACATGGATTTTAGTAAAGCGTTTGATAAGGTTCCGCATGGTAAGTTCATGAAGAAAATAAACAGATGTGGGATAGAAGGAAATTTGGCAAATTGGATAAGTAATTGGCTGTATCATAGAAGATAGAGGATGGTGGTGGAAGGGAAATTTTCAGGCTGGAGACAAGTTACCAGCGGTGTACCGATGGGTCCTCTGCTATTTGTGATTTTTATCAATGGTTTGGAAGAGGGGGTTGGAGGGTGGGTTAGTAAATTTGCTGATGACACCAAGATTGGTGGAGTAGTGGACGAGGTGGAGGGCTCTTGTAGGCTGCAAAGGGACACTGATAGGATGCAGAGCTGGGCAGAAAATTGGCAGATGGAGTTTAACCCTGATAAATGTGAGGTGATTCATTTTGGTAGGACAAATTTGAATGTGGATTACAGGTCGATGTTAGGGTTCTGAGGAACGTGGAGGAAGAAAGAGATCATGGGGTTCTTGTGAATAGAGCCGTGAAGAAGGCTTACAGCGTGTTAGCATTTATTAACAGGGGGTTTGAGTTTAAGAGCCGTGGGGATGTGCTGCAACTATACCGGACATTGGCGAGACCACATTTGGAATATTGTGTTCGGTTCTGGTCACCTCATAAGAAGGATGTAGAAGCATTGGAGTGAGTGCAAAGGAGATTTATCAGAATACTGCCTGGTTTGGATGGTATGTCTTATGAGAAAAGATTGAGGGAGCTGGGGCTTTTCTCTTTAGAGTGGAGGAGGATAAAAGGCGACTTGAGTGTTTTATAAGATGATGAGGGGGATAGATAGAGTGGATGAGTAGAGACTATCCCCTCGGATGGATGTTGCTGTTACTAGGGGGCAAAACTATAAGGTTCATGGTGGGAGATATGAGAGAGATGTCCAAGGTAGGCTCTTCACTCAGAGGTTACTCAGGTTGGGGTGTGGAATGAACTGTCTGCTGTGATAGTGGAGACGGATACTTTAGAAACTTTCAAGCAGTTATTGGATGAGCACATGGAGCACTCCAGAATGATAGGGAGTAGGATAGCTTGATCTTGGTTTTGGACAAAGCTCAGCACAACATCGAGGGCTGAAAGGCCTGTACCGTTCTATGTTCCAGAGACTTGAGCACAAAATCTAGACTGACACTCCAGTGGAAGACTGTGGGAATGCTGCAGTCTTAGGGCTTTTGTCTTTCAGATTTGAAGAGTGTGGGCGTTCTAGCCAATACTGAACAAACATTACCAAACAGATTATCTCACCATCATCGCATTACTGTACGTGGGAGATTGCTGTCTGCAAATCAGATGCCACGTTCCCTACATTGTACATTTCCACATTCCCTACATTGAAGTACTTTTGATGTACACTTCAAAAGTACTTCACCAGCTCCAAAGCACTTTGGGATGCCCTGAGTGTGAAAAGTTAACATACACAAGCCATTCTTTAACATTGAAGGCCTGTGAAATACAGGCAGAGAAGTTGACAATCACACATTGTATTAAACCTCTAGATTTTCAACATTGCTGAAGGAAATTGCATTTGAATTTCACCTGGTGATAAAGACTTTAGTTACTGCAGCAGCTGTTTTTAAGCAGGGCTCCTCTCAGATCATTTCTCATCCTTATCCCTAGTCACAGCTCCACAGCACCAAAATGTCTGCAAAGGAACAAGAAGATTATCCATTCCCTTGTTCTATCATTTTATTTGATCAGTGTCTCAGCTTCACTTATTCTTTAATAAACTTAGTTAACAAATGCATCATTGGTTTTTTTGGTGTAGATTTTCATGATCATTTGTGCTTCCTGACATTACCCCTGGATGGTTTGCCTTGAATTTTTTGATCGTGCCCCTTTTTCTGAACACCTCACCTGAGAAATTATTTTTATTGACTCCATCAGATCCTATAGTCATTTTAACACATTGATTAGATCATTCCCTTTAAACTTCCAAATTCAAAGAAATACCAGTCAGAGAATTGTAGAATCCTACAGAACAGAAGGTGGCCATTCGGCCCATCGAGTCTGCACTGACCACAATCCCACACAGGCTCCATCCTCGTTACCCTAGCTAGTGCTCCTGACACTAAGGCACAATTTAGCATGGCCAATCTACCTAGCCCACACATCTTTGGAGTGTGGGAAGAAACCAGAGCACTCGGAGAAAACCCATGCAAACATGGGGAAAATGAGCAAACTTCACAGAGTCAGTGACCCAAGCCGGGAATTGAATCCGGGTCCCTGGTGCTGTAAGGCAGCAGTGCTAACCACCGTGCCACCACGCTGCCCACGTGTTTATGCAACTTACTCTCAGACATGTAAATTGTTATTGTAAATATCTGTCATAACAGTAGGCATATTTTTTCCAGGAATGCATATAATTCAGTGGTCTATTAATACAACTCCTTGTTATCATTCATCTTCTATTTGCTTTTTGTTAACTGTAGTAAAAGAAAGGAAGGTTGTTTCCATTCTTCTCCTGCCTTCCTGGTGTCTGAATCAGGGACCAAGAGTTGCAGAGGTTCACTTTCTCAATGTTCCTGCTTCCCACTTGCCCATTTCTGCTTTCCCTCATTATAAAGAAAAACAAGAAAGATTTGTAACAGAAGAGTTGTGCAGAATCCATAGGTTCATCTCCAGGGCTATGTAGGTTTCTCAGATTCATCCACATTTCTATGTAGCTCTTACAAATTATTTGAGTGTCTCCTCCAAGCAGGTTCTCTCCACTGGTACAGCTCAAGCTCCCTAAGGAGCAAGCTGGTTTTAGACTTAGTAGGAGCTATGTAGACCAAGCAATCTCATTTCCCACCAGCATTGAGACTCTCAATGTGTGTTCAGGATTGACCTTTCCTCAGTGTATCTTGCTGTGTGGTGACATGGTTTTCTACTGAAAGCTGCCAGATCTCTCCAGTGTCAGGCTGCAATACGTGTCCTTCTTTCTGTACTTGGCAACGGAAGGCTGGTCGGCATGGATGAGTTGGGTTGAAGGGCCTATTTTCATGCTCTATATATCTACGACTATAGGTTTTCACTCAGAGACCAAACAAGTTCCACAAGGGCTTAGAATACTGGACTTCCACAAAGCTGTGTGTGAATGATATGCCTCTCACTGCTTACGTTTGCCTATGTAGTTGATCTGACCATTGCAAGACGGGCAACTCCAAGCCTTGAGGATCTCAACAGCACCTCATCCCAGGAGGTGAAGGGACAATATTTTAACTACCGGTATCTCCAAATCCAGCTAAGATCACATCATTGCTTTCCATCTTAGCAACTGACTGGCCTACAGCAAACTCCAGGTTTCCTTTTGTGGAAGATCAATCCACATCCCAAATACCTCAGAGTCACTCTGGCAACATGGACAAGTTGGGCCAAAGGGCTTGTTTCTATGATGTAAAATTCTATGACTTCAGTGGGTTAGGGAATGAGCTGATATGTGACCTAGAAAATGAACAGAATATCACTGAACATTTTGTTAAGCTACCGGAGGCAGATTCCACAATGACGCAAAGACAGGCAGATTAGTTTGTTGCTTTTAAATGACATTTTATCTAAAACTTTGCCCCAAAGTTTGCTGAGAGGGGTCCTGGCTGAAATATTGAATATTTGTTGGACCCATTGGGTAGGACAGGGTTAAGGGATAAACCAGGCTCCTCTACCTCCACATTGTCTCACCATCAGGTAAACAAACTGAAAGCGAGTAACATGGGTGAGAATTTAAAAAAGAGGGAACATGTTGTCACGAGAGAGCTGGCGTGTGACAGGATGATTAAACTTGCCCTGCCCAGTGATGCAGTTAACGATATGGGACATGCCCCAAACCTACTCTGTGACATGCTATCCCCCCCCCCCCTCGCCAAACGGGGTAACACAACCAATGGATGTGGAGCCTCTGGCAGTGACGGTCACATCCCGCCCATAACCTGAGACTCAAACTGTAATAAGACAGATCATATTTATAGATACAATGAGACAAAGACTGGCAAATTAGTTTGTTGGGGTTTTTTTTCCATGGTATTTTGTATAAAACTTTGCTCTAAATTTGCTGGCAGGGGGATTGGAATCGGAGTAGGCGGATTGTGCAGATAGTTTTATTCTCGGTATATTTCCTGGAGTCTGGGCGTGTTCACTGGCACCAAACAAAGGGGCTGGCTGCAGCTGGAGAGGGAAAAGCTTTCATTTCTTGTCGCTGCTTTTTCTGACGAATGGCGAATGCAGCTTTCGATCGTTTCGCCGCCGAGTGCCTGGTCTCCATGTCCCGGACTGCAGTGGTTCACAGCCCCGGGCAAACAGCCAGTGCTCTCGGACAGGTTCAGGACAAAGGCAGCCCCGGCTCCGGCTTGCTGCTGCTGCTCCCCGGGCTCCCGGCTGATGGCAGCCCGCAGGAGGTGCCGGGGAGCCCGGCCACACCTTCCCCCAGAGAGGCGGGCAGGCAGAGAGGCCGGAGAGCCAGAGGTAGGAATGGGCAGGAGCGGCGGCCCAGGAAACACCACTGTCACTACCCGGGCTGTCAGAAGATCTACGGCAAGTCCTCGCACCTGAAGGCTCACCTCCGGACTCACACAGGTGAGTGGGCACAGGTAACCGGGAAAGGCTCTGAACCAGCCACTGGCATCACACACAGCCCTGGGGTAGCTGGGTTCAAATTACCCCCAAAATACTCCCCTCCCCCCAAACCAATAACACTGGGAGTGACAGAGTAAATCCGAGCAAAACTGACCAGCCCAATGTCAATACAGGGGATACTGACCACCCCCACCCCCCAATCCCAGGGATACTGACCAGCCCAATGTTAATACAGGGGATACTGACCACCCCCACCCCCCCAGTCCCAGGGATACTGACCAGCCCAATGTCAATACAGGGGATAGATCACACCCACACCCCAATCCTGGGGATACTGAACACCCCCCCTCATCCCGGGGAACGCTGAGCCCCCCAAATCTCAGGGATGCTGACCCCGCCCCATCCAGCAGACGATGTCCCCCTCCAAATCCTGGGGACACTGAGGGACACTGATTTCCCATTCTGGGGACCCCCCCCCTGCACCGAGGGGACACTGGCTCCCTTCCCTCTCACTCTGGGACGCTGACCCCCCCACCCCCACCCCAGGGGCAATGACCCCATGTTCCGCCTCCCCAAAGGAACACTAATTCCCTTCAACCCCCAACCCTGAGGATACTGACTCCGCCCCCCTGAGATACTGACTCCCCCCTCCCCCACCGCAGGGACACTGACTCCCCTCTCTTCCCCAAACCAGAGACGTTGACCCCCATATCTCCCCCACTCCACCCTGGGGATACTTACCCCAATCCCAGAACATTGGCTTATTATTTTACAGAAATATGGAGTAGAATTGTAAACAAACGTGTTTTTGGAAAGGCAGAATTGTATGTATTAGAAATACAATTGCGTTCATTCACTGGCATTGAGTTTATAAATGACAGTTTAAAGTATAAGCAATTTAAAAGTATTATTGAGCACTGTATTTGAGAAACTCAAAGTAAATATGTCAGGAACCACTGACAATTGTCTGACTCAACATGTTAATTCCACCCTAGCTTCCCTTTCTCTCTCACCCACACACTCCTCCACCTCCTTCCAACCCTTCCCCACATCCCTTCCCCTCTCCTCTCTCTCTCCCCCTTACCCTTCTCCCTTCCTCTATGTCCCTCCCTTCTCCCTATTTCTCTACACTCTCCCTCCTCCCTAGCCCACCACTCTTTTCTCCCCTCTCTTTATCTTTTGTTTCCCCTGCTCTCTCTCTCTCTTTTCTCTATCTAACCTTCGATCTTTCCCATCTCCTCCTTCCTCTCTCTTCCCCTCCAACTTCCTCCTTGCTCTCCCTCCTTCCCCGCCTCTTTCCGTTAGGTCACTGGCTGGCCTACAGTACCCAACTGAAGTGGTTTCTGACACTCGGATGTCATCTACATGCAGTCTGTATGGCGATTGGAGTAAATACAAACACTCTCTCTCTCTCTCTATATATATATATATTTATATACACACTATATATATATCTATATATCAATTAAAGAAATGCTAAATAAAGACTTTAGTTTGGAACAAAAGCATTTGAGAAATCTAAATCATTTCAGAAGCTGCTTCTGGTTTTGTTGATTTAACAGGTTGTAGGTTAGAGAGAAGGTGCGAGGAATGCATCAAACACTCATGTTTAACAGTGCTTCAAAAATAAGATATGGTTAACCCTTAGGTTACCAGTTTACAAAACGTTAACAAGTTCGAGGAATTTTATTGGATTGATCTCTCAGTACATCCTCAACTCTGCCTACTTCCCAAGATAGTGTTAAATGTTTCTGGGAAGCTCTTTTATCTCTAAGTTTAAGATGATTCCCTATAAACTCTCAGACCTTGTGAAGTTTTAAATGCCTCTCCCAGTCTCAGAGTACTGTTTAACACACTGTCTCATGCAAGCCATTCCTTGGACCAAAACTGTCCACTTAATGGCAACCCATTCACCACCTTGAACATTAACTCCCTCCACTGCAGGCACAGAGTGGGAGCAGTGTGTACAGCAGCAACTCTCCAATCCCGGACCTGTACCCATCCAGAAGAACAAAGACAGCAGGTGCCTGAAAACATCCCCCACAAACCATTTTGACTTGGACATATATTACCTTCATCATCAGTCTGTCAAAATCTGAGGACATCCTACCTAACAGCAGTTCTAGGCGCTAGCTTACCACCACCCTCTCAAAGCCATCTGGCTGTGTTAGCAATCATCGCCCACATCGTGAAAGTGAAGAAAAAGTAACAGTTGGTGGTTAGTCATCCATGCAAGTAGTTACACGCAGCTCAATTCTGCCTTTGTCTCACCTTCACACACACACACACACTCCAGCAGTGATCAGGAACAAAAACTCAAGCTGTTTTCTTCCTCTTTGTTCGAGGCACTGAGGGTAATTCTTGAGGCTGAGACTTGCTGACTCAGTGGGGTCCAGGGATTGAATCAGGCCTCTGTGTCAAATCAGTGTGAGTGAGGGCCTTCTGTGAGGAGTGATCATTTTTCAATATTTCCACTTCTCTCGCATTTCTGCAACTCTGCCTTCTTAAAGATATAAGGACAGTCAATAGTGATCAATCCACACTACTTTTTTAACACATAAATTGTCAAATGATCAGTGGCTCACCTGATTAATAGAGTCAGCACAATATGAAGTGTTATTGTGTATGGGTATTAGGAAGCTGGTGATAGCCTTTTGCCTTTACCTGTTTTCAGTACTTCTGTAATGACATTTGTAATTAATTAATTTGCCTGATACTGTTGCTCCTTCAAAAGATTCAATGAGAGCATTGGCTGAGGATAGTCTGTGTCAGTGTAGTAAGCAATAGTAAAAATCGATGCAGTTATTTAACACTGGATTAAATTTAAATTAAACACTGGGTTAAAACCTCACTGCAGATCCAACAAGAAAGGAAAACCTACTTGGTCTCATCCTCACCAACCTGCTTGCCACAGCTACATAATTCTATAATTATGGTCACCACACTATCAGTAGAGGCTTTGGAGAGGGTACAGAAGAGGTTTATGAGGATGTTGCCTCGTCTGGAGGATATTAGCTATGAGAAGAGGTTGGGTAAACTCGGTTTATTCTCACTGGAATGATGGAAGTTGAGGGGTGACCTGAAAGAGGTTTATAAGATTATGAGTGGAATGGACAGAGTGGATAGTCAGATGCTCTTTCCTAGGGTAGAAATATCAAATACTACGGGACATAGGTTTAAGGTATGTGAGGAAAAGTTTAGAAGAGATGTGCGAGGTAAGTTTTTTTTTTACACACAGAGTGGTGAATGTCTGGAACATGCTCCCTGGGCAGGTGGGAATGGTATTTAAGGAGCAACAAGACAAATACGTGAATAGGATGGGAATGGAAGGATATAGGATATAGATATCCGTAGGTGCATACGAATTTAGTTCAGGCAGGCATCATGATTGATACAGGCTTGGCGGGCTGAAGGGCCTGCTCCTGTGCTGTACTTTTCTTTGTTCCTTGATAGCATTGGTAGGAGAGACCATTGCACACTCCTTGTAAAGTTGAAGGCCTATCTTCACATTGATGATACACATCCATCATGATGTGGCACAACTGTTATGCCAAATGGATAGATTTCAAACACATTTAGCAACCATGAGGCTTCATGGGTAATCAGCATGAGCAGAATTGTACTCAACTGCAATCTGTAACCTCATGGCCGAGCAAATCCCCCATTCTCCCATTTCAACTAAATCTAGGATTCACCTTAATTTAATGTAGAGTGAAGGAGGGCATTCCAGAAACAGCTTCAGACATTCCTAACATGAACATAATACAGGACTACTTGTCTGTGAAACAGTGAAGCAGCAGTAATAGACAGAACCAAGTGATTCCACTTCCAACCGATCAGATCTAAACTCTGTAGTCCTGCCACATCCTGTCACAAATTATTGCAGACAATCATTACTGGAGGACAAAGCTCTACAAATATTCCCATTCTCAGTGACGGAGGAGCCCAACACATCAGTGCAAAAGATAAGGCTGAAGCATTCTCAACAATCTTCAACCAGAAGTGCCGAGTGGATGATCCATCTTTAGCCTCTTCCGAAGTCCCCAGCATCACAAACATCAGCCTCCAGCCAATGCGATTTACTCCACATTATCAAGAAACAATTGAAAGCTACAAGCCTTGACAATATTCCAGCAATTGTACTGAAGACTTAGGAAATTGATGGGCCTCTAGCCAAACTGTTACAGTTCAGCCATAACACTGGCATTTATCCAACAGTAAGGAAAATTGTCCAGGTATATCCTCTACACAAAAAGCAGGACCTGGTCAATTACTATCCATCAGTGTAGTCTCGATCATCAATAAAGTGATAGAAAGAGTCATCAACACTGCTATCAAGCAGCACCAGATAAGTAATAACTTGCTCAGTTCCACAGGGCAGAACCCACACTGGGCAGTGAGCAGGTTTTTGCTGAACAAGTGCTGCTCGATAGCACTGTGATGTATGGACCTGACTCCAATGAAAGAGTCATTCCCTGACCTGCGGGGATTAAATATCACAGATACTAAATATTAACTACAGCACAAGTCATCCACAACATTATGGGAGGTGACAGCTCATTTTCCCCTCCCAAAACTACTTTGCAATGTGAAAAAAACAATATAAAATTGCACCACTTCGGGATTGCTTAGAGTCAGTAGATTGGTCAGTATTTAAAAACTCTGCAACCAGCCTGAACAAGTATGTCAATACAGTGACTGATTTCACTAGTAAGTGTGTAAAAGACTATGCCAAAGAAGCAAATCTGTATGTTCCCCAACTGAAAAACATGGATGAACAGAGATATCTACTGCTTGTTGTAGCCCAGGACCAAGATATTCAAGGCAGGCGACGCAGACCTATTCAAGAAATCCAGAAATGATCTATGGAGATCCAAAGATGTCAAGCTAGAATCCCAGGCTAGCTACATGGACTCCCGCTAATTATGGCAAGGTTTGCAAGACATAATAGGCTATAAGATGAAGGCAGTAAAACTGCCGGTTCCAATGCATCCCTCCCCAATGAGTTCAATGCATTCTATGCCC
This sequence comes from Sphyrna mokarran, assembly GCA_024679065.1. NCBI lineage: Eukaryota > Metazoa > Chordata > Chondrichthyes > Carcharhiniformes > Carcharhinidae > Sphyrna > Sphyrna mokarran. Next base: position 857,568 of record JAGIQG010000033.1, read on the forward strand.
ATTTTGAGTAAGAGGTCAGCAAAAGCACACCATCCATCCTGGAAGCCTCAGATAAACCTGTATCCAAGATCACCATTGCCAAGATGAGAGCAGCTTTTTCAAAAGTCAACCCACGGAAAGCGACTGGCTTGGATGGGATATCCAGACAAGCACTCAGGTCCTGTACCCCTACAGCTGGCAGGGGTATTCACTGACACTCTTCAACCTCTGTTTATAACAATCTGAGATCCCTACCTGCTTTGACACGATGACCTTCATCCTGGTACCAAAAAAGCCAGGCAGCATGCCTTAATAACTATGGTCCACTGGCTCTGATATCCATCATAATGAAAAGCTTCAGAAGGTTAGTCATAGCACAAATCAGTTCCTGTCTGCTAAATTGCCTGGATCCATCACACATCAACACTGCCACAATACATCCATAGCATACGCCATCTCTCTGGTCCTACATTCAACCCTGAAACACCAAGATAACAAAGCCCCCTACGTCTGACTCCTATTCATCACCATTATTCCTACAAGGTTCATCTCCAAACGTTGTGGCCTGGACCACAGCTCCTCCTACTGCAACTGGATCCTAGACTTCCTAACCCACAGGCCGCAATCACTAAGGATAGGCAACAACACCTCCTCCACAATCATCCTCAACATCAGTGCTCAACAAGTTTATGTCCTCGGCCCCTACTATACTCTATATACCTTTGACTGGGTGGCCAAATTCCCTCCAATTCAATTTCACATTTGCTAATGACACTGTTGTTATAGGTTGGATCTCAAACAATGATGAGACAGAGTATAGGGAAGAGATAGAGAATCTGGTGAACTGGTGCACTGACAATAATCTCTTCCTCAATGACAACAAAATGAAAGAAATAATCATTGATTTTAGGAAATGTAATGGAGAGCATTCCCCTGTCTACATCGATGGGGGCGAAGTAGAAATGGTCGAGAACTACAGATTTTCAGATGTCCAAATCACCAGCAGCTTGTCCTGGTCTCTCCATGCGGAAGCTATAGTTAAAAAACACCCACCAATGCCTCTACTTACTCAGGATCTAAGGCAATTTGGCAAGAGAAAAGCAAATTACTGCAGATACTGAAATCTAAAACCAAAAAAGAAAATGCTGGAAAATCTCAGCAGGTTTGGCAGCAATTGCACGGAGAGAAAAGGGCTGATGAGTGCAGATAACAAAGCACCTTCTGGACTCGAAACATCAGCTTTTTTCTCTCCTTACAGATGCTACCAGATCTACTAAGATTTTCTAGCATTTTCTCTCTTGGAAGGAAGTCTGGCATGTCTGCTACAACTCTCACCAACTTCACAGATACGCCATAGAAAGCACTCTTTCTGGTTGTACAGTTTGGTATGGCTCCTGCTCTGTCCAAGATTTCAAGAAATTACAAAGAACATAGAACATAGAACAATACAGCACAGAACAGGCCCTTCGGCCTTCGATGTTGTGCCGACCAAAATAAAAAGCAATGCCCCTCCAAACTAAACCATTCCCTTCTCTTCCATATACTTATCAATTAACCTCTTAAACGCCACCAAACTTGGCGCATCTACAACAGCTGCAGGCAGGGCATTCCACTCCCTAACCACCCTTTGGGTAAAGAACCTACCTCTGATATCCGTCCTATAACTATACCCCTTAATTTAAAGCTGTGTCCCCTCGTGCTAGCTTTCTCCATCCTAGGAAAAAGGCTATCACTGTCCACCCTATCTAAACCTCTAATCATCTTATATGCTTCAATAAGATCCCCTCTTAGCCGCCTCCTTTCTAACGAAAACAACCTCAAATCCTTCAACCTCTCTTCATAGGACCTGCCCTCTATACCAGGCAACATCCTGGTAAACCTCCTCTGTACCCTCTCCAATGCCTCCACATCTTTCTTATAATGTGGGGACCAGAACTGCACACAATACTCCAAGTGCGGCCGCACTAGAGTTTTGTACAGTTGCAAAGGGTCATGAATGAAGCCCAGTCCATCAGTCAAACCAGCCTTTCATCCATTGACACTGTCTATCCACTTCTCAATGCCACAGAAAAGCAGCCAGCATAATCAAGGACTCCAAGCAGCCCGGAAATACTTCTTCCATCTTTTACATCAGGAGAAAGGTACAAAAGCCTGAGGACACGTATCAACCGACTCAAAATCAGTTTCTTCCCTGCTGCCGTCAGACTTTTGAATGGACCTATCTTGCATCAAGTTGATCTTCCTCTACACCCAGGAATGGGGAACAGTTGTGTTGGCTTCACCGGTAGAACCGCAGACCATTGAGGATCCCTGGGGAGGCTGAGTGCAAGATGGAGGTGCTCCTTGGCAGTGCCAGACTTGCACTTGGGAAATGCCCACCGGGCAGTGACAGTGAGTGGGGCCAGCGGGGGAGGGAGACCTGCAGCCACTCTACATGTGATCAATGAGGGACGGGCCATGGGCCCCCACAATTGCACAGGCAGGGGTGCCCTTTGAGGCTGCCTGCAGTAGCAGGAGCCTGACAGCTCTCTCTCTTTCGGACCATGTTACCACTAATGTGCATGTGCAGCAAAGGTCTGCACACGCGCAATACCTTCCTTTGCAGGTTGTCTGATGAGTTAAGCCCCACCCACGGCCTCTCTGGCCAGAAACAGACTAGTCCAAAATTTCAGAGACAGAGTGCATAAGATTGGGACTGAAAACTCACCTAAATAAATAGATCTGGAACTCTCCCGTTTTCAAACTAGCTGGACATTTAGAAAAAAAATCTTGTAAAATTCCATCCCTAGTGTCTGAAGTGGAGAATCTTTCATATAGAACAATACAGCACAAACAGGCCCTTCAGCCCACGAGTTGCGCCGATCACATCTACATCTACCAATCCACAGACCTATCTATAACTTCCTATCCCATTCGTTCCCACATACTCATCCAGAAGTCTTTAAAAGACCCCAGCGAGTTTGCCTCAACAACCTCCGACAGCAGCCGATTCCATTCACTCACCACCCTCTGAGTGAAAAACTTACCCCTAACATCCCCTCTGTATTTGTTTCCCTGCACCTTAAATCTGTGTCCTCTCGTAGTGACCATTTCAGCTCGGGGAAATAGTCTCTGAGAGTCCACCCTATCTATTCCTCTCAACATTTTATAAACCTCTATCAGGTCGCCTCTCAACCTACGTCTCTCCAGTGAGAAGAGTCCCAGCTCCCTCAACCTATCTTCATAAGGCCTGCCTCCCAATCCAGGCAGCATCCTTGTAAATCTCCTCTGCATTCTCTCAATAGCCTCTACATCCTTCCTATAGTGAGGTGACCAGAACTGCGCACAATACTCCAACTGGGGTCTGACAAGGGTCTTATAGAGCTGCATTATTACCTCCTGACTCCTAAACTCCATTCCTCGATTAATGAAGGCCAGTACACCGTACGCCTTCTTGACCACTTCCTCCACCTGCGAGGCCGATTTAAGAGTCCTATGGATCCAGACCCCGAGATCCTTCTGCTCTACAACACAGCTAAGACTCCTACCCCTTATTTGTACTCCTTCATCCCATTATTCCTGCCAAAATGGACCACTACACATTTATCCGCATTGAAGTCCATCTGTCACTTCTCCACCCAGTCCTGCATCCTGTCTATGTCCTGCTGCAACTTTTGACATCCCTCCAGACCATCCACAACACCACTGACCTTTGTATCGTTGGAGAACTTACTAACCCATCCCTCCACTTCCTCATCCAGGTCATTTATGAAAATGACAAACAGCAGGGGTCCCAGAACAGATCCCTGTGGCACTCCACTGGTTACCGACCTCCGTGCAGAACAAGACCCATCCACAACCACTCTCTGCCTTCTGCCGGCAAGCCAGTTCTGGATCCACGAGGCCAAAGCCCCTTGGATCCCATGCCCTCTCACCTTCTCCAGAAGCCTTGCATGGGGGACCTTATCAAACGCCTTACTAAAGTCCATGTACACTACGTCCACCGCCCTTCCTTCGTCAATGTGTTCAGTCACATTTTCGAAGAACTCAACTAGGCTTGTAAGGCATGACCTGCCCTTGACAAAACCATGCTGACTATTTCTAATCAGTCTAAACTTCTCCAAATGTTCATAAATCTTATCCCTCAGAAACCTCTCCATCAGCTTACCAACCACTGAAGTCAGACTCACCGGTCGGTAATTTCCTGGACTATCCCTGTTCCCTTTCTTAAAGATAGGAACCACATCCGCAATCCTCCAGAACCTCTCCCGTTTCCATGGACGACGCAAATATCATCACCAGGGGCTCTGCAACCACTTCCCTCACGTCCCACAATAACCTGGGGTACATCCGATCCGGTCCTGGCGACTTATCTATCTTGATAGAATTTAACAGGTCTAACACATCCTCTTTCCTAACATCCACATACTCAATCTTTTCCGTTTGCCTCAAACCTGCAGTACAACCTCCCAGTTCACATTCCACCATGAATACCGAGGCAAAGTACTTGTTAAGCACCTCTGCCATTTCTTCCAGATTCACACAGACTTTTCCCCCTTCACCTTTTATAGGTCCTATCCTTTCTCTTCTCATCCTTTTACTTTTCACATATTTGTAGAAGGCCTTGGGATTCTCCTTAATCTTACCTACCTTCTCATGACCCCTTCCGACTCTCCTAATTTCCTTTTTAAGCTCGCTTCTACACACCTTATACTCCTCTAGATCCCTAACATCTCCTAGCTCTCTGAACCTTTTATACACCTTTCTTTTCTTCCTAACTAGGTTCACCACAACCTTCGTGCACCATGGTTCCCGCGTCCTACCAAAACCTCCTTGTCTCCTCGGAACGTTGTCTTGCAGAGCCCCAGACAAACATTCCTTGAATATTCGCCACTTTCCTTCTGTACTCTTCCCCAAGAACGCCTCCTTCCAGTTTATACGTCCAATTACCTGCCTAATGTTTTCATATTTCCCCTTACTCCACACAAACAGCCTGCCTGATCCTATCTCTTTCCATTGCTATCGTGAAAGAGATAGAATTATGATCTCCATTCCCAAGATATGTATTGTCAACATTCCTTGTGATCAGTGAAGTTACACAAAAAAAAAGAACTGAACCCCAAATTTATCCTGTTGGGAATAGACATGATCCCAATATTGTTGCTCCATCTATTAGGCTATTCTGATCCACTGCCAGTCAAATCACTTTATGCATTACTTGTCTTGATTGAAATATATAAAATCCTGGATGGTCTACACAAGGTGGACATAGAAAAGATGTTTCTTCTTGGGTAAGTCCAGAACTAAGGGGCACGGTTTTAAAACTAGGCCTTGCCTTATAGGACTAAGATGAGGGAAATTATTTTCTCTCTGGGGGTAGTGCAACTTTGGAACTCTCAGAAGCAGGATCATTGAATATTTGTAAGGTGGAGGTAGATGGATCCTTGTTTGGCTAGAGAATCAAATACCAGGGAACTTTGAACACAAGCAGATCAGAAATGATCTAATTAAATGGCAGAGAAGTCTCGAGAAGTCAAATGGCCTACTTCTGCTTCTATTTCATAGATTCATATTTTGTTCATTCATAAGTAAAGTGATCAAACTCCTATATTGACTTATTGGATCTATTATTGGATGTATACATTGACCCAAAGCGTCCCATGTCTGATCTGCAGTCAGCGCCATGCTAACAAGTAAAATCATAGATCTTATTAATAATCTCGGCATCCCTGGTTCAGGCAGAGTCAGATCAACAATAACTTACTTTATCTGTAGGAAAATTTCCTGAGGCACTTCACAGGAAAGTATTAAGGCAAAGTTTGACACCGATCCAACAAAGGAGATATTAGCACAGGCGACCAACTGGGCCATCCCTGTTCTATAGGAAGGTGTCTGTTTGAAAGTGTCAGATTCAAAGCTAGTTTGGCTGTGATGCTCCAATGATGAAACAGCCTGACCAGGTTCAAACCTGGAGATTTGAAGCTTGGGTAACAAGCACATCTAGACCCTTTATCCAGTGAGAATCAATGTCAGGGAGTGTCAGCATCTGGGCTGTTGTGGTGGTGACATCAAAGTGCTTTCAGGGAGGCAGAGAGGCACCCAACTTGAAGTTGGGCTGTGGCCCAGTCGGTAGCTTCTGAATCATAGGGTTTTAGATTCAAGTCTGACCACAGGATTTGAGCAGAAAAAAATAAAATCGAGGCTAATATCCCAGTGAAGAGGCAGCGCTGCACTGTTGGAGACGCTGCTTTTCAGGTGGAGACGTTAAACTGAGGCCAGACTGGTTGTAAAAGATCCCATTGTGCTATTTTAAAGAGCAGAGTATCTTGATAAATATTTATCCACCAGTCGATATCGCATTTGCTGTTTAAGGGAGTTTGCTAAACAGAAATGAGCTGCTGCATCCAACAGTGACACACTTAAAAAAAAATTCATTGGCCGTAAAGCACTTTGAGTGTAAAAATGTAGGGGTTAAGTGGATTGGCAATGATAAAATTACCCTAATTGGCAGGGTAAATGTGTGGGGTTACGGGAATGGGACCTGGGTGGGATTGTGGTTGACAGGCTGAATGGTCTCCTTTTGTACTGTAGGGATTCTATGATACGTCCAGTGATTGTGAAAAGTGCTGTGTAAATGTGAGATTTATTTTTGAAATGGTTGATTGGATTATTTATTTAAATTTCAGGTGAAAGGCCGTTTGCGTGCACTTGGCCAGACTGCAGCAAGAAGTTTGCTCGCTCTGATGAGCTGGCTCGACACTACCGCACCCACACGGGGGAGAAGCGTTTCAGTTGTCCCATCTGTGAGAAGCGCTTCATGCGCAGTGACCACCTGATGAAACATGCTCGGCGCCACGCCAACTTCCAGGCCAGCATGCTGAAACGAGCAGTGGGCTCCCGGCCAGGCTCGGTCAGTGACTACAGCCGCTCAGATGCTTCCAGCCCGGCCCTGAGTCCTGCCAGCTCCCCCTAAACACAGCGGAGTCCAGTGGCTGCACCCCTCCCAGTCTCACCTCATCCCCCAACTTCACCGGGACAGTGAGCAGCAAAAGGGAAATGAAGTTGGTGCATGATGAAGGAACTGCTACCGTACCTTTAAAAACAATACAGCAACAACTTTAAAAGAAAACACAAAACAACTACACACTCACCTCAGGATATCTTACTGTCAAATGTTAAACTGCACAATAGACAAATCCAAACGTGGCTCTGATTTAACCCGGTTCAGTTGTTTCCCTCAGGGATCATACACATTTCTCCTGTACCATCGCCTTACCTTCAATATTTGCACTCTCTACTTGATGGATTGAAATTGATAATAGGGGGAGGGAGTGGAGGGAGTTAATCTCTAACAGAGTTGGTCTCCTCTCCTGAAATCTACTCTTAAGTTTCAACGTTTGTAGATTATGTGGTGATGGTGGATTATTTTAATGTAAATACTCTTCTAAGTTTCAGTAGATGTTTCATCGTAATCAGAGGGGGATTGGAGAAACAATAAACAGGCGACTTGTCACCGCCCCTCCCCAGTTTGTAACACATCATTTCCAGGACTCGGTAGTTGCACAATACTACACCAGGTGAAGGGGTCAGAACTTTCCTGGAAAGTAGGAAGTTACAAGCTGCTAGTGAATGTTGTTTATCTTGCAAACGACATCCCCCCCTCCCCCCAAAAAGTAATTACTTCGCAAAAGTGTAGAAGCATTTGGAGATTTAATATTAGGGATTAACGAAACATAGAAGCCATTCCAAAAAGTTTTAAAAATATTTTAGAAAATAGTTTTAAGTGCCGTCAGATGTAGTGCATTGTTGGTTGCTTTGTGGAGTGATTTGAAGTATATACATTCCAAAGGAAGCCATGTGTACATACTTGCTTTGCACGGAAACGATTGCCTCCAGTCCCCTGTTGTGTTGATAGGGTCAGTGTAGCACGATAGGTACTTGATTCTGAGATCTGATAAGTTTAATCCTGTACCTCTCAGACACCAGTGGTAAATGTGTCTGAAACACACGGACACGCAGATACTCTGAGCTAATCTGCTGTATTTATTTTTTGGGTTTCTTATTTAACTGTAAAATGCAACAGGCTGGTCCTTTAATTATTAAAGAAAAAGAGAATGTATGGTCAAGGTGAGTGATTAAACATTTATTATGTGTGTATGATACAAGATGAGTTAATATCACTGGCTTGTAAGTTAAATTGGTACATGCAAAAATTACTTCTTGTGTTGAACCACAAGAATTTACAGATTTGGAGCTCTGTCCCTTTTCACTGATACTTGTCAAAACATCTGTGGATTCTCTGAATTGTACATCTACATGTGGCTTTGATAACTACTCCCTCTCACACATGCACTATGCAACTGCATGGTCCCACAGGCAGCCCTCCAAAAACCTCAAGTTGTTATTTTTCACTTGTGAACCTTCACTGTGAATATTGACAACTCTTCAGTGCTGAGGGCAGCACAGTCAAAGCCTGTCCTGTTCTTAGCAAATGTCTACAGCCCCACGTTTTTGCAGCAGGAGATCACAACTCAGGAACAGGAAGAAATACTGTAAACTACATTAGCCATCAGCAACTTAGGTCATTAAATGTTGGATATTGTATGGCTTAGTATGACACTGGCTAGTCCATTAAAACTCACTAAGAAATCCTTTCACCTCAAGAAGTTTGGTTCACATTGGAACCAAAATCATTGATCTATAAGTGTTTTGCATGGAATGAGTTTGGAAATCTCAGTTTTGTGCTTAGTTTTTGTAGATGAAAATTCCCAAACTCATTTTTGCTGCAATAGCACAGACAATCTCACTCCAAAGTGGGTAAAAAAAAATGTGCAGAAATACAGAGTTAGCATTACTCTGTATCTATCCCATGCTGTACTTGCCCTGGGAATGTTTTATGGGACAGTGTTGAGGGAGCATAAGTCTGCTCCGATTTGGCGTGCCTACCCTGGAAACTGGGTTAAATGTTTCATTCCCATTATGAACACTTCCTGGCTTTAAGACAAAAGATCCACTCCACTGTCCAATACTCAAAAAAGGAATATCATTGGTTTCTGGAGAGTCCAAATTCTCTGGTTTCACACATAAAAAAGTGAGCAAGCACCAATGATAGCTGTACAAACATGAGCTGAATTGTGTATTTTAGCAATTGTGATCCTTTGGTGCTTATACTGTATATTTATATTCTGGGGATCACTAACCTGGGATTGGATATTCTCCCTCTCCAATCTGACTGTTCAACTTTCCTTCAGTACCTCGTGTGCACATGTATTAATTAATTTCTATTTTAATTAAATAAACCATATCAACTATAGAAAACCATGCAGTGACTCACCGCACAGTCATTACACAGGAATCGCACTTCACCATGCTGGTTGTTCACTGCTCTGTCGCTGTGCTTTGTATGCATTTTGTAATTTTACTTTGTACATCCACTTTGTGATTATTATCCTATGCAAAATTTAACAAGAGTAAAACTACAGTTTCTTAATACATTATATGCATGGTTAGTGAGGGCTTCATTTGAATAAATTTTTAATTAAGAGTTCTGTCAGATCCATTTATTATTAAGAATTACATCTTTGAACAAAAGCAAAGCAAATCATAGAATGGTCACGTGTGGAAATGTCCCAAAAGTGTCAACTTTGATCAAAGTTCATACAGCACCAGTCTCAGCACTATTTGGTATCTCACTTAATTGACTATTCTTTAGATGAGCCAGACAATAAATACCTAAAAACTATTAAAACATGCTGTTCATCACACCTCACTACGGCATGGGCATTCAAGTAGATATAAAAATCAGCCAAGTGTGGTGCTCAGATGGTGGGCAGGGTGATAACAAAAGGCAGACGGAAAGATGAAAATAAAGATACAGAAAGTACAAGACTGACAAATAGATCAGAGAGGGAACTGAGAGCAGAAAGAGGAACAAAAGGCTCAAATACAATACAGCATCTTACAAATAGAATCTTGTAAAATAGGAAATGGACAGGGTGAATATGTGGACCTTAAAGATGTCACTGCCCAATGATGTCCCATTTCCTTTTCCTGTCCGTTTACACACTGTTTATATTCCGAATTTCCAGCATCAAATGAAAATGAAAATGAGAAAATAAAAGATTTATTCTGATTGGGAAATATTTGACAGACTCCAAAATCCACCTTGCAGATTTAACTTTTCTATCCGTTTAATTTTTTTTTAAAATTAGTGTCACAGTAAGGCTTACAGTAACACTAATGAGGTTACCGTGAAAATCCCCTAGTCGCCTCACTCCAGCACCTGTTCAGGTACACTGAGGAACAGTTTAGCATGGACAATGCACCTAATCAACATGTCTTTGGACTGTGGGAGGAAACCAGCCCATCTGAAGGAAGCCCATGCAGACACAAGGAGAACATGCAAATTCCACACAGGCAGTGACCCAAACTTGGAATCAAACCCAGGTCTCTGGCATTGTGAGGCAGCAGTGCTAACCACTATGCCACCAGTGAAGTCAGTTATAAGAATCATACTGGAGCTGTAGATCCCCGCACTTTCTTACACAAACCAATAGGTCACTAAATTCAATCACATTTCTAACTCTTCCATACATCATTTCACTAACTGACATCTGATAATAGAATGTTAGCTTATACTAACATAAAACATATGTCAGTAGAACATAAACATTATAAAATGTTGACATAATGCTACCAGGTTCACTAGCAATTCTTCCTGAAATCACAAAAGTCTGGAATGCCCATTAGATTCCTTCTTTCACAATGCATACGCAATCTGTGTTTCTGCCCAGCCACATGATAACCTTTGCAGCCCATATGGTCATTATTCTGTGCTGCTTAATTTCATCTCTTGCATTCCTGGAAGCCCAATAAACAGAGAAGGTGGTAGACAGGTTGAAGGTGGAAACTTGGCATTTAGTTATGGTGGCCAAGAGTTGTTGGGGTTAAGAGTTATTGGAGGGATGCTTTTTAATTTCATAAATCAAACACCATTACAATTTTGGCACAGATGTTCTGTAAACAAACTATTACTCACTCCCAACTACAAGTAACACGTGTATCAGCCACTCCGCTAGGTTTTATCTCAAAACTAAAAATAAGTTCAAAATACTTAATTGTGAAATGATTTAAAAAGTGATAATTTATTGTTTGTTAGTGAATCATTCAGAAAAATAAAAATATGGAGCAATCCTATTGCTCAATGAAGAGACAGCCCAGCAACTGCATAAATAAAACTCCACTAGTCAAAGCTGGGAAATTGCAATACTTCTCCCAGCTCCCCCTGTTCAACAGCGCTCTGTATTTCATCCTGTGATTAACTCATTCAAAATAGATGTACTTGGTAAGGTGCCATGACAGTGTGTGTGTGAGAATCAGATGTTCATCAGAAAGATGTTTTGGTGAATGTTTAGTGCCCATGAAGGGCATATAAACCCTTTAGGGTGAAAATTAATGAGCACATCAGAAGCTGTCACTGAACAATAATAGATCTTTCACATAATCAATATCTGAAAAATATCTCAGTCCTGTAATCCATCCATCCTCACTCCACTCCAACTTTCTCATTTCCAACTGCATTCCTGGTCGGTGTATCAAGGGGTTGGAGAACTTTCACATCTACTCAAGGCCTGATGTTTGCTATTCAGCTTGGCCTTAGATTGTATACACACTTCTCCATTCAAAAATTGCATGGCAATTTTTCAAGCACAGTGTAGCAATCTCTTCAATTCTGAAATAAGGTAAAGGATGTAGGATAATGACTGAGAGATGTGTGCCTATATAGTACATGATTAATGACGGTACCCTCCGTTTAATGATGCAATTGCTGATAGTGCCAGGGATTGTCAGAGCATTCAACAGGTTGCAGATAGAACATAGAACATTACAGCACAGAACAGGCCCTTCGGCCTTCGGTGTTGTGCCGACCAAAATAAAAAGCAATGCCCCTCCAAACTAAACCATACCCTTCTCTTCCATATACTTATCAATTAACCTCTTAAACGCCACCAAACTTGGCGCATCTACGACAGCTGCAGGCAGGGCATTCCACTCCCTAATCACTCTTTGAGTAAAGAACCTACCTCTGATATCCGTCCTATAACTCATACCCCTTAATTTAAAGCTGTGTCCCCTCGTGCTAGCTTTCTCCATCCTAGGAAAAAGGCTATCACTGTCCACCCTATCTAAACCTCTAATCATCTTATATGCTTCAATAAGATCCCCTCTTAGCCGCCTCCTTTCTAACGAAAACAACCTCAAATCCTTCAACCTCTCTTCATAGGACCTGCCCTCCATACCAGGCAACATCCTGGTAAACCTCCTCTGTACCCTCTCCAATGCCTCCACATCTTTCTTATAATGTGGGGACCAGAACTGCACACAATACTCCAAGTGCGGCCGCACTAGAGTTTTGTACAGTTGCAACATGATGCTGCGGCTCCTAAATTCAATCCCCCTGCCAATAAAAGCTAAGACTCCATATGCCTTCTTAACAACTTTATCCACTTGACTGCCTACTTTCAGGGATCTATTGACACATACACCAAGATCCTTCTGTTCCTCAACACTATTAAGAGCCCTACCATTAGCCCTATACTCTACACATTTATTGTTCCTGCCAAAGTGCATTACCTCACACTTTTCCACATTAACTCCATTTGCCACCTCTCGGCCCAGCTCTGCAACTTGTCCAAGTCACTCTGTAAACTATAACACTCCTCTTCACTATCTACCACTCCACCGACTTTAGTGTCATCTGCAAATTTACTGATCCATCCCTCAATACCCTCATCCAGATCATTTATAAAAATTACAAACAGCAGGGGCCCCAAAACAGACCCCTGAGGCACACCACTCGTCACCGAACTCCACGATGAATATCTCCCATCAACCACCACCCTCTGTCTTCTATCTGCCAGCCAATTCCTAATCCAATTAGCTAAATCACCCTCTATTCCACACATCTGCATTTTCTGTAGAAGTCTTCCATGGGCCACCTTATCAAACGCCTTACTAAAGTCCATATATACTACATCAACCGCCTTACCCCCATCCACCTCTCTGGTCACTTTCTCAAAAAACTCAATGAGGTTAGTAAGGCATGACCTACCCTTCACGAAACCATGCTGACTATCCCCAATCAATTCATTTCTCTCTAAATAACTATAAATCCTATCCCTAATAATTCTCTCCAATACCTTGCCCACAACAGAAGTAAGACTCACTGGCCTATAATTCCCTGGAAGGTCTCTCTTCCCCTTCTTAAACAATGGGACCACATTCGCTATCCTCCAGTCCTCCGGAACCACACCCGTAACCAATGAGGACCTGAAGATCAGCGCCAGAGGCTCTGCAATCTCCTCTCTTGCCTCCCAGATTGGAGACTTGGGCACAGAAATGGCAGATGGAGTTCATTCCAAACAAATGCAAGGTGATACATTTTGGAGGATCAAATGTAGGTATAGCAATAAGTAGCCAAGGTGATCAAGAAGGCATAATGCATGCATGCCTTCATTGGTCAGGGCATTGAGTACAAGAGTTGGCAAATCTTATTGCAGCTTTCTAAAACCTTGGTTAGGCCACATTTGAAGTCTTGGTCATCATACTACCAGAAGCACATGGAGAGAGAGCAAAGAAGGTTCATCAGGATATTGCTTAGTCTCGAGAATATTGGCTATGAGAGGTTGAATAAACTACAATTGTTTTCACTGGAAAAATGGAGGGTCAAGGGAGACCTGATAGAAGTCACAAAATTATAAAAGACATAGACAGGGTGGATAGTCAGAGGCTTTTTCCCAGGTTGAAATCTCAATTACAAGAGGGCACAGGTTCCAGGTGAGAGGGGGGAAGTTTAAGGGAGATGTGCAGAAGAAGTTTTCAGGCAGAGTGGTGGGCACCTGGAATATGCTGCCTGGAATGCTTCGTTTAAACATTAAGAGACATCTGGATGGGTACATGAACAGGGAGGGAATAGAAGGACCAAATAAGGGCAGAAGTTTTTTTTTTGATCGGCATGTGCTTGGAGGGCCAAAGAGTTTGTTCCTGTGCTGTACTTTTCTAAGTTTAAATTAAGTTTAAGTTTATTTATTTGTGTCACAAGTAAGCTTACATTAACACTGCAATGAAGTTACTGTAAAAATCTCCTAGTGGCCACATTTAAGTATTTGTTTGGGTACACTGAGGGAGAATGTAGCATAGCCAACGCACCTAATCAGCACTTATTTCATACTGTGGGAAGAAACCAGAGCACCCAGACTCAGGGAGAATATGCAGATTCTATTCAGACAGTGATCCAAGCTAGCAAGTGAACCTGGGTCCCTGATACTTTGAAGCATGAGTGCTAAAAACTGTGCCACGCCTTTTGTTCTATATAAATACTGTGGCTACAAGAGCAGGTCAAAGGCTAGGAAAGCTTTGGCGATTAACTCATCACTTCACTCCCCAAACCCTGTCCACCATCTACAAGGCCCAAGTCAGGAGTGTGATGGAATGCAGCTCCAACAAACATCCAGGATAAAATAGCTAGTTTGATTGACATCCCTTCCACAAACACATGACAATATAGACAGGCTGGTCAGATGGACAGAATATTAACAAATGGAATTTAACCCTGAAAAGTGTGAGGTGATAGAGTTTGGGAGGATTAACAAGGCAAGTGAATGCAGAATGAATGGCAGAATACTTGGAAGTACAGAGGACCAGAGGGATCCTAGTGTGAATGTCAACAGACCCCTGAAGGTAGCAGGACAGGGAGATGAGATGGTTAAGGAGGCATATGGGATACTTGCCTTTATTAGCTGAGACACAGAACATAAGAGCAGGGAGGTTATAATGGTGCTGGATAAAACACTTGTTAGGCCACAACTAGGATACTGTGTGCAGTTCTGATTGCCACACAATAGAAAGGATGTGATTCACTGGATGGGCTGCAGAGGAGATTGACCAGGATGCTGCCTGGGCTGAAGTGTTTCAGCTATGAAGAGCAGCTGGTTAGACTGGGTTTGATTTTTTTTTTAGAGCAGAGAAGGCTGAGGAGGGACCTGATTGAGGTATACAAAATTACAAGGGACACTGACAGGGTAGATAAGAAGAAACTTTAACCTTTGGTAGAATGGTCAGTAACCAGTGGTTATAGATTTTGGGTAAAGGACAGATTATTTAGAGGGGATTTGAGGAAATGCTTTTTCACCCAGAGGGTGGTGGGAACATGAAATTCTGCCTGAAATGGTGCTAAGGCAATAACCCTAATAACATTTAAGCAGCATTTAGGTGAAAACGCCATATCATACCAGACTACTGATCAAGTGCTGAAAAATGGTATTAGAATACCACGTGGAAGGTTAATTAGGAAAGTTCAGTCGCTAGGCAGTGCTGGAAGGAACCTCCTCTAGGCATCATCCCACACAGCAGCGCTGGGAAGAGCCTCCTCTGGGCATTGTCCAACACAGCAGCGCTGGGAAGAGCCTCCTCTGAGCACTGAATTACACAGCAGTGCTGGGAAGAACCTCCTCTAGGCATCATCCCATACAGCAGCACTGGGAAGAGCCTCCTCTGAGCATTGTCCCACACAGCAGTGCTGGGAACTACCTCTTGTAGGCATCATCCCACACAGCAGCACTGGGAAGAGCCTCTTCTGGGCAAAGTGCTTAAAAGTGGAAAGTTGCAGAAATGCTGAATTCAGCCTGAAGCCAGCCAGGTCACTAATTTTCACAGGGATATAAAAACCAGGAGCAGGAGTAGGCCATCTGGCCTCTTGAGCCTGCTGCACCATTCAATAAGATCATGGCTGATCTTTTTTGTGGACTCAGCTCCACTTAATGGCTCACTCACCTTAACCTTAATTCCTTTATTCTTCAAAAATTTATCTATCCTTGCCTTAAAATCATTCAATGAGGGAGCCTCAACTGCTTCACTGGGCAGGGAATTCCACAGATTCACAACCCTTTCAGGTGAAGAAATTCCTCCTCAACTCAGTCCTGAATTTGCTCCCCCCTATTTTGAGGCCATGCCCCCTAGTTCTAATTTCACTCACCAATGGAAACAACTTCCCTGCTTCTACCTTTAATTTTTAAAATTAAAGTTTATTAGCCACAAATAAAGCTCACATTAACACTGCAATGAAGTGAAATTCCTCTAGTCGCCATAGTCCAATGCCAGTTCGGCTCAATGCACCCTAACCAGCACGAATTTCAGACTGTGGGAGGAAATCGGAGCACCAGGAGGAAACCCATGCAGACACAGAGAACGTGCAAACTCCATACAGTGACCCAAGCCAGGAATTGAACCCAAGTCCCTGGTGCTGTGAAGCACTATGCTAACCACTGTGCCACCTAATAATTCTACTGGACACTAAATTACTTAACCAATCCTCTGTAACTTGTTTGTGCATGACCTTGGATATGTATATGAGAGAAAGTTGGAATGTTGTTCTTTGTTTTATTTGGACCAGAATAGGTACAATAAAAATTAACCACTTTTAAAAACTCAACAAAATCTGATTCTGTCCTTTATGGTGACAACACATGAACAGTTAAACACTGAACTGGCTAACAAATCAATTAAAATACAGATACCTGTTGCAGTCAAATGAGATGAAGGAAGCCTTTCGATCCTTCCAACTTTCTTAGATTTGTATGCCACTTCTCTGGTACAGTACCACTAATACATTAACAGAGAGCACAATTCAGCTACATGGAGGAAACTGCTTAAATTATAAGCAGTCAAACTTTGACGCAACTTTCAGCTGAATTCACCCTGGGTATTTAGAACATTTACCATGTAGTAACTATATTTCATTCCACTTCAATGAAGGCAACTTTTTTCATTTATTTTGACAGAAATTAGCATACTTGACATTCTTGAAGTAATAACTTGCACTTACGTAGTGTGTTTGATAGAGTTACAAGTTCCAAAACTCTTCACAGGCTCATCAAACATAAAATTAATAAACTGACACAGAGCTACTAATGGATATATTAGGGCATGTGACCAAAAACGTGGTCAAGAAATCAGGTTTAAAGAATATCTCAAGAGTGTTCAAGAGAAATTTCCTGCTATAATCAGAAACAAGGATAATTCATAACAGGCAGTAAAGAAATGTTAAGGAGCTCAATCTACTGTGCTTCTGTCTTCACAAAGGAAGACATGAATAATGTACCAGAAATTCTGAGAAACAAAATTTTAGTGAGGAACTGAAGGAATTCTGCATTAGTAGAGAAATGTTTTTGGGAAAATTGGTAGGATTGAAGGTGAATAAATCTCCATGTCCTGACAATCTTCATCCCAGAGTACTTAAGGAAGTGGCCCTGAAAATATGGATCCATTGGTGGTCATTTTCAAAAATTCTTTGGACTGGTTCCTACAGATTGGATGACAACTTCAAAAAGGGAGGCAGAGAGAAAACAGGGAACTATAGACCAGTGAGCCTAATGCCTGTAGTTGGGAAGTTGCTAGAGTCCATTATCAAGGATTTCATAACTTAGCATTTGGAAGGCAGTAGTAATAATCAAAGTCTGCATGGATTTACAAAAGAGAAATTATGCTTGACAAATCTACAGGAATTCTTTGAGGACGTAACTAGTAGAGTTGACCAGGGAGAACTGGTAAATGTGATTTATTTAGACAAGGTCTCACAGACTATTATGTAAAGCTAAAGCACATGAGGTTGCAGGTAATGTCTTGAAATGGATAAAAAGCTGGTTAGCGGATAGGAAGCAAAGAATTAGCACAAATAGGTCTTTTTTTGATTGGCAGACACTGACTAGTGAGGTGCTGTGGAGATCTGTGCTAGGACCCCAGCTATTTACGTTATATATCAGTGATTTGAACCAGGGAACTAAATGTATTATTTTCAAATTTGCAAATGATAAAGTCGAATGGAAGGGTGAGCTGTGAGGAGGATGCAGAGATGTTTCAATTTGACTTGGACGAGTGAGTGAGCATTGGACATTATCCACTTCATTGGCAAAAACAGAAAGGCAGATTTTTATTTGAATGGGTGTAAATTGAGAGAGGGATGGGTACTCAGTGAGACCTTGGTGTCCCCTTGCATCAGTTGCTGAAAATAAGTGGTAAACCTTTTAGAATTGAGGTGAGGTGAAGTTCCTTCACCCAGAGAATAGTGAATGTGGAATTTGTGGAATTCACTACCCCTGAAAGTAGTTAAAGCCAAAACATACAGCTCTTGGGGGTTGAGGGGGGAATGAGAATATTGAATACAATCAGCTATGATCAAATTGAATGATGAAGCAGGCTCAAAGGGCTGAATGGCTTACTCCTGTTTCTACGCATGCTTCTAAAAGCCTGTGAGAGGTGGGGGTGATGGAGAGAATTCCAAAGCTTTGGATCCAGACACTGAATGTTTTATGATCAATTTGTACAACTTTCCCACAGTCTATTGAGTCATGCTGTTCTCCTGGGCTGTGTAGAGGAATGGGAAATGAAGAACAAATCTGACACAAAACACAATGCCTTGGAAGTCACAGAATTACAACATTGTAACAGTGCAGAAGGCCATTCAGCCCCTTATCTCTGCAATGACTTTGCAAATAAGCAATTCACTTCCTAGACTACCTTCCCTATAATCCTGCATGTTCTACTGTTTAGAACTCCCAAAATAGGCACTGATCAGCAAATGAAAAGTTATCATTGAGACATCAGATTTCATTACATCAATCTGATTTTATCTTGGACAGAATAGATCTTTAATCTTAAAGAGATTACCTAAAATGATCACTCTCCTTAAACAGATCCCTTGGAAGATTTTGGATTAAGAAGGGGCAGCAGAAAATTACACCACACTCTTCATTATTTGATTAAACTGCCAATTTGTAAATTCATCAAATTAAATCATTCATTAAAAGTATCTGATACCTGCTTTCTTACAAATGAAGTTTTAAAAAATCCTTTTCGTTGCACATTTCCAAATCCAGAAGACAATAGGTCTGACCGTCTTCTATCTTAAAAGATGAAAATTGAGTTGAATCAATAAAGTTAGTTTACATAGGCTCATATCCATTTTACAGAATTAAAAGTTTATTAGAAATAAATGTCACCCAACTTCTTTTTAAAACAAAAGGTTCATCATTGACAATCTATACTGCAGATCTACCTCTTTACAAATGAAAGAGTTAAGAATAACTTAAAATCTTGTTCACATTCCTAAAATACTAATGCTATATCAAATGCCACATTTATATTCAGGTGGAGGGAAATGTCACAGAAACAACAGCTGAAAAACTGAACGCACCATGCATTTCTGCAGTACGAATAAGCCCTACCTGACCTGGGACTGCTTGGTGCTGATTCTGGACTTAGAGGGGGCAAGGGCAAGTGTTCCAATCCCCAACACTGACATACACCTTAAAATGAGATAAATGAATGGATAAATAAACAAATTTAAAATCTGAATGTTAATTAACAGTTTTGTTGAGCAGTTTGGCAGTTATTCAAGATTGAAGTGTTGCACTTTTTAAATGTTCATTTATGGGACGCGGGTTTCACTGGTAGGTCAGTATTTATTGCCCATCCCTCGTTTGTGCACAGCATCATAAGAGGTTTGCAGCATGGAAACAGGCTCTTCGCCCATCTTGTCTACGCCATCCCTTTTTTAATCATTAAGCTAATCCTAATTGCTCGCATTTGTCCCAAGTCCCTTGATAACCATGCAACTGTCTAAACGCTTTTTAAAAGACAAAATTGTACTCATCTCTACTACACCCCTGGCAGTTTGTTCCAGACACACATCAACCTCTGTGAAAAAATTGCCCCCTGGACCATTTTCTATCTCTCCCCTCTCATCTTAAACCTATGCCCTCTAGTTTTAGACTCCCCTATCTTTAGGAAAAGACATTGATCAGATAGCTAGTCAATGCACTTATTATTTTATAGACCTCTATAAGATCACACCTAGCCTTCTTTGCTCCAGGGAAGAAGGTCCCAGTATCTGACCTTGCCTTATAACTCAAACCATCACATCCTGGTAGCATCCTAGTAAATCTCTTCTGCACTCTTTCTAGCATTATGTAGATGGCACATGCTGCTGTTCGTGATGAAGGAAATGAATTTATTGCTTTTTTTTTGCTCAACCTGAACTAATTCAGCTAACCACCAGGTTAAAAAGCTAAAACATTATGGGTTTGTTACAAAATGCTCAAATGCTTAGAGCCAAACATAGTTGCAAGTAACAAAATATTCTGACTGTAAAACTGGATAGTACTTTTCCCTTCTCATCCCATTGTCTGCTGCTGGATATGGTTTCTCAATAGGCTTGAGAACATTGTGTGTTTGCCTGGATGCTGACTATCAGCAGGTTAGGGAATGCGTTAGCTCAGTTGGCTGGGCGGCTGGTTTGTGATGTAAAGCAATGTCAACAGCATGGGTTCAATGCCCACACCAGCTGAGGTTATACAAGAAGGCTTGCCTTATGAAATTTTCCCTTCTGAGTTGTGATGACACTAAGGCTAAATCACCACTACTCTTTCTTAAAGAAGAGAGCAGCCTATGGTCCTCATGGACTATGGTAACATTTACATTTTATCAGCAGGTTCCTGATCATAATACCACAGCAACGCCTGATTCTGTTCTTACCTGATTTTCATCTGTACCTTACAACAAGGAGAATGATTGTTGCTCTCTAGCCCTATGCCATTATGGCCAATAGTAGCTGCCCAGTTGGTGCTGATCTCACTGAGGTAGCAGAATGCGTTAGTGATTTCCAATAGAATGTACAAGTTGATGAGATATCTGATTAGTAAACTTCACTTGAAAAAATGAAACTCTCTCAATTCTAGAAAGATACAGAAAACAAACAGTTCGATGCAGGAAGTCAGAATAACATGGGTTTTAATTTTTTCAGTGCAAGTTGGGTGATAAACATTTAAAACAATGCAGAATACCATGATCAAACAAGAAAGATAGTATGTCTCCCATTGAATATCCTATCTGATAACAGCACCTATCACAATAGCCTCAACTGATCATTTATTTTAACACAGATATATGCCAGAAATCAGGTCTTTGCATTAAGTTTCAGCAATTTGTTGGTAAACTTGTAAATGAGCTTCTTGGGCTTCTCACCGTTTTGATAATCTTAGAATGACCATAGAAAAAAAAGAAATCCAGGAATAATAATCACAGTTAAACAAAAGCTAGTACATTGTACAATATTTCAAATGATCAAGTTTCCTGAGCTCACTGGTTTTCTCCACAAGTCAAATAATTTATCATTTACTGAAATGCCAGTTGTTCGCAAACTAATTTTTCTTCTGAAAATACAGTTAAAAGTAATTTTCTTGTTCTTTCTGGTTTTGTACTTTTAAGGTTTTGGTGTCAAAATTCCTTTCTCAACCCTGAAAGTTCAAAATAATAGATAAATATTAAAAAACCAAATTCTCTTCTTAAATTTTCCAGAGAGACTCCACCTTCTCCCTCCCTCTCTCAGGCGACATTAGAAAGTTTGGAACTTAGTTACTACTCATCTTTCCTAAAAGTATTCTCCAACATTCCTGGATAAACAAGAAAAGACATCTTAGCCCACAACTGAATATAAATGTGTTCTTTCTGCAGTGTGGCTGATTCCCTGTACGAATATAAATTGGAAGAGCCAAGCCATTCAGTAATATAAACAGCAAGGTTAATAAAGAATTTCTGTGAAGGCATGCACCTGGGTTCACCGGTATTTGTATTCTCCACTGCATTTTGTAGTGAATTAAATGGACAGTGAAAGTCAAACCTTGACTCTAACATTGCCAAGTGGGAAACTTACATGAGAAAGAGCCAAGAGAATTCCCATCTACGTAAAAATAAAATGTTTGGATGCTGGAATTCTATAATAAAACCAGAAAATGTTGGAAATACTTGCAGGTCAGGCATACTGGAGAGAGAAACAGACTGATGAAAGGTGATTGAACTGAAACATAACTCAGTTTCTTGCTCCAGAAATGTTACCTGATCTGCTCAGGAATCCCTTCCTTTTTGCTTTTGTCATTGTGTGCATAGTGCTAAGATTATTACAGAAGGAAATATTCCCGTGAGCTTTTATTTGATATCAAATCAGAAATCACAAAATCATTGAAAATAAAAGCTGCACAGAAATAATATGTCTTACGTTATTCAAAGAAGGTTAGTAGACACTATGGCATCCCATTGCATGTTCACAGGAAGTCTACATCTGGAACATTATTGCAATATTTAGCTACTAACCTAATCTGTCCCTGTAAGGCCACTGCTCTAATATTCCCTGTTGGTAGATGGTATGAAAAGACAAATTCAGGCAGTTGCAACTGCTTGTGAATTTTTGACATCAATCACAGCCCAAGTGTGTCTGCTTGTAAAGTTCTGGGTCCAGGTCAGAAGAACCAGCAAACTAGTTTTCTTTCACTTTTCTACAATTGCTTTGCATTTGTGACAAAGTGTGATGTCTACAGTGTGACGGATTCACACTAGAGATGCACAGAAAGATAGATCAGAATGCAGTCCATTTGAGAAATTCTTGGCTGAAATAGCAGAGCAAATGACTGCAGTCACTGCAAAATGGTGCAACAGATGTTTAACAGCACAACCAAGGTTTGAGGCCATGTCAAAACATTGGAAGCAAGTTTCAGAAAAACCCCATTTCTCAAATAAAATTTACAAAGTACAAAATGTATGAACGCGCGAGCCACTTCTCAAGTCCAATGGAGCTTATAAACATACATTACAAAGCTCTATCGTATGCCTCTAATTAAAAGTTTCTGCAATTAAATCATCTATTAAAGTGGCAACTGTGTTTTATTTTAATAAAAAGCGCAAAATATTGCTTTGCAGCACATTTGTGAAAATAATATAAAAATAATTTCTATATTACAATTTTTAACTTTTGCTTGTAAATTCTGGTCAGAATGCATCTTCTAGTTCACAAACACATAAATAAATGGTTATTTTCTGCTCTATGTCACCATATCACCTTTACATTGGTAACTAATGTGCAAATCATCTCCTGGCATTTATTTTGCTGTAGTGTAATTAAAAAAAACATGTAGGAATATAATCAGCTATTTGGTAACAGTCCATGGATTAACAACATGAAAAGGTCTCACACTGCCCCAGGATACTGAGCAGGAATTAGGAGCTGGAGCATTTATTTTGAATAGAAGTTGGAATAAGTTCTAATAGATACGACTGCAGCACAACTCGAGGACTCTCGAAATGTAATGAACAGACTTTCTTCTCTAGTTTAAAGACTTATAAATGGTTGCTCTACTTATTAAATTGCTCCATCAAAATATTTCTAATTATGGACTTGGTTAATATGGAAAAACTGGAACAAAACTTTCATCAAATAGACTTGTTTCCTCTTTCCCTGCGTTTGAGCTCCTCTTTGTAGCAATAGGAGCAGTAAAATTCTGTCTCTGGACGGCCATAGAAGGGGCAGTTGTGCTGTTTGCATCGGTTTTGTTGTAGGGAATAGGGAGGAGCTGCCATGCTTCGCCCTTTGGCTTTCTCGCCACTCTGCCATACAGAAGAAACGTCGTCATCTGCATATTCCAAATAGTCACTAACATCACCAGTTCCAAACCCATTGGTGTATGTATGACTTTTGTGTTCAGGGGGTAATAAACACTTCAGAGGCTCCATGGTTTCCACAGTAGGGAAGCCGGAAAGGCCCACAGGGCAGTAACTTTGATAAGACAGCGAGCGATTATGCTGCGGGTATGTTGCACATGATTTCAAGGAGCTGATAATGGGTGGCTGATTGTCAACTTGGTAGCTCATTGACTGAGGTTTCACCTCAGACACGTGGATGACATGTCGCAGCAAAGCTGGCGTATGGGTGAAGTGGGCTGAGGTGAGAGTGCCAGTTTTAGGAATTTCACTGGTGCGCGGTGAATTGGTCTCTTTTGTCTGGTCACTCCTTCCCTGTGATTTTGAGCCCAGCTGACCCGTATGGCTTTGAGGAGAGCCTTGAAGAGTGTCCTCCTGAGAATTTGGTTCTATCTTGCTTCTCTGAGATGGTTCATGTTCCACCTTTTTACATGTGGAGTTACTGGAAGCTTTTTTCTCTGCCTCTTTACGTTTTTGCTCCTGTTCTGCATTGAAACGCTCCTGAGCGGTGGTCAAGTAATAATTAATCATCTCCTCGTGAAACTGGTGCCTATGGCTAGTTAATAGAAGACCGGCAAATATGAACTTTCTCTCTCCTTGCATAGCAGCTCTCAATATATTGAGGCTGAGTTTGACGTCAGTGCTGTACTTCCACTGGTCATTTTGTTTCTCTACTGGAGATTTAGCACAGACATTTGACTTGTCAGTAGGAGATGAACTTGCAGATTGTGATGACTCTTCCTTACTTCCTTTATTAGATCTAGTGGATTCTTTTTTCTTGACTTTCTCCACATTCTCTCCATTCCGCCCATTGCTGGAGTTTCCTCTACTAATCTTTCCATGAACCAGTCCTCCTAGTCCTCCCATGTTCTTCTTTATTTTAATCCCCAGGGTTTTGCTAAGGCTCCCCAGTTTGTTTGCAACAGAATCAGTCCTATTCTTTTCCTTGTCTTTCTTTTGTTTATCTCCTTTATCTTTTTCCTTCTGATTTTTGTTCCCGTTCAGGTTAGAGTTGCTGCAAATGCTGTCTCTGTCTGACTCAGAGTCAGACAGCGAATGGACATCCTCCCCAACTGATGCTGTCGGTGATTCTGGTTGGGCCAAAGGTGCCTGTGAGTATAAACAATTTATAAATAACCTAAACAAAGCCACACCATTAACAAAACTAATTCGAAAAATAACTACAAGATCTTTATATTATGACCAGATTAGTTTTGTTACAATTTACACAAGATTTGTTAATATTACCCATTGCCATCCAACATTTCACTCCAATTGCCAGTGTGTGTTTAAGCTTAGACAATAAGTGCTGGTAGGGTATTTTACCACAAGATGGCTGTGATCTGGCATCTACACACACATCGTTTTAAGGAGCCACCAGTTAATAAATAGAAGCAGAAGCTACAGACAACATCACTTCTTATAGTCCAAGGATTTTGAGGCTAATTGTAGAATTGCAACTGCTTCTTGAATGATCTGGCTCAGTACATGCAGGTCACCTGAACACGAGATCTTCCTATTCTCTATGCCTCAGTTCTGCATTGTGAAATGTCATTAGCCACTGGGCCACCAGAGAAGACAAGACTGCCAATTTTCTTTTACATTAGCAAATAACTGCTGTTTCCAGATTATATTTGTTTTAAACAAAAATTGGCTTTGTAACAATAGGACAGGAAGTGAAAGTTTATGGGAGTAACTTTGAGCCCACACACTCATTCTGTAAGAAAGGCAGCTCGTGCTCAAAATCCAAAGTGCACGTTTCGCACCGGTGAGTTTTCAAGTTCCAATCTTACAGGCCCCTTGCTGATGGAGTACCTGAAACACGCTGTGTTCAGTTTAACACATTAGCATGTCATTAGTGAGCACTCTCGCTGGATATTAAGACCACACAGAATTCTCAGCCTGTGTCTACGTGATGTCATGTTGCCACCATTTACAGCAGGCCAATGGAAGCATCAAGCTGGCACCTTCACCTCCAAGGACAGGCTTCTGGAGGTGAGCATTCAGACAGCCAGCATCCTCCATGCTCTGCACAGTTCAGGGGATACTGGAGAAGTGGACATGGATAGGTTCAACTCAGGGTCAGGGATCACGAATTGCCACTTTGAGGAGAGGAGTCACTTAAAGGCCTTCGCCACCCTTCATGTTGGGGCACCCCTTGCTCTGAAGGCTGGTATTCAAGCAACATTTTCTGTGTCTTCCTTCCTGGATTCCTGTCCATGTCATAACTCAGCGAGCCTTTCCTTGATGAGGGCTGGCAAAAGGACGGGAGGGATATAGCACTGCCATTCTCACGCTCCACAGGGAGAAGGATCTGGGTCAGCCCAGTGGTTTTCCCCCTATCTTGGTGGCATGAACAGAATGGGAGGTTCTGTCGGTAAACAAAGTGAAATTTAGTGATAAGCAAAATGGTGAACTTACTGTTTATATCCATCTGTGCCCACTAAGTGCTCATGGTTTCTTAAACTTCCTCACCCTTCAACTATATCTTGGTGTTTCCCCAGGATCCACAACTGAAGTTGAGACGGCCTGCTGACTTCCACACTTTTTGGCTTGAAAAGGCTGTGTGTGTGTGTGTGTGTGTGTGTGTGTGTGTGTGTGTGTGTGTGTGTGTGTGTGTGTGTGTGTGTGTGGCACCTGTGCCTGCACTGTACTGTCAAAGCCCCACACCATGGTGCAGACATCTGCAATCGTTGTGGAACAAGAGGAGCAGTTTATACGAAGCTCCCAATGCTTCCTGCAATGAAGTCCTTGTATGGCAGGTGAATCAGAGGGAACACAATGACAGAGTGGTATGGAAATAAAAATTAATACTAATGAGTGGTGTGATTTGGATCAGAAACACACCGGTGCTGTTGGCAGCCAACGCAGTTTATCAGGCTGGAATCAATACTTTGCCTTTTTTTTGTAAGATGTCACCTCATAACTACAATGTTCACTCAGCAAATCACTGACAGCAATAAAATCATTAAAGTAGCATTAAAAATGAACAGCCTGGAAATCTCAACGTGTAAGATGTTACAATACTAAATTCAAACATAGCAAGCTCTTTCATTTACTTTATGGAAGTATTGAAAATAAATAGGGAAATACAATCATAAAAATTGCAGAGTGTATGCAATGAATACATTACATGTTTTCACCAAATATTGCTCAGAGTAATTTGAAAACATTTTTCATGTGAATTGGTTAAATTTCTATTGCAAAGAGAAATGTTCTATGCTCCAAATAAATCAAAGCAAAATTATCTGTCCCTGCCATTTTAAAAAGTGGGAAATACTTTACCTTTGTTTCAGCAGGAATACAAATCCAGGATACATTCATATAGCTGTGCAGGAGGTGAAGCTTAGCTTCCAGGGAAAGGATCAAACTAGAAGAAAAGAATGCATAATGACAAAACATTCACACTGAAAGCAAATGAACCAAGCTCGAAAGGAAAGCTACCAGTGACAAGTCTAACATTCCCAGTTGTGAAATGACGTGAAACAAAATTATTCAATGTTTTATACCTTCAAATTTGCAAAATTATCAGGTGAAGCTAGAGCTAGAATCAACAACTTGCAATTGAAAATTTACTCCTTATGAAGTAATTCATGCACACGCTATTGAACTGCGGGTTTCAATTCTATACATTGTGTACATAGGATTTGTTTTTCCTCAAAGGCCAAAGCATCGTGTTCTGAAATTATTATATGAAATCAAATCCACTCACTTGGCCAATTTGGTGTTGTCATTGTCATCCTTTCCCCATTCCCAGTCTTTCTTGGGATCCATTGCAAAATGCAAAGGCAGCAGTTTGTGTTCAGAGTCAGTCAAGGGAATTGCAGCTAAATGACAGAAAATATCAGCACATATGGAATAAAACTGCTAATTTGAGAGATTAGTCAATTCTCTCCAAACCTAAGATAAAATCAGTCATTATGAATTCAAAAATACATTTTCCTTTGCAATCTCACAGAGGACTATTAATGTTACAATTGTGAAACTAATATTTTTGAATGCATTTATCTGTGTCTTCTCATGGCCACCATGTTGATAGTGCAGCATATAACTTGCTTTCAAATATATGTCAAAGGAATATGTAAATAGTTTCATGATAGTGTGCCTTGCATTAAGCTGCACATCAATTTCTTCCTTTTAATGTGAAGACAGAGCAGAAACTAAGCTGCTTCTTCCACAGCTGGGAATATGGACAAAGTCAGAAGTTTGCCATACACAGAATCATCTGTGGGACTGCAAACCCAGTCACCCAACAACACCACATCCATTAATCTCATGCTCAGATAAACAGCCTTGGCTTCTACAGACAGGTACAAAATTAAGGTGAGCAAGCTTTCTTTCTCTGCAGACTACCAGTCAACTATCTGTACAAACAGGAGACTTAGTATGCATTGCAACTGAGATTAAACTGCACAAAAGCAGAACTGTAGTAACAAATAGAAAACAATATACTACTAACACATAGGAAGTCAGTCAACTTTTGTAGACAGAAAAAGACAATTGAGGAAGCAGCCATATAAAATGTTGACTTTTTTCTCTCCAAATACTAACTGATCAGAATTGTATTTTCAGTTCTATCCTTTGTTATATCATTTACTGCAAATGTTTCAAAAAAGAACTGCAGCTGTCCATGTTGAGCTTCCTGGAGTAAATTCCTCCACTATGTAGGTGTACCAATCTCATTGTGTCAGTGAAGTCAATGAGAAAAATGAATCACTTATATAGCACCTTTCACAGCTTCGCAATTTCCCAGCACTTGGAGGCAATGAGGTACTTGTGAGGTGTAGTCACTGAAAGAAGTACGGCAGTTGATTTATCCACAACTACCTCCCACAATGTGAAAATGGCCTGATGTTTTAGTGATATTGGCTGTGGAATAAGCATTAGTCAAGTTACTTGAAAGA
Organism: Sphyrna mokarran; assembly: GCA_024679065.1. Classification (NCBI taxonomy): domain Eukaryota; kingdom Metazoa; phylum Chordata; class Chondrichthyes; order Carcharhiniformes; family Carcharhinidae; genus Sphyrna; species Sphyrna mokarran. Next base: position 886,013 of record JAGIQG010000033.1, read on the forward strand.
ACACCCTTGCTCTATATATCTGCTGATGAGCACTTGGAATAAATTCCTGATGGGCATTTTGCACTGGAATACCCAGTAATAAAGCACTGGAGGAGAAAACAATACAATGATATTAAGGACAGCGATAAGGCAATTTATGTTCTAAAATAATTACTTGACCCTTACTATATCGAGAGAAAGGAGTGCAGTGCCCCATGGTGATAACAGCATACATACCAGCTGAAATATTCCTCACTTAAAACTGGAGACACGATATTATTGCTTTCAGTCGTAAAGCAGTAGAATAGAATTTCATTGCAGCCATGTTGTGAAATTTGCAACGAGACTCTGCTACCCACCAATTTAAACGAGAAATTTAACTATAGAAGTTGAGCAATTTATTGCTTTTATTTTCAAACTAATTCGAACAGTTCAATAAGATGGTAGGCAGGCCAACTGAACACAAAACATTAAAAATATCTAAGCTTCAGCAGCAGATGGCAGCAGACACTAGATCATTCCAAATGATAAATAAACCAGGGTTTTCACAATTTTATCCTTTTTGTGGTTGAAATTGAAGCTTGACTGGAATTTCCATTAAAACAGATTTTCCAAATGTTCAAAACAACAACAGACTGAAGGTAAATGAAATATTTTAATCTTATACAAACTCTAATATAATCCAATATTGAATAGACAGGGTAGATAAGAAAGCAGCTGTTCCCTTTAGTTGAAGAGTCAGTTACAAGGGGACAAGTGGGAGGTTTTGGGTGGGGGGTGAAATCAGGAAAAGCTATTTTAGTCAGAGGGTGGTGATAGTCTGGAATGTGCTGCCAGGAAGGGGGAGGGGATGCAGGATGCCTCACATCTTTTAAAAAAGTATTTGGTTGAATACTTGGCACATCAAGTGCTGACAAGTGGGAATAGGTAGGCATTTCATGCATCGATGCAGACTCAATGGGCCAAAGGGTCTCTGCTACACTAATACTTTGATTCTGCGAAAGCCATGATCGTGAAGTCCGTTTGTCAATTTCCATCTTTGTCACTGGTTAGGTCTCATGATTGTTTTTTTCAAATTGACTGGTCTTCGCTTTCATTATTGCTAATTATATCATACAAAATTTTTTATTCCAGTTACACTCCATCAAAAATTTTAGTTATTCTGTGGCAAAAAGAAATGGCAAGAAGTCTGACAACAGCAGGTTTAAGTCCAACTGATTTATTTACCGTAAATAAATCGGTTGGACTTAAACCTGATGTTGCCAGACTTCTGTGTTTACCCCAGTCTAACACTGGCATCTCTACATCAAAAAGAAATGGCCCAGTTATAACACGAACCCTTTTCTCCATGGCATCCCTCTATTCAGTTCAGATTCAAAGCTAGAAGAAGATAACTGACAATGGCGTTGTTTTAAATATTACAACTCTGAGGTAAGTGAATCATATTTTTTGGAACACAGAAGGCAGACATAAACACATCTGCAGTGTTGGACTTAAGAGAGAGAGAGAGAAAAAGAGAAAGAAAGTAGTGTCTCAGCTGGCATCCAAAAATATTACATCATTCAGGCATCCACACAAGTGAATAATTCTATTCTGCTGTTTGAACCCAGACTAACGAAAGCTATATGACCAGGAAAGTTAAAAAAACTCAATTACTCAAACAGTAACAGCAACTGGTAGCACCAGCAGCCTAAGCTATTCCAAGTAACAGGGAATTACAGAGAAAAGAGAAATAAAGGGAGTCCCTGAAATTGGAAGAAGCAGGAAATATTGGAAATGTGCCACAATTCCACCAGCATCTAAATGGGGTTAGCAGGGGACCACTTTGCCTCTTCTCAATCAGATTCTGCCAATTCCAATATCTTCCTATGTTTATAGTTCAAAATAAAACCATATAGTCAGACTGCTGCAAAACCATCATTGTTATTTAATAATCATTTCAAAGGTTAGTTCTTTTTATTTATATCACTTGTTAAACTATATCATTGGGAATATTTTAATACCCAGTACAAAACTATAATCTCATAAATTCATAAGATACAGAAGCAGAAGTAGGTCATTTGGGCCATTGAGTCCATTCGGCCATTTGATCATAGCTGATATGTTCCTCATTCCCATTTTCCTGCCTTCGTTCTGTAACCCTTCAATCCATTACCAATTAAAAATCTGTCTAACTTCTCCTTAAATTAACTCTGCTCCAGCATCCATCGCACTTGGGGGTAGCGAATTCCACAGATTTATAACCCTTTTGGGAGAAGTAGTTTCCTCTCAACTTTGTTTTAAATTTGCTACCCTTATCCTAAGACTATGACTTCTCATCTAGTGGAAGCCTCCCTCCACATCTACTTTACCTAAACCTTTTATCATCTTGTACGTCACAACTTGATCTCTCCTCATTCTGCTAAATTCCAGAGTATGGGCCTAAACTGTTCAATCTCTCTTCATACAACAAATCTCTTATCTCTGGATTAATTTAGTGAACTCCCTCTGAACTGCCTCCAGTGCCACTACATCTTCTCTAATAAGGAGACCCAAACTCTGCACAATATTCCAGGTGCAGCCTCACCAGTACCTTGTATAGTTGAACAATACCTCCTTACCTTTATATTCTTTTCTTTTAGCTTTCAATGTCAAAATTCCATTTGTTTTCTTTATTGTCTGCTGTACCCATATGCTAGTTTTCTTTGACCCATCAACAAGGACACCCAGATCCTCTCCACTGAAGCACCTTGAAGTTTTTTCCCATTTAGGTAAGTTGTCTTCCCATTTTTGTGACCAAAATGCATGACCTCACATTTACCCATGTTAAATTCCAGCTGCCACATTTTGTCCCACTCTCCTAACATATCCATATCCACTTGTAAAGTTATTTCCTCATTGCAATTTACTGTCCCGCCTATTTTTGTGTCATCTGCAAATCTGGTTATAGAGCTTCTATCCCAGTATCCAAGTCATTCATATAGATTGTAAATAGCTGGGGCCCAAGGACCGAACACTGCGATCCCATTAGTTACTTCCTGCCATCTAGAAAAACAACACATTATCCCAACTCTTTGTTTTTTGTTTCTCAGTCAACAATCCAAGCTAATAAATTACCCCTAATCCCATGTGATCTAACCTTGTGAATTAACCTTTTGTACAGCATCTCATCAATCTTCTTCAATCATTAAATGTTTCCTGCACTTGAAACACATTTTTCATAGATGCAAGGTCACTTTTCATCTCTCCTTCTGAGTGTATACTTGCACCATGGTTTCAGTGTCCCAGATGTGAGAATGCTGTTACCTGGCTAAATGAACAGGAAAGCAAACTCAAGCCAAAATGTTTTCCTATTTTTTTTTTTACAAACAAGAAACTTTATTTCTAACACTGAATAATTGAAGCTTATCAGGCTTTGTGTAGAATTAAGAGCCTCCTTGGATCGACCTCTCCAAAGTTACAAATGGAAAGTTCCAAAAGTTTGCCATTTAATTCGTTTGCAATCTACATCAGTGAAACTGTGCTGTAAGCTTGTTCAACTGAGCTTTTGGTACGATATATTAAAAATGGACGTAAACATACAAATTTTATACCTTGTTCCCTTTCTTGATCATTCTGTTCCATGGATACCAGTGCAGAGAAATGGGCCTGATCATAGGCTAAGACTAAAGGTGAGCAGTGACATCTGTTGGGGGGTACTTCCAGAGGCAAGTAAATTCCTCCAAAAGGTATCGGTGCAAATGCTGCAACAACAAAGAAAACACAAATATTTCTTCAGCAATCAGAACAGTTCACACGTAAATAACAGACTGTTGGAAATACAGAAGAAGCCCCCAACATAGAAAGGTTTTTTTTTTTTACAGCACTTTGATAAAGGTTTCAACCTCACACTTTAACCTAACTTCTCTTATTCAGATACTGACTGACCTATATATTTACAACATTTTCAGATAGTTGATTGACCACAGCATTTGTAGCCTTCTGCATTGCAGATGTGAAGGCCATTTGCAGACTGAGGAAACAGCCCAAAGTGCTAAAATTGAAAAATGAGGTCCCCATTTTGTTGAAGAACTTCCTGTCTACTTTGTTGCTTGGTTTTAACAGCATCTATAATGGTTTTACATTATCTGTTCTTTACGTAATTAGCTTGAATAACATACTCGTATTGACCTTAATGGCTTTTATTTAGTTCCAATGCAATTCAAATTTCAAATAGTTTAAAATCTATGAAATAGTAATGTAATGGTGAGAACAGCAGACGTTATTATGTAAAAGGTTAATGTTAGGAGGAACAAGGAGGAGGAGAAATAAGATGACAAACTATGGACACAGATTATAATAACAAATTAGAATCCATTTGATTTAAATGTGCGTTTTAATTAGTTTAGAGCTTGTTCAATGACTGGCAACATATCTAAACAACTAATATCCTTTTATGTTATAATAAATGGATTTAATTGGTCAAAACTAAGTTCTGAAAGAGGATTGCAATTTTGGACAAGTTTAACAGCCAAAATTCTGACAATCACTCAGTTCTTCCACCAGCCACTGCATAACTTTAAAGTAGATAGAGGATGGGTTAACAGCTTCTCCACTTTATTTCACATGAAATATCTAACCTTCAATGGTGCCTTCCCACTTGAGGGTTAAGGCTCCACAGGAACTCAGACCATTGGCTGCTCACTGCCGTGGTGCTGCCTAGTGGAACACTGCGTCACCTGGAGAAAATGATCTTGAAAGAAGAAACAAACAAAACCCACCACTGCAGAGTGAAAAGAAAAGGCAAACTAACCTTCACCTCCTGAATCCCTCAGCATGGTGTCTGCAACAACAACAATCGGTCTTCGTAATACATGAGCCAAAACAAAGACATGGAACTCCTCTAAACTTTCATAAACTGGATCCTCGGTGTTATCCACACTATGAATAAAAAGATTATTCAACAGCTTTTTATAATTCTCCACAATATCTTAGAGTCACTAGACAGGTCTTTTCTTTAAGTTTATTATATTCCAATCAGGGTGATGGATGTTGTTACTGAATATAAAGATTTTCCATTCAGGTTCCGTGCCAGCATCAAGCAGACCCAAGTAAGGTGCAGCAGAGCTAGGTGCAAGATGAAATTTGTCCTACCAGCTCCCAAAATGTTTCAATTACAATTTAGGAAAGGTTTTTTGATTTCCATATCAAGCATCCCAGTTAACTTAGTGCCATGTCAGGGACACTAAGTTGTGTTTATGAGCCTGCATCCACCATGAACTGGGTTAAGACTGCTCAAAGAAATGTCAAACACTTGCACCGCAATCCAGAGATGAACAATCAGTGTTTTGTTTAACTCATTGCAGCAATTCTCAAATAAGCATTCTCTAATAATGACTTATAGGTGCTAGTTTTTCTACAAGCACTCTGGACTAACAGTAGGCACGTTCTAATGCTACTGCCAGGAAGTGCATTCTATTGGTTACTTCTGAGCCCAAATCTCAAAATGGACACCACATCTAGTAGCACTAATTTTCTACATGAAGTATGCTGAAAAAAACAAACCTGCACACCTCCCTGAGTTGAGAGTTTCAAAACCATGCATATCCTTGAGTGGAGGTAATGTTTTAGGTTGATTCATGCTTGAAGGATTGGTACATTCTTTGGTAGCCAGCTGAAATGCTTTCCGTCCTGAGGGTGGGACATTGCATGTAACAAGATGTAATTTTATTTTATTTCTTCTGCCATTTGAGGGTGCCCTCCCGCAGCAGTATCTGCTATTTTATGGATGTAAAGGTGAAAGATAACCTGATTCCCAAGTGTTAATTCTACTCAGTTTCCAGTTGTAGTGAGATTGTCCAGGACAACTCAACTCCTTTCCCCAGAGATTCAATCTGGATTCCACTCACACACTCCTTTATTATGATTAGTTAAGTACAATTAGAAATGGACTGTGTAGAAGTTTAGTAATAAACCAACATTTCACTACTCTTGTGATACATTAACGTGCACAAACCCTAGCTAACGATTCTTAAACAAAAATGGATGTGGAATTCATTATGTCAGCAGGTGGACATTTTAGCAATGCCACAGGCATTTCACTGTACCAAATACACTAATGAAAATAGGTTTCCTTCTCTAAAAACAGCATTAAGTCACCAGGAGGATACTCAGCCTCTTAAGAAAGCCACATTCTTATTGTGCAGAACAACACTGCAAGATCAAATGGGATTGTGCACAATTCTACTCATTGGCACATTCTGTTCAAGTCACTATCACTTGCAATCAAATATTAGCGAATCATAGAAGGAGGCCATTTGGTCCATCAAGTCTGCATTAACCACAATGTTACCCAAGCCCTATCCCAAAACCCCATGTATTCACCCTGCTAATCCCCCTATCACTAAGGGGCAATTTAGCTTGGCTAATCCACCTAACCCGCACATCTTTGAAGTGCAGGAGGAAACCAGAACACTCAGAGGAGTCCCCTGCAGACATGAGGAGAACATGCAGACTCAGCATAGACAGTGACTGGAAGCCAGAATCGAACTAGAGACCCAGATAGTGGAGTAGAACACAAGCATTGGGGAACTCCACAGGCAGTACTGTGGCACAGTGGTTAGCACTGCTGTCTCACAGCACCAAGGGATTTTGGCCTTGGGTGACTGTGTGGAGTTTGCACGTTCTCTCTGTATCTGTGTGAGTTTCCTCCACGTGCTCTGGTTTCCTCCCAAAGTCCAAAGAATTGCCAATTGTAAATTGCCCCTTAGTATCCCAAAATGTGTAGGTTTGAATAATTAGGGGTAAATGCATGGAGTTACAGGGATAGGGGCAGGGAATGGGCCTGTTAAGATACTCTGTCAGAATGACCTCCTTCTATATAGTAGGGATTGTGTGATAAATACACTAGGGTTTGCTAGTTACTCTGAATCATCAAAGATAATAATCAAAAAGGCAACCAATATTCTGATTTCCTTTCAGTAGTAACTGAAATCAGATTAATTTTGCTATAGTTTGTCTTAGATCTTTAAAGGCTGCATTAGTTCAATGGTTAGCACTGCTGTCTCACAGCACCAGGGACCTGGATTGATTCCTAGTTTGGGTCACTGCTTGAATGGAGTTTTGCACATTCTCCCCATGTCTGCATGGGTTTCCTCTGGATGCTCTTGTTTCCTCCCATGCTCCAAAGATGTGGGGATTAGGTGGACTGGCCATGCTAAATTAACCCTTAGTGTCAGGGAGACTAGCTAGGGTAAATGTATGGGATTATGGAGAAGGGGCCTGGGTGGGATTATGGTCAGTGCAACTTCGATGGGCTGAATGGCTCATTCTTCACTGTAGGATTCTATATAAAAAAAATCAGAGCCTAGTTACACGAAATTTGACCTAATAGATCATAGACATTATTAATCTCCTCATCATTTAGCATTCGTTGAAACAATGGTTTCATTTTACTGTTTGTTAATTGTGTGAGAACTAAAGATGCAGAAAATCATATAACTTGATGGTAAATATAAATATGCCAGATTCCATTTCTCCGATTATAAATTAAATTAAACTCTTCATTTTAAAAACAGAATTGTGGCCTTGCTCCTCTTGGATAATAACAACATTCATAATGCCAGTGAAATTAATTGGAAAAATATGCAGATTGGTGAAGTCAGAGGCCAGAACAAAAAATAGCATGCCCATCATTAGATTGTACAAATTAGTATATTTTCTTGTTTAGGCAGAAACATAGAACAATTTATCTAGGTCCCTCTCACCTGCCTTTTCCCTGTGGCTCTGCAAGTACTTCCTCTCTAGATAGTTATCCAATTCTCTTCTGAAAGCTTCAATTGAATCTGTCTCCACCACTGTCTTACGCAACGCATTCAGATCCTAACCATTTACTGCATTCAAAAATCATGTCACCTTTGCTGCTTTTGCCAATCACCTTAAATCAATGTTTTCCAATTCTTGATCCTTTCAATGTTGACAACAGTTGTTCCCCCTCTACTCCTTTGAGATCCCTCAAACCTCTGAACATCTGTATCTAATCTCCTCTTTTCCAAGGAGATAAGCCCTCTAATGTTTCTTCAATCTATCCATGAGTCCTTTATTCTTTGAACCACTCTCATGAATCTTTTCTGCATCCTCTCAGATGCCTTCAAAAACCAGCATTTTATACATTCTTACCATAGCTTTCTTGCTTTTGTATTCTATGCCTCCTTTTTCTAAGTTGCTTTGCTACCTTCAATGTTTTGTGCTGACATTCATAGATCTTTTGCATCTGCATTCCCTTTAGAATATAAATCTTTATATTACTTCTCCTTGTTCCTTCTATCAAAATGAACCACTTTGTACTTTTCTTCCATTTGTCCATTCATTCCACCAGCCTCTTGTCTTCTTGAAATTTATCACTTTCTTCCTCACAGTTTTGTGCCATTGCAAATGTTGAAATTGTACCTGAACACCCAGGTCTCAATCATTACATCCAAGTAGGCGTTCAGACACCAAGCCTTGGGGAACTCCACAAGCAGTATGGTGGCACAGTAGTTAGCACTGCTGTCTCACAGTGCCAAGGGTCTGGGTTTGATTCCTGGCTTGGGCGACTGTGTGGAGTCTGCATGTTCTCCTCATGTCTGCATGGATTTCCTCTGGGTGCTCTGATTTCCTCCTACAGACCAAAGAATTGTGAATTGCCCCCTCTAGAAGATTAGCAGGGTAAGTGCATGGAGTTACGGGGATAAGGCAGGGGATGGGCTTGGTAAGATGCTGTGTTGGAGAGTAGGTGCAGAATCATTAGCAAATGGCCTCCTTCTGCATAGCAAGGATTCTATGATAAACCTACCCCAAGTCTGAAAAATAAACATTCACCACTATTCTCCATTTCCTGTATTTCAGCCAATTCTATATCATTCCTTCTATTTTAGGGCTCCAACTTTTCTGGCAAGCCTATTATGTGAAACTTCATCCAATACCTTTTGGAAGTCCATGTACACCACTTTAATTGTATGACCCTCATCAACTCTCTCTGTTACATCATCAAACAACTCCAGCAAGGTTGTCACAATTATTTGTCTTTAACAAATCCATTCTGGCTTCCCTTAATTAACTCACATTTGCCCAAATGATTGTTAATGTTGTTCCCAAATTAACATATCTAAAAGCTTTTCCACTGAGGTTCTGATTGGTTTATAGTTGCTGGCCTTTTCCCCACGTGTTTTTTTGAACAAGGGAATTCTTCAGTTCTCTGACATCACCCTTGTATCCAAAGGGAATGGAAGATTATGATTAGTGTCTTTGCACTATCCACCCATGATTCCCTCAGTATTCTTAGATGCATTTCATCCAGTCCTGGCAATGTGTCAACTTTAGGTACAGGCAGATCTACAGCAATCCAAACATAATCCCATAGCCTTGCTTTTCACCATATTCTTCCATATCAATATTGTTTTAGTGAAGATTTTACTAAGATATACTCAACATGTATTTTGTTTAAATAAACAATGGTTCTTGGAGTATTTTTTGAATGAATTAGTAAAAATGGCCAGCGAATATATTTTAATAAAGAATAAGATAAAGCAACAAGCAAACTTCAATCTTAAGAGCACACCAAATGCCTGTATGGGAGGAGAAATCCATAAAAGTGTTGGCTTTGCTGGCTTCAAATTAGTACTTTGTGATCATTATCTACTTTACTTATTTGTTACCCCCTTCACCATCTTCCCTTCCACCCAATGAATCCTGCACTCTAATTGACCCAAGTCAATTTGATTCTTGTTTTGAAACACAATTTCCTTTCTCAGTGAGGATGTATAAATTCCTTTGTGCCCTATTTTATCATCATCATAATTTATTTTGATAACAGTTCATTACCACAGCAAATTAAATCCAATAATCACCAGGCTCAGATCAGAAATGACGAATGTTTGTTCAGAAGCTGGTGCTCAGCGGCAGTTACTGTTCAGCTGTACCAACACAAACACAAACTAACTGGGGCACTCTGAACCTTCGGCAACATTTCTTAACACAATTTAAAAAAATCATGTGCTGAAAAGCACAATCACAGGATGCTGAGAAATATATAACTAGAAGCAACATGTAACTAGTGGAATATCCACACTATATCATAGATAATATGGCCTGTATGCCTGAAGTCCTGTGGAATGCAAATACTCCGAACATTGTTTGGACAATTTTGACTTCAGATAAAAATTGATCAAGTACAACAGGAAAATAAAGAAGTTCATCTCTTTTTGTGGTGTAATTTGCAACGCTACCTGTATGCCTGAAGTCCTGTGGTGCTCCTCACTGCTTTCATTTACCATATTAAGTCTTACAACACCAGGTTAAAGTCCAACAGGTTTATTTGATAGTAAACGCTTTTCCTTTGTCAGGCGAGTGGAGAGTTCTGATCAGAAACAGGGCATATAAAGACGGATATAGTTTACAGAATACTGATTAGAATGCAAGTTTTTATAGCTAATCTGCTATTCAAGTCTTAAAGATGCAGACAATGTGAGTGGAGATAGTGTTAAGCACTGGTTAAAGAGATGTGTATTGTCTCCACACAGGACACTAAGTCCTGGGAGTTACAAGTAGTGTGACATGAATCCAAGAGGCCATCCTCATATGTGCAGAACTTGACTATCAGTTTCTGTTCAGCAACTCTGCATCCCCCACGACAATGGTATTGCTACAACTGCCTCAGTAGTCAACACTGACAACTGCCAATTTCCAGATGCAATTTTACAATGCATTCACTTCATCCTGGACCACAATGTCTTCACCTTTAACAAGCAGTTCTTCATCCAGACACATGGAACAGCCATGGGGACCAAATTCATACCTCAGTATGCCAATATCTTCATGCACAGGTTCAAATAAGACTTCTTCACCGCACAGGATCTTCAACCGATGCTATACACTGGAAACATCGATGACATTTTCTTCCTTTGGACTCATGGTGAACAATCACTGAAAAAACAAGTTCCAACCCACCAGACTCACCATGGACTATTCTCTGGAATCGGTTGCATTCTTGGACATACGCATCTCCATCAAGGGCAGCCACCTCAGCACCTCACTGTACCGCAAGCTCACAGACAACCTCACGGTGTTCCACTTCTCCAACTTACACCCTAAACACGTTAAAGAAGTCAGCCCCTATGGACAAGCCCTCCGTATACACAGGATCTGTTCAGATGAGGAGGATCACAACAGACACCTCCAGGCGCTGAAAGTTGCCTCCATAAGAACAGGATATAGCACTCAACTCATCGATCAACAATTCCAACGTGCCACATCAAAAACTGTCTCGACCTCCTCAGAAGACAAACATGGAACATGTGGACAGAGTACCCTTCATTGTGCAGTACTTCCCCAGAGCCGAGAAGCTACGATATCTTCTCTGGAGTCTTCAATGTGTCATTGATGAAGACAAACATCTCGCCAGGGCCATCCTCACACCCCCACTTCTTGTCTTCAAACAACCGCACAACTCAAACAGACTACTGTCCACAGCAAACTACTCAGCCTTCAGGAGAACAGTGACCACAACGGCACACAACCCTGGCACAGCAACCCCTGCAAGACATGCCGGATCATCGACATGGATGCCATCATCTCACGTGAGAACACCATCCACCAGGTACACGGCACATACTCTTGCAACTCAGCCAACGTTGTCGACCTGATACACTGCAGGAAAGGATGTCCCGAGGCATGCAGACGCTATGACAACGGATGAACGAACACTGCTCGACAATCACCAGGCAAGACTGTTCCCTTCCTGTTGGGGAACACTTCAGCATTCACAGGCATTCAGACTCTGACCTTCGGGTAAATGTTCTCCAAAGCAGTCTTCATGACATACGACAGCACAGTTGCTGAGCAGAAACTGATAGCCAAGTTCCACACACAAGTATGGCCTCAACCAGGATCTTGGGTTCATGTCACACTATCTGTAACCCCCATGACTTGCCTGAATTTGCAACATCTCACTTACTATCCTGTCTGGAGACAATACACATCTCTGACTGTGCTTAATGCTCTCTCCACTCACACTGTCTGCATCTTTAAGACTTGAAAAGCAGATTAGCTGTAAAGACTTGCATTCTAATCAGTATTCTGTCAACTGTATGCACCTTTACGTGCCCTGTTTCTGATCAGAATTCTCCACTCACTTGATAAAACAGCAGCACTCCAAAAGCTTGTGGAATTTATTATCAAATAAACCTGTTGGATTTTTAACCTGGTGTTATGAGATTTCTTACTGTGTTTACCCCAATCAACACCAGCACCTCCACTTCATTTACCATGTCGGAGAGATATATGTCTGGACTTTAATTCAGCCAATCTTGAATTACTAGTTCCTTGTTTTTCACCTGAAGGAGGTGCCAGAATTGAAGATCCAAGTTAGCAGGGGAAGCATCGCACTAATACCTAGACCCAACCAAATATATATCCATACAGATCGTTTAAATGACCCACCTGGCTAAAACTGCTAGGAAAGAGATTAGAGCATTAGATTGGCTAGCGGACATCAATTGTAATTCTTTGGTACAAATGGATGAAGCAGACATTAAGTGAACAGTCCAACAAATCCCTCAAAAGGGATTGCTGGAAGCTTCTCAAACAAACAACTCAGGGGGTGCTTCTGGTTGGCCGACAAAACTAAAACTCCTGACTACTACAAACGCCTTCATGGCCAACCCTCTGGAAACGCCGTCTCCTGATCGCTGCCATTGCCCAATCTATCTGCCCCCTCGACATGGCAGTGGGACAATTTCCTGCTACAGCTAGAACACTTATTTGTCCACAGCTTGGTGGCAGGATGTCAGTGAGGTCCAGGCCTCATGCTGGCATACAGGAGCAAAAGTCAAAGGTCGTTCCCATTAAACTTCGAACACTAATTATTTAATCAACACTCAAAAATGATCAATCATGGTTCAATAGTATCACTCCTGCCTAAACAGGCTATGTCCGAACTCAAGATCAAGCTATTCCCCTCCCTATCATTCTAGTGCATTCCATACGTATAGAATATAGAAATGGTGGAGTAGATTTGATGGGCTGAATGGCCTAATTCTACTCCTATATCTTATGGTCTCTGTCTTCTGGTTAGTCACTTGGTTTTGCTACATTACAACAGTGACTATACAGGCAGTCCTTGGGCCTACAACACATTAGGCTCCTAGGAACATGTTGCAAGTCAAAATATCAAAGTCGGAATTGATTTTCCCACAGGAACAATGGTATACCAGGTTTTACCAGGATGTTGCCTGGTATGGAGGGCAAGTCTTATGAAGAGAGGCTGAGGGATTTGAGGTTGTTTTCATTAGAAAGGAGGCGGCTAAGAGGGGACCTAATCGAAACATATAAGATGATTAGAGGTTTAGATAGGTGGACAGTGATAGCCTTTTTCCTAGGATGGAGAAAGCTAGCACGAGGGGACACAGCTTTAAATTAAGGGGTGATAGTTATAGGACGGATATCAGAGGGAGGTTCTTTACCCAGAGGGTGGTTAGGGAGTGGAATGCCCTGCCTGCGGCAGTTGTAGATGCGCCAAGTTTGGTGGCGTTTAAGAGGTTAGTTGATAAGTTTATGGGAGAGAAGGGAATGGTTTAGTTTGGAGGGGCATTGCTTTTTATATTGGTCGGCGCAACATCGAAGGCCGAAGGGCCTGTTCTGTGCTGTAATGTTCTATGTTCTATAATTGGGGGATTGGTTCCTGAACCAAGACTGGAAATCACTCATGAGGCATCCAGTTGTGTTATATGTTCTCAATTTTTGCCCTGTCAAATTGCTGAAACAACTGTTGACGCCTGCGTAGCCTTAGCACGTGTTCCTCAAGTAGTTTGGGGGGATATAATGAAGCCATTGATTGCTGTCACTTGTCTGTTTAATATTGAATTTCTGTGAAACAGCACATATTAAACATATAAGTGCATTAACATGGTGACAATTGTGTCAAAAAAAATTTAACAGGATAAAATACTCATTTCCAATCTAATAAAGGTAGTTTGACGTGTCCAGTTATACAGACGGGCAGTGCAGAACATCAGTCAGCACATATGAACATGCTAGTGCAGTGTAGTAAAGCCAAAACCAATACTGTAAAATCAAATTTATAAACGTTGTAAGGTTGAGAACTCCCACGCTCAAGTACCTCACTGATCATAAAGTAAGTTTTTGAGAAAGTGACCAGAGAGGTGGATGGGGGTAAGGCGGTTGATGTAGTATATATGGACTTTAGTAAGGCTTTTGATAAGGTGGCCCATGGAAGACTTCTACAGAAAATGCAGATGTGTGGAATAGAGGGTGATATAGCTAATTGGATTAGGAATTGGCTGGCAGATAGAAGACAGAGGGTGGTGGTTGATGGGAGATATTCATCGTGGAGTTCGGTGACGAGTGGTGTGCCTCAGGGGTCTGTTTTGGGGCCCCTGCTGTTTGTAATTTTATAAATGATCTGGATGAGGGTATTGAGGGATGGATCAGTAAATTTGCAGATGACACTAAAGTCGGTGGAGTAGTAGATAGTGAAGAGGGGTGTTATAGTTTACAGAGTGACTTGGACAAGTTGCAGAGCTGGGCCGAGAGGTGGCAAAGGGAGTTTAATGTGGAAAAGTGTGAGGTAATGCACTTTGGCAGGAACAATAAATGTGTAGAGTATAGGGCTAATGGTAGGGCTTTTAATAGTGTTGAGGAACAGAAGGATCTTGGTGTATGTGTCAATAGATCCCTGAAAGTAGGCAGTCAAGGGGATAAAGTTGTTAAGAAGGCATATGGAGTCTTAGCTTTTATTGGTAGGGGGATTGAATTTAGGAGCAGCAGCATCATGTTGCAGCTGTACAAAACTCTAGTGCGGCCGCACTTGGAGTATTGCGTGCAGTTCTGGTCGCCACATTATAAGAAAGATGTGGAGGCATTGGAGAGGGTACAGAGGAGGTTTACCAGGATGTTGCCTGGTATGAGGGCAGGTCCTATGAAGAGAGGTTGAAGGATTTGAGGTTGTTTTCGTTAGAAAGGAGGCGGCTAAGGGGGATCTTATTGAAGCATATAAGATAATTAGAGGTTTGGATAGGGTGGACAGTGATAGCCTTTTTCCTAGGATGGAGAAAGCTAGCACGAGGGGACACAGCTTTAAATTAAGGGGGATGAGTTATAGGACAGATATCAGAGGTAGGTTCTTTACTCAAAGAGTGATTAGGGAGTGGAATGCCCTGCCTGCAGCTGTTGTAGATGCGCCAAGTTTGGTGGCGTTTAAGAGGTTAATTGATAAGTATATGGAAGAGAAGGGAATGGTTCAGTTTGGAGGGGCATTGCTTTTTATTTTGGTCGGCACAACATCGAAGGCCGAAGGGCCTGTTCTGTGCTGTATTGTTCTATGTTCTATGTTCTAAGTGCGAAGGTACAGCAGGCAGTAAAGGCAACTGGTATGTTGGCCTTGGTAGTGATAGGATTTGAGCATAGGGACAGGGATGTTTTGCGGCAATTGGATATGCCACACCTAAAGTATTGCCATAAAAGCTTAATAGCAAGCAAACAGGCCCTTTGGCCCAACTTGTCCATACTGCCCCTTTTTTAAAACCACTAAACTAGTCCCAATTTCCCCCATTTGGCCCATATCTCTCTATAGCCATCTACTATGTGCAGTTTTGTTGTTCTTATCTGAGGAAGGATGTTCTTGCGATAGAGGGAATGCAGTGAAGGTTTTCAGACTGATTTGTCGGATGCTTGACTGTCATATGAGGAGAGACGAAGTTAGTTAGGATTATATTCATTGGAGTTTAAGAGTGAAAGGGGATCTCATAGAAATTTATAAAGTTCTAACAGGATTGGATTCGGAAAGAATGTTCGCAATGGTGGGAGAGTCCAGAACTGGGGTCATAGCTTGAGGATAAGGGATAAACCTTTTAGAATTGAGGTGAGGAGATATTTCTCCATTCAGAGACTGGCAAATATATGGAATTGACTGCAACAGAAAATAGTTGAGGCCAAATCATTGTGATTTCAAGAACTAATTCAATATAGCTCTTGGGACTAAAGAGATACAAGGGAGAAGAAAGGATCACGGTATTGAATTTGATGATTATCCATAATATAATGAAAGTTGGAGCAGGCTTGAAGGGTGAAATAGCCAAATCCTGCTTCTATTTTCAATATTTCTACGTTTGTAAGTGCTTTTAAATGTCCTGAAGTTGTGAAAAGTGTTGGATAATTGCAATTTTTTTCTTATTTTAAACTCTAATTTGGAAAAAACAGAAGTGATTTAATTTTTCGCCTTCATAGTGCAAAAAAAACTTATATTTATTGATCATACTTAGCTAAGGACATTATCCAACTTGGATTTATGGTTCAATACTTGGTTTCCATGAATCTTTTTGAATTAAAACAGATTTTTTTTTTAAATAGCAAAGAAATCATTAATTCATAGTCAAACAGCAATAAAAAAGATGACACGGTATGCTGGACATTTTGTTTCATGTTTTAGAAAACATGAGCCAGACAGACCAAGCTCTACAGTGCTGACTTAGCTAATCTCTGTGGGAAAGACACAAATAATTCTGAATCACAGGGGGATATCAGTCAAAGCTCCTCTATCCTGTGGGAAATGCACCAGTCAGTATGGTGTGGAGAACTGGATTGGTCCTTAAGTCAAATATCCTGTCTATCCTAATGGCTTAGAGTCCACCCCTAATGTAAGATTCAGTCAGACCATTGGCACCTGTGGAACTGAAGGTCAGGGTGAGTCAACATACTCAGGACAGAAGAAACTAAGGCAATTGAATTAAGAAAACAGAAAATAATAAGTCATCTATACTTGTAAGAACAACAACGTATTGTTTACTTTTCAGTCTGCTTATGAAAACAAAACTGATACTTATTACCCTGAAGCCTCAAAAAATGAGTTGTGATGGTTAATATAGAATTAATTGTGCTGAGTCTTGCAACAGAATAAAAGCAGATGTTGCAAGCAATCTGATTTCTTTCACCGTGGTCTGCCAATATTGTCCAAATCCTGTAACAGTACATACAATAAAACTCAGAACGCATTAACCACAGCTAATAAAACACACCATTTGCTTTTCCTGTTCATTTCCTATCTGTTCCTGTTTGCATACAGACACTAGTTGCATACAGAGTACCGTGCAATCAGAGCTGATAGAGAAGCACTTTCCTCAGTTCAACAGCCCGACTCATCATCCAGGTTTAGATGTGAATGGGATGATTCAGTGGGGGAGCATTTTGAGCTCAACAATCATAATTCCACAACATTTCAAGTAGTCATGGATAAGGAGAAGAGTGGCCCTCTGGTGAGGGCGTTTACTTGGGCGAGGCCAATTACATCCTATTTAGGCAGAAACTGGAGAAATTGGATTGGAAGCAGCTACTGAGGGAAAATTCATGTCTGGTATGTGGGAGGTTTTAAAGGCCAGTTGACTGAAATACAGGACAGGCGTGTCCCTACAAAAATGAAGGCTGGAAATAGCAGGATTCAGGAACCATGGATTACAAGGGAATTTATAAGCTTAGTCAAAAGGAAACAGGAAGCATACAATAGGTCTAGGCATCTTAAAACTGACAAAGCCCTTGAGAAGTAGAGTGTAGGTATGAAGGAACTTAAACATGGAATTAGGAGTGCTAAAAGGGACCATGAAATGTCTTTAGCAAACAGGTTAAAGAGAATCCTAAGGCATTTTATGCATCTATTAGGAGCAAGAGAAAGAGTCGGCCCACTCAAAGTCAATGAAGGAAAGATATGCGTGGAGCCACAGGAATTGGATGAGATCCTTAATGAGTGCTTTGTATCGGTATTCAACAAGGAGAAGGACATGATAGATGTTGAGGTCAGGGATAGGTGTGTGAATGCTCTAGAGAATGTCAATATAACAAAGGAGGAAGTGTTGAATATTCCAAATTCTGTTAAGATAGACAAATCCTGGGGCCAGATGGGATCTGCCCCAGGTTACTGTGGGAGCAAGGGAAGTAATAGCTGGGGCCTTAACAGATATCTTCACATCCTCTTTGACAACAGGTGAGGCTCTAGAGGACTGAAGAATAACCAATGTTGCTCCCTTGGTTAAGAAAGGAAACAGAGTAATCCAGGAAACTTGATAGGCTGGTGAGTTTGATGCCTGTGGTGGGAAAGCTTTTGGATAAGATACGGAGGGACAGGATATATGCACATTTGGAAGAAAATGTAGTAATAGCGACAGGCAGGCTGGTTTTGTACAGGAAAAGTCATGTCACTCCACCTTGACTGAATTGTTTTGAACAGGTGATAAGAAAATTGATGAGGGAAGGGCTGTGGATGTATATGAATTTTAGTAAGGAATTTGACAAGATCCTAATGGCAGATTGGTACAAAAACCAAAATCATGTGTGATTCAGGGTAGGCTGGCTGGAAGGATACAGAACTAGCTTGATTATAGAAGATAGAGAGCAGCAGTGGAAGGGTGTTTTTCAGAATGGAGCTCTGTAGCTAGTGGAGTTCTACAAGGATCAGTGCTAGGACTCTGTTGTTTGTAGTTTATATAAATTATCAGGAGGAAAATGTGGGTGCCTGATTAGTAAGAGTGTACACAACACAAAAGATTAGTGGAGTTGAATACCGATACAAAGCACTCATTAAGGATCTCATCCAATTCCTGTGGCTCCACGCATATCTTTCCTTCATTGACTTTGAGTGGGCCAACTCTTTCTCTTGCTCCTAATATATACATAAAATGCCTTAGGATTCTCCTTGACCCTGTTTGCTAAAGACATTTCATGATCCCTTTTAGCACTTCTAATTCCATATTTAAGTTCCTTCATACTTTCACTATACTTTTCAAGGGCTTTGTCAGTTTTAAGATGATAGTGCCAGGGATTGTCAGAGGATACAGCGGGAAACAGATAGATTAGAGACTTGGCAGATGGACTTTAATCCAGACAAGTACGAAGTAATTTACTTTGGAGGATTTAAATTTAGGTGTGAATTATACTGTAAATGGCAGAACCTTTAGGAACACAGGGATCTGGGCATGAAGGTCCACAGTTCCCTAGAAGTTGCAACACATTGGGCAAAGGGATTAAAAAAGCATATGGTATGCTTGACTTCTTCAGCCAGGGAATTGAATATAACAGTTGGGAAATCATGTTGCAGCTATATAAAACTTTGGTTAGGGCACATACGAAGTATTGTGTGCAGTTCTGGTCCCCACATTATAAGAAAGATGTGGAGGCATTGGAGAGGGTACAGAGGAGGTTTACCAGGATGTGGCCTGGTATGGAGGGCAGATCTTATGAAGAGAGGCTGAGGGATTTGAGGTTGTTTTCGTTAGAAAGGAGGCGGCTAAGAGGGGAACTAATCGAAACATATAAGATGATTAGAGGTTTAGATAGGGTGGACAGTGATAGCCTTTTTCCTAGTATGGAAAAAGCTAGCACGAGGGGACACAGCTTTAAATTAAGGGGTGATAGTTATAGGACGGATACCAGAGGCAGGTTCTTTACCCAAAGGGTGGTTCGGGAGTGGAATGCCCTGCCTGCAGCGGTTGTAGATGCGCCAAGTTGGGTGGCGTTTAAGAGGTTAGTTGATAAGTATATGGAAGAGAAGGGAATGGTTTAGTTTGGAGGGCATTGCTTTTTATATTGGTCGGCGCAACATCGAAGGCCGAAGGGCCTGTTCTGTGCTGTAATGTTCTATGTTCTAACTACTATAAGGACGTGGAAGCTTTGGAGAGAGTGCAAAGAAGGTTCACCAGGATGTTGTCTGGTCTCGAGGGAGTCTTTTTTCAGGGTCAAAAGATCAACTACTCAGGGGCATAAGTTGAGAGTGAGAGGGAGAAAATTTAAAAGAGATGTAAGGAACAAGTTTTTCACACAGTGAACGCCTGGAACGTACTGCCAGAGGAGGTGGTGGAAGCAGATTCTATAACAATATTCAAGACGCATTTGGATAGATACATGAACAGGCAGGAAATAGAGGAGTATGAACCATATAGAGGCAAAAAAAATTAGATTAGAGGGGCATCTATGTTGGCACAGACTTGGTGGGCTGAAGATCCTGTTCCAGTGGTGTACTGTTTTTTGTGAGCAAAGCTCAGCAGATGACTGACTCCTGTGCAGTTAATAATAACCCAGCAGGAATCAGTAAGGAAAGCATTAGCAAATAAGAAAATGTTCTTGTGAACAGCAATCTAGTTAGAATGAAACATTGTGGAATGAAATGTCACCTCTTCACTGCCAGTTTGCTGTTATAATTTATTGTCTCACACTGTGGTGTGCTTCAGGGATCAGAGCTGGATCCACTGTTATTCATCATTTATATTAATGATTTGGATGAGAATATAGGAGGCATGATTAGTAAGTTTGCAGATGACACGGTGATTGGTAGCAGTGATCAGTGAAGAAATTTATCTCCAATTGATCTTGATCAATTGGGCCAGTGGGCTGATGAATGGCAGATGGAGTTTAATTTAGACAAATGCGTAGTGATGCATTTTGGTAGTTTAAACCAGGACAGGACTTATTCAGTTAATAGTGGGGGAGAGTTACAAAACAAAGATTTAGGGATACATGTTCATAGCTCCTTGACAGTGGAGTCACAGATGGACAGAGTGGTGAAGAAGGCATTTGGCATGCCTGATTTCATCAGTCAGAATACTGAATATGGGAGTTGGAATGTCTTGTTGAAGTTGTATACGACATTGGTAAGGCCACACTTGGAATACTGTGTTCAATTCTGGTATTATAGAAAGGATATTATTAAACTAGAAAGAATTACTCAGATACTAATGGGATTTGATGGATTGAGTTCTAAAGAGAGGCTGGATAGACAGGGACTTCTTTCTCTGGAGCGTAGGAGGCTGAGGGGTGATGTTTTGGAGGTTTATAAAATAATGAGGGCACAGATCAGCTAAATAATATCTCTTGCCAAAGGTAGGGGAGTCTAAAATTGGAGGGCATGGGTTTAAAGTGAGAGGGAGAGATATGAAAGTATCCAGAGGGGTAATTTTTTCACACAAAGGGTGGTGAGTGCCTAGAACAAGCTGCCAGAGATAGTAGTAGAGGCAGTACAATGTTGTCTTTTAAAAAAACATTTAGATAGTTACATGGTACGATGGATACATATATCCTATATTGAAGGATATCCTATATTGAATATATCCTATATTGAAGGATATAGGCCAAATGCGGGCAACTGGGATTAACTTAAGGGTTTTAAAAAAAAGTCGTCATGGACAAGTTCAGTCGAAGGGCCTGTTTCTATGCTGTAAACCTCTATGACTCTATTGTTGGTGACTGTTAGCCTTGCAACAGTAGCACCTGTTTAATATATGGTATCAGTTGTACTGTTAGGAATATGGAAACACAATGCTGCACATTGCATTCTAACATTCACATCAAGCAAATACTGGTGGTAGAGATTATAACAGGTCAGTGAAGATCAAGTATTGACAGAAAGAGAGCATAAAACAACACAACTGAATTTACTTGCAGTGTTCCATCCACCTCTCTTTGGCTCTTTCAGAACCTGAGAGAGCTGTACTATTAACCCTCAAATATTGCATAATTATATTCGCAATTTAAAACTTTCTAAAATCATCTTTCAAATGCTGATAGATTGCCTGAGGAGAAAGAAGGTAAATTAAAACAAATTATACATTCTTTATGGTATATTGTGATATTACGTTAAATCTAACCATTATTTTTAAACAGCATAATCATTGTCCCATATATGAGTCTATTTCTTTGACTTTATGGAATGGAATCTATATTCCAAAGCACAGCCTATGTTCAAGTGCCCCTTTACACAGAATGGAACCATTTCTGCGAACTCCACTGTGAAAAGAGCAGAAATTTCTACAGAAAAAAACCATTGTATCAAATTCTCAATTTAACACAGACCTTTCAAGTCTTCAGACATCCTGAAATGCTTTACAGTTAAATTGATTATTGTTGAAATGCAGTCATTGTCTAAAGTCAGGAAACACAGCTGCCAATTTACAAATAGCAAACTTCTAAACACAGTAATGAAATAAATGACCAGACAACATGTTTTTGTGATGATGCTTGAGAGATAATTATCAGCAAGGACACAGGGAGAACTCCATTATTCTCCTTTAAAACAGTACCATTCTATTTTGAGGCAGATGGTTTAATATATGGAAAAGAATAGGATAGGGGGTAATAGATAGGTCTGTGGATTGGTAGATGTGATCGGCGCAACTCATGGGCCGAAGGGCCTGTTTGTGCTGTACTGTTCTATGTCCCATTCAGAAGAATGTACCACCAACAGTAGTGAGATGTTAATCTAGATTATGTGTTCAAGTCTCTGGAGAGGGGCTTGAAGCCATCAACTTTTGTCTCAAAAAAGTGCCACCTCTGAGTCAAGACTAACCAATTATTAATTGGTTAATTAACTAGATTAATAGTGTTTATCTATCAAATACTTTCCCTCTTTTTCCTCATTCTATGTTAAACTCCTTTATAGACGATTTTCCATGTTGCTGTGTATCAAGGTAATGTAAAATGCGTATTATGCTCTATATACGCAACTTAATTTGCGTATATAGATACGCAATTTATCTATATAAATAGATAAATTTATCTATATCTATAAATTATCTATAAATAGATAAATTGCTTTAAAAGCAATTTAAAAGCAGTTTAAAGCAATTCACCATCAATGTTTGTTCACTTTCCTCATTGTAATAGGGCTCATCAAATGCTGCTATCCCATTGATGGATGCAGGTGAATTTTATGAAATAACCAAAATCTCTTAGATTCTGGAAGATTTCACATTTCAAAATAGCTCACATAACAGCTTTATTCATGAAAGGAAGGAGCAGAAAGCAGGAACCTACAGGCTACTAAGCCTAATGTCAACAGTCGGGAAAGTGCTAGAATCCGTTATTAAGGAAGTTATATCAGGATGCTTTGTCTTTAAGAAATACATAAGCATCATGTTTCTTTGTAAGGGGTATGCTTAGAATTCAGATTTGTTTTGCAAATCTGATTTGTTTTTTGATAAATCTTTTAAATTGGTAACTGGAAATACAGGATAAGTTCTAATTTTAGGAATGAAGTTTTTGCTTAAACAAAGCTAAAGCATTGCTTAGGATCCCCCTGGGGTTTAATTAGGTTGACTAACAGAGACAGAGTCATGTGGTTAATAAGAGGCATTAAGTTCACAGGAACAAAAGAGTTTCAGTTTCTTTTTTTTTTAAACACAAGCAGTTACTGTCTGAGCTGCCAGATGAAAGCAATGTTTCTCTGTCCAAAAGCTCCAAGCCTGGTAACATAAGTAAAACAGTATGCCTGTGTCTTGCTAACTAATTTTAAAGAGTGTTTATGTTTATAAGAGAAATATTGCTGGATTGGAACTCAGTAATAGGTTACTAAGTAAGAATTGCATCATGTCATGTTTAAGTATTGTAAATTTGTTAAAAGTTAAGCTAATTAATGTGTTATTGTTAAACTATGTTGGTAAATCAAGTTTGTTTTGATAAAACTTCCTAGTTTTTCAGTAGAATCATGCCTAGAGTGAAACTCATATCCTCACATTAATGCCAAATAGAAATTTGTGGTCTAGTCCGATTTCATAATATACCTTAGGGTTTCTGATCGGTCCCCTAATAATATTTAGAAAATCATGTGATCAGATGCAGCATGGCTTTGTATAAGAGAAAGTGTGCTTAACGTATCTATTAGAGTCTTCTGACAAAATAATATTCAAAGTGGATAAAGAAAACAGGTAGATGTGGTGGACTTGGGTCGCCAAAAAGATTTGATAAGGTGCTGCATCCAAGGTTACAAGGTGCAGGGGATAATATATTAGTGTGGATAAAGGATTGGATTGTTTAGTTAACAGTAAGCAGAGAGTACAGATAATTGGGATGGGGGGGGGGGAGCGCTGGTCAGCGAAAGGAGGGGCCAGATACCAAAGTTGTTGTTCCTAAAGCATCAACTTGCAGGGCACTAGCAGAAAGCACACTCACAGTCTGGGAGGCCAGTTATAGGTCAGGGACCAGCCATAAAGCCTCTTGCAGTCGATTTAGCAGATGAAGTAGTATACGTGGATAAGTATGAACTTGTCCATTTTGGCAGAAAGTGGGAGGGCAGGGGGAGGGAAGGAAAACTTGGGGACATAGTTTAATAAATAAGCAGTCAGCCTTTGAAGGCAAAGAGGTGAATTTTCTTCTCTGAGGGTCATTACAGTGTGGAATTTTCTTTCCCACGTATTAATAGAGTCTGGGTCTTTACATTTATTCAGGGTTGAGTTGGGTAGAGTTTTGTTAGATGAGGATGTCAAGGGTTATGGATGCAGACAGGAAAGTGAAGCTGTTCAATCATTATTGAATTGTGGAGCAGACTCCAAGGAAAGAATGACCTACCACTGCTCCTAGGTTTTAAGTTCCTATGTTACCTTTTTGCATCACTGGATATTTCTAGACTCTATTGCAAATGCTCTACAGAATATGCTAAGTGACAGATTAAACCTACTCTGAGTTGGGCTGTGTGCAGCATCAAATCAGATACAGAAACAAGTGCTTACATTCAATGTCCTATTCTAAGTTTCACTTTTGGTTTATATATTTAGTCAGTATTTTCTGTTTATGCAATTAGTTATTAGTTGGTTATCCTCTGAACAAATTGTGATTTGAAAAAAGTGATTTAAATTATGTTAAAAAAAAACCTGCTGACTTCTTGTTTCCAATCTCCAACCTTTGAAATTATTCAGTTTAAATACAAATTGAATTTAAGTAACTGGAAATTGTTGCAACTGTAGACATGAAGTTAGTATGAACAGTCAAATTCATCAAAAATAACCAACTTACCCACCACATGTGCCTGTATTCTTACTGTAATGCGTGCGAGGCTCACTGGAAGCAAGTTTAAGCAGCTCATTCCATTCTCGCTCCCATTCTTCTTCAGTGTAAACCAAACCAGACTAGTTCACCAAACGAGAAATAGAGCATTTAATTTTGATGCCACATTTTAAACGTGTTCACATAATTGAATAATTAAGCCAGTAGGTAAAAATGATTTAATAGCTATATCATATCTTGTGCTAGCACATGGAGTCTGCATTTATCCGAATTTACACAGGAAGGGGAAATTTAGAAGCTGCAAGTACAAGAAAAAAGGTGTGTGCATGTGTGTGAAGGCTGACAATTGTTGCTATCCTGTACAACAAGGGAAATGGCTCAGCTGCAGCCAAACCCATCTTCACCCTGCACCTACAATGTCAGATACTGTTAGTGGCAGAATTCTATGTTTGCTGTTCACAGTAGTTTGTCTCCACAACAACAAGAAATAATCTCTTTCAATGAGTTTTTGGCAATGGGGTCACTGGCATTACCTACAATGTTGCCTTGGTGATGCAACTACAATGCAAATGTTTAATGTATTAGTGAACGTCAGTAACATTTTACTACGTACGTATTTTTGGGGCCAGAATTGCAAATCCACAAATATTTTAAATATTGTTGAGTTAGACTGTGTAGTGGAAATACCCAAAGGAAAGCTGGCATTATCTCCCAAACCTATTTAAAGAAAAGTGCAACAGGATTGTCTAGTTACATGACAAGTCCATCATACAAAAGCTACTTAACCAGCTAGATAGAAATCTTCCAACAATTTCTGAGTTTTATTTGATAATAAAAACTTAATCTTGACATGAAATGGTGATTTGTGTTAACGTGGTGTTGCTAAGTCATGGAAACTAACCACATTCTTTTTTTTGCAAACACAAATTGTTTCTAGTCCCAAAGAAACTTGAAACTTAGCCAATAACGTAACATAATCTTGTTCAACCATCAAAAATGCAAGTTTTAAACTAGGCTCGAAGTAGCATACAAATAAGCATCAACACTATGTGAATAGGTTCATCAATTGTATCAAAGTCAACAGGACATTAAAAAATTTGGTTATGCATGCACATGAAAAGTAGGTGATTCAGCCTCTTGAGCCTGCTGTGTGATGCAATAAGATCATGACTGATTTGTACTGAGTTCCATATCTTCCCTATCCCCAAACATCTTAGATTCCCTTGCCTAAGAAAAATCCATTATCTCTGCCTTAAAAATATTCAATGACTCACTTCCATCACCTTCTCAGGCAGAGAGGTCCAAAGTTGCACAATCCTCAGAGAGAAAAAGTTTCCCCTCATCTCTGTCCTGTGGTCAGCATGGTGGCACAGTGGTTAGCACTGCTGCCTCACAGCATCAGGGACCAGGATTCAATTCCCAGCTTGGGTCACTGTGTATGGAATCTGTATCTTCACCTTGTGCCTAGGTGGGTTTCCTCTGGGTGCTCCAGTTTCCTTCCACAGTTCAAAAGACGTGCTGGTCAGATGCACTGACCATGCTAAATTCTCCCTCAGAGCACCCGAACAGGCATCGGAGTGTGGCGACTAGGGGATTTTCACAGTGACTTCATTGTAGTGTTAATGCAAGCCTACTTGTGACACTAACAAATCAATTTTAAAAGGCTGACTCCTAACTTTGTCCCCTAGTTCTGGACTCATCCATCCTTTCCACATCCACCTTGTCAAGACCTTACGTACTTTAACCAACTTGCCCCCCATTTAGTGGTAACGAGACAGCCTGACCAAACTACCCTCAAAAGACAAACCACTCATTCCAAGTATCAATCTAGTAAACCCCACCTGAACCGCCTCCAATGCATTTACAACATTCCTTGCACAAGGAGACCAAAACGGCATCCTGTATTCGAGACACAGTCTCACCAATGCCCTGTATAACTGAAGCTTAACATCTTTGCTTTTATATTCAATGTTCCTTATAATAAATAGAATTCCATCAACCTTCTTGATTTCAAGCGGTATCTGCATACTAACTTTATATGAGTCACCTACGAGGCCACCTAGATCTCTCTGCACCTCGGAATTCTGCAGTTGTTCTCTGTTTAAGTAATACTCAGCTTTTTATTCTTTCTGCCAAAGTGATCACCTTCATACTTTCCCACATCATACTCCATCTGCCAGATTTCCAGCCCCTCAATCACATCTATAACCATTTGCAAATGCCTTATATTTCCTTCACAATATATTTTCCTACCAATCTCTGTCATTTGCAAATTTAGTTCCCATGTCTTTACTTCCCTCGTCCAAGTCATGGATGTAAATTATAAAAAGCTGAACCTCCAGCACAGATCCCTGTGGAGCACCACTCATCACATCCCGCCAGAGAAAGATCCATTTATGCTTTCTGCCAGTCAGCCAATCTTCAATCTTGGCTGATATATTACACATCATGTGGAGATGCTGGCATTAGACTGGGGTAAAACAGAAAAACTGAGGTAAAACTGTTTGGACTTTAAACTGGTGTTGTGGAATTTCTATGTTACCCATCAACATTTATTTTTTGCAAAAGCCTTCAACATAGTACTCTATGAAATGCCTTTTGGAAATCAATACACTCTCTTGGGAGCAGCACTCCAAAAGCTCGTGATACCAAATAATCCTGTTGGACTTTAACCTGGTATTGTGACTCTTCTTACTGTGCCCACCCCAGTCCAATGCCGGCATCTCCACGTCATAAATTGATTAGACATGATTCCCCTTTCACAAAACCTTGTCAACTCTTTTCAATTGCCTTGCGATTTTCTAAATGCAACTCTGTAACACCTTCCCCATAATAGATGTCAGCAGTTTCCTGCTTTCTGCTTCCATCCCTTCTTGAATAGTTGGTTATGTTTGCTACTTTCCAGTTTGATGGAATCTTTCAGGAGTTCAGCAATTTTGGAAAATTAACAGCAACACATGTATATTCCCTCAGTGACCACTTCTTTCAAGACCCTAGGATGAAGTTCAGCAAGACCCAAAGACCTGCCAGTCTGCATACAGGTTTGTTAATTTGCCCAATACTGCCTCCGTTGTGACTGTAAATTCATCAAGTTCTGCTGTCAACTTCCACCTCTGATTTACAGCTATTAATGGCTTGTCTTTTGTATCGTCTATAGTGATGACAGAAGAAAATGTTTATTTTACGTATCATTTCCTTATTAAGTCACCATTCTCTCTCTCTCTAGAGGACTATCACTCATTTACTTATTCTTTTCTTTTTGAAATACCTGTAGAAACTCTTGCCACTTGTTTTTACATTTCGAGCTAGCTTTCTCTCATCCCTAGTTTCTTTCTCTTGATTAACTTTTTAGTTATTCTGTGTCATTCTTTATATATTCTGACTAATTAGCTACCTACCACTTACCTTTACACAGTTGTATGCTTTTTCCTCATGCTTTCCTTAACTTCTTTAGTTAACCACAGATGGTAGGTGCTTTCTTTAAGTATTTATTAACTTTAGATATCTATTGTTTGTTTCCATTCTTGTTAGATATTCAATAGTTATTCTTTTTTCTGCTGGATATTCAGTTAAAACAAGATGATTTTGAAAGGCAAATTCCTTCACATCCTTCATTTTGTCCCAAGTCAAAGAGGAGTTTGGGTGGAAAAATAACTCCTCAAATTAATGTAGCATCAAATGAATTGACCTCTTTTGAGCAAAAACCTTGTAAAAGATTTATTAATATATGACAACAACATCCCAAAGTGGCTTACAGTCAATGAAGTACTTGTGACACAAAAACAGAAAATGCTGGAAAATCTCAGCAAATCTGACAGCATTTATGGAGAGAGAATACAACCAACATTTCAAGTCAGAGCTGGTGTGTTTTGAAGTATAGCTACTTTTGTAACGTTAGAAACATGGCAGCCAATTTGAACACAGTAAGATCCTCCAACAGTAATGTGACAATGATTGAATAATCCAGTTTTGGCAAGGACACAAGGGATAACTCCTCTGTTCTTCTTGGTGTCATGGAATCTTTTACATCTACGCAAGAAGGCAATCAGTTTAATATTTCCTCAGAAAGACGGCACTTTCCTCTATATTGTGTAGGAATGTCTGTCTGGTTTGAGACTTAAACCCATAACATTTTGGCGCCAAAGAAAGATTGCTACATAGTGTCCATTCAATTTTCTGTACATTTAAAAACAGATAATAAATCTGACAGAAAAAAATTTATGTAGTTAAGGGTACAAATGAAATCATTTCTGAATTTCATCAGTTCTTGAAGTCCTTCCAAAGTCAATTCCAGTCTTCCAGCAATCTGAACATTTGGATATGGTTTTGAACAATATCAGTGAGGAGTGAGATAGATTGTTAAAGTATTTTGCTTTACAAGGAAAATGTGAATATGAATTTTAAAGTGGATAAATGTGAGATATAATCTTTTGGAAAAATAAATAAGGAAATTACATATTACTTGGTAAATAAAACCTAAATGGGTAGAAGAGCAAAGGGATCTGGGAGTACAAATATAGAATTCACTAAAAATAGTGATACAGGTTAACAAGGTCGCTTAAAAAAAAGCCAAACACTAGCATTTATGCTTAGAGGAACAGGACTAAGAAATGATCCCAAATTGTATCAAAGCTTGGTTATATCAAACTTAGAATAAAAAGCTGTGTACATGATGTTGTGACACTGGAGAGGGTGAAATAAAGATTTACAAGGATGATAACGAACTCGTCAAATTATATCAAGGAAGAACTGCTTTGCTCCTGAAAATAAGAGGCTGGAGAGTGGCCTAATAGATAAAGCAAACACAGTGTTTTCACTCGTGGGGAGAGCAAAATTAGAAATTATAATCATGAAATCAGAAGAAACTTCTTAGGGTGCTGTTCAGAATTTGAACCCTTTACAACAACTTTATTTATCGGGCACCGTTAACATATAAAACCTGATGCATTATTACAAAATATGACAACGAACCACATATGGAAATATTAGGTTGCAACTTCTACTCCACATTCCCACTTAAACCTGAAAATACACTTGCTTATGAGGGACCTATCTTCCTCCGACTTAAAAATATTCAAATTCACTGCTTCCACTGCCTTTTGAGGAAGAAAATTCCAAAGACTCAAAACCTTTGAGCGAAAAAATTCTCATCTCTATCTTAAATGGGCAACCCCTTACTTTTAAACACTGATTCCCAGTTCCAAATTCCCCCATACTGAATCATAGAATCCCTATAATGCAGAAGGAGGCTATTCAGCCCATTGAGTCTGCACTGACATCAATCCCACCCAGGCCCTAACCCTGCTTAGATATCCTGCTAATCCCTCTAACCTATCACATCCCATGACACTAAGGTTAATTTAGCATGTCCAATCAACCTAACTTGCACATTTTAGGACTGTGGGAAGAAACCAGAGTACCAGGAAGAAACCCTGCAGACACAGGGAGAATGTGCGAACTCCATACAGACAGCAACCCAAGCCAAGAGTCGAACCCGGATCCCTGAAGTCATGAGGCAGCAGTGCTAACCATTATGCCACCCTGGAAATATCCTTCCCACATCCACCCTAGCAAGACCCCTCAGGATTTTATGTGCTTTAATCAAGTTATCACTTACATTTCGATGGAAACAAGATTAGGCTGTCTAACCTTCCCTCATTACAGAACCCATCCATTCCAGATCTAGTCTAATAAATCTCTTCCTTAAACAAGCAGACTAGTAGTGTTAACAATACTCCAGATGTGATCTTACCAATGCCTGTAGAACTGAAGCAAAGCTTGCCAGTCTGGTAATCAATTACTCTCCCAATAAACGCTGCTTGTTGTACCTGCATTCTAACCTTCTGCCATTCATGCACTAGGACACCTCTCTGCATCGCAGAGCTCCAGCCTCTCACCATTTAGATAGTACGTTTCCTTTTTATTCTTCATGCCAAAATGGACAACCTCACATTATACTCCATTTGCCAAATCATTGTCCACTCACTAAACCTATCCATATTCATTTGTACTTCTCATAACTTACTTTCAAACCTATTTTCGTCATCAGCAAGTTTAGCAACCCTACCTTGAGTCCCTTCATCCAAGCCACTTACATAAATTGTAAAAAATTAAGGCCTGATACTGGTCCTTATGGCATATTACTCGTTCCATCTTGCCATCCAGAAAAAGACCCATTTATACCAACTCAGTTTCCTGTTAACTAATCTTTTATCTGTGCCTTCTGAAAGTCTAAACAGTGTATCTATCAATTCCTCTTTATCCACAGCACGCATGACTCCTTCACTGAACTCCAATAAACTGGTTAAATATAATTTCCCTTTCACAGGACCACATGGACTCTGCCTTGAATTTTTCTAAGTGTTCTGCAATAACATTTTCTCTATAATAGATGCTAAATTAACTGGCCTGTCGGTTCCTGCTTTTTGTCTTCCTCCATTTTTGAGTAAAGGATTTACATTTGGGATCTGATCAGTAATAGAACCTTCCTCGAATCTGGGGAAGTTTGGAAAATTAAAATCAGTGCATTAATTATCTCACTATCCACCTCTTTTAAGGGCCTAGAATGAAGTCTGTGAGGATCCAGACTTTCTTAGCCCACAGACTCTACAATTTGCTCAATTTCAATGATTAGGGGGAGCATCACAGCAGTTATCAGAGATGAAATAACTGAGGAATCATCTAGCAAGGCTTTGTGAGTGGAACTAAGAAATAAGAAGAAGACAGTGATCTTATTTGAGTTGTGTAGGTTGACAAATAGTCAACAGGAATTATAAAACAAATATGTAGGGAGATTGGCAAGACTTGGAATAATAGAGTTGCCATAGTGAGAGATTTTAATTTCTCTAACGTAGATGGGGACTGCCATAGCGTCAAGGGCTTAGATGGGGTGGAATTTGTTAAGTAAGTTCAGAAATCAAGGGATCCCTTTGGGGATACAGGAGTTTACTCAAGGAAATTAGGACAGCAAAAAGGAGACATGAGGTAGCTTTGGCTGAGAGGATTAAGGTGAATCCAAAAAGATTCTTCAAGTATATTAAGGAAAAAGAATAACTAGAAAGAGAACAAGACTCCTTAAAAACTAAAATGGACACACGTGGAACAGCAGGAGATGGTTGAGAACCTCAATGAATATTTCTTGTCTTTCTCTATGATAAGCACATAGAAAACTACCTGGGAACTTAGGAAAGTTAATGGCGATATATTGGGGACATTTCACATTACAGTAGAGAGGTGATTGTATGTATTAAAGTATATGAAGGTGGATAAATCTGCTGGCTTGGTACATCCAAGAACACTGCCTAAGGCTAGAGAAGAAATTGCGCGACCCCTGGCTGAAATATTTGTATCATCATTAGCCATAGGCGAGGTATCAAAAGAGTGAAGGAAAGCAAATGTTGTACCTTTATTTAAGAAGGGCTGCAAAGAAAAACCTGGGCATTATAGATCAGTAAGCCTAACATCTGTGGTGGGTAAGTTACTAGCGAAGATCCTAAAAGTTAAGATATGCAGACATTTGGAAAGAAAAACAGGTTTGATTAGGAGTAGTCAGCATGGCTTTGTGCATGGGAGATCACGCTTCACAAATTTGTTAGAGTTCTTTGATGAAGTGACCAGGAGGTTGATGAGGGCAGGACTGTAGACGTAATCTATTTGGACTTCAGTTAGACCTTTGATAAAGTTCTACATGATAGCCTACTCTGGAAAGTTAGGTCACATGGAATCCAGGGAGAGCTGGAAAATTGTATAGACAATTGGCTTGATTAGGAAGCAGAGGATAATGATGGAAGGCTGCTTATCAGGCTGGAGGCCTGTGACTAGTATGCTGGGCCTATTGCTGTTTGTCATCTATATCAAAGATTTGGATGAGAATGTACAAGGTGCGATCAGTAAGTCTGCAAATGACACTAAAATAGGTGAGACTGTAGACAGTGATTGTAGCAAGATCTTCATCAGCTAGGGAAGTGGGCCGAGAAATGGCAAATGGATTCACTTGTGTGAGGTGTTGCATTTTAGAAAGTCAAATCAAGGTAGGACTTTCATGGTGAATGCGAGGCCTTAGGGAGTATTTGGAATACTTAGAACATAGAACATAGAACATTACAGCGCAGAACAGGCTCTTCGGTCTTCGATGTTGCGCTGACCAATTAAGAAAAAGCAATGACCCTCTAACCTAAACCATTCTCTTTTCATCCATAAACTTATCTACTAACCTCTTAAATGCCACCAAACTTGGTGCATCTACAACTGCAGCAGGTGGGGCATTCCACACCCTTACCACCCTCTGGGTAAAGAACCTACCTCTGACATCCGTCCTATAACTACCACCCCTTAATTTAAAGCTATGTCCCCTCATGCTAGCTTTCTCCATCCTAGGAAAAAGGCTATCACTGTCCACCCTATCTAAACCTCTAATCATCTTATATGTTTCAATAAGGTCTCCTCTTAGCCACCTTCTTTCTAACGAAAACAACCTCAAATCCCTCAGCCTCTCTTCATAAGACCTGCCCTCCATACCAGGCAACATCCTGGTTAACCTCCTCTGTACCCTCTCCAATGCCTCCACATCTTTCTTATAATGCGGGGACCAGAACTGTACACAATACTCCAAGTGCGGCCGCACTAGAGTTTTGTACAGTTGCAACATGATGTTGCGGCTCCGAAATTCAATCCCCCTACCAATAAAAGCTAAGACTCCGTATGCCTTCTTAACAACCTTATCGACTTGATTGCCAACTTTCAGGGATCTATGCACATATACACCAAGATCCCTCTGTTCTTCAACACTATTAAGAGTCCTACCATTAGCCCTATACTCTACACATTTGTTATTCCTGCCAAAGTGAATTACCTCACACTTTTCCGCATTAAATTCCATTTGCCACCTCTCAGCCCAGCTCTGCAACTTGTCCAACTTGGAGCTCAAGTGCACAGATCTCTAAAGTTGGAGTTACAGGTAGCTAGAGCAGTGAAGACGACTTTTGGCATGCTGGCCTTGATCAGTTTCTGGAACAACGTGCCAAATAGTAAAGACGGTTACAAGTTTGTGTTTTAAAAAGCATTTCATAGATATGCAGGTAAAATGGGTATAGAGGAATACGTGCCAAATGCAGGCAATTGGGACTAACTTGGTGGTTTTGAAAAAAGGGTGGCGTGGACAAGTTGGCCCAAAGGGACTTGTTTCCAAGTTGTAAACCTCTCTAAGTTCTCTAAGTTAAATAAAGTTAAGTTTAAAATGCTAATATTTTTACTCACTCTTCTCTCCCCTGAACTGAATGTGAAATTTAATCAATCTGATCACTGCTATCTCAGGGTGCCTTCACTATGAGGTTATCAATTAATTCAATCTCATTATTCAATGTCAGGTCTAGTATAACCTGTTCTTTCGTCGGCTTCAGAAAATGCTGTTCTAAAAATCTATCACAAAAACATTCTTCTGAGCTCTTTACTCAAAAGGCTACCTTTGCCTATCTGATATTTCCAGTTTCTACGTAGATTAAAATTCCTCATGATTACTGACTACTTTTCTGACAAACTTCCAGTATCGCTTCCTTTATACTGTCTAACTGTAGTTATAATTAGAGAGCCTGTATACTACTTCCACATGTCACTCCCCTCCTCACAGAATTCCTTCAACTCATCAAACTCTTAGCACTCTCTTGAGGTTACAATGAAATGTGTTAATTTTGTTAGAAGATTAAAAAATTTAAAGTTCAGAAAAGGAAATAGACTGTGTTACTTCTGTAACATAAGGAAGACTCATTCCACTGCAAATGATTTATAAATGTTCTGTTTCACTTTGAATGAAATGACTACACTGTTACTTGAAATTCCAAAACTAAGAAGCATATTACATCCATTTTGTGCACCAACCTCTTTATTTTGCTGTGTCTGTTGCCATCTCCATCGTCTCTTTAATGCATCTCTTTCTGAGCCGTTTTTCATCATAGCATAAAGAGCTTTTCGAAGCATTAGGTCTCTATCGTGGAAACCCCACATGCCTAAACACAGAGCAGTTTGTTACAAACGTGGTGTTTCAGGAGTATGTAATTAACTTAGGGTGAAATGGAAGATTAAGGGCTTCATGTGACCTATTCAAAATTCTGTCCAACAGGTCTGGCAAGAGGCAGTAAGAAAACTATTCTCCTTCACAAGATTTGGTTGCTGAAGATTAAAATAAGTTCAGGTTATTTTATTGGAAAGAGGATGCCGATAGACAAGGCAGATGCAGGGGCAATGACAGTGAATAAGACTTAGGAAAGTGTTAAGAATGTTATATTGTAAATAATATTTTAAAGTGTCTATTTAATCTCAAGATAGAATATAGATGTAGGGGGGCATCTAAATTTAGGATAGCTGATTAATATTTCTACCTGGATATAAGACCCGTTTCTTGGTTACAATCAGATCAGCCATGATTTTATTGAATGGTGGAGCAGGCTCCAGGGACCAAGTGCTTACACCTGCTCCTAGTTCGTATGTACGATTCACATTGCCACGTAGATGAGCTTCTGAGAGGGGGACAGACCATAGGAAGCCATTGTAATATCAGGAAGAGAAAGACAGTAAACTTCGGTTGTTCATCATGCAAAATATGGTCGAGGCAGTGTGTTCAGGTTAAAGGGACAGAGCTTGTGAAGGTTTAAAAAAGGCTGGGAGATTTTTTTATTTTTGGCTAGAATGAGAAATTTACAGGATAACCCTACCCATAAAACCAATTTGGGGACTAGAAGTTATCTAGCTGGAAAAGAAAAAGGAGAAAGCTCTCAAAGACTTGCCTAAGAATTACTTTGGAAGAGTTCAGTGTTTACTTAAGAGCAGAGTAAAGTTTCACTGTGGAGGGGGGAGGAGATTTTTTATCAAATTAAAGCATTGACAAAGGAACTTTGTCGTTTAGAGTACAAGCTGCCGACAAAATAATGCCTAGTCAATGATGCTTTTAGTTTATTACCATAAAAATCTTAAAACTTGCAATCTTGTTGGCAAGTCCTTTACAGTTGACCATGGAAAATTTAAATTTATTTTTAAAGTTATTGGTTTCCATGGGGATCATAATGTTATTTAAGTCAATCCTTTGAACAAATAACAAAGGCAATGAGATATATAACTTCATGTATACATTACCTAAAGAGGCTGCATGTAAGAGACAGTTCCCATCCCCTGTTGTTGCTAATGGGAGAAGACGTTTGCAACTTGAACAAACAACAGACCACCAATTTAGGCGACCTGTAAAAAAAAGTCAGTTCTTAAGTAGCATGTAGCACTGTTATCTGTTGGGAGCTCACACAGTTTGAAGCCTCGCAATATTCAATAATAGTCAAAATTACTTTCATTTGGTGGCATAAATTAATATTCATCTCTTCACTTATTTTCCATCATACCTTTGTGGTATAAATTAATTCAGAGTTGTCAACTTAACGTGATCATAAATGGAACAAAGATTAGAGAAATAAAAGCATCAAGATCAAGAAATCAAGAGATATAAGCCAGTTTTATCAGAGTCAATGTCAAATCAACAGGTTATATCCTCCAGATAGCTATAATTCTCTTCTTAAAAGTTAAAATTTTTAAAAAAGTTTATTTATTAGTTTCAAGCAGGCTTACATTCACACTGCAATGAAGTGACTGCAAAATTCCCCTAATTGCCACACTCCGGCACCCATTCAGGTACACGGAGAATTTCATCATGGACAATGCACCTAACCAGTACAACTTTGGACTGTGGGAGGAAATCAGAGCTTCAGAAGAAACTCAAACAGACATGGGAGAATGTTCAAACTCTCAAAGACAGTGACCCAAGCCAGGAATCAAACCTGAGTCCCTGGTGCTGTGAGGCAGCAGTACCATTATGCGACCCCAGTTTGAGATTGCACTAAGAATTATTAATTTCTGTAATTTTATTCTAGTCTCTTCTGCAAACACTAATTATTAGAATATAAATCTATAGCACAGTGATATAGTAACTATCCTTTATTGTTAAGCCTAAATGGTGAACATAAGCTGACTAATTTGGCTGCAAAGACATCACAGCAAGAGCTAATTCTGCCCTTAACTAACATTGACACAGACATCCCTCAGCAAGGGACTGTGGACAGTAAAAACCACAGTGGAGAGCTTTGTTGAACTGACTTCAACCACAGCCTGCTCCAGGGCACTGATGTGAACTGGAGAATCTCACCACCATTCTAGCAGAGATGAGCTAACCTACTGGACCCTGAGTATTAACTGTGGGGCATTTGGTCTACGTGTCTCAGAGTCGGTGCCGTCACAAAGCTCATCATCAGGAAAAGGATTTAATCAAGTCACATTACTTGAATCAAAATGTTATTGTTCCACATTTAAAAGTGTGGCAGAATACCATAATGCCTCAAATGTGGTTATGAAGCAGCACTAAATGTTTAGTACAGGCACTTTTGAAATGCATTCTACCTGTACATTTCCAGTTTTATTTTCATGACATTTTAAGTATAATTGCAAGGTCAAGCTGTATCTCCAATCAAGCTGGGAAATAAATTTCCCTTTTTGAACTATTTCTCACAAGCTCACATAAACATGACATTAATTTTATGTTGCTTCAACAAAACTGTGTCGAGATAGGATTTATGACCATTTGGAAAGATACAGTTTAATCCGGGATAGTCAGCATGATTTTGTGAGGGGTAAGTTCTGCCTCACAAATTTGATTGAATTCTTTGAGGAGGTAACTAAGTGCATGGACGAAGGTGGAGCAGTTCATGTCGTATACATGGATTA
Source organism: Sphyrna mokarran (assembly GCA_024679065.1). Classification (NCBI taxonomy): domain Eukaryota; kingdom Metazoa; phylum Chordata; class Chondrichthyes; order Carcharhiniformes; family Carcharhinidae; genus Sphyrna; species Sphyrna mokarran. Next base: position 923,513 of record JAGIQG010000033.1, read on the forward strand.
TACTAAGGCGTTTGATAAGGTTCCCCATGGTAGGCTCATGAAGAAAACAGGGAGGTGTGGGATAGAAGGAAATTTGGCCAACTGGATAATTGATCAATCACCTCGAAGCGTGCGGGAAACAAATTCAGTCTGTGCATTCGCTAGGTATGATTCTGGTAAAACATCTCACACAGGTATTCACAAATCTGACCAACATGTCCTTCCCAAAGTGTGGTATCTACAACTGCTAGCAGAACTCTAAGTGTAATTAACCAGAGCACTGAATAGTTGGAGCATAATTCCCGTGTCTTGGTATTCTTGTCATTTAGATAGAAAAAGGCAGACCCTATTAGCTTTCTTGACTATTTGCTGCATCCTTTCATGACATTTTAAGCATTTATATAAATGGACCACCATATATCAACTCCATTCCCCGCTGCAGTCACTTTGGACCTGCAATGTTGTTAGCTTTTTAGCATTTACAAAGTACTTTTCAGTTCCGTCTTAGTTAGCTCCTAAGGTGATTATCTAACATTATCCAGATCAAAATCCATTTACCACAGTTTTATCCATTTTTTAATCTATTAATATCTTTGTAATTTCATGCTTCCAATGTCACTTATCTTTGTATCATAAGCAAATTTGGATATGTGGTTCTCTATCCCATTTTCCAAGCCATTAATACATGTGGTAAATAGTTGAGGTTAAACATAGATCCATGGAGGACAGAGACCATTAGTCACATCCTGCCAATTAAAGTGCCTGCCTATTACCCCCACTAATGTTAGGAATTGATTTGATGATCAGCTATGTTCAATACGAATGGTGGAGCAGTCTCAAAAGAGCCAAATAATCTACTCTTGCTTCTATGTTTCTATTACATTTTATTTCCCCTCATTTGGACAATCTCCTGTTCCAAGTTGCTGTGGTCTGTGTTCCTGGCTAACCTCTCAACAGTCTTTACCTTCAATGGTAGCCACCAATTCAGTCCATTGATCTCATTCACACCTGCATTCTTTTTTGTGTGCAATGTTGGTCACACCAACCCCATCCTGATTCTGTCCCCATGTACAGGTATGTTAGAGACTGGAGCAAACCACCAATGTACGTCTCCCAGTCTTGTGTTAGCATGTTTGCAGCTTGTGCTCCAGCTCAATGAGCCACAGAGATTCAAGGTGGAAATAGACATGATCCCTAGGAACAGCTTACATTCTTCTACTTCTGCCATGATCCTGGCTCTACAGGAAATTTACAGCAAACAAACAGGGCATTTGGCTCAACTAGTCTAATCCTTTGTTTGGATGAAAATGGCACAGAAAGAAAGTAGTTGAGGCTGGAGTAGATTATACTGAATGCTGGGCAGGCTTAATCTGATGGTCTACTTCTGTTTCTAATTCGTGTGTTGTTTTGTTGAGCTCTAAATCTTTTAAAACCTGCCCTATATCCCTTTATTGCAGCTTGTCCAACTCTCAGCAGGTCGCATCAGCTCCTTGGCCTCTGGACAGCCTGTGAAACTTACTAGACGTCGGATTGACATATATTTGAAAAATGCAATTAAGCTGCTCAGCCAGTCACAGACTGATTCCTCAGGCTCATCAGCAGCAAATGTAGGAGAAAACAGACTGATTGGATAAGCAGTAGACAGTGGAAAGGTAAATAAAATCCTAGTTCCTGGGCCATGAGGGAGCCAAAAAGGACCCACCTATTCCTGACAGCTTGAGTGAACACGGTGACAGTGTTTCTATGGGGGAAATGTGGGTTTGGGACAGAGGGGTGAATGGGGCAGGGCAGGGGTTGTGGGTGGGGCAGTGAGAAAAAAGGGAGTCAGCAGTCAGGGGGGTTGGAAGGGAGAACATGCGCTTAAACTAGGCTCACTTCCAGTCTCAGGGTTCTCATATATCCTTACCCCACATACCACATGGAGTCTCAACATCCTGGTGGTTACCATTGACCAGAAAATGGAACTGGACAAGGTGTATAAATATTGTGGTAACATGAGCAGGTCAGAGGCCAGAAATCCTGCAGCGAGTAACTCACCTTCTGAATCCCCAAAGTCAATCCACCATTTATAAGGCACAAGTGTTTGATGGAATACCCCCCACTTGCCTGGATTGGTGGAGCTCCAACAAGCTTGACACTATGTAGGACAAAGCAGCCCCTTCCCCAAACATTCACACCCTCCACAATTGACATATAGCTGCAACAGTATTATCAAGATGCACTGCAGGAATTCACCAAGGCTTCTTAGACAACATCTTCCGAACCCACAACCGCTACCATCTGGAAGGACATGGTCAACAAACACATGGGAATACCCATTTAGAAATTTCCTTCCAAAGTGATTCACGCCCCGTCTTAGAAATACATCGCCACTCTTTCACTGTCACTGAGTCAGTATCCTAGAACACACTTCCTAACTGCACTGTTGGCGTACCTACACCATATGGTCTTCCGTCATTCAAGAAAGCAACTCACCACCATCTTCCCAAGGACAATTAAGGGTGGGCAATGCATGCTGGTCTATCCAACAACATCCATATTCTATGAATAAATTAACATTCTCACCAACTCCCACAGTGAAGTGAGTGACTGAATAAGCACCCCGAAACTGATAGACACATTCATAATAATGAATATTATAATAACTACCACACTAATAATCTTCTTTACTTATTACAGGCAGTCCTCAGGCTAATGACACAGTTGGTTCCTGTAAATGGTGTATCAACTCAAATCATTGTAATCCCAAATCATTTTCCCATGAGAACAATGTTAGGGGAATTGATTCATGAACCAAGGCCAATACCCTATTTTCAGTAAAATTATCCAAAATTTGAAATTAATCAATGATATACCAGTAATATAGCAACTTGGCCAAAGAAACACTAAACTTTAAAAAAAAATGTTTATAAGCACAAAGATTCACCAAGGAAAAATGGTGTTGGAAAGGCAACTGAGCATCTTGAGCCTGGAAGTTGGGCGAGATAGAATGTTGATGTTCATGTATAAATGGTTATAGTTGCTCACTGGCATGGTGACATAAGGCCGAAACCAATATCAGAAAGTCAAAACAGAGTGCCAATTTATAAACACCACAAATATCGCTCATCATAATTCAAATGTTGTGAAGTCGAGGCCTGTCTGAACTCGTTATTTTTCATCAATTCATTGCTTTGATTTTTTTTGCTCAGCAAGTTGCTCCTTTCAGACCTCAGTTCTTTTTTGAAATTTATGTTTAATATTCTGCCAGACTTTATCTTTGCAATATTTGCTCATTGGCAAATTGCAGCCAATTGAAAACCATGTTATATCCCACTGTGCAATGATAATTGTTGTTATCAGAATAAGACCAACCTTCACAAATTTTTGTGACTTAATCAAAAACACTTCATTTAAGTAAGTGATGCTTCAGTGGCATTCTACATAGTTTTACACAACTGTAGCAGAGGATTCAAATAAGTGTCAGAAAAAAATCTTCAATCCATGAGTGTTATATACATTATCAGTGACTGCAATCCTAGCACCTAATTATGTCCCATCATACTCCAAAAATCAGTATCATCTTTTCCCCCACTGATTAATAGTGTTGGCACACAAGAACTTTTAATAGTTTTTCTCACCTGCCTGTTCCAAGGCCACCATTGTCGACTGTTCAATCAAATCCCGTTCAATAAAGCTTCGGAAATCTTCACTGTACACATTTAAATCAGGCAGCTGGAATGTATAAATGGGCATCTCTAAAGGAAACTGCTCACTACTGCATTCATTTGCCACATGTGATCGAGCGAGGGACACAATAGCTGAACTTGCATGAGAAATTCCTCGTGAGAGGCGTTTTTCTATATTGGATGAAAAAAATCAATTATGAAGTACTGAAACGTATAAATTATGATTGGCTAGAAAATAGCTAAAATCAGCAACAGTTCAACGGTATAGAAAACAGATGCGATCTCAACTGCACAAGAGGATTCAATTAATTTCTGTAAAAGATTAGGTTATGAAACAGGAGTGTTAAAAGTTTTCCCTCCATTTTAAACAGAACATAGAGAACATCCACTATTATCCAATGTGTAAATGTTTCAGTACCATTATGCTGACACAGATGGTTAATGTGTTTTGTTAAAATGAAACCACTCAGGTCAGTCACAAAATCCTGCAGATGCTGGAGATTTAAAATAAAAAGAAAGTTCGCAAAATCTCAGCAGGTCTGGGCAGCATCTGTGGGCAAACAGTAAACACGGAATCCAGTGTGATTCTTCTTTGGAATTCTGGAAAAGATAATTTACTTCACCAGAGCTGCCAAACTGCTACAATGTGTTACTACAAAAATAATAAAATATAAATAATTTCTTGTTTGGATTCTGATTGAAAACGAACTTGACAGAATCAGAGGAAATTGTTCCGTATGTTGCAACAAGGACCAGTCCAATCGAAATGCTGGTAATAAATCGATTTCAACAATGTTTTCATTACCAACGTTGATTAACTTTTTCTTTCAATACAGCCAATTGAAAACCATGTTATATCCCACTGTGCAAGGATAGTTGTTGTTATCAGAATAAGACCAACCTTCACAAATTTTTGTGACTTAATCAAAAACACTTCATTTAAGTAAGTGATGCTTCACTGGCGTTCTACATAGTTTTACACAACTGTAGCAGAGGATTCAAACAAGCGTCAGAAAAAAATCTTTAATCCATGAGCGTTTTAAGTCTGGTATCTGGGCAGGTGGGAACGGGAGATGCATTCAGTGGTAGGAAGTCAAGGGAATGTTGTCGGGCAGCCAACATGTTGGTGGTCAACGTGAGAGGATTGGTTGCTCTTTTGGAGGAGGAGGCAGGCCAAGTGGTCAGTTGGTTGGGAGGATTGTGGTGACAGTAGTTAGAGGAAATAGTCAGGGTGTCATATTCATTGGAAAAGATAGGTGAAAACTCCAGTTACCCAGAGGTTAAAGAACTTTTAAATCTTCTAGCTTTTCCTGTGTAACTATTCTGCTACAAGAGTGTGAACCATCTGAAGATTCTGATTTGAATGTTGAATTTGGATGGTTGCCAGTGGAGGCTAACTGACATTGAAGTTTGAACTTCCTGGGGCAGTTCCTGCAGTCCTTGTGTGGGGACTTCCAAGGGGTCCCCACATGCATTTCCTAGGATATTTCCCAGGTATGAGCGTCTATGAAGAACTGAAGTTACGGAATATACCATTTTGAGAGAGAACAACTGGTCAGCAGCTTTTAAAGATACCAACTCACATAGAAAGAAAATCAAACATAGCAACAAGGGCAGTTAAGGATGGACAACAATACTGGCCAGCCAAGAAAATTCACATCCCTTGAAATAGTTTTTATCATTTCCCCATCAGCTAATACAGAACAATATGCATGGCCCAATCTGAATAACAGAATGCATGGCTGAAAGTAGATAAAAGTTGAAAAATAAAATGAAATTAAAATGTACATTTAAAAAATGAAGAATGATTGAAGGAAACAAGGGAGAATAGCCCATTCTACCAGTTTGGATCCTTACTGTACTCTATGGAAAAGAATTCCAATGTCCTGTACAATTATAAAAAGTCCATTTTACTTTTTACTATTACATCCTTTCCGCTCTGCAATAGCATTCCATATAACTTCCTAATTTCTTGCTGCATCCTGTGTGCTGATGTTTTGTGATTCAAGCACAATGACACCCAATCCCTCTGTAGTGCAATATTCAAGAGCGTTGAATTTTGTCTTTTTACCATTTTCTTTACTCTGATATTGCTTATTGATGCACTCTTCTGCTTGTACACTATGACCCTTCCTGTCACATACTGCTTGTCGTTCCATGTGTCGTTACTCTGCACTATTGCTTCTCTAACTTTCCAAATCTCTCCTCCTGTGAGCATTCCCCCTCTCTATTTAGTTTAAAGCCCTAGTTATACGATTCTCCAGTAAACTGGTCCAAACTCAGTTCAAGTGAAGACCCTCTCAACAACATAGTTCTCTATTTTTCCAGAACTAGTGCCAGTACCCTGTGAATCAAAACACACGTCTATCTTTGAGCCACATATTCAGGTATCTGATCCTGGCCATGATTCTCTGTTTTAAAAAAAAGTAAATGTTGCTGCCACCGAAAATACCAGTATGTTTCCCACTGGTACTAGCAGTGCTGCCAGGTGGGATTCAGCCACCTTCTAGTGGGAAAAGAAATTCCCAGCAGGAAACACACCAGTCAGCTTGGCTTCACACAGATTAGGATGCCATCTTTAAAGGGCATCACTATATCAGAGTTCAGTGACAGACTGCCCACCCCAAATTTCACCTTCCCAGAAACGGTGAGCTCCCCTGACCAAGGGAGTGTGGAAGTTAGGTTACAACAACTGTGAAAATTAAAGTTCCATAATTGTCAATTAAAAAACCGTCAAGAAACGGAAAGGGATTATTAACCAAACAGGCCTTCAGCCAAAACAACACTGACGTATGCAGAACAAGCAAGTATATATGTAAAATTTTATTCCATAAACACTCCAGACTCAGACTACAGGATGAAAATATAGAACATGATAATTACCAAATAGCAAGATATGGGGACATATTATGCTCATGAAGGATTGGTTTTCTATTGGATAAGAAAGAGCAAAAGGCTATGCCAAGATTGGTGAATGTGTATGTCAATGAAAGATGTGAAAAATGTCTTGTTCCTGATTTGCTGTAATAGATTATAACCGCGGAGCTGGTTCTCTGTAACCTCAGAACTGCTCCAGTCATCCCATATTGGCTGTAGGAGGTTCTCCTTGTGCACAAGTAATTAAAAACCTTGCACCGGACACATAGTTTGTGTAAAGAGTCGACTGACTGCCTTTAAATTGCCCAAAAGAACTCCGATAGTCGGATCCTCAAACTTTCAGCAACCTCCCCACACCCCCTATATTAATGGGTCATACCACCTCCCTACATAGGTATGAGGGTGACCTGATCCCACACCTCCCCTCCGGTCAGAGGCCTTACACCCACCCCAATCCATACCTATAGTTACCTGGCACTGACACTAACACTCAGGCAATGCCCCCTGACATTCTGTTCTCCTTGGAGAGAAGAGGCTAAGAGGAGATCTGATAGAGATGTTCCAAATTATGAGAAGGTTGGACAGAACAGGTAGGGAGAAAGGATTGAAAATGAGAGGGCACAGAATTAAAGTCATTTGCAAAAGAAAATCTCACGTGAGAAAAAAACTTTTCCACACTGAGAATGTTCGGGATCTGGAATACACTGCCTGAAAACGTAGAGGAGACAGACCCAAACAAGGCATCCACGAGGGCTTTAGATGATTATTTGAGGAGAAAGGATGTAATAGCACAGGGAAGAGATTCAAGGATGGCACAAAGCCATAATGCTCATTTAGAGGGCTACTGCAGATACAGCAGGCTAAATGGTCTCCTTCTGCACTCTAACAATTTTGAAATTCTGAACAAGCTCCAGGTTTAACTACACAAGGCTGTTCTGACAAGTCTTTATTGATAGATGGGACTTATTTAAAAAATTTTACACATTCTTGCACAGTAATTCCAGATCAAAAATATGCAGTCGGAAATTCACATGCAGTATACTTGCTGTTACCAGAATATGAATGGAAGTTTACACTCCAGTAACATCCAAGGTCAGAGTTTTATTTCACTTCCTCAAAGTATATTTTGAAAGTATAAAGTGTAGCCCTCCAACAGTTCAGATGGAAACCAACAGTACACATCCAAAATAAAAAAAGGGTGAAGAGACACAAGTAGGCCATTATTCTCTTCTGGATCATCACTCCCAGGTTCAAACAACAATGTATAAAATGTTTAGAAACAACAATGCACATCATTAAACAAAGCTAGGAAATGCTAGAGATACTCAGCAAGTCGACAGCATTGCTGATGAGAATAGGATTTGGTCCATAATATCCAGGGGAATGGTAATAGAGTTGGACTGAGTCCAACTCCAGCTGGGTGAGATTCCTCTAGGGCAGGAGGTTTCTGAGGCCTCAAAGCCTCGAATCGAGTCCAGGAGAGTTGAAGGTAAGTAAGCCACAGCCTCTATTTTTTTTTACAACACTAAACTTACTTGTTTACATCAGCCACCTTGACAAGCCAGAGATACGTTTGACGTAGAAGGTATAAGCAATGGCATGGTGGTTAGCTTGGCTGCCTCATCGCACCAGGGATCCAAGTTCGATTCCGACCTAGGGTTACTATCTATGTGGGGTCTGCACATTCTCCAAGTGTCTGCAAAGATTTCCTTTGGGTGCTCTGCATTAGGGTTAGTCCAAAAATGTGCAGGTTAGGCGAGTTGGCCATACTGAAGTGCCACCTAGTATCTGTCTAAGGTGCGTAGGTTAAGTAGATTGGCCATGGTAAAGATTAGAGAATGGGGCAAGGGGGAGAGCCTGGCTAAAATACTGAACTGTGCAGATTCAAGGGGCTAAACAGCCTCCTTCTGCACTTTTGGGATTCTATCGTAAGTGGGTAGGATTTGTTGGGGGCGGGGGTCCCAGGCAATTTCTGTGCACTCCTTAGACCTGGGAACTCTCAGGCTGAGGCTGGTGCCAGGGCATCTTTGGACTATTCACATATACAGTGCCCTGGAAGGCACAAATTACAGGCCCATTTTCCTGCTGTGAACTTGCCCAAAGTTGGAGGATATTTAGACAAAGGGTCCAAATTTGAAACATTAATTAATTTGTCACTCCACAAATGGTGTGGGGTATACTGAATGTTTCTTGTATCTTTTGTTTTTGTTTCATATTTCCAGCAGGTGCAGCTTTTGGGTTTTTATATTAATGTGTTTTTTTGATACGTCACATATTCAAGATGCATTTGTGCACAATCCCATTAGCAATGCTAAAATCCAGCCCTTTAACCATATCACCTTTTGCAACGTTACCCCGTCTTCCAAAAAAGGTTTACTCAAGATTGTTCACTTACTTGGACAGTTCTTTATCTTGCTGTTAGTTGAAATTTCCTGTATTGAGTATGGCCAGATTCATATGGAAACCTGCCCAAAGTTGTTCATTTAGAGTTGTATTCAAGCTTCAGTTAGGGAGTAGCACACAGAAAGCTTTCTCCCACAATGTATTATAGAATCCTATAATTAGGTGCACATGGAGGCTATTTGGCCCATCGAATCTGCACTGACTCTCCAACAGAGCATCCCACCCAGGCCTTAGCACCATAACCCTGTGTTCCCATTAATTCCCCCAACTTATACAGCTTGGAGCACCAATGGGCAATTTAGCATGGCCAATCCACCTTACCTATATGTCTTTGAAACATGGGAAGAAACTGGAGCATCCAGAGAAGGCCCATACAGATACGGGGAGAATATGCAAACTCCACAATCACCCAAGGCCGGAATTGAACCAGGGTACTTGGTACTGTGAGACAGCAGTGCTAACCATCGTGTGCCACCTCAAAGTAAACAATTACCAGTGTGGCACAGCAAAGACAAATTGAGTAAAGATCTTTCTGATATCAATAGCCTTGTCTACTTCCAGAATTTTCTGTTCTATTTTGTAGTTACAGGTGCAAGTCACTATACTGTAAATTATGCAAGATTGTTAAAATTATTGAAAATTATTGAAATGATGTGTCTCTACAGTTTTAACCACATTACCTTGAGCAATCTCATCTTGTCTCTGCTCAGCCTTGTTCAGTTGATTGGACAACTCTTTTTCTTGCTGTTTGTAGAAGCTTCCTTCATTGAACACATGAGGCAAGTTCCCAGTGTGAACTTGCCTAAGTTGTTCAAAATCATTCAGCGCTGCACTCAGATCCCAGTTTTTACCTACGAACATAAAATTGTATATTGAACATTATTCTGCCAAGGTAATGCTATCCAGAGGAAAAAGCATCAGTCAATTTCCCCCTATACTCCTTCATTTAGGATGCAAGCTCCTCAGAGACTGTATAAGCAGTTTTTGCAATTTTAAAATAAATCCAGAACCAGTCAATGTAGAAATGTTTGTGCAATAAGTTTCTAAAAAGTCAATTTAAATAAATAGTTGGATACACAACTGTTATATGATTGCTAATCAATAAAAGTTGAGTGAATTAATTCATTTAAATGACTATATTGTAGGTTGGCATCAGAAAAACCCAATGAAAATTATTGTAAACTCCCAACTAATTTAGGAATGTACCTCAGGGAAGGGAATTTCTTCACTCAATTGGACCTACAATCACCATACAAGAAAAAGCAAAGCTTAATCTCCAGCTAAAAATAGCTTAATCTCTAAATTTAAAATAACTTCAGCACCCTTTAACTTCACTACAAGATGCAAAAAGATGAAATCTTTTAGAACTTAATGTTAACATAGGAAACAGTCAACATGCGATAAAGTTAGTAGTCAGAATTTAATTGGTTAAGCACATCGCTGGCTGCACAGAGTGGAAATGGGTAATGATCTTTGATTGGAGTTGAATACAAGCTGGATTAAAAAGTTCTGTCTGGAAGAAGTAAATACTCAGGGTGAAAGTTTCCTCACTATCTACCACAGGAATTGTAGCGGGTGTGGATTGACCTTGGGGCAGGAATTTACAGCCTTGGGACAAGCGCAACCAGAAAATTCTGCCTTATTTTCTTTCTTACCAAAGCCATTGTGACGTGAGTAAGGAAATTTCCCAGCAAGACTGAAAAATGTGTTAATATTAAACTGAGGAACAATATACTAATAAAGACTAAGGACAGATGTGCAAAAGTTCTGTAATAAAGAAAGACATGGCTGTAAACTTACATGCGTTTTCTCTATAATATATTTTGACTGACATTGTAATCAGCAGTCTCTGAGCTGCTTTTGTAGCCATAGTATGTTTTTGGGTGATCCTGTTCAATTTCTGGTCAATTTGAATCCTCCGAAATATTAATACCTGAACGATGTTAGAGATGAAGCCCAACTGCTGGATCATGGCAACATAAAACTACCAGAGCCGATGGCAACACACTCCAGCAATCATGACAGGACGATGAGAGGATGAATATAAATGAAACAAACAAAAGGCATGATTTTTTTTAAATGCACATTTCTCACTGGGAGCATTTTTAATGTATCGCATTACAGCACTCTCATTACACAATCCACATCCACTAAGCTATGTTTTATTTGGTACCATGGAATTTCATACGTGTGTATTAACTATTATTTAGGTGGAGTAGGAACTGCCCCAGCACTAATGCTACTTGAAGTTCAATTCTGCTGTAACTCTTACAATTTGAAAGGAAATCTGGCTGATGGTAGAAACATAAAGCAAAGGAATTACAAAACTCATTTTGTATGGTTCAAAGTAATACAAAGAGCACCAAGTGAAAGAATTCATTTTCTGTGAAAAATATTAATCCAGGACCTCTTACATGCATACTTCAATCAAAGGGTCATTTGCTCCTTTATCACCCATGGCTCACCAACATGCAGTGCAAGCTGTTGTACTAACTCATGACAATACCTTCTTTAGTGCGACAGGGGCGTCAACAAGTCTCTGTTGCCAAGTAGACAGAGAATACAGCGTGCTGCAAGTTATTTTGAAGATTAGGTGGTGATCACAAGCAACCAAATTCTTTTTTGAATGGGATATGGGCATCACTGGCTAGTCCAGCATTTATTGCCCATCCCTAATTGCCCTTGGCGATGGTGGTAAGTCACCTTCTTGATTTGCTGCAGTCATCATAATGTAGGTCCACTCTCACTGCTGTTAGCAAAGGAATTCCAGAATTTCGACTCACTGACAGTGAAGGAACAGCAATACAGTTCCAAGACAGAGTGGTGTGTGACTTGAAGGGGAACTTTCAATGCACCTGCTGCTTGTCTGTATAGCACAAGAAACAATACTTTTCACTATCTCAATACCAGTAACAATAATAAGCCAAATCAAACCTCCTGTTTTTCAATGTGATGGAAGTTGTGAGTTTGGAAGGTGCTGTCAGAAGTTGCTGCAGTGAGTCTGATAGACTGCAGACACAGCTGTTATTGTGTGTCAGGTGAGGAGGGAGTGAATGTTTAAGGTGGTGGATGGTGTTATTCAAGTGAACAGCATTGTCCTGGAATTTTTTGAAAGTTGTTGGAGCTACACTCATCTAGGCAAATGGAGAATATTCCATCACATCTCTGACTTGTACCTTACAGATGGTGGAAAGACTTGGGGAGACACGAGGTGAGTTACACACCACAAAATTCCTAGCCACTGTGTTTTCTTATAGCTTCAGTATTGCAAGGCTGGTACAGTTCTGATCTGGTCACTGGTAATCTCAGGATATTGTTAGCGGGGTATTCAGTGATGGCAGTGTCATTGAAGGTCAAGGGAAGATGGTTGCGATCTCTCTGTTGGATATGGTCATTGCTTGGCACTTATACAGCACAAATATAACTTGCTACTTGTAAGCTTAAGACTAGATATTGTCCAGCTCTTGCTTTTTATGAACATGTACTGCTTCAGTATCTGAGGAGTTGCAAGCAGTGAACATTATGTAATCAAAGAATATTCCCACTTCTGGAAGAGAAGGGCATTGATGAAGCAGTTGAAGACGATTAGGCTTACAACTCGACCGAGAAACACCTACAGTTATGTCCTGGAACTGAGATGACTAACCTCCAACAACTAAAACTATTCTCCTTTGTGCTAGGGATGATTCCAACCAGTGAAGAGTTATCCCTCTTATTCACATTGACTGTATATTTGCTAGGGCACCTCAGTGCCAAATTCAGTCAAATGCTGCCTTGATGGCAAAGACAGTCACTCTCACTTCATTTCTAGAGTTCTGCTCTTTTTCCCATGTTTGAACCAAGATTCTATTGAGACCAGGAGCTGAGAAATTCTGGCAGAACACAATTTTTGAATGTCAGTGAGCAAATTATTTCTAATTAAGTGCTGCTTGATAACACCGTCCATCGCTTTGCCGATCAGAGAATACTACGTGCAGGAGACATTCGGCCCATCAAGTCTGCACTGACCACAATATCACTGGTCCTATCCCCATAACCTAGCTAGTCCCCCGATACAATTTAGAATAGTCAATCCAACCAGCCCACACACCTGTGGACTGCGAGAGGAAACCGGAGCACCTAGAAGAAACCCACATACACATGGGGAGAATGTCCATGTGGAGTTTGCACAGTATCCCAAGCTGGGAATTGAACGTCCCTGGTGCTCTAACCAGTGTGCCACCATGCTGTTCCTGATGAGTGAGAGTAGACCTTTCTGGCACAATTTGCAACATGTTACAGGGCAAGCTTGGGCAATTTTTCACACTGTTAGGTAGATGCCCATGTTGTAGCTGTACTGGAGCAGCTTGGCTAGGAATGTAGCTCATTCTGGAGCACGTCTTCAGTACTATTGCTGTAATATTAGCAGATCCCATAGTCTTTATAATATCCAGTACCTTCAGCTGTTTCTTGATATCAAGTGGAGTGAATTAAATTGGTTGACACATTTGTGATACTGGGGGACTAGGAGGAGAACAAAATGGATCATTCACTCAGCACTTCTGGCTGAAGATTGTTGCAAATGCTTCATCTTGTCTTTGGCATTGATGTGCTGAGATTTTCCAAGTTGGGAATATTTGTGGAGCCACCTCTTCCAATTTTTAATGTTCCACCACCATTTATGACAGAATATAACAGGACTACAAAGCTTAGCTCCTGACGTTGGGGAAATCTAGAACCAGGGATTACGCTCTAAGAATAAGGAGTAAGCCATTCAGGACTGAAATGAGGAAGAACTTCTTCACCCAGAGAGTTGGTAACCTGTGGAATTTTCTACCACAGAAAGCTGCTGGGACCACCTTCTTAGATATATTCAAGAGGGAGCTGGATCTAATCCTTGTGCCTAAAGGAGTCAAGGGATATTGAGAGAAAAAGAGTCGGATATCCAAAGTGCACGATCAGCCATGATCATATTGAATGGTGGTTCAGGCTCGAAGGGCCCAATGGCTATTCCTGTACCTATTTTTTGTTCCTATGTTATTCTGATTATAAAGTTCCAGATGGGACAAGAATAGGAGATACAAAGAACATACTTCTGCTCTGATGGACAGACACAGATGAATCTCCCATTCCACTCAAAATCGTTATTTCAGATTAGCTGAACAAAGTTGGAGCTCTCAAAGTGTATCGAGCCATTATAGGAACAAGAAAGTCATTCTGTCTCAATCCAATGGATAGGCAATCCCAAAAATTAATGTCTACCAACAATACAGGCCCCGATATAATTCTGCCAATAATTACACTTCCCTCAAAGAGATTGGCAGGAATTTGATGAAGGGCACAAACTCGATGCTCAGAAACAGATTGCTGCTGTGAAGACATCAATATCATGGAATCACAGAACGGTTACAGCATGAAATCAGCCATTAGGCCCAATATGCCTATTGTGGCTCTCAAAAGGAGAAATTTATTAAGAATCACTCTCCCATCTCCTTATTTAACCCTGCACATTCCTCATTTTCAGATAATAATCCAAGTCCCTCTTGAATGCTTCAGTTGATCCTATCCCATCAGGTAGGGCATTCCAAATCCAAAGAAAAGGTGTGAAGAAAAGGTTTTCCTCATTGCTTCTTTCACAATTACCTAAAATACGATTTTTCTCGTCCTTGATTCTTCCGAAAATGGGAATAATTTCTCCTTGTCTATTCTGTCCAGACTCTGAATACCTGTTAAATCTTTCAACCTTATCTTCAAATAGAAACAAGAATGGGACTTAGATTAAGTATCTAAGTTACATATACAGAGACACAATTCTAACCAGTATGGAGTAAAACAACTAAAGAATAATTTTATTTCACACTTCTGCAAAATACGAACAATCAGCATAAGTAGCAATGTTCTACATTGTAACACGTCAACATGGCAGTAAAGTAAGTAGATTTGCCAAAAGTCAACTAGAAAGTCCTACTCCTGTGCCGAATTGCTACATCCAGAAATTCTAAACTTTATAAATAATGTTGAATATGGCAAAGGATGTCAGAAATTGTGTATTGCAGAAATATTCTACCCTTCTTTAGTAAATATTACACAATCACATGTAAAACTTAATAATTGTTCTTCAGCATTTAACTCACCTTCCAGCAGGTCTCTTGCCAGACCAGGTTCTGCCCCCGTGGAGCGAACAAAGTCTGACAGGACCGCATCCATATCAAGAGTCATGTGATCATGTAGATGCACTATTTGACCCACAGCAGAACTGGTTTTGGTCGCCAGGCTTTTATTCGGTCATCTGTTGAAAATAAAAAGGAAATAAAAACAGCTTCCAGAGTGTAGAAAACAAACTTTATATCAACCATCAATCCAAGAGTTCCTGGCTGCTTCCCACTAATTGCTGCAGCCAGTCAGGGAAGTATCACAATCCTCACAGAATTACTTGCTTGTTTTCTGCTACTGCAAAGTAATATGAATGCAGCAGCTCACTCCTAACTGTTTGTACCATCCAGTAGCTGTGAAAGTAACAACCCCACCAGTGTGTGACAATGACTCATATCTTAGGAACCGAAAGAATAAAGAAAACAATCCACAACTGCACGCAGCATTCAACAGAAAGTTAATGACTGTTCCTATTTCACTGCAATAAGTAATTAAGGACCAGAATTAAAATCCAAAGCAACTCTTGTTTATTGGCCAATAAAAATATGTCTGTTACACATATGCAAAGGCAGGTGTGGAAATCTGAACAGAAAATGGTGTAAATATGGAACAGGCCAGGTGGTTTCTGAGGTGATTGAAACAGAATTAACGTTTCAAGCTAATGATGACCCAAGGTCATCAACGTGAAGCATTAACTGTTTCTCTCTCCACAGATCTTGCTTGACCTATTCTGTATTTTCTATATTTTTTGTTGATATGCCTACAACACATATTTGATATTGATAGTTGATGCACTCATTCACTTAAACAAAAGGATTTCATTGGACTTGTATTTTAAGAGCATAATAAACTACATAATTGGCAAATGACAAGATCACCAGTGCTTGAGATGAGTCAGTGTCACAGCAGAATAACAATCTAATTTAATTTGCAGGTTTGTATCTAAAGAAATCAATCAAAATTGTGTAAAAATGGCATCAAAACGCAAACAAAGTAACTTAATCTCCAGAAAAGTATTATATCAAATGAGACACTTAACCCTCACTAACATAAGATCTATAGACTTATCTATAGGTTTCGCTGTTCCTAAGTTAGGAATAACATTTCATCCCATTTCTAAAACTGTTGCTGTTCTTTCGTTGGACTACTGGAAGATGCAGTTGAATATGAAGAGATACTGCGTTGCTCACAATTTTTGTGAATGCAATGCTATTCAGAATAACTTATCAATGAAAGCTGACCAGACACCAAACAGCAAAATGCAGATTAAGAAGAAAAGGGACAGAGGGCAGATTCTTCTTAGATCCTGGAGTTGTTAGTGGTAAAGTGGTTTCATGGAGCTGTAAAAAGAGATGCATTGGAGGTGGATGCCGTAATTGATCGTAACAGGAACGAAAAGAGTTAAAGCCCCACAGTCATTGCCAAAAATGATGTCATTCATGACTTTAGCTAGAGTAATGCTAGTGTCATGTAAAGTCAGACTGCAGAGATTCAAACGGCAGCACAATGGCAAGTACTGCTGCCTCACAGTGCCAGGGTTTGACTCCCAGCTTGCGTCACTGTCTGTGTGGAGCTTGTACATTCTCCCTGGGTCTGTGTGGGTTTCCTCCACGTGCTCCCATTTCCTCCCACACTCCAAAGATGTGCAGGTTAGGTGGATTGGCCATGGTAAATTGCTGCTTAACATCAGGGGGACTAGCTAGGGTAAATGCATGGATTAATGGATGGGATTGTGATCAGTGCAGACTTGCTGGGCCGAATGGTCTCCATCTGTAAGATTCTATGACTAGGGAATTTAAGAGAGATGGTTGTGCAGCTCATGTGCAACAGCATCTTCTCTAGCTCTGGAAAGAAAGTAGAGGTTAGAGATGATAAATCATGTAGGAAGCCTTTAAATGCGAACAAAGGGCAACTAAGAAAGCAATAAGGGCGGAGAAGATGAAATACGAGTCTAAGCTAGCTAGTAATATAAAAGAAGATAGGAAGTGTTTTTTTTCAATACATAAAAGAGAGGCAAAAATAGATATTGGACCACTAGAAACAGGCTGGGGAAGTAATAATAGGAAAGTGGAGGGATGGGTTAGCAAGTTTGCCCATAATACAAATATTGGTGGTGTTGTGGATGGTCTAGAGAGATGCCAAAAGTTGCAGCGGGACATAGACAGGATGCAAGACTGGGCGGAGAAGTGGCAGATGGACTTCAACGCAGATAAATGTGTAGTGGTCCATTTTGGCAGGAATAATGGGATGAAGGAGTACAATATAAGGTGTAGGAGTCTTAGCTGTGTTGTAGAGCAGAAGGATCTCTGGGTCCGTGTCCATAGGACTCTTAAAATCGGCCTCGCAGGTGGAGGAAGTGGTCAAGAAGGCATACGGTGTACTGGCCTTCATTAATCGAGGAATAGAGTTTAGGAGTCAGGAGGTAATGATGCAGCTCCATAAGACTCTTGTCAGACCCCACTTGGAGTATTGTGCGCAGTTCTGGTTGCCTCGTTATAGGAAGCATGTAGAGGCTATTGAGAGGGTTCAGAGGAGATTTACAAGGATGCTGCCTGGATTGGGAGGCAGGCCTTATGAAGATAGGTTGAGGGAACTGGGACTCTTCTCACTGGAGAGACGTAGGTTGAGAGGCGACCTGATAGCGGTTTATATAATGTTGAGAGGGATAGATAGGACGGACTCTCAGAGACTATTTCCCCGAGCTGAAGTGGTCACTACGAGAGGACACCCAGATTTAAGGTGCAGGGAAGCAAATACAAAGGAGATGTCAGAGGTAGGTTTTTCACTCAGAGGGTGGAGAGTGAATGGAACCGACTGCCGTCGGAGGTTGTTGAGGCAAACTCACTGGGGTCTTTTAAGAGACTTCTGGATAAGTATATGAAAAAGAATAGGATAGGGGATTATAGATAGGTCTGTGGATTGGTAGATGTGATTGACGCAACTCGTGGGCCGAAGGGCCTGTTTGTGCTGTATTGTTCTATGTTCTATGTAAACAAAGCAATGGCAGAGGAATTGAATAGTTACTTTGCATCAATCTTCACAATGGAAGACACCAGTGGGATGCCAGAGCTCCAGGAGAGCCAGGGGGCACAGGGCAGGTAGTGGCCATCATGAAGGAGAAGGTTCTGGGGAAGGCGGATAAATTATTTGGACCAGATGGACTACACCCCAGGGTTCTAAAAAGAGATAGCTGAGGAAATTACGGAGGCATTGGTGGTGATCTTTCAGGAATTACTGGCGGCAGGGAGGGCTCCAGAGGACTGGAAAATAGCTAATGTAACACCGCTGTTTAAGAAGGGAGGGAGGCAGTAGAGGGGAAATTATAGGCTTGTTAACCTGACTTTGGTCACTGGCAAGACTTGAGTCCATTATTAAAGGTGAGATCACGGAGTACTTGGAAGTGCATGATAAAGTAGGACTGAATCAGATAGCTTTGTCAAGGGGAAGTCATGTCTGACAAATCTGTTAGAATTTTTTGAGGAGGTAACAAGGAAGTTCGATAAAGGAGAACCAGCGAACATGATTTACTTAGATTATCAAAGGCCTTTGACATGGTGCAGCATAGAAGACTGTTAAATAAATTAAGAGACCATAATGTTAAGGGTAATATTTTGGTATAGATAAAGGATTGGCAGACTGGCAGAAGGCAGAGGGTGAGGATAAAGGGGTTTTTTTCAGAATGGTAGTCAGTGACTAGTGGTGTACCTCAGGGGTCAGTGTTGGGACCACAACTTTCCACAATATACATTAACGATTTAGGACAAGGAACTGAAGGCACTGTTGCTAAATTTGCAGACGATACAAAGATACATAGAGGGACAGATAGTACTGAGGAAGCGGGGGATTGGGCAAGTTAAGATAGTGGGCAAAGAAGTGGCAGATGGAATACAATGTGAAAAAGTGTGAGGCTGTGCACTTTGGAAGGAGGAATGGAGGCACAGACTATTTTCTAAATGGAAAATGCTTAGGAAACGAGAAACACAAAGAGACTTGGGAGTCCTTGGTCAAGGCTGTCTTAAGGTTAACATGCAGGTTCAGTCAGCAGTTAGGAAGGCAAATGCATTCATGTTGAGGGGTCTAGAATACAGAAGTAGAGATGTAATTCTGACGTTGTATAGGGTTCTAGTCAGACCATTCGGAGTATTGTGAGCAGTTTTGAGCCTTGTATTTAAGGGAGATGTGCTGGCCTGGGAAAGGGTCCACAGGAGGTTCACAGGAATGGTCCCTGGAATGAAGAGCTCATTGTATGAGGAACGGTTGAGAACTCTGGGTCTGTACTCATTGGAGTTTAGAAGGATGAGACAGAGGCGGGGGGGGGGGGATCTTATTGAAACATACAGGATACTGTGAGGCCTGGAAGGAGTGAACATGGACAAGATGTTACTACTTGTATGAAAAATCAGAACAAAAGAGCACAGCCTCAAGCTAAAGGGAGCATCCATTAAACAGAGATAAGGAGGAACTTCTTCGGCCAGAGAGTGGTGAATTTGTGGAACTTTCTGTTGCAAAAGGCTGTGGAAGCCAGCTCATTGAGTGTCTTTATGACAGGAATAAATAGGTTCTTGCTTAATAAGCATTTCAGGGGTTATGGGGAAAAGGCAGGAGAATGGAGATGAGGAAGATATCGGCCATGACTGAATGGCAGAGCAGACTTGATGGGCCAAACGGTCTAATTCTAATCTTATGTCTTACGGTCCTGACTTCTCCAGTTACTCCAATGGAATTTTTTAGCTGAGTGATATAATACAGATATAGAAAACAGTGACAGTGTCAGGTAGCACATGGAATCAAGAACAGGGGTTGAATGAAGTCAAATTAAGGCATGGTATTATCCACACCTTTTAGCATGATCCCCAAGCTCCAAATGGTTTCACTGGAAGCACAGTAGCATTTCATGCAGTCAAGTCCGATCCAGTGACTGATGACTAGGCCAATTCCACTGTTAGTGTATTCAGGTCAACGTGCCGTTGACTTTAGGAAGCAAAAGGAAAGGTGTATGTAGTGCTCTAATTAAAGAGCTCAAAGGTATTCAAGACAAAAACAAGAAGGTGATTAAGTTGACAAAGGGTCATCCAGACTCAAAACGTTAGCTCTATTCTCTTTTCACAGATGCTGTCAGACCTGCTGAGATTTTCCAACGTTTTCTGTTTTTGGTGTTAAAGGTTGAGCAGTCTACCAAGGCAGAGTTGTCATGAAAAATTGGCAGATCAAAGTCAAGGATAAGGACAAAGATTGCATCAGGTGATCAAAATCTTGGGTACAGAGAGCCAACACAATGATGAACTCAAGGAGGTTCCCAAGAATATGAGTGGCAGAGTTTAGAAGGCAGCATGGAAGAAGGATAAGGAAGGCAAAGTCACAACAGAGGAAGAGAATGCAGCTGAGCTGGGGATTGATGATAAGTGCAAAGGCGAGGGAAGACAGAGAGAGATATCACAGTACAGAAGCAGACAAAAAGCTTAGGTGGCATTTGAGTGAGATAGTAAGAATAAAAAAAATTGATGAAGAAAAGTTCCCGCGGAAGTAGATTGAGAGACTAAATTCAGATGTGACACCACCATGACAGTTTCGCTGCTGGACAAGGCAAATGATTAAGGTAATGAATGACGAGGACCTCACTCTCAGATAAAGGTATATTCTGGATACATAGAGTCTTAGAGATTTTCAGCGTGGAAACAGGCCCTTTGGCTCAACTTGTCTATACCGCCCTTATTTTTTTTAAACCCTAAGCTAATCCCAATTGCCTGCATTTGGCCCATATTCCTCCATACCCATGTAACTATCTACATGCTTTTTAAAAGATAAATTGTATCCACCTCTAATACTATGTGAAAGCAGTGGTAAATTAGTTTTTTGACAGAATTGGTTGACAGGGAAGAGGTAGGAAGGAGTTGGAGCAATCAGCTTCCAAGTATATTCAGTGAGATGTTGCTGGGAGCAAAGTTGGGACCATTTGAGTTGATGCTCTGCAACAATGGCTGACAGGTTCTGAAATGTACTTTCTGAAAAATGTTAAGGAAAGTACACAAAGAAGCTCATTCTAGAGTTGGCATTATGAAAATAAGAATTCTTGTGGAGCCACTAAAGGTGAATCAGGTTACAATGAGAGAGGGAAGCCATGGTCATACAGAAAGAAAAGCACAAAAGCTGGATAAAAGGAAGAGGAGGAGAAAGGAATTGAACAGGAGGCAATGGTAGAATTAATTCTGGTTGATAATAAGCGATCTGGAGTGAGATGGAAGGGTTTACAGCAGCTAGTTGCCAGTTAAAGGAGAAGTATGGTACTAAAAAAAATGGCCATTCAATTTGCATTATTGGAAACAGATTATAGACACACTTGAGGAAATATGTAAACCAGAACCAGTCTATATAGGGAAAGAGACAAGAATTAACTGAAGGGAAACTATAGAGAGTAGGGCCAGTGTGACTCAGAGGAAGAGCAGGCAGGGCGAGGTTGCTGTTTGAAGAGGGTCAAGCGGACTGAACTGCATTTATTTCAATGCGAGAAATGTAATAGGTAAGGCAGATGGATTAGTACTTGGAACTATGATGTTGTTGCCATTACAGAGACTTGGTTAAGGGGAGGACAGGATTGGCAGCAGCTTAACGTTCTAGGACACTGAAGTTTCAGGTGGGATAGAAGGGAATATAAAAGGAGTGGGGTTGTTGCACCAGTGGTTAAAGAGCTATACTGTCGGATGACACCTCAGAGGGCTTACACAGCGAGGCAATATGGGTAGAGTTCGGGAACAGGAAGGATGCAGTCACAATGTTAGGAGTTTACTTCAGGCCTCCCAACAGCCAGCGAGAGATAGAGGAACAGATATGTAGGCAGATTTTGGCAGGCATAAAAGTAACAGTTGTGGTGTATGCTTTTAACTTCCCTTATATTGACTGGGACTTACTTTGTGCTAAGGACATGAATGGGGCACAGTTTGTAATGAGCATCCAGAAGAGCTTTTTGAAACAGTATGTAGATAGTCCAACTAGGGAAAGGGCCATACTGGACTTGGGTATTGAGGAAGAAGCCTGTTCAGGTGGTCAACTTTTCAGTAGGGGAGCAGTTCAGGAACAATGACCACAATTCAATAAGCTTTAAGGTACTGATGGATAAAGATAAGTGTAGTCCTCAGCTTAAGGTGCTAAATGTGAGGAAGGCCAATTACAACTATATTAGGAACCAAAGAATGCAGATTGGGGACAGATGTTTGAGGCAAATTAACATCTGGCATGTGGGGGCTTCCAAGTGCAAGTTGATAGGAGTTCAGGAACGACATGTTCCTGTAAGGATGAAGGATAAATATGGCAAGTTTTGGGAACCTTGGATAACAAGAGATGTCATGAGCCTGGTTAAAAAGCAAAAAGAAGCATTTGTCAAGGCAAGGAGGCTGAGAACACACAAAACAAGTATGGAATACAAAGAAAGTAGAAAGAAACTTAAACAAGAAGATATGAGGGCTAAAAGGAGTCACGAAAAATCATTGGCACACAGGATTAAAGAAAATCCCGAGGCTTTTTATACATATGTAAAGAGTAAGAGGGTAACCAAGGAGAGGATTGGCCTACCCAAGGCCAGGGAAGGGAATCTATGATTGGAACCAGAGGAAATGGACAAGGTATTAAATGGGTGCTTTTGTCAGTATTCACCAAACAGAAGGACTTGATGGATGATGAATCTGGGAAAGGATGTGTAGATAATTTGGGTCATGTTGTGATCAAAAAGGTGGTGGTATTGGGGAAACATTAAGGTAGACAAGTCTCCAGGGCTTGATGGGATATACCCTAGAATATTGAGAGAGGCATGGGAGAAGATTGCTGGGGTCTTGAAAAAAATCTTTATATCTTTACTGGCCACAAGGTCCCAGTGGGTTAGAGACCAATTAATGTTGTTTCCTTGTTTAAGAAGGATAGCAAGAATAATTCAGCTAATTATGGGTTGGTGAGTCTTATGTAGGAGAATTATTGGAGAGGATTCTTCGAGACAGGATTTACTCCCACTTGGAAATATGTGGGCATATTAGCAAGAGGCAACATGATTTTGTGAAGTGGGTGGGGGGAGCATTGTGTCTCACTAACTTGATCGAATTTTTCAGGAATGACAAAGAGGGTACGACAGTAGATGTTGTCTACACGGACTTCAGTCAGGCCTTAGGCCAGGTCGCTCACGGCAGACCAATATAGAAGGTGAAGTCGCATGGATAGAGATGAGCTGGCAAGATGGATACAGAACTGGCTCAGGCATAGAAGACAGAGGGTAATACTGGAAGGGTGCATTTCTGAATTGAGGGCTGATTCCTTGGGGATCAGTGCTGTGAGATCTTTGCTGTTTGCAACAAATAGCCGATGACACAAACATTGGTGGAATTGCAAATAGCAGTGAGAACCAGCAGAGGATACAGATCAGTTGGAGACTTGGATGGACAGATGGCAGATGGCTTTTAAATGTGAGGTAATGCATTTTCAAATGTCTAACGCAGATGGAAAATATACAGTAAATGGCAGAACTTCAGACTATTGATAGGCAGAGGGATTTGGGTGTACAGGTACACAGGTCACTGAAAGTGGCAATTCAAGTGGAAAAGATAGTCAAAATGAATGCTTGCGTTCATTGACTGGGGCATTGAGTTTAAAAATTGCAAAGTCATGTTATAGCTTTATAAAACCTTAGTTAGGCTGCACTTGGAAGACAGTGTTCAATTCTGGTCACCACACTACCAGAAAGATGTGGAAGCTTTGGAGAAGATACAGAAAAGGTTTACCAGGATGTTGCCTAGAATGGAGGGCATTCACTATGGAGGAGAAGTTGAAGAAACTTCACTGGAGTGACAGAAGTTGAGGGGCAACTTGATAGAAGTTGACAAGATTATGAGGGGCATGGATACAGTGGATTGTCAGAAGCTTTTTCCCCAGGATGGAAGAGTCAATTACTAGGAAGCATAGGTTTAAGGTGTAAGGAGCAAGGTTTAAAGATGTATGAGGCAAGTTTTTTTTTTAAAACAGGAGAGTGGTGGGTGCCTGGAATTAACTGCCAGGGGAGGTAGTGGAAGCAGACATAATAGTGATGGTTAAGGGGTGCCTTGACAAATACAAGAATAGGATGGGAACAGAGGGATATGTCCCTGGAAAGTTAGGGGTTTTTATTTCAGACAGGCATGGTCAGTTCCGGCCTTGCTGGGGGTGTGTGCGCAGTGTGTGTGTGCGCGCGCGGGGGAGGAAATGCCGAAGGGCCTCTTCCTGTGCTGTAATTTTCTTGATTCAAATTATAATCAAGTCAGACTACTTCTAGCTTTAGCAACTAAAGAAGGTATTTCTTTGACCTGGCAGGTAACATAGGAAATATAAACACCAAAATTAAATAGATTTTCCAAGATTCCTACATGCACAGTGCAATATCAAGTGATTTAGATGGAAAATATGACTTGATCTAATAACAGATTCAGATTAACAGCTGATAAAGTTATATATGACCTTTCCTAATCCAGAGAGATACATGCACTACTTTTCCATTTACAATTATAGATGTTTAATGAAGAAAGAGGCTTGTGACAGGCTAACAAGTTACGTAAGCCCTGAGTATTCAGTGTTCCTCTCAATAACCAGACTTTTAGACACAGACATGGCTAGATTCCAGAATTGCTTTAGTTACAAGACAGCTTTCAGATTTGTAAGATAAATAAATGTCTTCAGAAAATATGAAAAACATACCTGTCTGAGTTAGTAAGGGTCCCAGTGACATCATCCATAGGCATGGGATCAGGTCTCATTTAAATGCTGACGACACCCAACTTGGTTTCCATCGCTTCAACCGATGTTTGATCACAACTGTGCTGTCAAACTACCTGTCCAATACAAGTCGTACATTAGTCCAAATTTCTTCTAACTAAACAACAGGAAGATCTATGTTGTCATCCTCAATTCCTCCAATGCAATGCAATCCTGTTCTGTCCTCAGCCTAAACCAAGTCATGAAAACCCTTGGCACCTTACACCACACAGAACTGAGTTTGGAACTCCACAGCCTATCCTCAAAATTACCATTTACATTCATCCCCAAAACATCGTGTTTCCACCTCTATATGAAATCAAATTCTGTCAAAACTGGACTTGGTTTCTCCAATGTTTTCCTTTTTACCTCTCATCTTCTATTTTGTGTTTATTCAAAAAAAGTAGCCACGTATATACTGCCCTGCAAATGAATTTCATTCACACATCTGCATCTTTATTGTCTCAGTTCCAATAGAATGGATTTAAAATCCTCAAATTGATCCACAGCCTTATCCCATCTCATGTCACCATTCAATCTTCCAACTATAGTTCTTCAAGCACTTTTCAACCTTCCCATCCCACCATTAACGACAAACCTTGATCTCCCTCAGCTCTACTCTCTGGAATTCATTCAGTAAAACTCTTTCACTGTTTCCTCTAAATTCATTTTTTTTAGCCAAGGTTTAAGTAACTTTTCTTCTTGCATTCAGTCTTTTATCTACATTATTTCCTCAGTAGATCTTTCCTACATTAAAACACAACAAGAATGTTTATCTTCACTGAAATACTGAGTGAATAACTTCTCAAGAAGGTGCATTAGTCAATCTTAAGCATTACTTTAAAGGAATGTTTTATATGGATTTCTAAAACATTGGAAAAGCTACTATATAATATGTTCACATTTTCAGCCCACAAACCTTACTCTTTCACACATCTCAACAGTTTCTCAATCTATATATTTTTAAATTTGCCTCTTCCACGAACCCTCCTGAAAATTAATTTCACAACTCTATTTCATTCTGAAAATGGATAGGCTACAACAGATTTACTCAAATGTTAGAAGGAATGAGGGACTTTTGTTAAGTGAAGAAATTGGAAAAGCTGCAGTTTACTGTGCAGCTGAGAAGGTTAATGGAGATGTACAAAACGAAGAAGAGATTTATAACGGTACAGGTGGCATGGTGGCACAGTGGTTAACACTGCTGCTTCACAGCTGCAGGGATCTGGGTCACAGTCACTGTCCGTATGAAGTTTGCACATTCTCCTCGTGTCTGCGTGGGTTTCCTCCGCGTGCTCCAGTTTCCTCCCACAGTCCAAAGATGTGTGGGTTAGGTTGATTGGCCATGCTAAAATTGCCCCTTAGTATACTGAGATGCATATATTAGAGAGATTAGCAGGTAAAATATGTAGGGATATGGAATTAGGGCCTGGATGGCATTGTGGTCGGTGTAGGTTCTTTGGGCCAAAGGGCCTCTTTCTGTACTGTAGGGTTCTATGATTCTATAATTCTATGATTTTAAATTAAGAGAAACTATTTTCACCATTATGAGGGGTGGTAACCAGGGAGAGTTTAAGTTATTTAGTAAAGAGGCTAGAACCAAGGTTAAAATACTTTAACCTTGTGCAGAAGACATTTATGCAGATCAACCCTGACATTAAACTTTTATACCTTACGTATTTTTGTTGTCCATTGAAATTACTTGACAGTGATAATAAAAGCATTGAAGTGAAGACTTGTCTATTGATACCAGCCTTTTTTATAGAGATGAATGATGGAATCAGCAATTGATAAATTAGCTTGAGTTCTTGGGAATGCACTAAGCTATTTGGTTATGAAGCCTCAACATTCTGTATAGATTAGTAGATCTTCTGTAGTAATATTTTACCATATTCATAAAATTTTTACACCTTTAAAGAGGACCGTTTGGCTCAGCAAGTCCTTATGATCTGGAATGCACAAGCTGAAAAGATGCTGAAAGCAGATTCAAGAGTAACTTCCAAAAGGAAATAGGACATAATTTGAAAAGGAAAAACTTGCAGGGCTATGAGGAGAGCATTAAGGTCCAATGAGCCAAACGGTCCTCTTTAAAGGTGTAAAAATTTTATGAATATGGTAAAATATTACTACAGAAGATCTACTAATCTATACAGAATGTTGAGGCTTCATAACCAAATAGCTTAGTGCATTCCCAAGAACTCAAGCTAATTTATCAATTGCTGATTCCATCATTCATCTCTATAAAAAAGGCTGGTATCAATAGACAAGTCTTCACTTCAATGCTTTTATTATCACTGTCAAGTAATTTCAATGGACAACAAAAATACGTAAGGTATAAAAGTTTAATGTCAGGGTTGATCTGCATAAATGTCTTCTGCACACCAATTAATATTGTTTATCCCATGCAGCAGCTATTTACTATCCTTCAATGTGGATAATTTAAATAAAGATTAGTGGGGAAAACTGTGTGGGAGTACCTTGCAAACATAAATAGATAGAAAGGTTTAACTTCTTCCTCAACAAAAAAATGTGGACTAAGCATTCTCCAGAAACAATTTAATTAAATTTCTGTTTGACTGACTGGAAAATACCACATTTACCAGATAACAGTAGTTGAGAAAACATTCTATTACTCACTTAGGGCACATCTATTTGAAAGGAACTTGAGATTATATCTGGACTATCCTAGCTATGAAAAATGTTAGGGCTTCTGAAACGATTCTATATGATCTACCATATATAAGAATTAAGAACCAGAAAACAGAGCATATCATTCAGTCTTTTCTACTATTCACTGAAATCATAGATGATCTGTGATCTATCTTTATACCAACCGCTTCAAGCCCTGTTGAATAAAACTCTTTCAATCTCACATTTGAAATGAACTTAGAACATAGAACATTACAGTGTAGTACAGGCCCTTCGACCTTCCATGTTGTGCAGACCTGTGAAACCAATCTAAAGCCCATCTAACCTACACTGTTCCAAATTCTTTACAACTTCCTCACTAAACCTACCATCTCTCATTCTGATTCTTAAATGCCTTTTCAATTAATCCTTTGACCATGTCTCCTAATACGCTCTGCATTTATTTTTCACTTTGGGATATTTTATATGTTAAAAGCTGAACATAAATGCAAATTATCTTTTTATTTGTTTGAAGCTGGCAAGGAAGCATCTAACCATGGCATGCTTGGTACATAACTAATCAGAACACAATTCATAATTTTTTTTAACCAGAAATTACACACAGTTATTGCAAGTTAACACTCAGACATTATTAGTACCAAACGTGTGTAAATAGCCACAACATTCCTTTTTCTTGCTCACTCTTGTCTGCAATACTGATAAAATGTAACAAATTTATTGTGAAACAGATAAAAGATAACAAACTGAAAAGACATTCCAAGTAACAACAACATGAATAGAAGTGTGTTTGAATATAATGTCATTTAGACACAAACTTGGTATATATTTCTCTCTGTTCTAGTCATCCAGAGAAATGCACCATTAAGGGATAATCAATCAGCTCAAGAAGAACTACTGCCTGAATCATTTGTAGACTGTCCCATCTAAGTTGTCACGATGGAATGAATGGAATTTCCTAAGCTTATGTCTAGACAAGCTTTATGGAAAGACTCAAATAATATTATATAAAATTAAGCACTGCTCTAGATTCTCAACCGATTAATGAAGTGAAGACCCAAAAGAATACAACGAGCTTTAACTGGCTCTTAAATTATCCGTGACAAAGATTCTCACTTTTTGTTAAAATCAACTGATAATTATCTGAAATAAACTGTGTTAGAGAATAACGTAACTTCTTTTTTACTCTAAAAGCTGAACTATTTCATGATTTCAACTGAGATAAATAAAAAAGTAGTTTGCAGGAAAAATGCAGGAACTTATAATCAGAGGAGAGTGATTTTACCACCATCAATGGGCGGGGCAAGCCGGTAAAATCATGTGGGTCAAAAAATCAGATTTGCGCCTGATTTCTCGCCTCTCACGATCTTCCTAGCAATTTATCTAGCATCAATTGCTATTTATAATAAGAATCCAAACTTCATCACACTTTTCATGAAGAAATGTTTCCCATCAGCCTGTGGGTGCATTTGTAAATGTTGTGGTCCACATGGACCACAACAGTACAAGAAGGTAGCTCATCATTACCTTTGCAGGGTAAGTACGGATAGACAATAATTGCTGGCCTAGCAAGCAATACCTTGAATTTTTAGACTTTAACAGAGTCTCTCCAGTTAGAAAAATAGTTTCTCTCTATCCACTCTATTCGTTCAACCCAACGTCTTGAAAGATCTGATCATAAATTTCGGATTTCCAGAAAATATATTTAGTAGCCAGCTAGTTGCACTGCTCAGAATCTTGCTGTTCAATTGCACAATTGAGAATTTTATAAGAATTGGTCATGGCCTGGTTTTTATGTGATATATTCTGAATTGTTGAGTGTCCACATGTCCATGTAGCTAAAAGGGACTATTGAATATGATCAGAGTTTATGTAATCGCACCTCAGATTTCGGTTAGGGAATGGCAGAGCCCATGTATCAAACGATCACAGTGAGGGGTGTGTGTGTGTGTGTGTGTGTGTGTGTGTGTGTGTGTGTGTGTGTGTGTGTGTGTGTGTGTGTGTGTGACAACAGGTTGCAAGATGTGTCATGAACAGGAGGTTCAGGAAGCAGCAATCAGTATCAGCAGCAGGCAGGAAATTAGAAACTTAACTTTTTTTTAATATTCTAAAAGTTATTTCATTTACAAATATAAGAATTTAGCAATGAAAAGTTTTTCAACTTGTACGGCATAATGTTTTATTGCTCCTTTTTTAAAGAAAGGAGCTACAGAACTTTACAGCTGATGGGAAAATCAGATTTGCTTAGGGGGTGGCATGATGACAGTGGTTAAGCACTGCAGCCTCACAGCGTCAGAGACCCGGGTTCAATTCCCAGCTTGAGTCACTGGCTGTGTGGAGTTTTGTATGTTCTCCTCGTGTAGGTTTCCTCCAGGTACTCTGGTTTCCCCGCTCAGTCCAAAGATGTGCGGGTTAGGTTGATTGGCCATGATAAATTGCCCCTAGTTTCGGGGGGTTTGGATCAGCAGGATAAATATGTGGGGTTACGGAAATAGGGTGGGATTATTGTCGGTGCAAGGTCGATGGTCCAAATGGCCTCCTTCTGTACTGTAGGAATTCTATAATTCTATGAAAATAATTTCACTTCAGTGGCACTTTTCAGAAACACAATTGCAACTTTAAGACTTACCGTATATTCTTCTTAAAGTGTGGTGCCCAGAACTGTTCACAGTACTCCTGATATGGTCTAACTGGGGCTTTACATAACTGCAGCAGGATTTCGACCCTCTTGTATTCCAGAACTCTACATATAAATGCAGGCATTCCATTAGCCTTTACAATTATTTTGCGTTGTATCTGACATTTTAATGATTCACATATGCCTTGTTTAATAAAGAAATGTCAAAACACTTCCTAATAAATAGTAAGGCAGAAAAAGGATAGGACATTTAACTCGTGCTGCATGTAAATGTGAAAACCTCAAAAAAATCTTTAGTCAGAATCTAAAAACGGTCTGATTATTGTCAAATTAGGTAACACATTCAGCAATGGGTGCTTGAAATTCACTTGACACACCAAAAACAGTAACTAGCAAAGCAGTTTCAGAAGCTGGAAATTGGGCTGCTAGCCAAACTAAGACACAAATGCAATTTATTAGTCTTTTCATTTTTTTCTTTGAGGCTGAATTCATCCAGTGCAGAGAGTAACACTCCTTGTGCCTGATCGATTCATTTACATTCTTCACTATCCCTGCCCACGTACGTTATGTCATCTCTCCATCTTCTGTCTTCTCTTTCACTTTCCATTTCTTGACTGCTACCACATTAACCCTTTTGTCTCACAGAGTCTGGCCAGTGGAATCAAAGTCCTAGAGGGCATGATGTCTTGCTATTATAGTAATGTTGAGAAAATCATAGCATCACAAACTGTTTTTTTTATTGGAAGGTTGCTGCTTGAGACAAAGTACAGGAATGAGATAGAGAATCTGTTGAAGTAGTGAATGATAATAATTTCTCCCTCAATGTCAACAAAACAAAGGAGATAATCATCAACTTCAGGAAGTGTAGAGGAGAACATGCCCTCTACATCAACGGGAACAAAGTAGACATAGAACATAGAACATAGAACATAGAACATAGAACATAGAACATAGAACATAGAACATGCCCTTCGGCCTTCGATGTTGCGCCGACCAATATAAAAAGCAATGCCCCTCCAAACTAAACCATTCCCTTCTCTTCCATATACTTATCAACTAACCTCTTAAACGCCACCAAACTTGGCGCATCTACAACTGCTGCAGGCAGGGCATTCCACTCCCTAATCACTCTTTGAGTAAAGAACCTACCTCTGATATCCGTCCTATAACTCATACCCCTTAATTTAAAGCTGTGTCCCCTCGTGCTAGCTTTCTCCATCCTAGGAAAAAGGCTATCACTGTCCACCCTATCTAAACCTCTAATCATCTTATATGTTTCAATAAGGTCCCCTCTTAGCCGCCTCCTTTCTAACGAAAACAACCTCAAATCCCTCAGCCTCTCTTCATAAGACCTGCCCTCCATACCAGGCAACATCCTGGTAAACCTCCTCTGTACCCTCTCCAATGCCTCCACATCTTTCTTATAATGTGGGGACCAGAACTGCACACAATACTCCAAGTGCGGCCGCACTAGAGTTTTGTACAGTTGCAACATGACGTTGCGGCTCCGAAATTCAATCCCCCTACCAATAAAAGCTAAGACTCCATATGCCTTCTTAACAACCTTCTCGACTTGACTGCCTACTTTCAGGGATCTATGCACATACACACCAAGATCCCTCTGTTCATCAAGACTACTAAGAATCCTACCATTAGCCCTATACTCTACACATTTATTATTCCTGCCATAGTGCATTACCTCCCACTTTTCCACATTAAACTCCATTTGCCACCTCTCGGCCCAGCTCTGCAACTTGTCCAAGTCTCTCTGCAAACTATAACACCCCTCTTCACTATCTACCACTCCACCGACTTTAGTGTCATCTGCAAATTTACTAATCCATCCTTCAATACCCTCATCCAGATCATTTATAAAAATTACAAACAGCAGGGGCCCCAAAACAGACCCCTGAGGTACACCACTTGTCACCGAACTCCACGATGAATATCTCCCATCAACCACCACCCTCTGTCTTCTATCTGCTAGCCAATTCCTAACCCAATTAGCTAAATCACCCTCTATCCCATACATCTGCATTTTCTGCAGAAGTCTTCCATGGGCCACCTTATCAAACGCCTTACTAAAGTCCATATATACCACATCAACCGCCTTACCCCCATCCACCTCCTTAGTCACTTTTTCAAAAAACTCAATGAGGTTAGTAAGGCACGACCTACCCTTCACAAAACCATGCTGACTATCCCCAATCAATTCATTTCTCTCTAAATAACTATAAATCCTATCCCTAATAATTCTCTCCAATACTTTGCCCACAACAGAAGTAAGACTCACTGGCCTATAATTCCCTGGAAGGTCTCTCTTCCCCTTCTTGAACAACGGGACCACATTCGCTATCCTCCAGTCCTCCGGAACCACACCCGTAACCAACGACGACCTGAAGATCAGAGCCAGAGGCTCTGCAATCTCTTCTCTTGCCTCCCAGATCACCAACAGCCTGTCCTGGTCCCCCCATGCCGATACTATGGTTACAAAAGTTCAGCAACGCCTCTAGTTTCTCAGAAGAATAAGGAAATTTGTCACGTCAGCTACAACTCTCACCGACTTTTACGTTTGCACCACAGAAAGCATTCTTTCTGGTTGTATCACAGCTTTGTATGGCTCTTGCTCTGTCCAATACCATAAGAAACTACATGAGTGTATCCCAGTCCACCACGAAAACCAGTCTCCCATCCATCCACTCTGTCTATATTTCTTGTTGCATCGGCAAAGCAGCCAGCATAATTAAGGACCACATGTACGCCAGACATTCTCTCTTCCACTTTCTTCCATTGGGAAAAAGATACAAAAGTCTGAGATCATGTACCAACCGACTCAAGAACAGCTTCTTCCCTGCGACTTTTGAATGGACTTACCTTCCATTAAGTCAATCTTTCTCTACACCCTAGCTATGGCTGTAGCAGTACTCGCTGCACTCTTTCCTTCTCTATGAACGGCATGCTTTGGCTGTGTAGCATGTAAGAAACAATACTTTTCACTGTATGTTAATACATGTGACAATAATAAATCAAATATGTTTTACATTACTTATATTCACCTTTGACTATGAGCAAGAATGCCTTTTCTAAGAAATCATCTGACCAGCATTGTACTTGAAAAGGGGAAAAAACTGTGCATTTGTTTAAAAGGCAAAGACTTGTGATTTGCAGCAAACCACATGAGAGAGATGAGCTTGAAGTTTTAACTTGTTTGTTGAATTCATTTGGACTGAAGTGTGAAAGTGAAAAGCTGCCCAGCTTGCACTGTTCTTGCCTTGCCTTGCCTGAAATACAGTGGGTATCAAAATCCAGTAAGGAATCCTTATCACAGTGGAACTTGCCTGTTTTGAAAACCCAAGGAGACTGAGACAAGGAGGATTGATCCAGCTTTATTTTCCTTACGCTGATTATCTGTGGCGAGAATCTCCAGACCTCTACTGAAAAATGCTGTGAACTTTAGTATATGTGTTGGGGAACATTAAAAAGAACAAAGAACAAAGAACCATGGGAAACAGGCCCTTCGGCCCAACGAGCCCACACCACCACCCCAATGTTACCACCTCTACCCATGATCCTCGTCTATGTTTATAGATCTATGGATTAAAAACCAAATTTGAGACAATTTAGGGAGAATTTGTTTTGCCAATTAGCCTAAGAGCACATCTTTGGGATGTGGGAGGAAACCGGAGCACCCGGAGAAAACTCACGCAAGCATGGGGAGAATGAGCAAACTCCCACAGACACAGGGCCAAATCCATGTATCTGCACAGCACAGCGATAGTCACTGAGCTGTCGTGTTGCCCATCAAATGGTCCAGGTCAAGTGTACACTAACGACGTGAAGCACTAGGATACTCTCGAAAAAAATTCAAGAGCAGTCCTCTCACGACCCATTGCGTGTATGCCCCTTGTTAGACAAGGAGGTGGACCAGAACACCTGTAGGATAAAAACAAGTACATCAATACCATCATCTATTTACACACTTTCCAGGGACTCCCAAGGCTCATAATCCCTATTTAAATCAGTTTTCTATACCCCTCCATTCCTATTCTGTTCATGTGCCCATCAAAAAGAGATAACAATCGTGCATTAATCAATTCTTACAACTTTAAAAGGGAAGTTTTGCATTATAATAAATCAGTCATTCTGAGTTTATTGAAATAAGCATGGTTAAAGATGTTTTTATTCTGAGTCTAGGTACCAGAAGTAGATAACTGGCCATTTTGATGATAATTAAACATTTACAGTAATGTTGCAATCTGTGGGGCTCGATCAACTATGCACTCCTCCCATCCCAATCGTAACCAATATAGCCAGCAAATGTCACCACAAAGCTTGGGGCAGCAGCGTAAATAATTTGAGCAGGGTAGTGGAACACTTGATGGAGGAAACACTACAGAATCGCAGAATCCTCACAGTGCAGAAAGAGGCCATGTCAGCCCATCCAGTCTGCATCAACTCATCACCCACACTCAGGCCTCCTCAGTACCTAAATACTATTAGGGGACCAGGTTTCACACTAATTTTTAAAAACAGACATCAAATCAGAAGGAGGATAGTCCATGAAATAGCAACTGAACTTCTAAACTGAGTGATGAAAAATGTTCGGACCTGCTTCAAAACCAGAGAGCATTACGTTCAAAGAGCTTGTTGTTCAGAGATTCACTTAATGTTATTTGCCCTTCTGAAAAGTTCCTGAAGAATAAGAATAGTATTGGTATCCACCACAAACTAATCATAGAAACTCTACAGTGTAAAAAGAGGCCATTTGGTCCATCGAGTCTGCACCAACCATAATCCCACGCAGGCCCCATCCGTGTACCCAACATATTAACCGCTAATCCTTCTACCTACAATCTCAGGACACTAAGGGCAATTTAGCATGGCCAATCAACATAACCCACACATCACTGGACTATGGGAAGGAACTGGAGCATCCAGAGGAAACCCATACAGATACAGAGAGAATGTGCAAACACTGCACAGATAGTGACCCAAGCCAGGAATTGAACTCAGGACCCTGGAGCTGTGAAGCAGCAATGCTAATGAAATATCTATACTTTTAACCATTTCCACTTTGCAAATGGAAACTCACCTTTCTACAAATGAGACTTGATTTATTAACTTTGAAAGCAGATGATCCACTCATAGGGCACTGACACCAGTGTTTTAAATCCAGGAGATCAAATGACTCGTCTCCAAGGTCAATATGAGGAATTAACTTAATTTCACTGGTCACTTTTGAAGAAGCTTGAAATTGAAAAGCAGGAGTACTGGATAACAACAGGATAGTTTTACTTCATACAAACAATTAGAATTTGTGGATTACCCATTTGCTATAGAAACTCAACTGATGAATAATTCCACATCACTAGTATGAACTACATGAAACACAATTCACTGAATGTTACATAGTTCATCCTGATTATAGTATAGGAACGATATAATGGCGATGAATAATCAATGTTGTACTCTAATAGATGGGCAAATCAAACTATTATGTTCATTATCCATCTGAATGGTTCACATTCAGCTCTTGATGTAGTACAAAGCAAATACTTCAAGTTTTAAGTTTGTTGATTTTTAAATTTTTTTTAATTCATTCGTGGGACATGGGCATCACTGGCTAGGCCAGCATTTATTGCCCAATCCTGATTTGCACTCTATCCACAAATATTCACCTTTGCCACACGATAGCAGCAGCGTGTACCATCCACTGCAGAAACTCTCATGAGAACATCTTCCAAAACCAACAACCATTGAAAAAGTTGATGGGCAGTAGATGACTGGGAAAACCACCAATTGGAAGTTCTCTCCAAACCACACAATCCTGACTTAGAAATATACCATGTCAAAATCCTTGAACTTCCTCCTTAATTTAACAGTACACAAACTGCAAAGATTCAAGAAGACAATTCACCACCACTTTCTCAAAGGCAATTAGGGATGGGCAATAAATGTCAGTCATAAGATCAAAATTTCAAACTAACCTGTTCAATGTTTTTCAGCATGGTAATTGCTTCAAAGGCGCAATCTTTCAGATTACTCAGCTTTACAGAATCTAGAAAGATAAATTTGAAATATTTACATTAAACATACATAACTTCCAAATCAGTTTAAAATGCATCAAGAGAAACAATGTTCTTGATAGATTACATCTGATTTGTTCCCACATATCAAAACATGTTAATATTTGAACACATCATACTTTCAAAGCAGTAAATAATTGCAACCTTAGCAACAAATAAGGGAAGATTATTTATACTAGTCAGGTAGTTATTAGGATTATTAGGGTATATACAGATAATGTTTTCTTTTCATCCTGATTTCATGTACATAATGTCATAATAGCATCTGTAAACTACCTTCTCTGTTCAGATTATTTTTCTTTATATTCCAATAGGGAGGAAGGATGAATTCTAGATATTGCCATTGCAAGAGAAGGATAGATAAAATAATATTCTAAATATGCATTTTTATAAACCATACAGGATAAACTAATCTGAACCTTCTAGCAGCCATTATAACATTTACAAGTGCTTAAGCAAGAGGTACTCCTGGGTGGCTTTGCAAACACTTCAGCCAGCTGCTGTGACTGCAAGAGATCAATATCAAAGCAAAGTAAACTTGTTAGAATTTTTAATATCATTGATCTTGAAGATACTTTTCCCCAAGCATCTCCTGTCACCAGTCCAAATGGAGCTTGTGAATTTGCTGCTGTAATGTGGTTGTGCAGTTAATGATGCTAATATTTTTGTGTATGCGTAATGTTGGGTCCCCACTGTGCAGCAGACACAAAATAAATTAGGACAGCAGCTATCAGCTTACTCTTCCAAAATCTAGGCTGCACTGCAAAGCCAGCTCAAGGATAAAAAAAAAATCAACAGACTAAAAGCATTGATAAAAGTACATACCAATTACACTAGTTATTCTGTTGATTTGGAAGTGTTTTTATTTCATAATTACACCAAATGATTCATGAACAGGTACTATTAAAAATAACCACAGACCTTGTTAATTTTCACTTCTAGTGATGTGTTGCTGAGCAAATGTCTAACACAGATTTCAGATCACAATGGTTGGTACTGGAAGTGTTGCCCAAGTCCATAAAGCAGTGACTTTAAGTGCAGACAGGAACTAAAAAAATCAGCACAAACTTTTGGTTTTAGCTAACAGAATGACTAATAGATTAGTCATATTGATGTACATCAGGCCAGGAAACTGAAGATATCAGAAATCAACAGTGGAAAGATGAGGTCAGAGAATGAATGATTTAGTCTTCAAAGAAACAAATGTGCACGCAAGGTGACAAAGAAACCAGTCAGAGATTAAACAAATAAAATGACTGAGCTACAGTTTAACTTGTGTATGTGATAGCATAATTATTGATTAAACAGTGACTAAAATCAATTAGTTAATTGATTATCCCACTAGTTACTATTGTTTGTCTGAAAATATGAC
This sequence comes from Sphyrna mokarran, assembly GCA_024679065.1. Taxonomy (NCBI): domain Eukaryota; kingdom Metazoa; phylum Chordata; class Chondrichthyes; order Carcharhiniformes; family Carcharhinidae; genus Sphyrna; species Sphyrna mokarran. Next base: position 961,076 of record JAGIQG010000033.1, read on the forward strand.
CATTTGTACAACAACATGGCTTGGTTAACTACATTACGGTTAGAAACATTATTAAAAAGGACTTCTCTGTATGCAAATGGTAGCAGACTTCTGCCATTTGAGCCTGTTGCACCATTCGATATCATGGCTGATCTTTTCATAGATTCAGCTCCATTTATCCACCTGCTCACTATAACCCTTAATTCCTTTACTGTTCAAAAATTTATCTATCCTTGCCTTAAAAACATTCAATGAGGTAGCCTCAATTGCTATACTGCAGATAGCCTACTGATACTCAGTTATACTTTTGTGTTCTTAAAATGCATTTACAATTCTATTATTGTCTGATTCATTCACTCATGCATTGTCTATTGGGCATCATTGAATGGAAATAAGAAATGGAAGAAGTGGCAATACTGGCTGAATATTTTTGTTCTTCCTTCCTAGAGGAACAGAACTCAAGTCTGAAGCCAGTTTAATCTGCACTGATAAAACCTGACAGGCTGAAACGTCTGCTACCATATGCATGCTGTAAAGTCCTTTAATAATGTTTCTAACTATAATGTAACCTCAATTGATTCACTGGGCAGGGAATTCCACACATTCACAACTCTTTTGGGTAAAGAAATTCCACATCAACTCAGTCCTAAATCTGCTTTCCCCCTATTTTGAGGCCATGCCCCCTAGATCTAGTTTCACCTGCCAGTGGAAACAACTTCCCTGCTTTTATCGTAACAATTCCCTTCGTAATCTTATACGTTTCTATAAGATCTCCCCTCTTTCTTCTGAATTCCAATGAGCATAGCCGTAGTCTACTCAATTTTTCCTCATTAGCCAACACTCTCAACTCCGGAATCAACCTAGTGAATCTTCTCTGCACCCCTCCTGAGTCAGTATATCCTTTCTCAAGTAAGGAGACTAAAACTGTACACAGTACTCCAGGTGTGGCCTCATCAACACCTAATACAGCTGCAACATAATGTCACTGTTTTTAAACTCCATTCCTTTAATAATGAAGGACAAAATTCTATTTGTTTTCTTTATTACCTGCTAATCAACTCTTTGTGATTCTTGCACAAGAACATCCAGGTCCCTCTGCATAGCAGCATGCTGCAATTTTTTTTAACCATTTAACTATTTTCTAACCCCACTGCACTGTTTGCATCCATTTCTCTCAAATGTGAGGTGTTCTGTATCTCCAGTTTATCAGATGAATTCTGTGTACTTGCCGTTCATTTTCAAACAAAATCAGTATGGTGCCACTTTATGCTATGATTTTCAATCCAAATTTACAATGAGAATAACGTGTCATAGTCTAAAACCAATGTATTTCAATGTGCCGTTGGTGCATCTTCACATACCCTAGGATTCTCACTTATTACTGAATCTTACACAAATTTTCAATTTAAAAATCTCTTTTTAATAAAGATAAGAGATAGCATTGACAGTTAATCTGGTGTTCTTTAAAGATTTGAAATCCGAAGTTGCTTACATGGATGTGAGACTGCTTTGTTGGCCAAAAGGACAATGGTGATCATCAACAGATTTTCCTGTGGATTCCACAGAATATAAACTTCCTCGTTGAGTGAGCAGAGGATTGCCCAATGAGATGAGGACAGCGGAGGGCATGCAAACCTGTTGCTCAACCAAGACCAGTATTGTAGCTTCTCAAGTGTAGGCTGGCTGTAAGCTGTAGGAGTGGCCCTTCTTTTTAGAACATAGAACGTAGAACAATACAGCACAAACAGGCCCTTCGGCCCACGAGTTGCGCCAATCACATCTACCAATCCACAGACCTATCTATAACCCTCTATCCTATTCGTTTCCATATACTCATCCAGAAGTCTCTTAAAAGACCCCAGCGAGTTTGCCTCAACAACCTCCGACAGCAGCCGATTCCATTCACTCACCACCCTCTGAGTGAAAAACTTACCCCGAACATCTCCTCTGTATTTGCTTCCCTGCACCTTAAATCTGTGTGCTCTCGTAGTGACCATTTCAGCTCGGGGAAATAGTCTCTGAGAGTCCACCCTATCTATCCCTCTCAACATTTTATAAACCTCTATCAGGTCGCCTCTCAACCTACGTCTCTCCAGTGAGAACAGTCCCAGCTCCCTCAACCTACCTTCATAAGGCCTGCCTCCCAATCCAGGCAGCATCCTTGTGAATCTCCTCTGCACTCTCTCAATAGCCTCTACATCCTTCCTATAGTGAGGCGATCAGAACTGTGCACAATACTCCAAGTGGGGTCTGACAAGAGTCTTATAGAGCTGCATCATTACCTCCTGACTCCTAAACTCTATTCCTCGATTAATGAAGGCCAGGACACTGTACGCCTTCTTGACCACTTCCTCCACCTGCAAGGCCGATTTAAGAGTCCTATGGACCCGGACCCAGACCCCGACCCCGAGATCCTTCTGCTCTACAACACAGCTAAGACTCTTACCCCTTATATTGTACTCCTTCATCCCATTATTCCTGCCAAAATGGACCACTACACAATAGTGGTCCATTTTTTGGTACACAATAAAGGGTGTTTGGTGATGGGAAACTGGCATTTGGCTGAATTACTACATTGGCAATGAGGAGAATTTTTTCTTTACCTCTCGCTCCAGTCAATCTCTATTAGTCAAGAACCTTCTCTGATAAGAAAAGGCCAATCTTTTCAAAACATTGAATCCTATGACATCAGTGGGGAAGACTGGGCCCAATATGCAGAACTCATTATTTCTTCTGACTTAACAACATTGAAGGAGACAAAAAAAAGGTGACATTGTTGACTGCGTGAGGGGTCCAGGCATTCAGCATGTTAAAAACTTTCCAGACTCAAAATGAGTTAATAGACTTGGTGAAAAATCATTATGACATGAAGCTGTTTGTAACCTCCAGATATATCACTTCAACACGGTATGGAGAACTCCTGGGGAATCACCCATTGAGTTCTTAGTTAGATTGTGGGTGGAAATTGGCAGCATATTGCTAATTTAGACCACCTCTTAATGAAATATTGCAAAACAAGTTTGTATGTGGCATAAATGACATAACCACTCAAACCAAACTGTTGGCAGAACCCAAAGCCATTGATGTACCCTTATCACTTGGGAACATAGAAAAAGTGGCTTAGGAGCTATAGGAGGCAATGCTTTACCAACATTGGAAGATGTTGTGATGACAGTTATGATGGAGTTTTTTTTTGGAGACTTTGCCATTGTCAAAATGGCAGAGCAAGGATCAAAAATATCCAACCTTATCTTAAATAAGGCAAATGATCCTACATGACAGATTGCAAGGATAATCTTCTGAAGAAATGAAACCCAAACTTACTAAGAAAAATAAACTTAAGTGTTAAGCGCAGGGATCACTCTTTGGTGTTGTCCAATATTAACAAAACTACATAATGACCATCCTGGGGTATCACAAATGAAAATGCTGGCCAGGAGTTACATACGGTAGTCTGGTCTTGATTCTGACATCACAGACTTGGCCATGTGATAGGAAAATCAAAACTACTTGCTCAGCCACCCTGCATCCATGAGAGAGACTTGACATGCCATAGATGTGTGTACATGTGGACTTTGAGACCATTTATGGATTCCATGCTTTTAATTGGGGTGGATGCACATTCCAAGTGGTTAGAGGTGAACCACATGCATTCCATGACTTCTTGGTCTACAATTGGGAAATTACAATAAACCTTCAGTACACATGGAATACTGGAATTTCCGGATTCCCATAATGACATGACCTTTATGAGCACTGATTTCTAGAACTTTGTGCTCTAATGGTATCAGCCACCCCTGAACTGCACCTTACCACCTGTTGTCAAATTGATTGGCAGAAAAAAACATCTGGTGGCTTCCAAGATGATCAAACTGGCATGATTTTTGTTTGATTATAGGGCCACACCACACACAACAACAGGTATTGGTGGCACAGTGGCACAGCAGTTAACACTGCTGTCTCACAGCACCAGGGACCTGGATTAGATTCCTGACTTGGGTCACTGTATCTGCACATTCTCCTTGTGCCTGCGGTGATTTCTGCTGGGTGCTCTGGTTTCCTCCCACACTCCAAGATGTCCTGGTTAGGTTGATTGGCCATACTAAATTACCCCTTATGTCCCGGGATGTATAGGTTAGAGGGATTAGTGGGGCAAATATGTGGGTATACGGGGATACTGCCTGTATAGAATTGCAGACTCAATGGCCCAAATAGCCACCTCCTGCACTGTAGAGTTTCTACAATTTCTATAATCCTAGCCCCAGCAGGACAGTTAATGAAATGACAGCTTTGTACCAGATTATGGCTACTATTCCCAGAATTGCAGAGAAGGTGAAGTCCCAACAAGAAAACCAAAAGAGAAGTTATGATTCTGCAAGGTCAGAGAAAGAACTTTTGCAATGGGTGACACAGTTGAGAAACTTCAGGGATGGTCCCAGATGGGTTCTTGGGATTGTTACAGAGTAAACAGTGCCAGTATCTTACAAGATCAAAGTCCAGGGGAAGACCTTAAAGAAGAACTTTGACCATCTCAGAACCAAGGAGTCCATACCCAAGCAGGTTTCACTACTGGCCATGGAGATGGTTACAGTCTATGTCAGCCCTCAGCTCAAAACTGAGTTTGTGTTAGCGCCTCTGGATAGTGAAACTATGGACTCTGAGATGGAAGCTGAAGAAGGAAACCTCTGGGCTGAAGCAGAACCTGAGGAGGAACCTGCATTGGTAACTCTGTGATATTCCCTCTGGAAACTAGATCTCTCATTCAGTTTAGACTGACCAACTCAGCTCCGCTTTCGACGACCTCAGACCAACTGCTAGCAGAAAGAAGCTTCTCACGGTGAGGATGCTGGGGAAACAAGGACTTAAGTGGAAAGGGATGTTACGATGGCCATGAAGGCCATAGGGAACCATCAACAGATGTTCCTATGCGCTTTGCTGAATGCATAGAAATGTAGAAATGAAGTGCAGGAGTAGGCCATTCAGCCCTTCAAGCCTGGTCCACCATTCACCTTGATCATCAAATTCAACATCCTGATCCTCCTTCCCCCCATATCCCTTTAGCCTCATCAGCTATATCTAATAATTTACACTTCCTGGCTTGGTGACTATTTTTATTCAATTTGCACATGCTCCCTATGTCTATGTGGATTTCTTCCAGGTGCTCTTGTTTTGCTCCCACAGTCTGAAAGATATGTTGGTTAGGTGCATTGGCCGTGCTAAATTCTCCCTTAGTGTTCCCAAACAGGTGCCATGGTATGGCAACTAAGGGATTTTCACAGTAACTTCATTGCAGTGTTAATGTAAGCTTACTTGTGAGACTAATAAATAAGCTTAATTTTGTCTTGAAATCAGACAATGTTTTAGCTTCAACTATATTTGGTGGTGGTGAATTCCAGATATGTGAACCTCCTTACTGAGTAAACGGAGGTTTGCACAATGAGAAGCAAACAACACGGGCTTTTAAAACTGCTACTCTACCCAGAGTGGTGTTGTAGGTCCCAAGGTGCAAACTGTCTGGCTGTAAGCCACAAGCTCATCTCTTTGGTACACATTAAAGGGTGTGCCGTGACAAGAAATTGGCTTGACTGAATTACTATAGAGACAAAGTGTTCAGAAGTCAAATAAATAGTAGATATTTACAAATCAGCGTGAAAATAACTGAAAGGTATAGGTAAAGAGAGCAGGAAGGGTAAAAAACTGGGAAGATGGAGCAAACTTCAGTGATTCAGGGCTTCAGACCATCCCTCATTAATACAGAAAATAGAAGCAGGAGCAGGCCATTCAGCCCTTCTGGCTGTACTATCACTCAACAAGAACATGGCTGATGCTCCATCTCAATGCCATATTCCTGTTTTCTTCCTACATCATTAAAATCTAAAAAATCTTTCTTGAATTCATTCAATTACTTTGCTTTCATAGCCTTCTGATTCCACAGGTTCACCAGCCTTTGAATGAAGAAATCTTTCTTCATCTCAGTTCTAGTGGTCTACACTGCATCTGGAGACTGTGTCCTGACTGAGACCTACCATCCTGACATGCATGAACATGACTACTTCAAAGCCAGGTCAGACAGCTTGCACTTTTATTCTCAAACTTGCCTCAAAACTATTAGAACTTTTTCTAAGTTTCAGTTTCTTGCTATCCACTCAGCACTTTTTGCATTTTTTATATAACGACTTTAAAAGGGAATGGAGATCATCAGTAAAGCACTTGTTACTTGAAAACCTGCCAGCTCCCTTTGAAAATCAGAAGGTGTCTAAACTAATTATCACAATCGACTGGTGACACAGCAATGTTCTGGTTCCAAACCTCAGGCAATGAAGAACTCTCAGTTGTGCCAACCACAGAACGTGTTAATTGGATTAATTTCTTTAAATATGCACAACTGCAATCTGCTCCAATGACAAATAGATATTTTGTAAAGGAGTCATGTTCACGCATGTGAAAATGACCTTTCTCATCTAGTCTAAAGTGGAATATCAGTACAATCACCTCTCTCCCCAGGTTATTTATAAATACAGCAAACTGGGTTAATCAAAGCAATTATTTCTTACATAAGTTCTACAACTCTTATGCCAATATTGCAAAGCTCTTACTGTCTGACCACATGCAGCACTACAGCACTCATGCAGACAAAACCAGGTTTCCAAACACTAATGAAAAAACTGAAAGGATCGGGAACACTGCAACATGCATCAGTTTTGAATGAGAAGTGAAAATAATAAGATATACAGATATCGAACTGAATGGTTTGAGGCCAGCATTCTAAATTGTCATAGTTTACATCATCCTGATACATAGTTAGGGCTTTCAAACTGGCGACAACTTTTTGTAACTTAGATCTGGCAATTAATAAAAAAACTTTGAAATCAAAGAATCAGAAATTCATAAATTAGCTAATTACATAATATATCTAATCTTAAATTCAGATTTCAGGGCTAAAGTGGTAACTTGATCCCTAAGCTTGGAAATATATCAAGTTATATTAAAGTTACTACTCAAAATATTTTAGATTGTATACTGTCTCATGAAGACGTCAGAGGTTTGTATGGTTGAACAACAACTGTTTATGAGTAACATATCTATATACTACAAGATATGGTGCTATCTTCATGCCAACTTCAACCAGACCCACTGCTACTTGTATGACTCTCTACATCATAATGAGAATGGTACTGTTTGCCCAGTGCCACACTAACCCTCAGTCCCGAACACATAGTATATAAAACAGGCACTTTGTTGGGTGACAGGGTTTTCAAATTTTGCAAAGGTTCACACCACGGCAGACATTTAAAAAACCAGTAATGGATCAAACATCTGGTTCAAGGTTGGAATTTTTACTTCACAATAACTGCAGAGTAAACAATTCTGCATCATTTAGTTATACTGAGAACAGCAACATCATTCAGTACCAAATGGAATTAACATCTGCTGTGTAAACCAGGGTAAAAGAATGTAAACTACTGAATCAGCCAGTTCAACGAATTGCAAATGCAAGCACTTCAGCAGTACTTTTTTCCTGGCCTACTTGTATCCCTTTTCTATTGGCATCTGGAGATCACACTAAACCTGAAGTCGGCAGAAACCCAGCCTCTTTCTGACAAGATAAATCATGCACATTATATATAACGACAATTTTAAGATACTTAAATCAGGATTTGATTTCATGCTGATTCAAACACCATGATTTGTAGGTAGAATTTTGTATGTGCACTTGCTTCATCCTGTCTGCTGTTCTTTATGTTTGCTGCATAATAACCTTCTTCCTAAAAAAGCATACAGTGGTCCATACAAAGCAGGACACAACTAAATTCCTGTTTCTTGTGGCATTTTTATATTCACATCTGAAGTTTCTGTCTTAGAAAAACATGAGTAATTTCACTTCTCATTCATGAAATTTTCACATTCTTATTTTGTTTCTACTCCTTGAAAGAAAATTCACCCAGCCTGGATTTAGTTTTTTGTGCCTAAATTGTGTTTATTTTTAACCTAGAGAAAAATAAGTGGTCAGGGCTTCTTATCCAGCAATTTTATTTTCAGGAATATTTGTCAATGTGTTATTCAAAAAAATTAATTGGCATTTAACCTCTCATATAACTAACTCATTATCAGAAGAAATTTAAGAAGTAGTTCTCTTGCATGACGAGGTAAGTGTAATTATTCTGCAATAAATTTGCATTCAAAAGCCTAGCATGAAACAAAATGATTCAAAGTAAAATTATTACAAAAAGGTAGAACATAAAAATCTAATGCTTCAAAATTAAGTTTAAAAAATGTGGCAATAAAAACACTGCAAAATTGTGGACATTAATGTTACAACTATTATTAAATACATTATGACAATTCATATAAAACAGCTTAATTCAAAAACATTAACCCCTATACAATCAACTCACCATTAAAATTTGCTAATATTCTAAGCAGTGCAACAAAAAACCTGCCAGTCAGGTATCACAGGTAATGAAAAATACAAATTGCATTGAGAAATAAAGACAACTATAAATATAAACAGAATGAACACAATTCTATCTAACAAGAGGTGAAACTATTTGTTTCGTCCCATGGATAAATAAATTCCAACCACAATTAATCATTATTTTACCATCAGGAGAATAATTAGATAGAGACAGTAAAAGGAATAGGTCATTCAGCCCATCAAGCCTGTTCCACTATTCATTTTGATCATGGCTGATAAGGTGGATCCCAAGGTATCAGGGCATGGAAAGATCCTGGAGCCTAAGGAGGGGAAAGGGAAGGGGCTGGGGGGGAGGGGGAGGGGAGGGGGTGGAAAACACTGTCAGGCAGCTGGCACAGAATAAAAAGAGAGGGGAATGTTTGAACAAAGAATAAAGAACAAAACAGCACGGGAAACAGGCTCTTTGGCCCAACAAGCCCACGCTGCCACCTCGATGTTCCCACTTCTACCCATGATCCCTGTCTATGTTTATAGATCTATGGATTAAAAAACCAAATTTGAGACAATTTAGGGAGAATTTGTTTTGCCAATTAGCCTAAGAGCACATCTTTGGGATGTGGGAGGAAACCGGAGCACCCGGAGAAACCCACGCAAGCACGGGGAGAATGCGCAAACTCCCACAGACACAGGCCCAAATCCATGTATCCGCACAGCACAGCGATAGTCACTGAGCTGTCGTGTTGCCCATCAAATGGTCCAGGTCAAACGTACACTAACGACGTGAAGCACTAGGATACTCTTGAAAAAAAAATCCAAGAGCAGCCCTCTCACGACCCATCGCGTGTATGCCCATTGTTAGACAACAAGGTGGACCAAAGCACCTGTAGGATAAAAACAAGTACATCAATATCATCATCTATTTACACACTTCCCAGGGACTCCCAAGGCTCATGATCCCGATTTTAAATCAGTTTTCTATATCCCTCCATTCCCATTCTGTTCATGTGCCCATCTAAGTATTTCTTAAATAACTCCAGAGTACCTGCCTCCACCACTTTACTTGGCAGCGCATTCCATACCCCCACCACCCTCTGTGTGAAAAAACTCCCTCTAGCGTCCAAATTATACCTTACCCCCTCACCCTAAGCCCGTGACCCCTCGTGCTATTTGAGCCATCCTAGGAAAAAGCTTAACCCTGTTTACTCTATCCTATACCCCTCATAATCTTGTACACCTCTATTAGATCTCCTCTAAGTCTACGTCTTTCTAAGGAAAACAGTCCCAATTTGCCTAACCTCTCCTCGTAACTCAGACCTTCCATACCAGGCAGCATCCTGGGAAACCTCCTCTGCACTCTCTCCAGACTCTCCACGTCCTTCCGGTAGTAAGGTGAGCAGAACTGGACGCAGTATTCCAAATGAGGTCTAACCAGCGTTTTATACAACTGCAACATTAAAGGCCAGCTCTTGTCCTCTATATCCCTTCCTATAAAGGCTAACATACTATATGCTTTCTTCACAACCTTCTCCACTTGCTCTGCCACCTTCAGAGACTTGTTCACCTGCACCCCCAGGTCCCTTTGCATTTCTATACTCTTAATAGGTCTACCCTTTATCATATACCTCCCCCCTACATTTTTTCTCCCGAAATGCATCACCTGACATTTATCAGGATTGAATTCCATCTGCCATCTATCTGCCCAAGCTACCAGCCTATCTATGTCCTGCTGCATCACCTGACAATGCTCCTCACTATCCGCAAGTCCAGCCATCTTTGTATTGTCTGCAAACTTGCTGATCACTCCACTTACTCCCTCTTCCAAGTTGTTTGGAAGAAGTCCGAGTACCGAGCCATGCGGCACACTACTAGTGACCGACCTCCAGCTAGAGAAACACCCTTCTGCTAATACTCTCTGTCTTTATTACCAAGCCAGTTATTTATCCATCTAGCTACCTGTCCTTGTATCCCATTAGCCTTGACCTTTTCAACTAACCTCCCATGAGGGACTTTGTCAAATGTCTTACTGAAATCCATACAGACGACATCAACGGCTCGCCCTTCGTTGACCGTTTTCATCACCTCCTCAAAAAATTCTACCAGATTCATAAGGCACAACCTCCCTTTAACAAAGCCATGCTGCGTATCCCTAATCAGATCACAACGTTCTAAGTGCCTATACATCCTATCTCTAAGAATCCCCTCCAATAGCTTCCCTACCACTGACGTCAAACTCACCGGCCTATAATTTCCAGGGTTATCCCTGCTACCCTTTTTAAACAATGGTACAACATTGCTATTCTCCAGTCCTCTGGGACCTCACCTGTGTCCAAAGAAGAGACAAAGATTTGCGTCAGAGGCCCAGCAATTTCACCTCGCAGCCTAAGATAAATGCCATCAGGCTCCGGAGATTTATCAGTTTTAATGCTACCTAGAAGCTCTAATACTTCCTCCCTCAGTATGGATATTTCCCTCAACTGGTCCACAGCTCCCTCAGAGACAGGACCGGTCAACAAGCACCTCTCCTTCGTGAATACCGACGCAAAGTATTCATTCAGGATCTCCCCCATTCCTATGGGCTTTAAGCACAGTTTGCTTCCTTTGTCCCCAAGAGGTCCGATTTTTCCTCTAACCACCCTTTTATTCCTAATATTGAGTAAAAAGCCTTTGGATTTTCCTTAATCCCATCCGCCAAAACCATTTCATGCCCCCTTTTTGCCCTTCTAACTCCCCGTTTGAGCTCCCTCCTACTGTCTCTATATTCCTCCAATGCTCTCTCCATTCCCAGCTGCTTTGATCTAACATATGCCTCTCTTTTCTTCCTGACGAAGTCCTCAATATCCCTAGTAATCTACGGCTCTCTAATCCTACCTTTCCCATCTTTCCTCTTAGCCGGCACATATCTTTCTTGCAACATTTTCAGTATTCCCTTGAAAGACTCCCACATGCCTAGCATGGACTTACCCTCAAACAACCGTTCCCAATCAGTTTCCATAAGTTCCTGCCTAATCCGACCATAGTTAGCCTTCCCCCAGTTCAGCACCCTGCCCCTAGGGCAACAAGCATCCTTTTCCATCTGTATCCTAAAGTAGACAGAATTGTGGTCACTGTTAGCCACATGTTCCCCTACTACAACATCAACCACCTGTCCTGGCTCATTACTCAGAACTAAATCCAATATATCCCCCTCTCTAGTCGGGCTAGCCACATACCGCTCCAATGATCCTTCCAGTACACATTTTACAAATTCCTCCCCGTCTGAACCCCCAGCTCTAGGTACCTTCCAATCTACCCGAGGGAGATTAAAATCTCCCACTATAACGACTCTGTTCTTTCTGCACCTATCCAAAATGTCTTTACATATGCCTTCTTAAACTACCTGTGGCTGTTGGGTGGCCTATAATACGTGCCGAGCACAGTAATCACCCCCTTTCTATTCCTCAACTCCACTCACAGCGACTCCACTCCTAACTCCTCTGTATTGTCCTCCCTCTGCACCGCTGTGACGCTCTCCCTAACTAACAACGCCACTCCCCCACCTCTTCTGGACCGTCCTCTGTCATGCCTGAAACACTTATACCCAGGAATATTCAGCTGCCACTGCTCCCCTTCCTTTAACCACGTCTCCGTCACTGCAACCACATTCAAGTTCCTCGCAAACATTAAGGCCCTAAGTTCATCCGTTTTTCCTGTTTCGCTCTTCGCATTGAAACAGATATACTCCAGACCTCCAAGACCACTCGGAACCTCCTTCTCCCTGGTGTATTTCTTTTCATCCAAGCTTACTCCATCTCCCATTTTGCTCTCTACCGAACTATCGATCTCAGCCCCTACATATTAATTTAAACCCTGCTGAAACACTTCAGCTAACCTCCAAGCTAAGATATTTATGCTCTTCCCATTTAAGTGTTCCCCGTCCCTTGCAAGGGACGACCCCCCCCCCCGGCCACCGCACACACACAAAAGAAAAGTCACGCTCACTCCCTTCTTTCCTAGCTTTTCTCATGTCGGCTTTCCAAAATAGCATGTCCACTCCCTAGGTGTTATGGTGTGGCCTGTATATTATTCCGATCAATAGTCTTGTTAACAAGTCTAAACTACTCTTAATTATTTATTTACATTTGGCGGGCATGGCTAATTTCTACCTTGCATATTATGGGGGTCAGTGGGAAGGTGGTTAGTAGCCACCCAATGTATTTTACGAACGCCCTCCACAAATAGACACTTCATAGTTTTTAATAATCAACTTAACAAAGATAAACATAATAAGGCTTCTAACAAATTGGGGTCATGCTTTTAATCTTAAATTGACTGAGTTGAATTGCGGAAAAAGGGTGAAAAAACACAGCAATTAAAATATTAGTTGTAAATAATTACCAAAGATACATCATTCTTTAAGATCTCAGTACCATTCTTAATATCATGACAATGGAGTGTTAAGAATGGAAAAGAATTATTTCTTGAGCTTTTCAAGCAGAATGTACTCATTATCACTAATATTTGTTCTATGCCTCTTCAAAGATGCTTTCCCAACTGCTATTTATAAATCACCTCTAATTCACCAATATTCAGTTTTTAAGTTCACATGCTGATAGAGGGATCTGTCTTTTCCCTTTGTCAAAGTTCAAATTGGTGTCACAACCCATGGGTGGGTCATACGATGTTAAAAAATGGGTAGCCAAAAATCATTCCCAAAGATCGCCTGACTTTTGTTTTCTGTTTTCTCTGGATAAATTCTCATTGCAGTACTCTGTGCACGCATTTGGTGCCAATTTCCTTTCCCTTTCTATGGAGCCAATTGTAGACAATTAATTGTTTTGTTATGTGAAGGAGAAGGCAGAGAGGAGTAGTAAGTGAACATAGTGTGCGTCACAAGGGACGGTCGTTTGGTAAAACTGTATCACCAGAGAAAAAGTTTGAAAAGCCCTTGTCTAAAAAACAAAATAGCGACTCAAATCTATGCAAATATGTCAAAAGTATGTGTAAATTGGATACTTCATTCACATCTTTGAAATAATGTGGTAAAACACCTCTCTATATACTGCTGATGAACCATCTGGCAGTCTTGAATGCTTAATCCATAACACCAACATTCACAAAGATGATTTGCAATGTCATAGCTAATATTTGTGTGACACAAGGCAACTTGGTCATCTATCTGTATTTGTCTCACACTTGTTGTAGGGAGAAGTGGAAAAAGTTGGGGTAGTGTTGCCAGTTAGCTCAGCTGGCTTGATGATTGGCATGCGAGTCAGATTAATGCTAACAGCATGGGTTTCAAACCTTACACACCCTAGGGTACTCGAGGCTTCCTCTTCACTCTACTCATTGTTGTTTTAAAAAATCACAGTCCTTCAACCTAGTTTAGCAAACAATCACGAACAATCTATCCTTGGGCATGCAACGCAAGAAGAATTTCCTATCACCATCTAATAGTCCCTTCCAAAATTCAGTTGTATTATTTGTTAAGGTACAAAGTGAATTCTCAGCTACGATCAGAAAAATAAAATGTACAAACAAAAAAAATTCTATAACCACACTTTTTATTCTCTCCTAGCTCAGTTAGCCACCTACACTGTAACTGCTCATCTTCCTGCGCCATACTTTTTGCTAAGCAGCAATAAATGAGCTATGCATATATATTCCAACACTAGTGTCATGGCAGCGCTCAGCCAGCAGGAAGGATTATATTGAGAACTATAATTCAGCACAGCGGCAGCTTTTAGCTCAACTGTGCCACCTCCTGGTTTGCCCAAACTAAACTAACTTGAAAGATTCTACAGCAACCCACTATTGAGGTAGATGCCTAAGATTGTAGCGATAACAAGAACATAATAAATAACAGTATAGATAATCAAATGTTGTTTCAGTTGACTCTGTACTGTGCGGCCCACCTTCATTTCTCTTGATTGTTTTCCCATCCTTTTTTGGACTGCAGTCTGATGGGATTCTTTTATGGAGACAGTGACAGCACCATTCCATACTGGCCAAGAGCAGGAAATATTATAGATTGATCATACATTGCTGATGAAGCTGAATAGTGCCAGAAATCCTTCCAGTGGAAAATCACATTCATATAACATCTTTAAAGTCACAGTCATTAGAGTGGAAGCCATTTAGGCAACAAGACCATGCTAGCTTTCTATAGAGCAATTTAATCCGTCCCTCCAAGTTTCTTTCCCTCAACAGCATATCAGATTTCCTTTTGAAATTATTCTGCTTCCACCAGCCTTTGAGGTAATAAGTTCTAGGTTGTTACCATTCACAGTGTAAAAAAGTAATTCCTCACATCACTTAATACCTCTTGGCCAAAATGTTGAATTCCTGAACACTAGCTCCTGCATCAATGGCTAATGAGAACTGCTTCCTTCACCTAACTCAATTAAACTTGTCAAATTCTTACATACTTCCATCAAATTTTCCCTTGATCTCCTGTGTTCCAAGGTGAACAAGTTCAATCTCTCCAGTTTAAGCCATGTCTTGCTGTCTTGTGATTGAGCAGGCCGACTCTCAACCTACAGATCTTTTGAACACATGGGGCAGAATGTTCCATCAGATTCGGAGTGTTGTCCATGAGACATTTGCTTGCCATCGCCCACAAGAAGAGTCAACAGATTTTGCTGGTTTCCAGCTGCGTAGTATTTTTTTCTGCTGATAATACTAAAGTGCTATACGTATAAAGCAAGGGCATGCGAAGTGAGGTGCGTACCTGATTGCTGTGAGAGCCAGCGCACTCCTTGGAGTCTAGTTAAAGTGCACCGACTATGATCTGTTGCGAAGTTGAGTACAATAATTGTAGATTGGTGTTCGTGAAATTGTGAAATGCTTGGGAGAAAACATTGCATTGTCCTTTATCTGTCCTTAGAAAGTTAAAAAAATTACAAGTACATAGAGTGCCCAAAATGAAACTTTTGTATCAAAAGCCCAAGCAGCAAGGCAATAGGCTTTCAAGCTTTTGAATTCAGCCAATTTGAATTAGCCACTTAGATATTAAATTTAAATCTGATGGTTTTGGCAACCTAGGATTAATCCTATTGTGAGAAATATTGATACATCATCACAAGTATAAAAGGAAGGTGGCAGTGGGACAAGGAGGGGAGCAACTACCACTTGCCACAGCTCATAGCTCTTAGCCTTTAGCCTCACCTCGATAACAAAGTTTCCAAAGAAGGAAGAATCAACAGTGAAAGCCCAGAAAATTCTGCAAGACACAAAACTTGGTTGTAATTTAAAGTGACTAAACTTCTACTTTTTGTAAATGAGTGGGAGTTATATTTATTGGAAGTGTTCTATTAAAATTGTTTTATTCAGTTTGTTGATAATTTAGTTAACTTGTTCACTGTTAAATAAATGAATTGTTACTTGTTAATTTGAGAATGAGTGTCCAGGAGTTATTTTGATTAAAAGTTGCTGAAGAACAGATTGTATCACTTCACGCTTACTTTTTTTTTACAGATTGTAGGGCTAGGTACTCCTCTTTGACTGGTTAGGTGTTAGCTCTCAGTGGGGGAGGGGGGTCCATCTCTGCTTCGTAACAGATGTAAGAAGGAGAGTATAAATATGGTAAGTTGAAGTTGATGATTACAATACATAATACCCCAGGTGTGGCCTCACCAACACCTTATACAGTTGCAGAGAAACAACTCTTGGGGCTGAAGGCATCAAGGGATATGGGAGGAAGGGGAGGGAAAAAAAAAATCAGGATACTGAATTCAGTGAACAGTCATGATCAAGCTGAATGATGGAGTAAGCTTGAAGGCCTGAATGACCTTCTCCTGCTTCTGGTTTCGATGATTAATATACAAAAGATTGGCATTTTTATAATTCATTATTAAATATTTAAGTATTAAATGTATTTCATCTCATTCATGAGATCTTAGTTAGTGCACATTCCCTATTTCAATGTTGTGGCTTCACACATGTGATCCATTCACTATCCTAAGTTATCCATCACTGTCTAAAAGCTATGCTATGTATCTTGGAGGATTTTCTCAGCCACAGGAAGTAGGTGATTCAGGTGAATGCATGTCAGGACACGAAGGAACACAGGATAGGAGAAATAAATATCTACTTTTCTTCTCAAATCCGTTGGATGAGCGTGTGGAGTCTTGATGTGACCAAAAGCTCACCAGCTTTCAAGACCTCAGCTGGGTAGCAGGCTCATAACTTTTTCATCCATTGACTGTTTGTTGTAAATGTCCCTTTGATGTAGTATATCCGAGGATCAAATGACATCGTGGATTTATTACTGAAGAATTGTCAAAAATGTTCTTTCTGGAATTGATAGAGGCAATGTCACTCTTAAGCCAACAAGTGTTATCCTGAGTGAAAGGGAATTTTGTCCATTTGACCTTCGTTTCTAGACAGAACTTCAAGAAAGCTTTGCCTGTCAATGTATTGTAGGATATCAGCATAATATCCAGTGAACCAGTCCTTATGGTGACAATGTTCAACCCCAAAGGTCTGGGCACAAGAATAGAGCTAATTTTATTTCATCCCACTAGCCTGGAATTAAGTTGGATACATGAAGATTATGAGCTGCGTTTGGAATTCCTCTTTTCAATTGGACTGCTTTAGGGCTGAGACATCGAATTTCCTTCTCTTGGGATTTTTGGGGCTTGGGATGTCTTGTGCTGGCTGAATATTCATCACTGATCAAAGAAGTCTATGATCTATCCAGCAGGTATCAGTCTCTACATGGATTCAGTGTTTCAGACATCATTTAAATCTTTGACCAGAATAATTACAAAATCAAGGGCAGTGCTAATGCTTTAAATCTAGGATACCTCAATGTACTTTTGTATTTGTCCTTCTGGCAGAGTGGGATTTACTATAACGACATCACGTTGGGCACATTGTGACAGCAGGAAGACACCATCTGCGCTGACTTTGCCTACCTCATTTCTTTCAATGGTTCAGTTCAAAATCTTGGAGTCACGGTCAACGCTGCATTACAGTTCACCCAAAAGGATGATATTTTCTTCTTTTAGATGGCAGTGAGACTTCATTAAGGTAAGAGTTGCCATTTGCCTTCACACTTTCATCAGAATCAAGGGTAAAGGAATGAGTTCTGATGAGAGTGAGCATATTGGTTATGGCTGAACTGCATGTGAAACATTACGAATCTTTAGTTTATACAATTAGAGGAGTTCTGGCATTTAAGATTCTATTCCAGATGGCAAAACCAACTCAGTGGACATAAAGGTCACTGTTCACCTTTCCTTTCCAATAGGAAGTGTATTTCTGCTTAGTTATTTAGCTGCCCTTCTACAAAAGGGCAGGTCTCACACTGAGGGCAGTAATATCAGTTTGTATTGGGTAGCTGCACCATTTCAATTGATAGAATTCCAACCATATCCCTGATCACACTCAAGTTTCTAGCACTAGATTATTGCCAAATTGCACATAAATCATCAGCATTAGATTGTGGGGTATAATGATAGTGCGCTATTGATTTTTTTTAGTTTAAGGGAAATATTTACAATTCAGCTTTCTGCTACAAGCAGTCTGTGTCTAGAAAAGATACAGCTCAGTGCTGGGACAGCAGGTTAATTATACATTTTTGCCATGCAGTGCTTACATAGGAGAGAGCTAATGGAGTTTAATTTATAAAAAAAGTTCCCTGGTATTTTTGATTAAAGGAAATAAGGCAAATTTAGGTATGAAGGCTCATATCATAATGTGGTCCATGTGAGGAACTGGGTATGTAGCAGAGAAAAATTTCTTTCATTTCTGGCTGGTGTTTGTTTAAAGATAGAGATCTGCAAGCTGCACTCTCCACAAATCTCTCTTTGAAAGCTTCAAGAATGTCTACACCCTTATGCAAGTATATATTTATGTTTACTAATTGTATTTGAAACATTTTTGAGTCTGTAAAAAGAATGTTGCTTATCTGGAACTGAAATAGTGATGTTAGAAATTCAGTGTTGCTTTTTTTTAATGTTTAAGTGGGTCATTAATAGTAACAGCCAGGCTGCTTCATTTTGTTACACTTATAGCTAAACTGTGTTATTAAATAAAGTTTGTTTTAATATAAAAGATCTCTATTTTGTCAGTGGAATTATTCCTGGAGTGAAGAATCCTAGCCTCATGTTTATGCCAAAATAGAAAAATTGAGGGGTGGGGGGAGGCTTCCTAATGCAATTTGGTATTTTGGTTCAGTATCCTAACAGCATGCATTTCACTGTGAATCTGTACTCCATATTGAGTCAGCAGGAATCCTAAATGCATGGGTTGCTCAGTTACTTGGTTTGGAAAAGTAACCAAGTAACCAAAAGTAACATAATGATGGAGTATAACATAGAACAGTATCAAATTGTATGATAGTATCTTCTTTCATATTTATAAGTATGATTCTACCTGAAGTAGCTACAGTATTGACATTGTCGGTCAATACAGCACGATTCACTATTTATATTGTGGTCAGATTCAACCCGACATGTCTGCGGCAAGTTAGCAAACAGGAAATCAGGTCACTGGCCTTTACAGGCAGACTTAAAATTCACCTTTCATGTTTCGATTCTACTACATTTGGAACAGCATTGTAAAATTAACTTTCAATGGGTCTTAGAACCTTCAACAAAATTACCAAAGTCTGTAGCAGTACTGTATTAAATAGCATTTATTTGTGCAGAGGGAGATGGTGCTATAGTGATAATTTCACTGGATGAGTAACAGAGAGGCCAAAGTTAATGCTCTAGGGATGTGAGTTCAAATCCCACCATGGCAGCTTATGCAATTCAAATTCAATAACATCTGTAATCAATTGTAATAAAATTACTTGGTTTCACAAGTTCCTTCCTAAGGAAGGAAATCTACTGTCCTTACCTGATCTGGCTTTTATGGCAGCTAAGATTTGACAAAGTAGCCGAGCAAGCCTCCACTCAGTTCAAAAATCATTTGATAAATAAAAGCAAAATATTGTGGATTACGTCACTCTCCCTATAGATGCTGGCAGACCTGCTAAATTTTTCCGAAACTTTGTTTTTATTAACGGGTGGGCTTTACAGCAACATCCTCATCGCATTAAAGAATAAAAAATTTTAAAACATAGGCATGCATTTTAAATGTAACTACCGTTACCCATTGGTTAAACAGAACAGAATTTGACCTCGAAGTGTTCCATGTTGTCATGTGCAAGTGGAAATTTGTCAAAAGGGCTACTGCACAATAGTAAGCATTTTCACAGATTTTCATACAGCAGGACAGAAACTTGTGCTGAGTTAGACTGTCACTAAACTCAGCATTTTGCTAGCTACAATCTCCTAACTGTGCTAATGAGGTAACATTCCCTACATGAGCTTTCTCAACTGCCAATAAGCAAAGGTACACCACAAAACATATAGCAGAAGCAGTCTTGGGTCTAACTTCCAATCAGAGTTAAATTAGCTGACTCCAACCAGTGTAATGATTCCTTTTTTGCTGCGATGAAGAAATAAAAATTCCCATTCCTTACTATTGTGCAGTGACCTGTGTTGGTAAATTTATAAATCAGTCTCTACTATGCTGTCACTCATTGTTCAAATAATCTAACACTTAACGAGGAGACTCACAGTTCTGTGCAATTGCCAACTATAATTAATTGTATTCCTGGAGGCTTCATCATGACTATTCCCTATGCATCAGCCATTAGTTAGCTCCTACACCAACTGTCAATATTTTTACAGCTGGTGAAGAGAAATATTCAAACAAAATGACAAAAAGATCTAATCGCGTGCCCCGCTACCATTGTCAGTGAGAACAGAAAATTTGGCACTCAGCTAAATCTTCATTCACAGCAGCAGGACCAGAGAAGCTGTGGGCAAGGTCGGAAAACTCCAGCTCAACCTGTTTTAATATCTTAATGATTTTTCTCCAGAGCAGCATACAGCAGTGTCCTGGAGATTGATGCTAATCCTGCATGATTGGCCACCCTACAAATGACGTGGAGATGCTGGCGTTGGACTGAGGTAAACACAGTAAGAAGTCTCACAATGCCAGGTTAAACTCCAACAGGTTTATTTGGTAGCAAATGCCACTAGATTTTGGGGCTTTTCCCCTACGTCAGGTGAGTTGGGAGTTCTGATTACAAACAGAGCATATAAAGGCACATACTCAGTTTACAGAATACTGATTAGAATGCAAGTCTTTATGGCTATTCAAGTCTTAAAGGTGCAGACAATGCAAGTGGAGATAGCATTAAGCGTAGGTTAAAGAGATGTGTATTATCTCCAGACAGGACAGTAAGTGAGATATTGCAAGCCTAGGCAAGTCATGGGAGTTACAAATAGTGTGACATGAACCCAAGATCCTGGTTGAGGCCTTCCTCATATGTGCAGAACTTGGCTATCAGTCTTTGTTCAGCGACTCTGCGTCGTCACGTATCATGAAGTATGTTCGGACATCCGACAGGAAAGGATGTCCTCAGATATGGTACATTGGGGAGACCATGTAGACACTACAACAACAGATGAATGAACACTGCTCAACAATCACCAGGCAAGATTGTTCTCTTCCTGTTGGTAAGCAATTCAGCAGTCATGAACATTCGGCCTCTGATCTTCGGGTAACGTTCTCCAAGGAAGCCTTCACAACATACAACAGCGCAGAGTCGCTGAGCAAAAACCGATTGCCAAGTTCCACCAATGAGGACGGCCTCAACCGGGATCTTGGGTTCATATCACACCATTGTAACCTCCATGATTTGTCTGAGCTTGCAACATCTCTTGTTGTCCTGTCTGAAGACACTACACATCTCTTTAACTTATGCCTAATGCTATCTCCACTCACATTGTCTGCACCTCAAGAAGAAAAGCTTACAAAAGGTTCAGAAAGCTAGGTAATGTTAGAGATATAGAAGAGTATGTGGCTAATAGGAAGGATCTTAAGGAGGAAATTAGGAGAGTCAGGAGTCATGAGAAGG
Source organism: Sphyrna mokarran (assembly GCA_024679065.1). NCBI lineage: Eukaryota > Metazoa > Chordata > Chondrichthyes > Carcharhiniformes > Carcharhinidae > Sphyrna > Sphyrna mokarran. The sequence goes on from JAGIQG010000033.1 coordinate 982,369, forward strand.
CCTTGGCAGGTAGGATTAAGGAAAACCCTAAGGCATTCTACAAGTATGTGAAGAGCAAGAGGATAAGACATGAAAGAGTAGGACATATCAAGTGTGATGGTGGAAAAGTTTGTATGGAACCATAAGAAATAGCAGAGGTATTTAATGAATGCCTTACTTCAGTATTCACTATGGAAAAGGATCTTGGTGGTTGTAGTGCAGACTTGCAGCCAACTGAAAAGCTGGAGCATGTAGATATTAAGAAAGAGGATGTATTGGAGCTTTTGAAAAGCAAAGAACAAAGAATAAAGAACAAAACAGCACAGGAAACAGGCCCTTCAGCCCAATGAGCCCGCGCCGCCCCCCTCGATGTTCCCACTTCCACACATGATCCCTGTCAAGTTAGATAAGTTGCTAAGACCGGATGGATGTACCCCAGGCTACTACGGGAGGCGAGGGAGAAGATTGCTGAGCTCTGGCAATGATCTTTGCATCATCAATGGAGGCGGGGAGAGGTTCCAGAGGATTGCGGATGTTGTTCCTTTATTCAAGAAAGGGAGTACAGATAACCCTGGAAATTATAGACCAGTGAGTCTAACCTCAGTGGTTAGTAAGTTGATAGAGAAGATCCTGAGAGGCAGGATTTATGAACATTTGGAGAGGTATAATATGATTGAGAATAGTCAGCATGGCTTTGTTAAAAGCAGATCATGCTTTATAAGCCTGACAGAATTTTTTGAAGCTGTGACTAAACATATTGATGAAGGAAGAGCAACAGATGTAGTACATATGGACTTCAGCAAGGCATTTGATAATAAGCCTTGTATCGGGCACCTTGAGAAAGTGAGGGGTCATGGGATCTAAGTGAACATTGCTTGTGGATCTAGAACTGGCTTGCCCACAGAAGGCAAAAAGTGGTTATAAATGGGTCACCCGTGGAGTGCCTCAGGGATCTGTACTGGCATTCTTACTCTTTGTGATTTTTATAAATGATCTGGATGAGGAAGTGGAGGGATGAGTTGGTAAGTTTGCTGATGACACAAAGGTTGGAGGTATTGTGGATAGTGTGGAGGTATGTCAGAAGTTGCAGTGAGACATTGATAGGATGCAAGGCTGGACAAAGAAGCAGCAGAAGGAGTTCAACTTAGATAAGTGTGAAGTGGTTCATTTTGACAGGTCAAATAGAATGGCAGAATATAATATTAATGGTAGGACTCTTGGCAGTGTGGAAGATCAGAAGGATCTTGGAGTCCAAGTTCATAGGATGCTTAAAGCAGCTGCGCAGGTTGAAGCTGCAGTTAAAAAGGTATATGGCGTACTGGCCTTCATCAAATTGAGGAATTGAGTTTAGGAGTCAAGAGATAATGTTGTAGCTATATAGGACCCTGTCAGACCCCACTTGGAGTACTGTGTTCAGTTCTGGTTGCCTTATTACAGGAAGGATGTGGAAGCTACAGGAGGGTTGCAGAGGAGATTTACAAGGATGTTGCCTAGATTGGGGAGCATGCCTTATGAAGATAGGTTGAGAGAGCTCAGCATTTTCTCCTTGGAGAGACGAAGGATGAAGACTGACCTGATAGAGGTGTATAAGATGTCGAGGGGTATTGATGGGGTGGATAGTCAAAGGCTTTTTCCCAGAGCTAAAATGGTTGCCACAACAGGACACAGGTTTAAGGTGCTGGGAAGCAGCTACAGAGGAGATGTCAGGGGTAAGTTTTTCACTCAGAGTGGTGGATGTGTGGAATGGGCTGCCGACAATGGTGGTGGAGGCGGATTCCATAGGGTCTTTTAAGAGACTTTTAGATAAGTACATGGAACTTAGTAAGATAGAGGGTTATAGGTAAGCCTAGTAATCTCTCAGGTAGGGACACATTCGGCACAACTTTGTGGACCAAAGGACCTGTATTGTGCTATGTTTCTATGAATAGCTGTAAAGACTCATATCCTGATCAGTATTCTGTAAACTGAGTGCGTGCCTTTGTATGCTCTCTGTGATCAGAACTCCCCACTCACCTGACAAAGGGGAAAAGCCCCGAAAGCTAGTGGTGTTTGCTACCAAATAAACCTGTTGGACTTTAACTTGGTGTTGTGAGACTACTTACTGTGTTCACCCTACAAATCAAGGTGGTACTGGAAAGCATCAATACTCATGAAAGTGGATCTCAGCAAGTGCCTCCCAGAGAAAAGGTGCAGGGTGCAGGGTGCAGATTGAAAGTCATTTTTAATTTGCCCTAAATGCAAAACATGTGCACCAATATGTGGAAAGTAACTTGTAGCCAAGACCTCCACAATGCTTTAATAAAATTATTTTTCAAAAGCTCACTAAAAATCCAATGGTTTGAAGCAAAACCATGTAACAAGTTTAAAAAGGGATATTGTATATCTTTGCCACCATCTCCCCTAGCATGAAGTTACACTCCAATACAAAAACTATGTCATATTGCTAGTATACAGTACTCCTGCAGAATTGGCAGTTTTACAGGAGGTACCAAGATCACTCACTCAAAAAGTTAATTTCCAACACTGCTCCAGTTGTGGAAGAGTTGGAGCAGGAATGCAATCTGTTACCATATTTTTTATGCCATGGAAGTTGAAAATTCACACTTAATAAAATTATACTGACGCACATTGAATCTATTACATTCAGAGGCAGTTCTGTGAAGTCAAGGTAACAATAATGACTGCCTATTATTCCAGCTGCATTGACAATTATTTAGGCTATGATTTCAACATAGCCGCCATTATAAGGTTTACAGCATTTTGTATGCCAGCCGCTCAAAAAGATCATCCTAGTCAATTATATAAACAACTAACTGCAGTGTTGCAGTTGAATTGAACAATAGGAGGATAGAGATACACCACTTCATTATTTTAATTGTGGTGTACATCAGTAAATTTTGATCAGCTATATAAAAACCACTTCCTTTCCTCTAAGTATGCTTGTTGTTTTGAAAAGCTCAGTTATTTTTAACTATTACATTTGTACAGATGCCATCACAGTATTTTTCCTCACATGGGAGATTGTGTGGATGAATCATATTTACCACTGCTCTCGTATGTAAAGTCTGGTTAAGATTAGTCTTGGTCAATGTATTTTTGAATTACTTTCCAATGATTTCATATGTCTCATATTTTATTTGCTGTCAAAGAGATTACTTATCTTAATTGTACTTCAACAAGGCGTTCAACAAGATTCCCCCTTCCTAGACTTCTTAAGAAAGAAGTCTTAAGAAAGAATGAGAGGGCATGGGATCCAAGGGGCTGTTGCCTTGTAGACCCAACACTGGCTTGCAAAAGGCAGAGAGTGGTTGTAGATGGGTTTTTTTCTGCATGGAGGTCAGTCACAGTGCAGTGCCCCACTCCAGGGATCTGTTCTGGGACCCTTGCTGTTTATAATTTTCATAAATGACCTGGATAAGGAAGTGGAGGGATGGATTGGTAAGTTTACCGATGACATGAAGGTGTTGTGGATAGTTTGGAGGGATGTCAGAAGTTGCAGTGTGACATAGATATGATGCAAGACTGGGCAGAGAAGTGGCAGATGGATAGATGGACTTCAACCCAGATAAATGTATAGTGGTCCATTTTGGCAGGTCAAATGGGATGAAGGAGTATAATATCAAGGGTAAGACTCTTAGCAGTACACAGGATCTGGTTCCATAGGACTCTTAAATCGGCCTCGCAGGTGGAGATTGTGGTTAAGAAGCGTGTGGTGTATTGGCCTTCATCAATCGAGGGATTGAGTTAGGAGTCGAGAGATAAAGCTGCAACTTTATAAGACCCTAGTCAGACCCCACTTGCAGTACTGTGCTCAGTTCTGGTGGAAGCTATTGAAAGGATGCAGAGGACATTTACAAGGATGTTACCTGAATTGGGTGGCAATTTTGAGGGAGCTTGGTCTTTTCTCCTTGGAGAGACAAAGGATGACAGATGACCTGATAGAGGTTTATAAGATGTTGAGAGATGTAGATCGGTTGGATTCTCAGAGGCTTTTTCCCAGGGCTGAAATGGTTGCTACAAGAGGACACAGGTTTAAGGTGCTAGGGAGTAGGTACAGAGGAGATGTCAGGGGTAAGTTTTTCATGATGTAGAGATGCTGGTGTTGGACTGGGGTAAACTCAGTAAGAGGTCTGACAACACCAATTTTAAATCCAACTGATTTATTTGATAGTAAACTTGCTAGCTTTCGGCGTTTGTGCCTTCGTCAGGCAAATGAGGTGTTCTGGTCTCCAAAAGCACACATATCAGCATAGACAGTTTAGAGATTGCTGATTAGAATACAGATTAGGTTACAGATAGTGTGACATGAAGCCAAGATCCCTGTTAAGATCGGTCTTGACAGGGATCTTGGCTTCATGTCACACTATCTGTAACCCCTATGACTTGCCTGGGTTAGCAAAAAAACCTCACTTACTGTGCTGTCTGGAGACAATACACATCTCTCTAACCTGTGCTCAGTGTTCCTTCCACCCACATTGTTAGCCACTTTAAGACTTGAATAGCAGGTTAGGTGTAAGGATTTGCATTCTAACCAGCAATCTGTAAACTGTCTGTGCTGATGTGTGTGCTTTTGGAGACCAGAACACCTCAATTGCCTGACGAAGGCACAAACGCCGAAAGGTAGCAAGTTTACTATAAATAAATCGGTCGGATTTAAAATTGGTGTTGTCAGACCTCTTAGTAAGTTTTTCACTCAGAGGGTGATGGGTGAGTGTAATCGGCTGCCGTCAGTGGTGGTGGAGGCAAATTCGATAGGGTCTTTTAAGAGACTTCTGGATGAGTACATGGGACTTAATAGGATCGAGGGTTATAGGTAAGTCTCCTAGGTAGGGACATGATCAGCACAACTTGTGGGCTGAAGGGCCTGTTAGTTTTTCTATGTTCTAATGTTCTATGTTCTTAATAGTCTAATTAATGTCTTTCACTTTCTGGTTAAATCTAAGTTAGGAATCGGAAGGGCCAACATGCTGCGAGTCCCCTTTTAAAATGTTTATGTCAACCATTAGACAACTACCTTTATGCAACTCTCCTTTTTTGCGCTGTATGAAAGAGACGGATGCGTAAAATACATGATATGCTAACCAAATATGGTACATTAAACATATGCACATAACCTCCATTAAAAACACAAAGGAGTTAGCGGTTAGAAGGTCAATACATCAAGATTATTTTAATTCAAAAAAATAGTCAACATATCTTTTCATTTCATAACCAGGAAGAATAAATATCAATTTGGAATAAAATACCAGAACTAAGTTACCAAATTGCTGCAAAGCTAATAAATGTAACATTTGAAATAATTAATTAAAGGGTTCCAAGTGGCACTGTTTTGAACACAAAGAACAGTACAGAGCAGAAACAGGTCCTTTGGTCCAACCAAACCTGCACAAATCACACTCTCCTATCTCAGCCAACTACTATCATCCCGCTATTCCCTGCCTGTTCATGTGTCTATCTCGATAAGTCTCAAATGTCATTAATGTGATTGCCCCGACCACCTCATTTAACAGTGCATTCCAGGCTCCCACCACCCTCTGTGTAAAAGAAACATGCCCTGCACATCTCAGCTGCACCTTTCCTCCTCCCCCCCTTACCTTGAACTTGTGCCCCCTCAATTGATCGAAGTGAAACAATTTTGTCCAACATGTTAAAGATGAAAAACGAAAAATAATTCAGCACATGCCAATTCTCAGTTCCAGAAATGTTGATCCAAGTTTATGCTTTTGAGTTTTACAGTAAATATTCTTCAAGTTCAGCATCAGTAGTCACTCACATACATGAAGGCTTCATACACTAAAATTTATTGAAATGCCCATTATCTAATTATGCGATATAACTGAGGACTGGATATATAATAGGCTTATTCAATATCCCATTTTCCCCAAATATTTCACATTTCCACAATGTCCACTGCTCTCTGTGTTATATTTCATTCATTTGTCAGACATGGGCATTGCTGACCGGCCAGCATTTATTGCTCATCGTTAGCTGCCCGAGGACAGTTGAGAGTCAACAACAGTGCTGTGGCTCTGGACTCACATGTAGGCCAGACCAGGTAAGGATGGCAGAGTTCTTTCTCTAAAGGATATTAATGAACCAGATGGGTTTTCCTGACAATCGACAACGGTTTCATGATCAGTAGATTCCTAATTTCAGATTTTTTTTTATTGAATTCAAATTGCGCCATCTGCCATGGATTCAAACCCGGGTCCCTAGCACATTAGCTGAATTTCTGGATTAATAGGTAGCAATAATATCATTAGGTGAAGTTTACAAAATTAAAAACATTGTCAAGATGGGTGACATGAAATCATAGAATCAACGGCACAGAGACAGGCTCGTCAGTCCAAACTGGTCCATGCTGACAAAGATGCCCATCTAAGCTAACCCCATTTGCCTGCAGTTGGCCCATATTCCTCTAAACCTTTTCCTATCCATATATCTGTCCAAATGCCTTTTAAATGTTATCAATGTCCCCACTTCAACCACTTTCTTTGGCAGCTCATTCCATATATGTAACACCCTCTATGTAAAACAAGTTGCTCCTCGGGTTTCCATTTATTCTTCCCCTTTTTAATTTAACATAGAGAGCTATGCCCTCTAGCTCTCAATTCCCTAACCCTGGGAAAAACACACACCTTTGTAAGATCACCCCTCAGTCTCCTATGCTCCAAACAAAAGAGTCCTAGCCTGTCAATCTCTCCTTGTAATTCAGTCCCTTAAGTCCAGGCAACATCCTTGTAAATCTCTTCTGCACTCTCTTCAGTTTAATGATATCTTTCCTATAGCAAGGCAACCAAAACTGAACAATACTCCAGGTGCAACCTCACCAAGATCCTGTATAACTGCAACATAACTTCCCAACTTCTATACTCAATGCTCAGACTGGTGAAGGCCAATATACCAAAAACCTTCTTCACTGCCCTGTGACTCAACCTTTGGAGAACTGTGCAACTGAACTCCAAGGTCCTTCTGTTCCACAATGTTCCCTAAGGTCCTACCATTCATTGTGAAAGTCCTATCTTGATTTGACTTTCCAAAATGCAATACCTCACACTTATTTTTATGGAATTCCATTTGCCATTTCTCAGCTGATCAAGATCCTGCTGCAATTTTTGATAACCTTCCTCACTGTCTACAAAATCATCTACTTTAGTGTCATCTGCAAACTTACTGATTATGTCTTGTACACTTTCATCAAAATTGTTGTTATAGATAACAAACAGCAATAGGCTCAGCATGTTATGAATCATAGGCCTCCAGTCTGACATGGATCCTTCCACCATTACCCTCTGCTTCCTATCATCTAACCAATTATATTTGCCAGATCTCCCTGGATTCCACGTGATCTAACCTTGCAGAGCAGTATACCATGTGGAAATTTATCAAAGGTCTACTGAAGTCCGTATAGATTACGTCTGCAGCCCTGCTCTCAATCTTCCTGGTCACTTCATTAAAGAAATCTAGAAAAAGCCATGATCTCCCACACACAAAGCCATGCTAGCTGCTCCTAATCAAACCTTGTTTTTCCAAATGACTATATATCTTATCCCTCAGAATCCTCTTTCTTAATTTACCCACCACAGATGTTAGGCTTACCAGTCTATAATTCCCAGGTTTTTCTTTGCAGTCCTTGAAAGAAAAGCAAAGAAAATTACAGCACAAGAACAGGCCATTCAGCTGTCCAAGGCTGCACTGACCATGCTGCCCATCAGAAATAAAATCCCCTACTCTTCCAGGGACCAGATCCTTCTATTCCCTTCCTATTCATGTACTTGTCAAGATGTCCCTCAAAAGTCACCATCATATCTGCTTCCATTACCTTCCCTGGCAGTGAATTCCAGGCACCTAACACCCTCTGTGTATCTCTTCGTATATCTCCTTTAAACCTTGCCCCTTGCAGCTTAAACAATTGATTCTTCCATTCTAGGAAAAAGCTTCTGACTATCCACCCTGTCCTTGCCCTTCATAATCTTGTAGACTTCTATCAGGTTATCATTCAACCTCTGATGTTCCAGTGAGAACAAACCAAGTTTCTCCAACCTCACCTCATAGCTAATGCCCTCCATACTAGGCAGCATCCTGGTAAATCTTTTCTGTATCTCTACATCCTTCTAGTAGTGTGGCAACCAGAACTGAACACTATATTCCAACTGCAGCCTAACTGAGATTCTATGAACCTGCAATATGACTTGCCAATTTTTAAACTCAGTGTCCCAGCCAATGAAGGCAAGCATGCTATATCTCTTCTTGACTACCTTCTCCAACTGCATTACCACTTTCAGTGACCTGTGTATCTATATACCTAGATCTCTTTGCCTATCAATACTCTTAAGGGTTCTGTTTTCTGTTTATTTCCCATCTGTATTAGACCTTCCAAAATATATTATCTCACATTTGTCCCGATTAAACTCTATCTGCCATCTCTCCGCCCAAGTCTCCAATCTATATCATGCTATATTCTCTATTTGGCTCTCCTCAGTATTCGCAATTCCACTAACCTTCAGCGTCGTCCGCAAATTTACTAATCAAACCAGTTACATTTTCCTCCAAATCATTTTATATATATTACAAACACAAAGGTCCCAGCACTGATCCCTAAGGAATGTCAGTAGTCACAGCTCTCTATTCAGAAACACACCCTTCCAATGCTATCCTCTGTCTTCTATGACCAAACCAGTTACGTATCCACCTTGCCAGCTCACCTCTGATCCCTCTGTGACTTTAACTTTTGCAACTGGTTTGTCATGAGGGACCTTATAAGGGCCTTACCAAAGTGCATGTAGAAAATATCTGTTGTCCTACCCTCAATCATCTTTGTCACTTCCTCGAAAAACTCAATCAAGTTAGTGAGATATGACTTTCCCTTCACAAAACTATGTTGCCTCTCACTAATATGTCCACTTATTTCCAAGTGGGAGTAAATCCTGTCTCAAAGAATCCTCTCCAATAATTTCTCTACCACTGATATAAGACTCAATGGCCTGTAATTACCTGGATAGTCTTTGCTATCCTTCTTGCTTATTCTCCAATCCTCTGGGAGCCAGTGAGGATACAAAGATTTTTCTCAAGGCCCCAGCAATTCCCTCTCCTGCCTCTCTCATTATTCTGATTATATCTCTCAGGCCCTAGGAACTTATTGATCTTAGTATTTCTCAAAAACCTCGAGTCGTCCTTTTTTTTTGATCTCAAGATGACCCAAACTATCTAAACACCCTTCCTCATCCACCAAGTCTTTCTCTTTGGTGAATACTGATGCTCACCCATTTCCTCTGGCTCCACGTATAGATTCCTTCCCCTGTCCTTGAATGGGCCATCCTCTCCCTGGCTACCCTCTTGCTCTTTATGTATGCATAAAAAGCCTCGGGATTTTTTTAAATATTGCTGGCCAATGATTTTTCATGACCCCTTTCAGCCCTCCTGTCTCCTTGCTTAAGTTTCTTTCTGCTTTCCTTGTATTTCACACTTGCTTCATGTGTTCTCAGCCTTCTTGTCTTGACAAATTCTTCCCTTTGCTTTTTAACCAGTCTCACAATATCTCTCATTATCCAAGGTTCCCAAAACTTGCCATACTTACAGGAATGTGCTGGTTCTGAATTCCTGTCAACTTACACTTGAAAGTTGCCAACTTGTCAGATGTTCATTTGCCCTCAAACATCTGCCCCCAATCTACATTCTTTGGTTCCTACCTAATATTGTTGTAATTAGCCTTCTCCCAGTCTAGCACCTTAACCAGAAGGCCATACGTATCTTTGTCCATCAGTACTTTAAACTTACTGAATTGTGGTCACTGTTCCCAAACTGATCCCCTACTGAAACGTTGACTACCTGAATGGACTCATTTCCCAATACCAGGTCTAGTACAGTCCTTTCCCTAATTGGGATATCTACATACTGTTTCAAGAAACTCTCCTGGGTGCTCCTTATTAACATCACAAGTTGGCTTACACGAACATTGCATTTGATCCATGGCGCTCACGTGCAACATCTGGTATCATCTACTGCATTGTTGAAGCAGAAATCAGAGCAGCGCTTTCATTCACCAGAGCTGTAGGGAGTTGTCTATAGATCCAATTGAATGATCAAACTACCAGTCACATGGCAAGCACAAATAGAACATAGAACATAGAACATAGAACAATACAGCACAGAACAGGCCCTTCGGCCTTCGATGTTGTGCCGACCAAAATAAAAAGCAATGCCCCTCCTAACTAAACCATTCCCTTCTCATCCATATACTTATCAACTAACCTCTTAAACGCCACCAAACTTGGCGCATCTACAACAGCTGCAGGCAGGGCATTCCACTCCCTAATACTCTTTGAGTAAAGAACCTACCTCTGATATCCGTCCTATAACTCATACCCCTTAATTTAAAGTGTGTCCCCTCGTGCTAGCTTTTCCATCTAGGAAAAAGGCTATCACTGTCCACCCTATCAAACCTCTAATATCTTATATGTTCAATAAGATCCCCCTTAGCCGCCTCCTTTCTAACGAAAACAACCTCAAATCCTTCAACCTCTCTTCATAGGACCTGCCCTCCATACCAGGCAACATCCTGTAAACCTCCTCTGTACCCTCTCCAATGCCTCCACATCTTTCTTATAATGTGGGACCAGAACTGCACACAATACTCCAAGTGCGGCCGCACTAGAGTTTTGTACAGTGCAACATGATGCTGCGGCTCCTAAATTCAATCCCCCTACCAATAAAAGCTAAGACTCCATAGCCTTCTTAACAACTTTATCCACTTGACTGCCTACTTTCAGGGATCTATTGACACATACACCAAGATCCTTCTGTTCCTCAACACTATTAAGAGCCCTACCATTAGCCCTATACTCTACACATTTATTGTGCCTGCCAAAGTGCATTACCTCACACTTTTGAGCTGAAATGAGCTGAAGGACTTGGCATTCCACTTAGAAGCAGAAATTATCCGGTATTTTGGGGTGTTTAGCAATGAACAAATCCAAAGAACACAACAGGTTTTGGAACAATTTAGGAGATTTGTACAATAAAGAAACATGTGAAGAAGGAAGAAACACTGAACACGGAAGTAGAGTTCAATGCAACTACGAGAAAAGAAATTTGCTAGTTCTCTGAAACATGCAAAGCATGAAAAAGGGGCGAGTGTTACCAAATGTTGTTAGAAGAGAATGATGGGTTCACCTTTGAAAAAACAAACTGATAAACTGAATGGTTTGCAAAAGCAGTTACATGGAATAAAGAAAAGTTCAGGTCTAAGGAAAAGATTGGTTGATACGGAAGAATAAAGGAAGAGATTGATAAATTAATCCATTCAGCTGAAGGAGACAGCTGTGCTAGAGAGACCTGAACAAAGCAGCAATTCAGACAAAGAAACCTGAGATTACAAGCCAGGATGTGGAGATGCCAGTGTTGGACTGGGGTAAGCATAGTAAGAAGGCTGACAACACCAGGTTTAAGTCCAACTGATTTATTTGATAGTACTTTGATTTACTATCAAATAATTGGTTGGACTTAAGCCTGATATTACAAGCAAGAACAGAATTGCTGAATTGGTTACATTAATAGAAATGCTCAAGAACTAATGATATGGTCAGTGGAAAATATGCCACGTAAAGTTTCTTTTCCTAGCATTTCTATCACATGACCTCACTACCAGAAATAGAGTTTTCTTCACAAGTGACAAACCAAGATTGTGTGAGCACAATCAAAATATAAGATTGAGTTGTCTTGTGATATTGGTGTCTGTATGCACTGTAGAGCAAATTGCTTGATAAAATAAAGAACCAATGGGAGACTGGAGAATGACATTGTCCGAGTAAAGTATGTAGTCCATGGTCCGTGGACAGAATTTGGAAAGCAACTAGCCTATATGGAAGAAACCTATTTGGACTATATTTGGAACTCTGCATATTGAAATTTTCTAGAAGTGTTATGTTAAATGAAAGTCTCAAGATCTCTCCATTGAACCACTGTTATATTGATTTACAAATGTCTAACTTGTGTGTATAATGGTTATTTAGAATGCCAGTTGAATAAACAGATTTTGAAGATTGTACAAGTTAAAGAGGGTCAGATATTATGCATGTGGTGTCTTAAAGTTACAGACAGTATAGCAGAAATTAGTAACCTGACTTGAGGGACCAATGGAAACTGAGGGTGAGTGATCACATCAGAGGATAGAGTCCTCTCTCAGTCAGGATTTTATAGCAATCATGTACTAATATGCAAGAACTGGAGCTGTTGCTCCACGGCAGAACTTAATACAGGAGTTACTATCAATAAATACCTTTTGTTCCTAACAAAGCCTCAAATTTCTGTATAATGTCATAAAGCCACAACATAACACTAGGGCCTCAAATGAAGTGGCTATTCAGACAGTTGATGCATCGATTTTAATTTTCCAAAATTACCTAGATTCAAGGAAGGTCCCATTAGATTGGAAAATAACAAATCCCATTCCTTTAAAGGAAAGATGAAAGAAAGCAGGAAACTACAGATCGGTTTAACACCTGGCACAGGGAAATGTTGGATGCATTGTTAAAGATACTATAGTGAAACACTTATGAAAATTTCAAGGTAATCAGGAAAAGTCAACATGGTTTTGAAGGAAAGACATGTTTAACCAATTTATAGTAGTTTCTTGAAGTAACATATTGTGAATAAAAGGGAACTGATGGATGCACTGTACTTAGATTTTCAGGTAATATCAACAGTTATTAATAGTGGAAAACAAAAACTCCAGATGTAGGGGAGTAACATATTGGCAATGACAGAAGAAGGCTAGCAGGAAACAGAATAGGGTAAAATAGGTCTTTTTTTTAAGCTGACATGATGTAACAAGTGATGTGCCCCAGGGAACAGTTCTGGGACTTCAACCTTCTACAATTGTATAAAGACTTGATGATGGTTGTTAACTTTGCTCATGAAGAGAGATAGGCAAGGAAGTAAATTGTGAAAACAGAAATCCGCTACAAAGGGATATAGGTATGTTAATTGAATGGGCAAAGATCTAGCAAATGGAAATCATGTGATGAAATGTAAAATTATCCATTTTGGTGAGAAGAATAAAAAAAGCATTTTATCGAAATGGATTGATTGCAGATTTGAGGATGCAAAGGGATTTGGTTGTCTTAACGCACGAATCTCAAAAGGTTATTATGCATGTACTGCAAACAATTAGGAAAGAATGTAATCATTTATTATGAGGCAAATTTAATACAAAAATAGGAAAGTCATGCTTCAGTTACACTGGTGAGAACACATGTGGAGTACTGCATACATCATTGGTCTCCTTATTTAAAGGATATAAATACTTTAGTAATTCAAAGAAAATTTACTGGACTAATACCTGAAATGTGAGGCTTGTCTTTTGAGGGAAGGTTGAACAGGCCAGAGTGGAATTTAGAAGAATCAAATGCGACTTGATTGAAACATATCAGATCCCTAAGAGTCTTGACAGATTGGATATGGAAAGAATGTTTCCTTGTGTGGCAGAGTCTCAATCCAGAGGTCACTGTTTAAAAAAGGGGGTTGCCCATTTAAGACAGACAAGGGAGTTTTTTTTCTCTCAGAGGATTGTGAATCTTTGGAACTCTTCCTCCAAGAGCCATTAGAAGCAGAAACTTTGAATATCTTTAAGGTAAAGCTAGATAGATTATCGATAAACAAGGGGCTAAAATGTTATCAGAGTTGGTGGGAAGGTGGAGTTTAGATTACAATCAGATCAGCCATGATCCTATTGAATGGCAGAGCTGGCTCGAGGTACAAAGTCACCTTCTCCTGCCCCTAATTCATATCTCAGAAAGGCAAAGACAGGAGAATTCATATGGGTAGAGGAAATGGCATAGACAGTGAAATATGGTCGGAGCAACGTGGGTAAATATGAGGTTACACATACGAACTAGGAGTAGAAGTAGGCAAATTCAGCCCTTCGAACTTGCTCCATCATTCAATCAAATCATGGCTGACCTCTCCGTCATCTCAAATCCATCAGCCCACCTGTTCTCCACATCCCTCTTTCCCTTATTGATTACACAATATATCTACATCCCTCTTGAAATCAATAGTTCAGACTCTACCATGCTTTGGGACAGCGAGTTCCACAAATTCACCCCTCTCTGCAAGAAGTAGTTCCTCCTCATCTCAGTTTTAACCTATATTGGTGACCTCCCGATCCAGATTGCTCCATAACAGGAAACATTTGATCTATTTTTACTTTATCAATCCCTTTTAAAACTGTATAAACTTCGATCCAATCCCCTCTCATCCTCCTAAATGCCAGTAAGCACAAGCCCAAACTGTCTCTCCTCATACATCAACCCCTTCATCCAAACTGGTGAACTTCCTCTGAACTGCCTCCATATCCTTTGTCAAACAAGGAGACCAAAACTCGACACAATATTCTAGGTGTGGTCTCACCAATGCCCCATATAATTGCTACACTTCTCAACTTTTATATTCCAGTCCTTTTGCAATAAAAAGACAAATGGGATGTTGGTATTTATTATATGCTGCACCTGCATACCAACTTTCTATGATTCATAAACACAGACACCCAGATTCCTTAGCCTGGACTTATTTTGAAACTTCTTCCCGTTTAGGTAATAACTTGCGTTTCTACCAAAATGGATAATCTCACATTTATCCACAATAAACTCCATTTGCCAAATTTTGGCCCATCCGTCTTTCTATATTCATCTTTATATCCTCTTCACTGCCTGCTTTCCCACCTGTTTTAGTATCAACTGCAAATTTTGCTGTTTTTGCTTGCAAATTATTTACATGTATTGTAAAATAGTTGAGGTGTGAGAACTGACCACTGTGGCATCCCTAGTTACATTTCACCAGCCAGAAAAGACCTATGTATCCTGACCCTCTGTTTTCTGTCAGTCAGCCAATCCTCAATCCAATCTAGTACTCTACCCCAATATTCTGTGACCTCACCTTCTGGATCAGTCTTTTATGCAGCACCCTGTCAAACACCCTCTGGAAGACTAGATATACCACATCCACAGGTTCCCCATCATCCACTTTGCTGGTTAAATCCTCAAAAAGAGCTCAAGCAAGTTTGTCAAGCATGACTTACCCTTCATAAAACCATGCTGACAGTGGTGGATTGAGCTTTGTTTTTACAAATGCTCAGTCTTCTCTCCTCAATAATTGATTCCAGCAACTCCCCTATCGCAGAGATCAAGCTAGCCAGCCTATAATTTGCTACTTATTGCCGCACTCACTTTTTGAGTAAGGGCATCATATTAACGAGTTTCCAACCCACTGGGGCTTGGCAGAATCCAAGGAATTTTGAAATAGCACAATCAATGCACCCACTATCTCTACTGTCACCTCCTTTAGTATCCTAGGATGCAGGCCATCATGTGCCAAAGACCTTCAAAGCTTTCTCCCTAATGATAATTTATTGCACCAAGTTCCTTTGCATTAACTACAGTTTTTGAAAAATTTTCATTATTCTCTACCATGAAGACAGAGGCAAAAATATTTAGTGCTCTGCCATCTCTGTGTTCCCCATTATTACCTCACCATCTCTAACCATTCGTCCCCTGTTGCTCAATCAAATCTGAAATTCTAGCATACCGTGATCACTCTTTCCAAGAGATTCTTTGACAACAAGACTATTTATCAATCCTTCTTCATTACACAAGACTAAATCTAAAAGAGCCTGCTCCCTGGTTGTTCCATAACATATTGCTCTAAGAAACAATCCCTCATGCACTCTCTGAAATCTTCCTCAAGATTACTTTTGCCAATTTGATTAATCCAGTCAATTTGCATGTTAAAATCACCCAAGATTACTATTATACCCTTCTCACAAGCATTAATTTCATGGTTTATACTATGCCTCACTTTGGAAGTATTGCTCGGGAGCCTCTAAATTACTCCTGCCAAGAAGCTAGTTTCTTTGTTTCTTATTTCCACCTAGATTGATTCAACATGTTGGTCCTTAATGTCAATATCATTTCTTAGTACAGCTTTGATGTCATCTTTAATCAATAAAGCAAATCCATCTTCTATTCCATTCTTTGTATCCTGGAATATTGAGTACTCTTGACATTCAATTCCCAGTCCCGGTCCTCCTGTAGCTGATTCAGACTTATTTTTAACCAAGGGTTGCTGAGAACCTAAGTAAACTAGACCAATACTCTCTGGAATTCAGAATGAGAAGTAAAAGCTATGAAACATACAAGATTCCAAAAGGAGCTTGGGGAATCTAGAAAACGGCACAGTCTCATAATAATGGATGATTATTTAAGTCTGTAGGAAGAAATAAAACCTTTATTCATAAGAATGTGAAACTTCAGAATTCTCTATCCTAGAAGGTTGTGGATGCTCCAACTCTATATATTTAACTCACTCCATTTACCTGATGAAGGAATGACACTCCGAAAGCTCATCATTCCAAAGAAACCTATTGGGACTTTAACCTAGTGTTGTGAGATTTCTTAGTGCCCACCAAAGTCCAACATGACATCCCCATATCATTATATATTTAAGTGCAAAATTGACTGATCTTTGATCACTCGGGGAATCAAGGGATATGGAAAATGAATGGGAGAAAGGCAGTTTCACACTAAATGTCAGAGCATATCTGAAGGGTCAACACCTAGTCCTACTTACATTCATTAGGGGAGATACTGTGTTCCTTTATCATGAAAAATAACATTGCAAATACAAGCAACTTTCAAGCTCATTTATTCAAATCTAGCCAATTCAGACTTATTTCTAGCTAAGGGTTAGTTGCTCACTTTATGTGGAAGTGAGATCAAGTTATTTATCCTTAATATTGCCAGATCAAAGGTTTGGTCCACTGACTTCTATAGATTAGATCCAACCTTAGAATGGAGTGTATACAACATTATTCAATTAACTTAGAATAATTAGCTTTCGATATTGAATTTAAACAATTTTCCTTGATAACTTTAAATGTTCAATGACTCGGCTTTTCAGCTTTCCAATTTTTTGGCTCAGCCATAGTGCTATGTTAATTCCCAGTTCAATGTGCCAGAATCCCATGACTCAGCTCTCTCTGAATGTCCTGGTATTTTTCTAAATGTCAACCTAATATCTTTTTCAGCAGTATTATAGCCGTCTATTGTACTATTGTGGTACCCCTCCATCTTATAAAGATGACATTGGCACCATGCTGGTCAATTCTGTTAAGTGTCACAGTGTGGTTTAGGAGCCCCACTCTGTGATGGCAGCCTCTGCCACTTTCACTGAAGAGGTAGATAATCGGCTGAGAAAGTTATTATTCTCTGGCCCATTTTCTGTGGACCATCAGCCAGTTGAGCCTTGAGTTTCTGTTCCTCTCTTCCAATGCCCTTCCAAATAGTTGGCCTCCAAAGCTCATGACCTTCGGTGACTGCCTTCCAGTTGTCAGTGTCAATGTCTGCCAAATTATCTTGTTTATACATGTCATTGTAGCAGAAGCACGAACATCAGAAGGTCATCACCTAGGGATCAGTTCACAGCACAGGAGATTTTTTAGGTTTACAGGTACCATCTATCTGATGAATAACGAAGGAGAAAAGGCTGACAGTTTCCATCTTCGCTGTCTCAGATGTACTCTCAACATGATAAGGTCACTTACTAAAGATGTCCTGGAATATATTAATTTCATTACTAACCTCAAGACCAAGCAAATGTTGTCTGTACTGGCTCAGCCACATTCACCAAATTAGACACGGCTTCACTAACTACTTGTGGAAATGCACTCCATATCTTAATAATCCTTTCAATATGTTTTCTTTCAAGATGCTCGTAATAATTCTATTTCTACCAAACTTTGATACTAATTTAAAAAAATAATTTACCCATTTTCCCTTTCACGATGTTGAATATTTATCTGATAATAAAGAAATGTTTTATGCTTGAAAGGCAGATAGAATTTTACAGCACAAGAGACTGTTCAGCCTGTTATGCTAGTATCATTTCTCACTTCACCATATTTCTCTGCCTTGTCCCCATATACATGGAAACATGCACAGAAAATAGAAGCAGGAGTAAACCATTCAGCCCTTCAAATCTGCTTTCCCATTCATTATGATCATGGATAATCATCTTCCCCCATATCCCTTGATTCTTTCCAAAGAGCTATATCTAATTTCTTCTTGAAATCACACAATGTTTGGCCTCAACTACATTCCAAGCAACGAATTCCACATATTCACAATCCATTGCATGGCAAAATTTCCTCTCACCTCAGTCCTAAAAGGTTCACCTTTTTCCTCAAACTATAATCTCTATTTCTCGGTTTCCCAACCATCTGCACCATTACTTTTTTCTTATTTCAAGTATCTATCCACTGCCTTTCTAAAAAATATTTTAGATTTTGCTCGTCTCACTGTTTCTGCTAAGGCATTATATCTCTGTTAAAAGGATGTTGGCATTCTACTTAGTGATTGTTTTCAATTTACACCTTCGAATCACTGGCTCACCATTCAGCAAAAGTAGTTCCCATCACTCCCCAAAATCTCTTGTAAAAAAACCCTTTGGGGATCACAGGATGTGAGCACAGGAACAGCTGTGGTTCCATGAGCTCTGACACTACTTACCTTTTAATCTTTTATTTATCCCATACAAAGCCCATAAGTAGCTAAGCCTGGAGTGAAAACTCTGTTCTGTCACGTCAAGATCTCTGGTTAAGTTTTGGGGATGCTGAGTAAAGTCATGAAAATCTTTGATTGAAAAAGCAGTCAGAAGAAGCTGGGGTGGAACCGAGCCCTCAATATTGCGATTTGGTGAGTGAGCAGGCTCTTGATACAGCACTGTCGAAGGCATGCAGATGATGACTACCATTATGACTAAAGTTACAGATGACAGTCTTAACACTTTGGCACAGAATTTCAGTGCTCATATTGCTGAACTGCAAAATGCTGATAAGAAGCCTGATGATGCGGGGGAAAGAATCCTTACTGTCACAAGTGCAGCTTTTTCAGTTGAGGCCCACTTTCAATCCCTTGGAAAATCAGCTATGTGATGATATATCCTGATCAATCTGGACAGCTGGGCTGGAAAAGAAGTGTCCATGTGATCAGCTTTCCAGAAGGAGTTGAAGGCAAGCTTCCAGCTAAAATTTTCTGAAAACTGGCTACATGCTTTTTAATCTCAACATGAAAACTAGGCATATTAATCTTGAAGGGCATACTATATCCTGTTTGAGGCCTGACCACCAGTTTTCACATCTTCGGTTGCAGATGTTTCAATGAGGCTGGAAAGCATCTGAAAGGTATTGAATGCAGTTTACCTTGCTCCATCCTGTTACCCTAAAGGTGATATCTGATGGATCCTTAAGGCTATTTGATAATTCTACTAAAGCTTTGGCCTCTCTAAACTCTGTGGATCGCAATAATTTGAAGTCATAAAATGCAACCAATTTTGTGATGTTATTTAGTATGTTGACGGATGATCAAATACCTGAGCAGTGAGATGAATTTCACCTGTTATCCTTTGAAAAGGGAAGTCCATTTGTTTATAATGGAATGCATCCCTCAGTGTGTTCCTTTAATTACTCCAAACTTAAGATAGAGATTTGATCCTATCATATCCTTGTTATGCCAGGGGTGCACAGTGATATGGAAGGTGATCTGCATTGCTTCTGGTCCTGTGTCAAAATTGAATGCTAGTGGTTTAATATCCTTAAAAAACTTGAGCGTGTATCTATGTTTTCTTATAACTCTTACAGAATATGTCACCATTATAAATGCATGTCATTCTTTTCTCTTATCATGGCTAAAAATTAGTAGCACCGTTGCAGGAAGGTAGGTGGGTGTTTGGTGTAGAGGTTGTGGATATGATTGAACAAGCGAGATGAGGAAATCCCCTTAGAATTATTGGTGTTGCTTTTTCTTCTATCTTGTTATTTTGAAGTCTCTGACAGACTCCTATAAAGGTACAGACAGAGCACATATCCTGAGAAAAAAATGTTGTTTTGTATCAATGGCATCTTTGGTATACTGGAGTTGGGGGAAGTATGCTTTGATATGCACCTAAGCATGGTGTGAGAATCTTTGGCTGACCAGCCTTCTTATTTACCTGCGTTAATATCCGACATTGTCTGAACCTATAAGCAAGGGCATGCACCAATATGCCATTTGTCATGGCTTTATACTGTTTTTCCCAATCTCTCAAACATCCTTTCACCGTTTGTATATTTGGAGGCACCTCTTGCAACGAACAACCTGAACCAACTGCGTTAGTGCTTTCTCATCTTTTTCTGTATCTATTTGTGACTGAATGATTATGCTGTGTTGCACCATTCCTTGAGGGGTTATTGCTTCTTTGTAAAAATGGGGGAAAATCTATCAAAATATAACAAGAACTCCATAATTCTTCACCTTTCTTGTTCCAGTGAAAATGCCTTGGTTTCTCTAACGTCCCCTCATACACTCAACCTCACACCCCTCATATCATTTCAAATATTTTCTATATCTTATAATTATCAATACATCCTTGTTAAACTAGAGCATACAAATTTGAAAACTGTTTTCCAACTACAATCTAAGGATTTATGTGTTAGCAGTATGCATTGACTTCTGTCCTCAGTGCCCTACTTAAAGGATCCAGAGTCCTTGTGCTTTTATTTTTTATAGCTTTGTCAATTTTATTTTCCATTTTTTAAAAAGTTGCAAATCTGAAACCCAATGTTTCTCTGTTCTTTTACTCCTTTTACCACTCCCTTCAATTTCTACACAGCAAATTCTGATGTTGGTCAGTCAAACTTACTAAACTGTCCTCCTGAAGTAAGTTACAATCCACTTTGATGTGGAGATCCTAACATTGGACTGGGATGGGTATATTAAGTCTCTCAACAACAGGTTAACAGGTGAGTCACCTGATGAAGGTCAGTGCTCCAAAAGCTCGTGCTACCAAATAACCTGCTGGACTTTGACCTAGTGTTTTGAGACATCTTACACAATTCACTTCAACCAATCACATCACCATTTCCTGTGACATTTAAATTTTGGCATCATATTTATAATGTCAGAATCCAAATTATTAATATATTTTATCCTCTTGATTACTCATGTGTCTGTGGTAATTTCTTCTCCACGCTACCACATTTCCCTTAATATTACATGCTTTACTTTAACATAGTAATTCAGATGTTCAAACTTTTTTTGATAATCCAGTAAGCAAGGGCATGCACCATTATGCCATGTAGTCATGGCTTTATCCTCTGAAACATCCTTTCACTGTTTGTATCTCTGGAGGCACCGCTTGCAATGAATAACCTGAACCAATTGCGTTCGTGCTCTCTCATCTTTTTCTATACATAATTTGTGGTTAAATTATTATGCTGTGTTGCACCATTCTTTGAGGGTTTGTTGCTTTCTTAAGAATGGAGGAAAATCTATCAAAATAGATTAAGCAAGAATTCCCGATCTCTTCGCCTTTAATAAATACAATAACCACAAAATAAGTAGCCATGCAAAGACTTCAAGATGGCACTGAAGCATCGCAACTTCTTGTAATACCTTCAGATGAATCTTTTACTTTGTTCTTTGTTTTTGTCACACATTAAGGAGATCCTTCCCTTCATCCTATTAGCAACTGCAACACTATATTCTGCACTCCATCCTTTCCTTCTTCTCATGTATCCTATGAACGGTATGTTTTATCTGTAACAGCATTTTGATGTACCTCAATACGTAACAACAATAAACCAATTTGATTCAAAAAAATATTAAGATGGATAGATAAGATATAACTTGATTAGTTTTTGGAATATTTACAGATGTAAACAACCCAGTACATTTTGCTGTTCTCAATTTAAATATTCAATTTCTACAAAATACAGTTCATAGATCAAATAAACAATGACGTAGGGCATGACATTTCTAAAGATGCTACTCGTTTATTGGCAAATTCAATTATGATTCACCTGCTTTATTAACATGGTATTTGAGCTAATCAGTTAGCGTGATACAACTGTAATACACAATGCCTTTTTGGAAATTGATTTAGACTTTAAACAGAGGTCAAATGTTATTTTTAAAATTTGGTTATTATAATTTGTTATCATTAGAAGCAAGATACAAATACCATGGATCTAATCATAGCATTAATCATAATTAGAAATGCGTTGTTTAATGGCAGGAAGACTTTACCGTTAAAATGTTTATTATTGCAATTAGGCCAAGTAATTTACAGTGGCACAATATCCAGTGACAAATCCTGAACACATTTCCCAATGGCTTCACTACTCAGCAGCATTTTAAAAACAGTAGCACAGTTTAAAATCCATGCTTTTGTTTCTCTCAATCTTCCCTCGAGTGTGGCAAGTTTCCATTTTGGTTACTCTATCCTGAAACTTTGGGACCAGCCCATGTTGGATTCCAGAACTTGCCAGGTTTCAGAGAATAAAAAAAAAAATCGGAACCTCTTAATTAAGTGAATAAGACCTCTATTCTCTGGGTTGGGTGAGATCAAGGATCTCTAATCCAATTGGAGCTCAGGAGAAAAAAAACGTCCATTTTTCCCAACATTACAGATGTTCAGATTTCTAGTTCTCCACCTATATTATTTGTGACATTAGTGTACCTTAAGTTTTTTTTTAAAAAATCGTGTATTCTACAGTTGCAAGTACACTTTTTCAGTTTTTCTCATTGTTGCCAGGCTGTCTACGAAAGTCATTTTATTGCTGATTAAACTGGGGCTTATTTTTACTGTGGTATTTATGAGTCTGCATTGTTAGGAGAAAAACTGGTTAGCAGGTCAGGTGATAGTTTTCTTTTCATTTTCAATTTGGAGCTGTACATTTGAATTTTAGTTTTACAAGGGGCATCAAGCTGAAAGGAAGTGTGGAAGAGCAGAGGGATCTTGGGGTCCGGGTCCATAAGACTCTCAAATCGGCCTCCCAGGTGGAGGACGTGGTTAAGAAAGCTTACGGTGTACTGGCCTTCATTCATCGAGGGAAGGAGTTCAGGAGTCAGGAGGTAATGCTGCAGCTTTATAGGACCCTTGTCAGACCACACTTGGAGGACTGTGCGCAGTTCTGGTCGCCTCACTATAGGAAGGACGTGGAAGCTATTGAAAGGGTGCAGAGGAGATTTACAAGGATGTTGCCTGGATTGGAGGCATGCCTTATGAAGACAGGTTGAGGGAGCTGGGACTGTTCTCCCTGGAGAGACGAAGGTTGAGAGGCGACCTGATAGAGGTTTACAAGATGTTGAGAGGAATAGATAGGGTGGACTCTCAGAGACTATTTCCCAGGGCTGAAATGGTCGCGACGAGAGGGCACAGATTTAAGGTGCAGGGAAGCAAGTACAGAGGGGATGCTAGGGGAAAGTTTTTCACTCAGAGGGTGGTGAGTGAATGGAATCGGCTGCCGTCGGTGGTGGTCGAGGCAAGCTCGCTGGGGTCTTTTAAAAGACTTCTGGATGAGTATATGGGATCCAATGGGACTGGGGGTTATAGATAGGTCTATGGCTGGGTAGGTTTTGATGTGTTCAGCACAACCTGTGGGCCGAAGGGCCTGTTTGTGCTGTAGTGTTCTATGTTCTAAGTCTCTCTTTCACTGGTTTTGGAAATTCTATGGGTCAGCTTAAAGCAAGGTCTTGCTTTTCACACGTGGTGGGAATGTGGGAATGAGCTGCAGACAAAGTAGTGAATGTGGGCTCACTTAACATTTAAGGAAAATTTGGACAGGTATGGAGGGATATGGTCCAGGTGCAAGTCAGTGGAACTAGGCAGAAAAATGGTTTGGCACAGCCAAGAAGGGCTAAAAGGCCTGTTTCTGTGCTGTAATGTTCTATGGTTCGAGACAAATGTGAAGCAATGCATTTTGATAGACTGAAACAAGGTAGGACATATTCAGTTAACGTAGGACATTGGAGAGAGTTACAGAACAAAAGTATCTAGGGATACATGTTCATAGCTCCTTGAAAGTAGAGTCACAGATGGACAGAGTGGTGAAGGCAGCATTTGACATGCTTGGTTTCATTGGTCAGAACACTGAATACAGGAGTTGGGATGTCTATTTGAAGTTGTAAAGACATTGATAAGGCCCACACTTGGAATACTGTGTGCAATTCTGGTCACCCTATTATAGAAAGGATATTATTAAACTAGAAAGAGTACAGAAAAGATTTACTAGGATGCTACCAGGGCTTGTTGGATTGAGTTATAAGGACAGGCTGGATAGACTGGCACTTTTTTCTTTAGAGTGTAGAAGTTTGACGGGTGATTTTATTGAGGTTTATAGAATAATGAGGGGCATAGATCAGCTAGATAGTCAATATCTTTTCCCAAAGGTAGGGGAGTCTAAAACTAGTGGACATAGGTTTAAGTGAGAAGGGAGAGATATAAAAGTGTCCAGAGGGGCAATTTTTTCACCCAGAGGGTGGTGAGTTCTGGAACAAGCTGCCAGAGATAGTGGTAGATGTGGATATAATGTTATCTTTTAAAAGTGTTTAGACAGTTACATGGGTATGATGGATATAAAAGAATGTGGACAATTGGGATTAATTTAGGGGTTTAAAAAAAAGGGCAGCATGGACAAGTTGGGCCAAAGGGCCTGTTTCCATGCTGTAAATCTCTAAGACTCTATGAGACTATCCAGAGAATTGCAAACTTCATCCAAAGATTTCAATTCATCATGTGAACATTAGCTGTGTTAAAACTGTGAAAAGATTCTTTTATCTATGGGATTGATTTGACATTAGATATATTTGTTAAGGATTATACATTATAGTAGTTCTTTTGTTTCTTGTTTGTAACTGATAAAAGTTCTCACTAATTTTCTTATTATATATGTTAACTATATTCTTAAATAAACTTTGTTTGACAAAAGCTCCCTCGTGAGTCATTTGAATCACACCTGAAGTGAAACACATCATGCTTATCCTACCCAAATTCAAGGTGCAAAGACTTATGTTCCAGGTAAGCTCCATAGAACACTTTGGAGTTTCTGACCTGAACTATCATATAATCCAGCAACTGTGTATTCCATTGTCATACGTGTCATTCACCAACAATTCAAACCAAGCCTAATTTTAAACTGTATTGGTTGTCTCCAGCAACAAAATTGAGCCTTTGCATCATCATCTATTCTGGCTTTCATCATTTATCAAGCAACTTTCAAATGTTCTTTGGTCAATAAACACACTTTGAATAATCTCTGAAATTTGTCACATAGGTCAAAAGTGTAGTCTGAGTTTTCTCCAAGTTTTTCTTTTAATTAAAGGGCCCTCTCATTTCATGCCCCATATCAGCTTTATTTTAGTTTAGTTTATCAGTGCCATAAGTAGACTTACATTAACACTGCAATTAAGTTATTGTGAAAATCCCTTAGTTGCCACACTCTAGCGCCTGTTTGGAGGAAGAATTTAGCATAGCCAATGCACCTAACCAGCACATCTTTCGGATTGTGGGAAGAAACCTGAGACCCAGAGGAAACCCACCCCGGTGGAACACCGTGCAGACTCCACACAGGCAATGACCCAAGCTGGGAATCAAACCCAGGTCCCTGATGCTGTGAATCCAATGGACTCATTAATGGCATCCCTAACAGCAAAAAGTAAAAGCAGAAACCCTTTATAGACTAGAATATAGAGCGTTACAGCACAGTACAGGCCCTTCGGCCCTCAATGTTGTGCTAAGCTATGTCCAATCCCAAGATCAAGCTATCCACTCCCTATCATTCTGGAGAGCTTCATGTCCCTATCCAATAACCACTTGAAAGTTCCTAGAATGTCCAACTCCACTATCACAGCAGGCAATCTATTCCACACCCCAACCACTCTCTGAGTAAAGAATCTACCTGGACATCACTCCTACATCTCCCACCATGAACCTTATAGTTATGCCCCCTAATAACAGCTACATCTACCTGAGGAAATAATCTCTGCATATTCACTCTATCAATCTCTCTCATCATCTTATAAAGCTCTATTAAGTCACCTCTCATTCTCCTCTGCTCCAAAGAGAAAAGCCCCAGCTTCCCTCATAACACCTACCCTCCAAACTCTTTATCTCAATCATTGGAACGTCCCTGACAAAAAGTTTTAATCAAAGTCTTTGAAGTCTGATGCCACATTTCTAATACTCATTGCAATTGTAGATAATAAGCTGAAGTTTTAAATTGTTTTTGTCCTCAAGCTGTTAATTACTTATTTGAATATTTGTGACATCAAATATAAACCTTGATGAGTTTTTATTTCCTTCGGTAATATATATCAAGAATTAAGTCAACTTTACTACTACCACTGTTGTCGCAATTTTTTCCAAAACCATCGCCTCAAAACGTTAATAGATACTGATTCTCACTTCTGACTTTAGGTAGAGGTCCTATACAATCTACGAAGACCTTGCTAAACAGTTCTTCAAAAGCTAGAATCAGACTTACGGCGTAATGTTTAATTGATGACATTCACTTCCATTCGCTGTTCCAACACCCTTGGTCAGGCTGATCTTTTTGAAACAGCCACATCATTCCTCAAGACAAAGTTGATTTCTGCTACTGGGGTTTGATGCACTACTCCAACATCTTCACTTAGTCAATTTTAATCCAACCCTATGCAATGGGTTCAGTTTATAACTTCAGTGTATATGCTCAATTAATATGTTTTTCCTTCATTAGGTTCTTGGGAAGGCAAATTGTATCATCAGTGACCGACATGTTCCAGTGTCTCTATTGGTTTACCTTCTCAATTAGAAGAATAAGAGCCTACCTCTCCTCTATAAATACAATCTTTAAACCTTTCCACAACAGGTTTATATGTTTTATTGAAGGCATAAGGGAACACATCTCCCTCTGAGATAAAACATCCAGAGCTCTAGTAGCCTGACTCTCATCAGTAATCAAGGAAGGATTTTCTTGATCATCCTGAACCATATGCTCCTTCCTGGTAGGTTCTGAAAAAACATGTTTTACCTGTACTACTTGTTACTGTATTAACACCTATCTCCTGGTACAATGTTTTGTGAGGACTCCTTAGGCATTCCTACTATTTCAATAGGTCTAGGTCTCCTGTTTAATTTCCAATGATTAGTTTTCGTATGTCCAATCTTAGTAACATGAAGGCAAATTGTTTTCTTTTTAAGCGATTTATTTTTTTTACATCACGTTAAAAATCTATCTCCTTTATTATTTTAACATCCTTCTGTTTGTTCCCTTCCATCTCCAGATTTTCTATTCCTCCAATTGCCTTGTTTACTCCCATACGTCACTATATGTGTGAGATATCATAGGTATCAGCCAAAACATCCGCCTTTCAGATCTTTGTTACTTGACACTCAATTAAGTCTTAATGATTACTGGAATACTACTTCAGAATTCTTCCTGAATCATGATTTCCTCCACATTCTCAATTTTATTACTCTAGCTTCAATGATCATCACCATTGGTCCCAGCATGTTCCTTTTTCTCTTGCAAATTCTACAAATATCTGATATAGTGTCTTCCTTATGCTTTTAAACTGTAATTGATAAGCTTGAGAGACAAGCTAATAAGTATTGAGGATTGCCCTTTAAACTACATCTCCAGACTGTCTGACAAGCTAGTATACACATACAAAGCAGTACCTGATGGGACATTTTGTAACATTAAAGGGCCAAACATCTTTTGGCCACTTCTGATTCATAGCTATCTTTTCAAATGAGGGAAAATACCTTTCAATTGCGTCCTCTATACATTTGGGCACTAAACAAAGACTTTTGGTTCAATTAAATTCCTGCGGCATCAAGATCATCTTCTGAACTACTATTTCCTCTTTCCTCCTTTATTCTAAGTTTTTCTCTAACCGTAAGACCACAATAAGACGACAAGACATACGAAAAGTAGGCCCTTCAGCCTATTGAGTCTGTTCCAACATTGAATGAGATCAATACACGTTTGACTGTTACAGAGACTTTTCTGAAAGCTGAAGATGTAATTGTAGATTAGTTAAATCCTTGACTAAAACTAAATAGAGTTAGCAGATAAATTGAAGGTAGAAACAAAAGTAGGATTTAATAAAAATGACATAATTAAAGTAATTATCCAGCATTTAGAATTAAAGAGAAAAACCTGAAATTGATATATGGTATGTAGAGTTTAAATTCAGTTGCAAATGAAGTATCTAGTCATCAAATAAGACAGAAATTTCAGGTTTTCGCTTTCTAAAAGGTAATTAGGGACAGGTAATAAGTACTGGCCTAGCCAGTGCTGCTTAAAACCCTTGGGTGAATAAGTTTTAAGAAATCTCTTGACACCTCTACTAACTTCGTGTTGTCAGGCTGGAGGCTCTTTGTGTTTTTAGCCTTGAAAAGAAGACGTGCAGAAGAAAAATGGGGTGGCAAAGGTAAAACTCAAAAAGAAAAGGAAGTCAAAAAGACAAAGACAAAGACAAAAACTACGCATACCAAAATGCAAAGGCTAGTGGCAAGCTGGAGGATTGGGAGAATTTTAAGGTTCAGCAAAAGACTACAAAAAATAGATTCAAAGAGCTAAGATGAACTACGAAAGAAAACTAGCAAACACCATCAACACACAGATATCAAAACCTTTTGTAAGTATATAAAGAGGAAGGGGATGTCTAAAGTAAATGTTGGTCCTTTAGAGAACAATACTGGTGAGGTAATAGTAGAACAAAGAACATTACAGTACAGAACCAGGCCCTTCAACCACACACCACCCCCCCCCAACCCAAGGCCCTGCACTGACCATGCTGCCTGACTAAACTAAAACACCATATCTTTCAGGGATCATATCCCTCTATTCCCATCCTATTCATGTATTTGTCAAGATGTCCCTTAAACGTCACCACTGTATCCGCTTCCACTACCTCTAGCAGCAACGAGTTCCAGACATCCATCATCCTCTATGTAAAGAATGTGCCTCATACATTTCCTTTAAACCTTGTCCCTTGCACCTTAGACCTGCGCCCCCTAGTAATTGAGTATTCCACTCTGGGAAAAAACTTCTGAATATCCACTCTGTCCATGCCTTTCATAATCTTTCAGACTTTTATCAGGTTGCCCCTCAAACCTCCCCGTCATTCCAATGAGAACAAACCAAATTTCTCCAACTTCTCCTCAAAGCTAATGCCCTCCATACATGGCAACATCCTGGTAAATCTTTTCAGTACCTTCTCCAAAGCCTCCACATCTTTCTGGTAGTGAGGTGACCAGAATTGAACACTATATTCCAAGTGTGGTCTAACTAAGGTTCTACGAAGCTGCAACATGACTTGCCAATTTTTAAACTCAATGCTCTGGCCGATGAAAGCAAGCATGCCAAATGTCTTCTTGACTACCTTCGCAACCTGCATTGCCATTTTCAGTGACCTGTGTACCTATACACCCAGATCCCTTTGCTTATCACTACTCTGAAGGGTTCTGCCATTTACTGTATATTTCTTATGTGTATTAGACCTTCCAAAATGCATTAACTCACATTTGTTCAGATTAAACTCCATTCGTCATCTCTCCACCTGATCTATACTGATCTATATCCTGCTGTATCCTCTGATAGTCCTCATCGCTTTCCGCAAATCCACCAACCTTTTATGTCATCCGTAAACTTACTAATCAAACCAGTTACACTTTCCTCCAAATCATTTATATATATTACAAACAGCAAAAGGTTCCAGCACTGATTCCTGAGGAACACCACTTGTCACAGCTCTCCATTCAGAAACACACCTTTCTTCTTTGACCGGCCAGTTTTGTATCCATGGGCTGAGCAAATTTTGTATCCAAATGGGGAACACAGAGATGGCAGAGGCATTAAATCAATATTTTACCGCTGTAATCATAGAAACTCTACAGTGTAGAAGGCCATTCAGCCCATTCAGTTGCACTGTTCACAATCCCACCCAAACCTTATTCCCACAACCCCAAGTATTTACCCTGTTAATCCCCTGACATTAGCGTCAATTGAGCATGGCCAATCAACCTAACCCCCACATCTTTGGACTGTGGGAGGAAATCAGAGCACCAAGTGGACACAGAAAGAATGAGTAAACACCACACAGATAGTGACACGAGATCAGAATTGAACCTGGTCCCTGGTGGTGAGGCAACAATGCTGACCACTGTGCCACCATGTCTTCATGGTTGAGAATAATGAAGATTTTCCAAAATTTTCCAGAGGAACTCAGTGCAATAATCATAACTAGAGAGAAGGCGTTGAATAAACTAATGGGATTAAATGCAGATAAGTCTCCGGGAAATGATGGCCTACATTCTAGAGTACTAAAGGAGGTGACAACAGAGATAATGGATGCATTGGTTGTGACATTTCAAAATTCCTTGGATTCTGGAAGGTCTCAATGGATTGGAAACATGCTATTGTGACAACCCTATTCAAAAAGGGAGTGTGGCAAAAAGTAGCAAACTAAAGGCCAATTTAGTTTGACTTATGTGATGGGGAAGTTGCTAGAATCAATCTTAAAAGGAGGAGATGACTGAGCATTTGGAAAGGCAAAGCACATTTCATCATTGTCAGCATGGTTTTATGAAAGAAAATAATGCTTGACAAACTTGTTTAAGGACTAAACCGGCAAGATGAAATTGAGGAATCTGTGGATGTGATACATCTTGTCTTCCAGAATGTTTGACAAGGTGCCACATAAAAGACTGATCCAGAAGATGAGGTCACAGGAAATTGGGGTAGAGTACTAGATTCGATTGAGGATTGGCTGAGTGACAGAAAACAGAGAGTCAGGATAAATAAGTCCTTCTCTGGCTGGTGAAATGTAGTGGTGTGTGCACAGATCAGTCCTCGGACCTTAACTATTTACAATACATACAAACGATCTGTAAACAGGGGCAGTGTGAGACATAAAATTTGCAGTTGATACTAAAATAGGTAGGAAAAGAGGCAGTGAATAGACATAAAAATCCTACAGACAGATATAAATAGACAAGGAGAATAGGCCAAAATTTGGCAGATGGAGTTTAATATGGATAAAAGTGGATACTGGGGTTGTTTTCCCTTGAAAGACGTCAGCTTAGAGGGGATCTAATAGAGGTGTATAAGATTATAAGGGGTATAGATAGAGTAAATGGTGATAAACTTTTTCCACCTTCAGAAATGGATAGGACGAGGGGTCATGGCCTTAGGGTGAGGGGGGCTATGTATAAAACAAATATTAGAGGGCAGTTTTTCACACAAAGGGTAGTGGGGGTGTGGAATGCACTGCCGAGTAAGGTGGTGGGAGCAGGCACGCTAGGGCTGTTTAAGGGTCTCTTGGACAGCCACATGAGCGGTATGCAGATAGAGGGATATAGTAGGACTGTTTAACTATGGCTTTTTTCCACAGGTAATTCGGTCCAACTTGACCAACAAGGAGCATGCATTCGGCAGGTGGTGCGAGGACAGCTCTTGGATGTTTATTCATGGGTTGCCTGGTGCTTCACGTCGTAAATGAGTGCTTTATCTGGACCATCTGAAGAGCACCATGACAGCTCAGCGACTATCACCGTAGCTGTGCAGACACTTGGAATTGGGCCAGTGTCTGCGGGAGTTTGCGCGTTCTCCCCGTGGTTGCGTGGGTTTTCTCTGGGCGCTCCGGTTTCCTTCCACATCCCAAAAATTCGCTCTTAGGCTGATTGGGAAACAAATTGTCCCTACATTGAGATTCTTCCATGTTAGGAATAACCTAAAATTAGAATAGGATAATGGAATTGGTAGTATATAGTTATGACGGTGGCGCGGGCTCGTTGGGCCGAAGGGCCTGTTTCCCGTGCTGTGTTGCTCTATATAAAAAAAAAATGAGGTTATCCATTTTGGCAGAAAAAAATAGAAACGCGAATTATTACTTAAATGGGAAGCAGATTCAAAATGCATCCAGGCAGAGGGATCTGGGTGTCTGTATTTATTAATCATAGAAAGTATGGAGGTGCAGCATGTAATAAAAGAGACAAATGGCATTTGGCATTTATTGCTAAAGCACTGGCATATAAAAGTTGAAAAGCGTACAGTTTGTTGGTGAGACCACATCTGGAGTAATGTGAACAGTTTCGGTCTCCTCATTTGAGGAGGGATGTGGTGGTACTGGAGGCAGTTGGAGGAAGTTTACCAAACTGATTACAGGGATGAAGGGGTTGATGTACATAAGAACTTAGAGAAAGGATATACTTGAGATAGGATTTTCTACCACTGAAGGGGGTACAGAGAAGATTCATTAGGTTGATTCTGGAGGTGAGAGGGTTGACTTAGAAAGATCAAGTAGCTGGGACTATACTCGTTGGAATTTAGAAGAATGAGGGGAAGCCTTGTAGAAACAAATAAAAATTACAAAGGTAATGGATAAGATAGAAGCAGGGGATTGTTTCCACTGGTGGGTGAAAGCATAGGCTCAAAATAAGGGGGAGCAGATTTAGGACTGAGTTGAGGAGGAACTTTTTCACCCAAAGGGTTGTGAATCTGTGCCCATTGAAGCAGTTGAGACTATCTCAATGAATGTTTTTAAGGAAAAGATAGATGGATTTTTGAACAGTAAAGTAATTAAGAGTTATGGTGAGTGGCAGGTAAGTGGAGCTGAGTCCACAAAAAGATCAGCCATGATCTTATTGAATGCTGGAGCAGGCTGGACGAGCGAAAAGACCTATTCCTCATTCTTATGTTTTTAAGGATATGGGAAAACGTGAGGATGTGGATTTGAGACCAGGGAGAGATCAGCCACAATCTGACCAAACGGAAGATCAGGCTCAAAGAACTGAATGGCCTATTTCTGCTTCTAATTCCTACATTCTATAATTACACACCAAACCAATAAGAGTATGACAATGGAACAAGTTTCAAACAAGTATGAAGTGAATGTTAACAGCAGAAGGTCAGTGCATACATGATGCATCAAATGACTTCCTTTTATGCTACAACAATACTATGAGATTGTAACTTAGCTGGTAAACACCCTTGTCTCTGACCCAAAATGCTCCAAGTTCAAGTTCCATCCTTGAACTTGTCAGCTAAGGAAGAACCCAGTCAATAACACATGCAGTTCCAGCCTTTATAAATAGGGAGAGTTAGCAATAGGAAGAGCATCTGGCTGTGAAAGCACCAACCTAATTCCAAAGAATTCCAAAAATGATTTACATGAAGGGATATGGCCCCTTGTGACGACCCCATGTAACTGGAAAAGCCAAGAAAGAGAGTGTTCTGTCATAAAGAGTGATCAATAAATGGAATGATCTCCCGGGTACAACAGTGGAGATAAAAACCATCAAGTAATTTCAAAATCAATTAAATGCTTCAATGTGGGGAATTTTAGTCTCAAAGATGAACTAATATGCTTTATTTTGCATAATCTTGTGATAGAAATCGTATGATTAGGCTCAAGTATGCGTCAGTTGGCTTCAGCAGTTGTTGACTAAGAAGAGGAAATTAAGTCTCTTTTGACCATATCCTCAGGGGCAGTGTGTAGATTAGAAAAAGGGAGCATCCAATGATAGATTCTGGTTTATTGCCTGCTCATACTTTCCTGTTAGGTATAACTTCACATTTCAGGTACCATCCTTTTAATCTTATTTTTGCACTCTCTCCAGTGTCTCTATATTTTTATATAGCAACTAGAGTATACTGGACTCCAACTGTGGTCCACTCAAGGTTAAATACAGGTTCTCAAGGTTAAATACTGGTTTAGCATAATTTATCTACTTTTCAATTCAATCCTTCTAGAAATAAACCCTAATACTTGTTTTTTTTAAGGCTTTGTTAATCTATGTCACTACTTGTACTGATTTGTGTATTTGTTCTCCTCTCTCCATCTCAATCCCATTTAAACTTGCATTTTCAAGTATTGCCGAACCTTATTTTTCTTATCAAAATATTAATACCTCAAATGTATAGAAATTCAGTGCCCATTATATCTTCAGTCTGAAAGTTTGTTTATTTCTTCTCGTAATTTGTTGCATTCCTCCTCAGTATTGACTATCCCATCACCCCAGTCCCATTCCCAAGTTGATGTCATCCACAAATGTAAAAATTGAGTTGATTTCCAAGTCTAAATTATTAATATATATTGCAAACCACAGTGGTCCCATCCATCCAGCAATGATCCCTCTGGGACACGACCTTCCACATTTTGCCACTTTGAACAGTGACTATTTACCTTTAAATTATGCATCCTGCTACATGTCCCATATACTCTGGCTTTACTCACATACATCTTGTTGAAGGCCATTTGGAAATCTAAATATATTCTGTCAACTTCATTAAACTTGTCTACTGACTCATTTTCTTAGCTCTTCAAATAATTCAATGAGGTTGGCAAGGATGATTTTCCTTTTTGAAATTCATGCTGACTTCATAAATTCATAAAATATAGCAGCAGAATTTGGCCCATCAAGTCCACTCCGCCATTCAAACACGGCTAATATGCTCCTCATCCCCATAACCCTTTAACCCATTACCAATTAAAAATCTATTCAACTTCTCCTTAAATTTACTCATTGTCCCAACATCCACCACACTTTGGGGTAGCAAATTCCACAGATTCACAACCCTTTGGGAGAAATAGTTTCTCCTCCACTCCATTTTAAATTTGCTATCCCTTATCCTAAGACTATGATCTCTTGTCCTAGACTATCCCACCAGCAGAAGCATCTGTTCTACATCTGTTTTATCCATATCTTTCATCATCTTATATACCCAAATCTAATCTCCCTTCATTCTTCTAAATTCCAGACATTATTCATTATTATACTTTTAATTGGATTGTTTTCTGTTTTACAAGAGGGAATCCAATTATTTTTTCTCACACATTGTTAAGCTGACAAAGGGTCTATTGACAGAATTGATCCCCCTTAAATAAAAGTAATGGTACTAGTTGAGCTAGTTCTCTGTCACAATACTTTCCATTTTAAATGTGTGTAATAGTGTCTCTTTTATTCCTTCCCTAGATTCTATTGAAATGCACAAGTGCAATCCATCTGGATCTGAAGTTTTATCCTCGTGTTATTAATTCGTCTAATATTTCTCTTATCTTAAATTACATAATATTTTTTCTATTTCCATCTCTGATTCACATCTATTTGATCTATCTCCCTGGTAAATACTGAAGCAAAGTAATTAACTAATAATTTTGCCACTTCACTATCACTGCCTGTGATTTTATCCTGTTCGTTCCTTAGCAATATGTCTGTGTAGTAATTTACAATTTTGTTTTATGTTCCCTGATAATTTAACTTTCATAATTCGTCTTTGCCTTTCTTTTATTTCTTTCCTAATTTCTTCATAATCTCTCTTGTCCATGTACTGATATATGCCTCTTTTTAACCATAGTTTTTTTTCCCTTACACCTTTATTTATGTCAGTGTTTAGTTTGTCCTTGCTTTTTTGGCAGAATAAATAAATATTTTCCTGGACTTTACTGAACACCAGTTAACATGTTCCCCATTGCTGATGTACATCATTTCAAACTTCTCTTAGCCCTTTAAATAAAAGCATGCTTTAAAAAAAAAATCACTATTTCAATTAAACAGCCCAAAATTTCCAATGTATCGTAAGTGTCTGATATAGAAATGACTTGAAAGAATCAGAAAATATATGATTGAAGCACAAAGTGAAAAGAAAGCATAAAACCTTACTGCTCTACTTTCCTATCAATTGAAATTCAGCCATTTTTACTTTTTGCCATTTACAAATATATTCAATTGCCAAGGACAGAATTATTGTAAATGCAGCACAAGGAATTCTCATATATTTTTGAGAATGATCAAATTATTTAATTCTCCATTTAGTTAACTAGTTATCACTCATTAAGCATCATAATTCATAGAACAATATGCATCTGGTTATTGAGAGCTCAGCACCGACAGAGAGACAAATTAGCACAAAAAAATCCTCTAAATTTTCCAACCGTTGCTGATATTCAACGCTATCTTATTGCATATTTAACCTTTTACATATATACATCCAGACAGTACTGTATAAATTCAAATCTCTTCATAACAGAATATATTCCAAAAGTGGCCCACTGAGCTAAAAGATATCTTTGGCCCTATGAAACAAACTTACTGGTTATATTCACCAATAGTCAAACAGATGTTAATTTGTAGAACTAATAACAGTATAAGCTAATACATGCATCCAATTCTAAAAAATATATGAAAGTCCACATACATCATTGATACTCAACCATTAATGTTCAATGTGAGCTTTTTCTGTTTTCAAATTCCTCCATTTTATATGCCTTCCATTATACTGAATAGCTTATTTTACGAAAATAGACACAAAATTACAAAACATTGCACACAAATTTTAGAATAAGTGCAATACAAGCTAAACATAATCAACACAGTATGAACTTGTTTGATCACAGTACCTTATCTGCATCCCAGATGGCAATGTTTTGCTGCCCTTGCAGTCCGAACAAACCATTTGCCCAGAACCTATTTTTCTAATACTACAAGCTACAAAATAACCCAAGGTACAGAAAATATGTGTCAATATATTCAATTATAACTATGTAACCAAACAGAAGATGTTACCAGTTTAAAGAGAGAGCATATATTGCAATTCAGGCAATACAATGACTGCAAGTGGCTAATACATAACATTCTGTTACAGAGACAAGGCCGCAAACTTTGTCTGGTTGAATGCTTCTGTCTGATTTAGCACAATGATTTTTACACACAAAATT
Organism: Sphyrna mokarran; assembly: GCA_024679065.1. NCBI lineage: Eukaryota > Metazoa > Chordata > Chondrichthyes > Carcharhiniformes > Carcharhinidae > Sphyrna > Sphyrna mokarran. The sequence goes on from JAGIQG010000033.1 coordinate 1,018,926, forward strand.
ATATTTATTCTTGAAGATCTAGGGCACAGCATTTCAGACTACCAACATAAATGTCATGTATTGTTGCATCATTTCTCAATTGAAAAAGGTGATTTTATTCAGATTATGCTCTGCTTCAATTTTTTTTTAGATAGAGGCAATTAACTCAATAAGAATTAATGCTATTATGAATTTTAAACTATCTCAAAAGCAATTAATTACAGTCAACATGCAATAATTTTATATCAAAATCATTGAACAACGTCTTTATCAGTATTGCAGCAAAATGTCTTAACTTAAGTCTGGATAAAAGTCTGTCATTTTAATTCTTTCAGTATCAGAATTAAATACATTCCCAATTACCATTGCCATTAAAGTAAAATTCATTTATACAAAGTAATTAAATGTTTGACAATCAAGAGTAAATACATTATTTTCACTAGAATAGAATACTAGTGATAAAAACAGAAATAAAAAGCCTCTCGTCCTCTGAATTAATGCATGATAAGACATCAGGCTTCAGATTTCAATCATGAGTAATTATCCTTTAATCAACCTCCCTCTTAGATGCCATTTTATCCAAGTGTGATTTTTTTACAAAAAGCATTTGGTTGAAAATGTATAAATATAATAAATATAAAATCTACTGCATTATCTAACGGTGTAACCTGCACATTCCCGAGAGACAAAAACTAAATGGACCCAAAAAAAATCACTGACCTGTTTCCATGAAGACAAGAGATTATCAGGGAAAACATGACTATAAAATAAAAAGACTTTACTTCATTGCACCTGTCCGTAAGAGAATAATACAAAAAAAAGCTCGGATTTAAATGATCTTTTTTTTTAATTTGGTACGTGTGTCTTACCTATGTTTACTGGTGTGCAGGTATAGATTTGTTTAATGGGGATGGCTGATTACTGCTGTCTCTTCCACACTTTACCTCAGCCGCTGTCTCCCACACACGGACGCACTCTAGCTGCGCGCGCACTCTGACTCAGCCTCCCATTCCAGACTGTCAGTCAGCGCGCAGCCCGCACTGCGCAGGCTCCGCCACCGTTACCCCTCCCTTCCTTACAGTGAGCCCGCCCACCCCGTGGAGTAAGCCCCGCCCGCTCCGGACTGTAAGCCCCTTCCACTCCGCAGAGTGAACCCCGCCCACGCCCAAGTTAGCACCGCCCACGCCAAGGTAGCCCCGCCTGTTCCGCACAGTTATCCCCGCCCACCCTGCACACTCAGCCCCGCCAGCGGCGCGCGCCTCAGCCGTCATTCAAATTCTGCAACGGTCGTCGAGCGCCTGCAAGGTGAGAGCGGGAGGCCGCACATTAAATAGTCTCCTGGTCACCATTGTGTTCATTTAAAATCAATGTAATAAATACGCTTCATTGCGGGCTGCTGGAACTGGGATGGTTGGGTTAGAGCCACGGTATGGAGATGCTGGCATTAGACTGGGCTAAACAGTAAGAAGTCTCACAACATCAGGTTAAAGTCCAACAGATTACTTACTGGATTACAGCCGCCAGTGAATCCCACAGAACTGCTTTTTACTTCAACTTTTCTCCCTTTCTGGTTTTAACTTTGGTTCACAATCTTTCCTTTGGATTCAAACCAGACATTTCATCCAAGCTATTAAACTCCACTGAGAGAGTGCTGAACTGTCAGAGGGTCACTGTTGAGGGAGTGCCGCACTATCAGAGGGTCAGTGTTGAGGGAGCGCCGCACTGTCAGAGGGTTAGTGTTGAGAGAGAGCCACGCTGTCAGAAGGTCAATATTGAGGGAGCGCTGCACTGTCAGAGGGTGAGTGTTGAGAGAGAGTCACACTGTCAGAGGGTCAGTGTTGAGGGAGTGCCACACCGTCAGAGGGTCAGTAGGGCTAAAAAGGGTAATGAAAAATAATTGGCCAGTAGGACTAAGGAAAATTCCAAGGTTTTTATACGTATATAAAGAGCAAGAGGGTAGCCAGGGAGAGGGTTGGTCCACTGAAGGACAGGGGAGGAAACCTATCTGTGGAGCCAGAAGAAATGAATGAGTACTTTGTGTCAGTAATTCACCAAAAGAAGGACATAGTGGATGATGACCCTGGGAAAGAATGTCTAGATAGTTTGAGTCATGTTGAGATCAAAAAGGAGGTGGTCTTGGTATTCTTGAGAAACACTAAGATAGCCAACACTGTAGGACCTGATGTGATATACTCCAGAATACTGAGAGAGGTAGGGGAAGAAATTGCTGGGGCTTTGAGAGAAATCTTTGTATCCTCACCAGCTATAGGGGAGATCCCAGAGGACTGGAGAATAGCCAATGTTGTTCCTTCATTTAAGAAAGGTAGCAAGAATAATCCAGGTAAATATAGGCCTATGAGCCTTAAGTCAGTGATAGGGAAATTTTTGGAGCGGATTCTTTGAGTTAGGATTTATTCCCACTTGGAAATAGATGGATGTATCTGCGAGAAGCAACACATTTTCTGAAGGGGAGGTTGTACCTCACTAACTTGATTGAGTTTTTCAAGGAAGTGATGAAGATGATTGATGAGGATAGGGCAGTGATGTTGTCCATTTGGACTTCAGTAAGGCCTTTGACAAGGTCCCTTGTGGTTTACAGCCGCCAGTGAATCCCACAGAATTACTTTTTACTTCAACCTTTCTCCCTTTCTGGTTTTAACTTTGGTTCACAATCTTTCCTTTGGGTTCAAACCAGACATGCTTCTGGTGCAGAAGATGAAGTTGCATGAGATCAGATGTAAGCTGGCAAGGTGGATACAGAACTGGCCTGGTCATAGAAGGTAGCAGTGAAAGGGTGTCTGTGAATGGAGGTCTGTGACAAGTGGCATTCCTCAGAGGTTAGTGCTGGGGTCTTTTCTGTTTTTAATATATAAATGACTTGGAAGAAAATGTAACTGGATTGATTAGTAAGTTTGAGGACGACACTAAGGTTGGTGGATTTCCGGATAATGATGAGAACCACCAGAGGCTACAGCAGGATACAGATCAGTTAGAAACTTGGACGGAGAGATGGCAGTTGGAGTTTAATCAGGACAAATGTGAGAGATTGCATTTTGGAAGGTCTAATACAGATAGGAAGTATACAGTAAATGGCAGAACCCTTAAGAGTATTGATAGGCAAAGGGATCTTAATATACAGGTACACAGTCACTGAAAACGGCAATGTAGCTGGAGAAGGTAGTCAAGAAGGCAAACGGCATTCTTGCCTTCATCAGCCAGGGCACTGAGTTTAAAAATTAGCAAGTTATATTGCACCTTTATAGAATCTTAGTTCAGCTGCACTTGGAATACAGTGTTCAATTGTGGTCACCACACTACTAGAAGGATGTGGAAGCTTTGGAGAGGGTACAGAAAAGAGTTACCAAAATGTTGCCTGATATGGAGAGTATTATCTATGAGGAGAGTTGGAGAAATTTGATTTGTTCTCACTGGAACGACAGAAGTTGAAGAGCTGATGGAAGTCTACAAGATTATGAGGGGCATGGACAGAGTGGATAGTCAGGAGCTTCTTCCCAGGGTTGAAGAGTCAATTACTAGGGGACATAGGTTTAAGTGCGAGGGGCAAGGTTTAAAATAGATGTACAAGGTAAGTTTTTTTACACAGAGGATGGTGGGTGACTGGAACTCATTGCCGAGGGAGGTAGTGGAAGCAGATACTGTAGTGACTTTTAAGGGGCATCTGGACAAATGCATGAATAGGATTGGAATAGAGGGATCTGGTCCCCAGAAGGGTAGGGGGTTTTAGTTCAGTCGGGCAGCATGGTCAGTGCAGGCTTGGAGGGCTGAACGGCCTGTTCCTGCGCTATAATTTTCTTTGTTCTTAATGTAGAAGGAGTGCCACACTGCCAGAGGGTCAGTGCTGAGGGAGTGCCGCACTGCCAGAGGGTCAGTGCTGAGGGAGTGCCGCACTGCCAGAGGGTCAGTGCTGAGGGAGTGCCGCACTGTCAGAGGGTCAGTGCTGAGGGACTGTCACACTGTCAGAGAATCAGTGCTGAGGGAGTGCCGCACTGCCAGAGGGTCAGTGCTGAGGGAGTGCCGCACTGTTAGAGAGTCAGTGCTGAGGGAGTGCCGCACTGCCAGAGGGTCAGTGCTGAGGGAGCGCTGTACTGCCAGAGGGTCAGTGCTGAGGGAGTGCTGCACTGTCAGAGGGTCAGTGCTGAGCGAGTGCCACACTGTCAGAGAGTTAGTGCCGAGGGAGTGCCGCACTGTCAGAGGGTCAGTGCCGAGGGAGTGTGTCACACTGTCAAATGGTCAGTGCTGGGAGTGTGCCGCACTGTCAGAGTGTTAGTAATGAATGAGTGCCACACTGTTAGGCTTCAGAACTGTCAGAGATATTACTGAGGGAACACTGAACACCCATCGCTGTCACATTTGGATGCAACAAACTGAGAGGATCTGATCTCTCAGGTAGCCATGAAATATCCCATGTGTTTAATGAAGACAAGTAGGAGAGTTCTCCTTGGGATCAGAACCATAACGAACAACACTAAAACAAGTTATCTGATAAAATATTTCTGCCATTTGTGAGATCTTGCTTTCTACATTTTGGTAATCATTATGGCCTGCATAATAACTGCAATACTAATAAGTACGTGAAAATAAACCAAATAATATCAGCTAGGAAGCTGTAGTTTTGAAATGTCATTGCAGAAAGAGTAGATGTTTTATCACATGAATTGTTGGCGCAGCATTCATGGCATATTTTAAAAGAATAGATCAACATATGAAGAATATACCAGAGATAAAGGATAAGCAGGGATAGTCAGACTAATTGTAGATGACTCTTACAAAGAATTTTCGCGGACACAGGGGTGAGTAGTGCAATCTCATGCTGGAGGCATATGTGGTTCAGTCACTGGGGCAAGATTTTGCTGTCTAGTTCTTGGAGAGACAGGGACAGGGGGCAAAGTTCTGTTGTCTGGATAGAAGGGGATTGGGTTAGGGAATGCTGACTTAACTCAGCCATAGACCAATTTGGAAACCATATCCTATCCATCAAATTGCAGGCTGAATGCGAGTGACAGTAGTTCCTGGGAAAGAAACAAAGTTTTTATTCAATAGCAATGGATGGCACAATGCCATAGTGGTTAGCACTGCTGCCTTATAGTGCCAGGAACAAGGGTTGGATTCCAATCATGGGTGACTGCACGGACTTTGCACTTTCTCCCCATGTCTCCGTGGGTTTCTTTTGAGTGGTTTCCTCCCACAGTCCAAAAATGTGTAGGTTAGAGGGATTGGCCATACTAAATTGTCCCTTAGTGGCTCAAGATGTGTAGGTTAAATGGATTAGCCATGGAAAATGCATAGAACAAAGAACAAAACAGCACGGGAAACAGGCCCAACGAGCCCACGCCGTCACCCCGATGTCCCCACCTCTACCCGCGATCCCTGTCCATGTTTATAGATCTATGGATTAAAAACCAAATTTGAGACAATTTAGGGAGAATTTGTTTTGCCAATTAGCCTAAGAGCACATCTTTGGGATGTGGGAGGAAACTGGAGTGCCTGGAGAAAACCCACGCAAGCACAGGGAGAATGCGCAAACTCCCACAGACACAGGCCCAAATCCATGTATCTGCACAGCACAGAGATAGTCACTGAGCTGTTGTGTTGCCCATCAGATGGTCCAGGTCAAGCATACACTAACGACGTGGAGCAGTAGGATACTCTCGAAAAAGATCCAAGAGCAGTCCTCTCACGACCCATCGCGTGTATGCCCCTCGTTAGACAACATAGGGTTGCAGGGACAGGGCAGGAAAGAGAGCCTCGCTAAGATACTCTGTTGGAGAGTCAGTCTGGACTTGATGGACCGAATAGGCTCTTCTGCACTGTATGGATTCTATGATTCAATATTTTGATGGTTGATGACTTTCTCTCCCACTGTCCAATATCCATCACCAACCAGGCCATTGATTTCACTGTGACTAATTAATTTTATAATCCTATGACTTTTCAGTAACATGGAATGCTATTTGATTCCTTTCATTGATTCACAGTTAAACTTATTATACTTCTGATTAATTTCACATCCTTGGCCCAACCACAAGAGGGCCATGTTGGTTCATCTGCAGTCCTATGGACAGTTGACTGCCACCTATTGACTAAATACAGAATGACACAGCTTGCAAGTCCAACCTCACCTGAGGGAACAACTACAATAAATTGATCCTAGAAGTGTCATAATCTACTCATTATGTCGTTAAAACTGATTTGTTTAACCTAGCATAAACGACAAACATTAACTTTTGAAACCCTGCATTAAGAAATTAAAATCCATTTATCTCCTAAGTCATTGAACATGGTGTCACCATCTTTCCTGCAACTCCAATCAAATTTCCATAACTACCACAGCACTGAAATGGCCCTACTCAAATGATAGTTCCACCTTGATAATTGTGAATCGTTAACTGGCCTTTTTACCCTTCCTTCTCTTTTCTTCAATCTTTAACATTTATTATCATCGGTGTATCAAAAGCAGGTTGTGTTTTATAACCTTTCACTCTATTTTTATTGATGTACAAAGAACAAAACAGCACAGGAAACAGGCCCTTCAGCCCAAAGAGTCCACGTCACCACCTCGATATTCCCACTTCTACCCATGATCCCTGTCATCCCTCTCTATGCTTATAGATCTATGCATTAGAACCAAATTTGAGACAATTTAGGGAGAATTTGTTCTGCCAATCAGCCTAAGAGCACATTTTTGGGATGTGGGAGGAAACCGGAGCACTCGGAGAAAACCCACGCAAGCACGGGAAGAATGCGCAAACTCCCACAGACACAGGCCCAAATCCATGTATCTGCACAGCACAGCAATAGTCACTGAGCTGTCGTGTTGCCCATCAAACAGTCCAGGTCAAGCGTACACTAACAACGTGAAGCACAAGGATACTTTCGAAAAATCCACGACCCATCGCATGTATGCCCCTTGTTAGGCAAGGCGGACCAAAGTATCTGTAGGATAAAACAAATACATCAATACCATCGAATATTTACACACGTCCCAGGGAACTCCCACGGCTCCTCCCACAGTCCAAAAGATGTGCTGTTTAGAGATACATTGGCCATACTAAGTTCTCCCTCAGTGTACTCGAACAGGCGTGGAATGTGACGACTGGGGGATTTTCACAGTGACTTCATTACAGTATTAATGTAAGCCCACATCTGACACTAATAAATATATTTATTTATATAGCCCTTTACGAAGATGTTCCAAGCTTTTTCAGCACATGTAAAGAGATTGTTTTAAGATCATAAGAACTGGGAGCAGAAGTAAGCCATCTGGCCTCTTGAGCCTGCTCCACAATTCAATAAGATTATGGATGATCTTTTCGTGGACTCAGCTCCACTTACCCAACCGCTCATCATAACCCTTAATTCCTTTACTGTTCAAAAATTTATCTATCCTTGCCTTAAAAGCATCCAGTGAGGTAGCCTCAACTGCTTCACTGGGCAGGGAATTCCACAGATTCACAGCCCTTTAGGTAAGAAGTTCTTCCTCAACTCAGTTCTAGATATGCTCCTCCTTATGTTGAGACTATGCCCTCTTGTTCTAGTTTCACCTGCAAGTGAAAACAACTTCCTGCTTCTATCTTATCAATTCCTTCGTAATCTTATATGTTTCTATAAGATCTCCTCTCATTCTTCTGAATTCCAAAGAATATAGCCCCAGTCTGTTTAGTCTCTCTTCATAAACCAACCCTCTCAACACCAGAATCAACTTCATAAATCTCCTCTGCATCCCCTCTAATGCCAGTAAAGTCTTTCTCAAGTGAGGAGCCTTGTCAAGATAAAACTTGGTAGTCATTCTGTACCCTGCAGTATTCAGCAAGAATCTACCTGTTTTCTGTCAGAATTTAGAGAAAGCTAAAAGGACTGAGGATCAACTTGTAATTATTGGCTACAAAGATTGGTCTCAGCATTGCAAGACAATAAACAATGCTTTGACTGTTTGAACGGACATCTGAATCAGCACATCGCTGGTTAAAAGGAAAATTCGCTGGTTAAAAGGAAGAAGGAGGCTTATGTCAGGATGAGGCGTGGAGACTCAGTTAGTGCACTGGATAGCTATAGATTAGCCAGGAGGGAGCTAAAGAGTGAGTTGAGGAGAGCTAAAAGGGGACACAAGAAGACTTTGGCTGATAGGATCAAGGAGAATCCTAATGCTTTCTTTAGATATGTTAAGAATAGAAGATTGGTTAGGGCAAGATTAGGGCCAGTCAGAGACAGCAGTGGGAAGTTGTGCGTGGAGCCTGAAGAGATTGGAGAGGCACTGAACAAATATTTCTCTTCGGTATTCAAGCAGGGAGATGTAAATGTAGTTGTGGAGAACACTGGGATACAGGGTTGCAAACTGGAAAGTATTGAAGTAGATAAGGAGCATGTGCTAGATATTCTTGAGGGTTTGAAGTTAGATAAGTCCCTTGGGCCGGACTTACCCTAGGATTCTCTGGGAGGCGAGAGAGGCGATTGCAGAGCCTCTGGCTCTGATCTTCAGGTCGTTGTTGGTTACGGGTATAGTTCCGGAAGACTGGAGGATAGCGAGTGTGGTCCCATTGTTCAAGAAAGGGAAGAGAGACTTTCCAGGGAATTATAGGCCAGTGAGTCTTACTTCTGTTGTGGGCAAAGTATTGGAGAGAATTATTAGGGATAGGATTTTATAGTTATTTAGAGAGAAATGAATTGATTGGGGATAGTCAGCATGGTTTTGTGAAGGGTAGGTCGTGCCTTACTAACCTTATTGAGTTTTTGAAAAAGTGACCAAAGAAGTGGATGGGAGTAAGGCAGTTGATGTGGTATATATGGACTTTAGTAAGGCGTTTGATAAGGTGGCCCATGGAAGGCTTCTGCAGAAAATGCAGATATATGGGATTGAGGGTGATTTAGCTAATTGGATTAGGAATTGGCGAGCTGATAGAAGACAGAGGGTGGTGGTTGATGGGAGTTATTCATCGTGGAGTTCGGTTACAAGTGGTGTACCTCAGGGATCTGTTTTGGGGCCCTGCTGTTTGTAATTTTTATAAATGATCTGGATGAGGGTATTGAAGGATGGATTATTAAATTTGCGGATGACACTAAAGTCGGTGGAGTGGTAGATAGTGAAGAGGGGTGTTATAGTTTGCAGAGAGACTTGGACAAGTTGCAGAGAGGTGGCAAATGGAGTTTAATGTGGAAAAGTGTGAGGTAATGCACTTTGGCAGGAATAATAAATGTGTAGATTATAGGGCTAATGGTAGGATTCTTAATAGTGTTGATGAACAGAGGGATCTTGGTGTATTTGTGCATAGATCCCTGAAAGTAGGCAGTCAAGTCGAGAAGGTTGTTAAGAAGGCATATGGAGTCTTAGCTTTTATTGTTAGGGGGATTGAATTTCGGAGCCGCAACGTAATGTTGCAACTGTACAAAACTCTAGTGCGGCCGCACTTGGAGTATTGTGTGCAGTTCTGGTCCCCGCATTATAAGAAAGATGTGGAGGCATTGGAGAGGGTACAGAGGAGGTTTACCAGGATGTTGACTGGTATGGAGGGCAGGTCTTATGAGGAGAGGCTGAGGGATCTGAGGTTGTTTTCGTTAGAAAGAAGGCGGCTAAGAGGAGACCTTATTGAAACATATAAGATGATTAGAGGTTTAGATAGGGTGGGCAGTGATAGCCTTTTTCCTAGGATGGAGAAAGCTAGCACAAGGGGACATAGCTTGAAATTAAGGGGTGGTAGTTATAGGACGGATGTCAGAGGTAGGTTCTTTACCCAGAGGGTGGTAAGGGTATGGAATGCCCTGCCTGCTGCAGTTGTAGATGCGCCAAGTTTGGTGGAGTTTAAGAGGTTAGTAGATAAGTTTATGGACGAAAAGGGAATGGTTTAGGTTAGAGGGTCATTGCTTTTTCCTAATTGGTCGGCGCAACATAGAAGGCCGAAGGGCCTGTTCTGCGCTGTAATGTTCTATGTTCTATCGAACCAACAATCAATTGCCTGACTTTACTAGAATGATTTGGAACCCATGTGAATTGCTTCTACACGTTTGTTAAACTGTCATCAGATTAAAGAGCTATATACTGTGGTCATAACACCATCAGTCTGTGGGTTAATGATGAGAGCTGATGTGCCACCCCAGAGTAAGGAATATATAGCAACTGACGTCCTTCACAAATTACAGGTGAAAGTTCTATTTCATTTTTCAAGTTAAATCTAACATCATTCTTTAAAAAGGCAAAACTTGATATAAACAGCAAGTACAAAACAGCTAAAGATATACTGGTACAAAGTTCATCCGTTTTGCCATTAAATGCTAGTTATGGTAGTACTGTGGTTGTATTACTGAATACAGACATCCTCTCAAAGCTTTTTGTCTTGCACTCATCAAGACAAGAATACCAATGTTGAGGCGGGGTGGTGGTGGAGTGGGGAAAACAGCTTTAATCTGTATCAGATGAGGATGCTGATTGGTTCACCAACTTAGTCATAGTAAAGACATAACTGAATGCCATAAATATCATGCCATATAAATAGCAGCAGGCTACTAGTCCATTTAATGGTTGACTTTTAAGCCTCTGGCTTACTGAGTTTTTAGCAAAGGAATAACTAACTTTCTCTGAGTGTACCTGGTCTTCTGAGGGTCTAATTCCTTCCTTTCCCTCCCCTTGTGATATTCTTCAGCTTTTTGACTGAAAAGAAATTTGAAATTTGAACCAATGAGAACAAAAAAATCATTATGGAAATCTCAACTGTATCTGTGGAGAGAGAAACAGAGTTAACGTCTCAGATCGACAACTGACTTGAAGTTGTTAAAATACTGGCAACATGTGATGCCCAGATCTTGTGCGTCACTGTTCCGTGATCCATTTTACAGTGGCTAAGAATTTCAGTTTGTCTTTGCAACTACAGTTTAACTGCTCTAAATGCAGCCCAAAGTTGGGAAGATTAGATCTTTATCAAACTGAAGCAGAGAGACAACATTTTAAGACTGTATCACATCTGTATTACCAAATAAACCTGTTGGATTTTAATCTAGTGTTGTGAAACTTTATTCTGTGCCTACCAAAGTCCAACGCTGGCAACTCCACATCACAAAAGTTCGATGCCAGCATTATCTCTACCTCGAGGTACTGGAATTTCCAGAATGGAGAAGCCAGAGTTTCAAGTCTATTCAAAGGATTAATTCACAGCAGGCATTGCTATGCTGCCAACATCACATAAGCATTCTTATCTTCTGTGCTAAACCTGTGGCAGGTATATGTTTATAAAGAGGTTTATTGTATAGAAACAGTGCATTCAGCTGTTAAGATTTATACATATGAGGTTTGTTTCTTATGTGTAATTGGTAAAAGTTATGACTAATTTTCTTTCTATATTTTAACTGAATGCCTAAATAAACTTTGACATTTGAATCAGACCTGAAGTGAAGCATATCATGTTTATCCTAGCCAAATTCAAAGTGCAAAACTTATGGTCCAGACTGACTTCATAAAATACCTTCGAGTTTCTGACCTGGATTGCAACATTTTGCAAAAAAACATAATTCACCACACCTCTGTTTCATCGTGCATCTGAGTATTTCTGTTCTTGCTTTCACTCTTACTGATTTGATAATAGCCAGGTAATTTCCAGCAATTGCTTATTTCCCACACTGCAGCGATTGCCCAAGAGAGCCCAAGGATCTATGTATTGACACCTCTTCTTCTTTATCTATGGGTAATATCAGCCAAAGCTGATTTGATTACATATGCATACTGATAACATACAGCTCTACCCAATTCCTTCTACTGCCTGCGGTGTTATTAGATTGCTTGGCCAACATTAGGTTCTCAGTAAGAATTTAGCAACACCAATTTTTAATCCAACCGATTTATTTGATAGTAAAATTGCGAGCTTTCAACACTCCATGTCTTCCTCAGGAGGAAGACACGAAGTGTTGAAAACTCGCAATTTTACTATCAAATAAATCGGTTGGATTAAAAATTGGTGTTGCTAAATTCTTACTGAGTTCTTACCACCCCAATCCAACGCCGGCATCTTTACATCACAACATTAGGTTGGCCAAGGTTAGATTGATTGGCCATGCTAAAATTGCCCCTTCGTGTCCTAAGATGTGCAGGGTAGAGAGATTAGCAGGTAAAATATGTAGGGATATGGGGGTAGAGTCTGGATGGGATTGTGGTCAGTGCAGACTCAATAGGCCAAAGAGTCTCTTTCTGCACAGATTCTAATATCTAGTCTAATGTTGGCCAAGCAATCTAATAACACTGAAGGAACACTAATTTTCTTCAATTAAAAATTAAGAGAATAAACCATTGTCTTCAACCCCCAATGTAAAGAATGTTTCCGAACCATTGATTCCTTCATACTCCCTTATCACTGTCAGGCTTAACCAGAATGTTTTCAACCTTGGCATCTCATTTGTTGTTGTCAAAGTCATGTGATAGATTATCTCATCACCAAAACTTTCAAACAAGCACCAATATCTAGTTTGGTTGGTAGTGAGAAAGGCCCTTCCTTTCAAATCCTTCCTAATCACAGGAGTCTCACCTTATCTGCACGTTGCCTTCAAGAGGCCATTATCCACACCCTTGTGGAACGTACTTTTGCAAAGAAGAGAGATTTATTGAGGTTCATCCCAAACAGCTCTGTAACGCAGGACACTGCTCCACAGGCTGTTCCCAGATACGCAGGACTCTGTGCACTACAGGCTGTTCTCATAGGGACGCAGGACTCTATGCTCTACAGGCTTTTTTCAGAGATGCAGGGCTCTGCATCTACAAGCTGTTCCCAGATACGCAGGATTCTGTATTCTACAGGCTGCTCCCAGGGCCGCAGGATTCTGTGCTCCATGCGCTGTTTCCAGGGCCACAGGATTTTCCTAAGCATTTCCCATTTAGAAAATAATCTATGCCTCCATTCCTCCTTCCACACTTTTCCACATTGTATTCCATCTGCCACTTCTTTGCCCACTCTCCTAACCTGTCCAAGACTTTCTGCAGCATACCCCCTGCTTCCTCAGTACTATCTGTCCCTCTACATATCTTTGTGTCATCTGCAAACTTAGCAACAGTGCCTTCAGTTCCTTCCTCCAAATTGTTAATATATATTATGAAAAGTTGTGGTCCCAGCACTGAACCTTGAGGCATGCCACTAGTCACTGGCTGCCATCCTGAGAAAGACCCCTTTATCTCCACTTTCTTCTGCCAGTCTGCCAATCCTCTATCCATTCCAGGATTTTACCCTTAACACCATGGGTTCTTAACTTATTTAACAGTTTCCTATGCAGCATCTTGTCAAAAACATTCTGGAAATCTAAATAAATCACATTCACTGGTTTTCCTTTATCCAACTTCTTGTTACCTCCTCAAAGAACTCTTACAGATTTGTCAGATATGACCTCCCTTTGACGAAGCTGTGTTGATTCAGTCCTATTTTATCATGCACTTCCAAGTACTCCACAATCTCAGCTTTAGTACTGTGATAGATAGAACATTACAGCGCAGAACAGGCCCTTCGGCCTTCGATGTTGTGCCGACCAACTAGGAAAAAGCAATGACCCTCCAAACTAAACCATTCCCTTTTCGTCCATAAACTTATCTACTAACCTCTTAAACGCCAGCAAACATGGCGCATCTACAACTGCCACAGGCAGGGCATTCCATACCCTTACCACCCTCTGGGTAAAGAACCTACCTCTGGTATCTGTCCTATAACTACCACCTTAATTTAAAGCTATGTCCCCTCGTGCTAGCTTTCTCCATCCTAGGAAAAAGGCTATCACTGTCCACCCTATCTAAACCTCTAATCATCTTATATATACTGGACTCTAAAATCTTGCCAATGACTGAAGTCAGACTAACCAGCCTATAATTTCCCGTCTGCTGCCTTCCTACCTTCTTAAACAGTAGTGTTACGTTACCTATTTTCCAGTCCTCTAGTATCCTCCCTGTCACCCAGTGATTCCTGAAAGATCACTACCAGTGTCTTCACAATTTTCTCAGCTATTGCTTTTAGAACCCTGGGATGTAGTCCATCCGGTCCAGGTGATTTATTCATCTTCAGACTTTTTAATTTCCCCAGAACCTTCTCCTTAGTGATGGCCACTACACTGTCCTGTGTCCCCTGACTCTGCAACTCTGGCATCCCACTGGTGTCTTCCATCGCGAAGACTGACGCAAAGTAACTATTGTTCCTCTGCCATTGCTTTGTTTCCTACTTCTCCAGCCTCAGTTTCCAGTGGTCCAATGGCTATTTTTGCCTCTCTCTTACCTTCAATATATTGAAAAAAACTCTTCCTATCTTCTTTTATATTACTAGCTAGCTTACACTCATATTTCATCTTCATCCCCTTATTGCTTTTTTAGATGTCCTCTGCTCACTTTTAAAGGTTTCCAAATCCTCTGGCATCTCGTTAATCCTCGCCACTTTGTACACTTTTTCTTTTGCTTTCATGCTGTCCTCGATTTCCATCATCAGCCATGGATGCCTTGTCATCCCCTTAGCATATTTCTTCCTCCTTGGGATGAATTTCTGTTGTGCTTCCCGAATAACTCTCAAAAATTCCTGCTATTGCTGTTCCACTGTCTTGCCTGCTAGGCTCCCTTTCCAATCAACTCTGGCCAGCTCCCCTCTCATGTCTTTAATTGTAATACCATTTCATTTCCCTCCAGCTTCTTTGTTAGACATCCAGCATTGTGTGAGAATCCACTTCAATGGCCTAATTCCAACCTACACCAACAACTAACATAACAATTAATTCTCTGAAACCTCTTTGATAGACCTATTCCATTCTCTCTCCTGAGAATACAATCCTCTCCTCAGGAATTCGTTAGAAAGGAGGCGGCTAAGAGGGGATCTTATTGAAGCATATAAGATGATTAGAGGTTTAGATAGGGTGGACAGTGATAGCCTTTTTCCTAGGATGGAGAAAGCTAGCACGAGGGGACACAGCTTTAAATTAAGGGGTATGAGTTATAGGACGGATATCAGAGGTAGGTTCTTTACTCAAAGAGTGATTAGGGAGTGGAATGCCCTGCCTGCAGCTGTTGTAGATGCGCCAAGTTTGGTGGCGTTTAAGAGGTTAGTTGATAAGTATATGGAAGAGAAGGGAATGGTTTAGTTTGGAGGGGCATTGCTTTTTATTTTGGTCGGCACAACATCGAAGGCCGAAGGGCCTGTTCTGTGCTGTAATGTTCTATGTTCTATGTTCTATGAATCAACGTAGTAACTTTTTGTTTCATCCTTTTTAAGGTAATTATATCCTTAAGGCATTTGGAAACTAAAGTAAGTAGTGATAAATAAACAGTGAGAAACATTTAAAGAAATATTTCAAAATGTAACGAAGGCTAACATACCATTTCTCCTCCAATTACTGCCTGTTCCTGCATTTTAACAAAGACACCCAATTTCTCTGAATACTAACATTTACTAATATCTCACCTTTTTAAAAATATTCTGCTTTTCCATTCTTCCTATCAAAGTGGATAAATTCTCACTTTTCCACATTATACTACATCTGTCAGCTTCTTATCCACTTATTTAACTACTTGGAGCTTTTCAATTTACATTACCAACTAGCTGTGTATTAATAGCAAATTTGGATCATATTTTCAAATCTGTTACCAAAATCATATATTTATAAATTGTAAGTGAGACCCCAGCCCTTATCCTTAGGTACAACCACCATCCTGAAAATAACCCGTTTATTCCAGCACTCAATTTTTTGTCCTTCAACCAATCTTCAATCCATGCTAATATTTTATCCCAATCTCATGAGCCTTAACCTTGTGCAATAATGTGTAGAACCTTATCATTATCTCGAATGCCAGCAATGGACTTCAAATCAAAGAGAGGACAAAAATAAGAATTCTGCTGGTGGGAAATCAGTTTGGAATTACCCCCTCACCACTTTTATCATGAGTAATGGGAGGTCAGGTTTCCCACTGATCCATCTTGGGAATGTGCATGTTACCATGTCACATCATCGTCTGTACAAGTGGCAGCCAGCTGTCCACCTTCACTTTGCTTTTGACTTTGAGATAACAACAACGCTGCTCTACATCAATGAACCTTACTGGTGGGAGTGCAGAGTTGGTCGACTTATTGAACTCCTCTGTACTCCAAGAGAGTGTGCTCCGAGGATCTCAGGCAGGGTTGCACTCTGAAGTGAAAGACCAGCATTGCAACAGAAGGGCTGGGGTGATGTAAGTAAGTGGGAAGGAAAGGATGATGGAGATATGGGGGTCAAAAGGCGACAGTGGGATTGAAGAGGAGGAAGGAATCGTGATAATAATGCATTATGGTGGGTTTAGAATCATAGAACTCTTACCATGCTACAAAAGACCCACTGAAGCCAATTTTACAATTGCATTGTGCTGGTTTTCGGGCATGACGTGGTGGTGAAGTGGGGCGTGAAGTGCTGAGCACAATTGGTGTTGGTTTGCATGACCAGCATTATTTTACGAGTGCTGAATTTCCAGTGCAATCAGCCTCTTGCTGGAAATTTATGTCAATGTTGTGTTACATCTGCTTCGTGAGCCCAGCGCTCAATCATCTGGGCTTGTCCCCCTTTATAACCTCACCAGCGGGGAATAGACACATTTCCCAGGAACAGGGAGCAATCGCTTTGGCCTTGCTGGTGGAAGCAGAGACTATTGAGGCCCGCTAGGGAGGCCAAGAGCAAGGGGATGCTCCTTGGATAGTGCCAGGCTGACAGTGCTACTCTGGCACCTAGGCAGAATGAGAACTCAAGGTTCTCATTCAAGAGAGGGAATGATCACAAGCTGGAGTTGTGGGTGTCAGCACAATGTTACTTCTCTGCAGGGCAGCAATGAGGTCAGTATGTTCAAGGATTGAGGGATTGTCTTCCCACATTATCTGGATCCCTGGGGGCATGAGGTGAGTGGGCAGCCATGTTTGTGTGTGGGGGGAGACGAGGGGAGCAGCAATGTGTGTGTGGGGGGAATTGGGGGATATGGTGGCAGCAATGTGTGTTGGGGGGGGTGGCGTCTGGGGGCCAGCAATGTATGTGGAGGGTTGGTGATGTGTGTGGGGAGTTGTAGGGCAGTGATCTGGATGCTGGGAAGTCTTTTCCGTGATATCCTAGCAATGTGTGCATGCACGAGTTCCCGCTCATCCTGTGGATTTCAGCTCTTTGGCATCAGTAGCACCCTTCTCCTCCACCTCATCCCCCACCCTCCCGGGTTTTTAAATGAGATTCACAATTGTGACCTCTGCAATGCACAGAGTGCAGAGATTCAGAGAAGAAGCTGAACTGAGAAAACAGTCGGATCTAGAACATTTCTCCCGCCAATTCAGCAGTTTTGGGAGAATTGTGACCTACGTTTCTAACATTGTCAGATTCCCTTTTTTAAACAAAAATTATAACTAGACAAAGATCCATTGATATAACTATTGGAAAATTAAATGATCTTAGATTTCCCGCTGTTACTGAGACATGCTTCTTCTAGAAGCTTTATTAATTTTTCGGCAAAGGCATTCCTCTCAATGCAACAATCTGATAGTTGGTGCCTGAATCTACTCACCTTAACCTGTAAATTTCTATCCTCTCCAACATCTGATTTAAACTGTCTATCCAGAGCCCCATATTTTCATTTATGTAGAATGCTCATTATTCCACAAAGATCAGTTATCCAGCATCAATGTGACATTTTATTGGTATGGATGTTCAGTCTCATTTTTATACAGCATTTCCCTCAAAGTCTGAGACAGACAGAACGCCACATCAACAGCATCAACAAGAGCTGGAGTTTCAGCAGTAAGTGTCTCTTCAGCATTCTCTCTACCTCCCAGGCTGGAGGAATCATTTCCCGTTCTCTCCCACAACAAAGATCACCGATCTTCCTGTTCTGGAAAATCCATTGCCAAGGCTTTCATCACAGGCATCATTAAAAATGATTCACTTCATGTTGTTGGGATAACTCAAAGCTGGGAATCTCAACATACATTTCTCAATTTTTAATTTTTAGAAGTGTTTTATCCACCTTTGGACGTTTCACGGTGAGATTTTCCTGAGAATCAGCAAAGCTGATACTGGGTGGGAAAAGCGGTGTGGGACCTGGCAACAAAATTGGCGGTTTTTCCCACCATATAGCACGGGATTTAATGCCGAAAGCTTTCAGTCAAGTTCCAGACCATATTGCTGATGGGGATCCTCTGACTCATCCACCCCGCCATCACCACATCACTGCAATCATCACCACATTTAAAGGCTGCCCCAACACACTCTAGCCACACTTTGCAGATTGTTGGGAGGTGACACATCAGCAAGAATTAGGGCTCTCTACCTGGGCAGCATGTCATTACCAATTCTCTAAGGAGATAGAGTTGCTTGGCCGGTGGGTCATTATACAGTCAATGATTTTGGAAATCAGTGTGCCAAGGGTTTATTGCTAAGCAGCAATGAGTGGCACTCACACACATCGATAGTAGTCATGATGTCGAGATGCCGGCGTTGGACTGGGGTAAACACAGTAAGAAGTCTGACAACGCCAGGTTTAAGTCCAACCGATTTATTTGATAGTAAACTCACAAGCTTTCGAGGCTGTGCTCTTGGTTCAGGTGAATGAGGTGTTCTGGTCTCAAACAGCACATATAACAGCACAAACAGTTTACAGATTACTGATTAGAATGTGAATCTTTACACCTAACCTGCTATTCAAGTCTTAAAGTGGCTAACGATGTTAAACCTGGTGTTGTCAGACTTCTTACTATGTTTACTCACACACATCAACAGGACTTGAATGGGCTTAATTGTTGCTCAATCTCCAGAGTTTCCTCTTTTGTTCCTGATACTTATTTTGAAGAATACTTCCTTCTAGGTTACCCTTTGATTTCTATGGAGTTAATACTCCAAGAATAAGTAGTTAAAATGGTGAAAAAGATCTCCATACTGTAGCACTCGTGTATGCAGGTCCAAGGTGCCTCATTATCATCAACTTCTGCTACATTTTCAGAGTTTAAAAATTCAGAACATATCTCTATCACTGGTGAGGAATCTGCTTTTATATCTGATTTCCATGTTGCATTATTAGAGCTCATTAATTTTATCCTGACATTTCCATTCCTGTATCCATCTCTTATAATAAAACAGGGTGTGTGGGGTCCTTGATTATGTTGGCTGCTTTGCCGAGGCAACGTGAAGTGTCTTCAGAGTTAATGGATGGGAGGCTGGTTTGCGTGATGTGTTGGGTTACATTCACAACATTTTATAGTTTATTGCAATCTTGGGCAGAACAGGAGCCATACCAAGCTGTGATACACCAGAAAGAATGCTTTCTATGGTGCATCTGTAAAAGTTGATGAGAGTCGTAGCGGAGATGCCAAATTTCCTTAGTCTTCTGAGAAAATAGAGGCATTGGTGGGGGCTTTCTTCATTAATGGTCTTATACGAAGTCCTAAAGCTCCCCTATTTTTTCTGATGTTTCAACTTCAATAAGCACTTTTCAGCAGCCTGTAAGTAAGTGGGGAAAGTAGAGTCAATAGTCATCCCCTTATATGCTGGATGATTGTCATTTCACCTTGAGGGGAATTCTAGTTGCACAATATATGGTGTGGCCTGCACACACACCCCCCCCCACACACACACACACACACACACACACACACACACAATTATCTTTCAGGAATCTTTGACATGTACAAGACATTTCTAACTTGCAGTCTGGTGGTCGGCCAGTACTTTGTGTGACATTTCATCAATTAAAGCACGGTTTCTTTCATACAAAATATAGCTGAATAGACAGCTCCTGCAGCAGTGTGTAATATTTAAATTTTCACATATATCTCTAATCTCGTCATATTCATCTTATTATATGTTCTGAATTTTGTTGGTGATCTAAAACCTGTACTGAGTTACGTTTCCATGATTTTATCCACTGTCGTCTATCTGTCTTTGTTGTTTATTATCATAGATATGCTGACCTGATTGCCATATGTACTTAATGTAACAGGTAAATACTCCACTTCTTGTCCCATGTCATCAATGGTTACCATTTTGATAAACTTCTGGGCTAATGGGACATTAACTGGGCAGGTGTTGCTTCTAATATTTTATATATCACACTGCAAACCAATTTGTTTTACAAGGAATTCACATTCTTTATCCATAACTCCAGCATCTTTTAGCAGTAGCTTTCATTTTTGTGATGAGCAAATTGTTCATGTAACTTGCAGATAACTCTCTTTTTGTTAACCAGATTTTTACTTCTAGAAGTCAATATTAATTTTTGAATTTTTATACGGGAACCTTTCAGTTTTCTCAGAGAATTGTAATAATGTCTGGATTCAGTGGATCCAGTGAACTGTAAATTCAAAGACAAATGCTGCATCGTTCTCCATGTCCAACTACATCTTATGCTTGTTTTGCATTCTATGTCCGTTTTGAGCTAGAGGTCAGTGACAGCATGCCATCCACCCAGAAGCCTCAGATGAACCTGTATCTGAGGTCACATTTGCAGAGATCACAGCAGCCTTCTCAAAGCTCAACCCACAAAAAGCAGCTGGCCTGCATGGGGTGCCAGGACAAACACTCAGATCCTGTGCAGACATATCCAGGAAGGAAGGATGTGCCTTGGAAAGGGTCTAGAGAAGGTTCACAAGAATGATTCCTGAAATGAAGAGCTTGTCATATGAGGAACCGTTGAGGATCTTATATTCATTGGAATTTAGAAGGATGAGGCGGATCTTATTGAAACTTACAGGATACTGCAAGGCCTGGATAGAGTGGACATGGAGAGGATGTTTCCACTAGAAGGAAAAACTGGACCAGAGGCCACAAGCTCAGGCTAAAGGGACCATCCTTTAAAAGAGAGATGAGGAGGAATTTCTTCAGCCAGAGAGTAGGGAATGTGTGGAACTCTGCTGCAGAAGGCTGTGGAGGCTAGGTCATTGAATGTCTTTAACACAGAGATAGATAGCTTCTTGATTAATAAGGGGATCAGGGGTTACGGGAAAAGGCAGGAGAATGGGGATGGGAAAAATATCAGTCATGATTGAATGGAGAAGCAGACTCGATTAGTCTAATGGCCTAATTCTGCTCCTATGTCTGATGGTCTTATGATCTTATAGACAGAATTTGTCAACCTTTGTACTCGATGTCCCAGCTGGTGAAGACTAGCATGCCATATGCATTCTTCACCATCTTTTCCACATGCTACCACTTTTAAGGATCTGTGGACCTGTACTCCCAGATCTCTGTCTATCTATACTTCTGAAAGATCTGCTATTTATTTTATATCTCCCATCTGAATTGGATCAACCAAAATGCATTACCTCACATTTGTCCAGATTAAATTCTATCTGCCACATCTCCATCCAATTTTCCAGCCTATCTATATCTTGCTGTATTCTCTGACAATCTTCATCATTCTCCATAACACCAGCGGATATCATCTGCAAACTTTCTAATTAGACTAGCTATGTTTTCTTCCAAGTCATTTATATATATATTACAAACAACAGAAGTTCCAGGGTGATCCCTGCGGAACACCACTGGTTACAGAAAAATACCCTTGCACCACTACCCTCTGTCTTCTATGGCCAACCCAGTTCTAAATCTATGAAGCTAGTTCACCCTTGATCCCATGTGATTTAACCTTTTGCACCAGTCTGCATGAGGGGCCTTTACTAAAGCTGTCAAATGCTTTACTAAAGTGCATGTAGATGACATCCATAGCCCTTCCCTCAGCAATCATTTTTGTCATCTCCTCAAAAAACTCCATCAAATTAGTGAGACATGATGTCCCATGTATGAAACCATGCCGCCTGTCACCAGTAAGACCATTCAGTTTGAAATGTTCATAGACCTGTAGCTGAGAATTCTGATTAATTCTTAATATCCAACATGAGGATAATTAGCAGATAATGTTTGAATATGTGGTTTGAGAATAATACAAAATATTTAAATAACATCTTAATGTCTCAGGAAATGAATTTGTAACATGCCAGTAAAATGAAAGCTGTATTGATGAACTACAACTTAGGCACAAATTATGCAACAAAGTAAATAATTTTTTCAGGTAATGTTTTTACTAGGATGTAACTTCCCATTGTTGGGATTAAGGATCCTATGTACCCCGGACATTCTTTCTTCCATTGGGAAAAAGATACAAAAGTCTGAGGACACGTACCAACTGACTTGAGAACAGTTTCTTCCCTGCTGCTGTCAACTTTTGAACTAAGTTGATCTTTCTCTACACCCCAGCTAATCTGCACTCTCTCCTTTCCTTCTCTATGTATGGTATGCTTTGTCTGTGGAGCATGCAAGAAACAAACAGTACATGTCTCAATAATAAATCAAATCTTTGCTTTTTTTTATTGAAGGCTTACTCAGCAATAACAGTAAGTCACTCTGAACCTGCAATTTCACATGAGGACCCACTCTCTTTTAAGACGTTAATGCATTCTGTCCCCAAATCAAAAGCAGGTGGTTCTTTCATATTCTGCAATGACTTCAATCAGGCCATTGAAGTTGACCTATTGGAATATGAATTCTCTGATTAAGGAGATTTTGATTGATATTAATTAGCCGTTCGTAATGTTGCTTTCACGTTCGTTCTTTGAACATTTGTAATTGTTTTGTAATAAAGTGTTTATAATAAACGAGGAATCTATACAGGAGTTTAATTTGATTTTGTTTATTTGGCTGGACAGAAAAAGATGTTTCTGATTAAAGATTCAATTGGTGGGCCATTCAGGTAGTCTTTTCCTTGAATTTAACTAGCAGTCTCAAACCCTTGGCACTCCTGAAAGTAGGCTGGTGACTAATAGCATTCTGTGGAATTGTAAATAAAGGGTGAAGGGACTTTGGCCTCTGAAGACTTATTATATTATCCTCGACTCTATTTTTAATCTGCTTTGTTAAGGATTTCTAAATAACAGTTTAGACAACGGAACCAACAAAAGTCCTACTTCTTTCCATGCTTTAACGCTGTTGGTAGAACACAGTTCAAAAGCAGTAATGCTGGGAAATCCAGTGCCAATTTAATCTGGCATTGAATTGTGAGTTGTTAAATTTACCGATCATTTCTGATTAAATTTTACTGCTGTGAAATGTTGCAATAGTTTGCATTTTATTTCATATGTTTTTGCTTTGTAGCCAATCTGTTCTTGCTTTTCCTGTAAGGTGGAGATGCTGGTGTTGGTCTGGGGTAAATACAGTAAGAAGTCTCACAACACAAGGTTAAAATCTAACAGGCTTTTTTAGAACCATGACACATTTCAGCACCTGTTGGGGTACACTGAGGGAGAATTTAGCACGGCCAATGCACATAACCAGCACGTCTTTCGGACTGTGAGAAGAAACTGGAGCATTGGGAGGAAACCCACACAGACACAGGGAAAACATACAGACTCTGCACAGTGACCCAAGCCAGGAATCGAGCCCTGGTCCCTGGTGTTGAGAGGCAATGGTGCTAACCACTGTGCCACCATGCCATTGCTGGATCCAGTGATCTAAATTTTACAGGGTTCAGTACATGGGGTTAAGGGGAGAGGGCCTGGATGGCATGTCCTTTCGGAGAGTCAGTGCAGGCTTGATGAGCCAATTGGCCTCCTTCTGCATTGTAGGGATTCTACGATTCTTTTAGATATTTATAAATAGGATTAAAGACGATAGAGGTTTACAGCATGGAAACAGGCCCTTCAGCTCAACTTGTCCATACCATCCTTTTTTTTAAGCTCCAAAGCTAGTCCCAATTGCCCACATTTGGCCCATATCACTCGATACCCATCTTAACATGTAACGATCTAAATGCTTTTTAAAAGATAAAATTGTATGGACCTCTACTACTATCTCTAGCAGCTTGTTCCAGACATTCATCACTCTTTGTGTGTCTTCCCTCTCACTTTAAACCTATGCCCTCTAGTTTTAGATTCCCATTGAAGCCCCTGGGTGGTCGGGGACCTGGCTGGACAGTGTCCATCTGACAGAGTCCCTCTGGCAGTGCCCACCAGCTGGACACTGCTAAGATGCTGGGGCAGTGCCAAGAGGATGGGGCCTAAATGGGGTCATAAAGAGGCTGGCAATGAAGGCAGCTTTCTTGAGGTATCATGAAAGGGGCCTGAAGGGATGGGGCATGGAGGGAGGCATATTGGATGTCATGAATGGGGACCAAATTACCAATGCCAGCGATCCATATCAGGAAGGGGCTGGGTTAACATGCCACTGATATGAATACCAATGAGGAGGGAGGGAGGGGTGTTCCAGTGAATTCTGGGATGGGTTGCCCTTTCAAATCGACATCAAATCACTTTGCAGCTGGGATCACTACCATGTCCCTTCCAGAATGGGGGGTGTGAAACTCATCACTCTCCCAAAAATGACTAAGTGTGAGAAGATTGCGGTCTGGTCTGCACTGGACAGATTGGCTGCATCGCTCTGGTTTTCTTGCTGTTATGACATTTGGTCATTTTTTGGAGAGATTTTGCCTGATCTTTGCACAGACAATTCCTTAAGGTCAGGGCTGGCAGGGCAGCTGGATGTACAATATTTATAAAAGTCAAGTTTAATCACAAAGCAATTTGTACCAATCTATTGTATAATGGAGTCATTATAGTTTACTTATTTATTAATGTTACAAGTTGGTTTACATTAACACTGCAATGAAGTTACTGTGAAAATCCCCTAGTCGCCACACTCTGCATTTAGAGAGAATTTAGCATGGCCAATGCACCCTAACCAGCACATTTTTTGGACTATGGGAGGAAACCCATCCAGACACGGTGAGCAAATACAAACTCCACACAGGCAGTGACCCAAGCCAAGAATCAAACCCGGGTCCCTGGCACTGTGAGGCAGCAGTGCTAAGCACTGTGCCACCGTGCTGCACTACACTACAGAGTATTCAATATATTTTTTGACAACATACAAGCATGAATAATGAGGAATTATTTAACTGTGATTAAAAGATTTCCTCACAATGAGATACCCTTTTTGACTTCACAGATGAAGATAAAGATACAGAACAGAATTGGAAAGACAGGGAAGGATCTCCCTGGTCTCCTGAGCAGTAAATCATTAACTCTCTCTCTGTGTCTACAGGTGCTGCTTATCCTGCTTGGTGTTTCCACAAAAGCAAACTTGCTGTTTACTTATGACAGAAATGTTTACTGACAATAGTTTTATGCAGGCAAAACACTTAGAAATGTGATTTGACTGTCCTGGTCTAGTGCCTCCTTTTCCAAACTGAGAAATCATTGAAATACTATTGCTTAATCTTCAACTGAAAGAGAAAATGGTAAGAAATTATAATAAATTGGGTGCGGTGGAGGCGTGGCTAAGATAATTTATAAAATAGCTTACGCTGTTAGGATGTCAGTACAGGAGAGTCTTATTTCCTGGTGAAGAACGAAAAAATTGGTCTTTGAAAATTATTGTACAAAAAGTGAAAATGAGAAAACTTCAAAAGTGGCGCCTTAAGATTGCTTCGATCGCTGTGATTGTACTGATTAGCTTTGTATTTTTATTTATTGGTAATTTTAATTCCTGTGAGGAAGATATTATGGTGGGAATTTGGGAAAGTTCTGAAGATGTCAGTTACAGGGAGTGCTTGGATTTGTTTTACAGAAACCTAAATCTGTTTGTTCAAAAACCGCTGTGTTCCCGGATTATTGCAGGAGATCAGGCAACCATTCAAGAAGCACTTTTAAACTCTCTGGATGTGTCACTTCAAAAATCTCCTTTGACAGAAAACGATTATATTAATATGACGAAGGACTGTGCTGCATTTATAAAGGAGCGTAAATATCTAACCATCTCACTCAGCAAAGAGGAGAGGAATTTCCCCATTGCCTATTCTATTGTGATCCATGAGAAAATTGAAATGTTTGAAAGACTCCTGCGGACCATCTACACTCCCCAGAATGTGTACTGCATCCACATAGATAGGAAAGCGCCTGCCAGTTATCATCTCGCTGTCAGGGCCATTGTATCTTGTTTCCACAATGTTTTTGTCGCCAGTAAGTTGGAGACTGTGGTTTACGCCTCGTGGTCCCGGGTCCAGGCTGATCTGAATTGTATGGAAGAGTTACTGCAGAGCCCCGTGCAATGGAAATACTTCATCAACCTGTGCGGCTTGGACTTTCCCATTAAAACAAATGCAGAGATTGTCAGAAACTTGATGGTCTTGAATGGGAAGAACAGCATGGAATCGGAGGTACCTTCAGCATTCAAAACGGTAAGTCGGTGATCTCTTCTACTTTACCCCCTAAATGTGCAAAGTTAAACCACTGGTGCCAATCGATATCAATCAATGGTTTTCACCCTTTTATAGCGAACTATAACCTAACGATTTACACCCACTGTATATAAGCAAGTGCTGTCTTTCACTGGATTCAGCCGTGTGATCAATCCCAGCATGGTCAACTAGGAGAGAACAGGAGTTCACTCCATCCAGTAAACTCCTGATTCCAACTATTTGGTAAAATGTCAGAATAAAGAGAGACTTTTATCAATTCATATCCAATAACTTGGAGTTTCCCCATTAATATCCAATAACTTGCATCTTAAATAAAGATAAAAACTTTCCAATAAGTGAATTCGGATTTTTTTTTCAATGAAAGCCGAGGCAAAAACTGAGAAGCGTAGAAAGTTCCTTAGGAAGAGATTGGTGGAGGTTAGTGTGGGAAAAATCGGCGGGCAAGGTGGAGGAAACAGGATGCGAAAAAAAAACAGGTAGAAGTGTTGGGGAGGGTAAAGAGTGCTAGTTATGGGGTTGAAGAGTTTATACGGAGCAGGATAAAGCGGAGCCTTTATCGATCATTTGAGCATGGCGGCATTCTGGGCACTGGGAGATAATGTGTACTTCAGTGAGGTGAACAATTCTATCTGGGCTAAGCAGCGACACCCGTGTCCTCCAAACGGCTAAAATAAAAGAACAGAAAAATCGTGAGAAGTTTTTGCTGTGGAATAGGACACAACGTTGATGGTGAAAGATGGGAGACTGACCATTGGAATAGGCAAGTAAACAGGTGGCTAGCAGAGGAGGTACAAAGACTAACACAAGAGACACTGGGTGAGATAGCTTGAGTGAGGAGTTGGCAATTTGGTTCATGTGAGCAGGACAATTGGTGAGAGGGGAGATGCTCCAACTTATACCTTATCATTCTCTATTAGCTTTTCTATCTTGTCACCAAGCTAAGAAAGTGCAAGTTTCTATTATATTACTTCAGCTGTTAAATTAATCTAATTTACTAAAGAAGTGGATTTAGTTGGGAGAATCAGGCTGAGATAAAGGGTAGGGTAGGTAGAAAGAGAAAGCGTATGACAGATATCTGGAAGTCAATGCTATAGAAAGCTGAGAGGATATAGAATGTGGAGATAATCAATAAGGAAATTAGGAAAGAATATTGGCAAGTAAAATCAAGGTGAACCCTAAGATATATTAAAAATGTGTATAATTAAGTAAAGAATAGGGTCCAAAAAAGTGAACTGTGCATAGAGGCTGAGGATGTTGATATGGTTCTTCATAAATGCTTTGCCTCTGTAAAGACAATGCAGACATTGTATTTGAGGAGGAGGAAGTGTAAAGTACTAGATGTGATAAAGATAGGGAGAAAAGGAAGTATGAATGAATTTAACATCCATAAAAGTGGATAAGTCACCAGGGCTAGATGAAACGTACCACAGGCTGTTAAAAGAAGTGGAGAGTTCTCCCCACTCACCTGACAAAGCATCGCTCCAAAAGCTACTGGCAGTTGCTACCAAATAAACCTGATGGATTTTAACCTGATGTTGTGAGATTTCTTACTGTGTTTACCCCAGTCCAACACCAACATCTCTATATCATTACTGATGAGGTGACAGAGAATTAGAGGACTGTTGATGTTGTGTCTTTATTTAAGAAAGGAGTAAGGGATAGATTGAATAATTACAGTGGGCAAATTGTTGTAATCAATTCTGAGACAGGATAAACTATCAGTGAGATTTTAGCAAGACTTCTGATAAGATCCCATATGACAGACTGGTTAAAAATTAAAAGCCCATGGAATCCAGCAGAATATAGAAAGCTGGATACAAAATTGTCTCAGTAGCAAAGAAAAAAAAAGGTGCTTTTAAACTGAAAAGTTGTTTCTAGTATGATACTGTGGCACTCAATCCTCAATCCCCTATATTTGGTGGTAGATGTTTAATGATTTGGGTGTAAATTGAGGGGGCATGAGCAAGGAGCTTGCTCCAACTGTATCGGTCATAATTAGGTTATGTGTAGGTCTAGTCACCTCATTACTGAAAGTATGTAATTACATTAGAGAGGGTACAAAGGGGATTTATAAGGTTGCTGCCAGGACTGAAAAAATACTTTTATGAGGAAAGAGAGCATAAGCTGGGGCTGTTCTCTTTGGATCAGAGGAGGCTGAAGGGAGATTTAACTCAGATGTATAATACATTTGCCTGGAGAGAGTGGATGGGAAGTGCCCTATTTACTTCAGCAGAGAGATCAGGCACTTGGCAACATAGATTTAAAGAATTTGGTGGAAAGATTTAGAGGGAAGATGATGTTTTTTCACCCTAAGTTTAGCAGGGAGCTGGAACTCACTGACTGACGGGATAGCAGAGATAGAAACCCTCAACTCATTTAAGAGATACCTGGGCACACACCTCCATACAGGACTACCATGTAAATGCTGGAAAATGGGATTAGGCAGGGTGAATCTTTTCTTGGCTGCTTAGATTCATAGAATCCCTACAGTGCAGAAGTAGGCCATTCAGCCCACTGAGTCTGCACCAACCACAATCTCACCCAGGCCCTATTCTCACAACCCCATCCATTTACCCTAGCTAATCCTTTGATATTACGATTAATTTAGCATGGCTAATCCACATAACCTGCACATCTTTGCAATGTGGGAGGAAACTAGAGCGCACAGAGGAAACCCACACAGACACAGGTAGAACATGCAGACTCCACACAGACAGTGACACAAGCTGGGAATCAAACCTGGGTCCCTGGCACTGAGAGACAGCAGTGCTAACCTCTGTGCCACCGTGCCACACCTGCAGTCATGATGCTGGAATTGTACCATCCCTCCTGCCACAGGAATTGGAGTGGGCAAGGGGCAGACAGAGGAAAGGTTCATTGATTTTGGTTAGGATTTTACAGCTTCAGGACGAACGAGATTATAAAATCCTATCGGAGGGTTAGGTGCTGGGCTATTAATTTTCTGTGGCTGTATGAACTGAAGGAAGGCTGGAGGTGGAGAGAGATGAAGAAACAGAAGTACATAAGAAATAGGAGCAGGAGTAGGTCATCCAGCCCCTCGAGCCTGCCCCACCATTCAATAAGATCATGGCTGATCTGTAGTGGTTCAGTACCACTTTCCCGCTTTCTCCCCGTAACCCTTAATTCCCTTGTCAATCAAAAATCTATCCACTCTTGACTTGAACATATTCAGTGAGGAAGCCTCCACCACTTCATCAGGCAGAGAATTCCAAAGATTCACCACCCTTTGCGTGAAGAAACCCCTCCACAACTCTGATCTGTACACCCCCCGCCCCGCTAATCTTGAGGCCGTGCCCTCTAGTCCTGCTATCTTTGCTAAGCAGGAAGAGTCTCTCAACCTCTACCTTATCCATCCCCTTCATTATCTTATATGTTTCTATAAGATCCCCTCTCAGTCTTCTAAACTCCAAAGAGTACAAACCTAGCCTATTCAGTCTCTCCTCATAATCCAACGCCCTCATCTCCGGTATCAGCCTAGTGAACCTTCTGTGTGCACCCCCTCCAAGGCCAATATATCCTTCCTCAAATGCGGAGACCAAAACTGCACACAGTACTCTAGCTGCGGCCTCATCAGCATCGTATACTGCTGCAACACAACCTCCCTACTTTTATATTCTATCCCCCTGGCTATAAAGGCCAACATTGCATTCGCCTTCTTAATCACCTGCTGCGCCTGCATACTGTGTTTTTGCGATTCGTGCACAATGACCCCCAGGTCCCTCTGCACCGTCGCATGCTGCAGCTTTTCTCTATTTAAATAGTAATCCTTCCTACCATTATTCCTCCCAAAGTGGATAACCTCACACTTGCTAACATTATACTCCATCTGCCAGGTCCTCGTCCACTCACTCAATCTATCCAAATCCCTCTGCAGGTTTTTCACACCCTCCATGCAATTTGCTTTTCCATTCATCTTCGTGTCATCGGCAAATTTCGTCACCCTGCACTCTACTCCTTCCTCCAGATCATCTATGTAAATGGTAAATAGTTGAGGCCCCAGCACCGAACCCTGGGGCACTCCACTAGTTACCAGCTGCCAATCAGAATAGCACCCATTAATACCTACCCTCTGCTTCCTATTAGACAACCAATCCTCTATCCAGTCTAACGCCCTATCCCCGACTCCCTGCACCTTAACCTTCTGCAGCAATCTTGTGAGGCACGTTATCGAACACTTTCTGGAAATCCAAAAACACCACATCCACCTCTATCTACTGTACTAGTCACTTCCTTATAGAACTCCAATAAATTCGTCAAGCATGACTTCCCCTTAATAAATCAGTGCTGCGTCTGCCTGATCAAACCGTTCATATCCAGGTGCCTCATTATTTCTGCTTTGATGACAGATTCAAGCATTTTTCCTGCTACAGATGTCAAACTAACCAGCCTGTAATTCCCTGCCTTCTATCTGCTACCCTTTTTAAACAGTGGCATAACATTAGCTGTTTTCCAATCTTCCGGCACTTTTCCAGAGGCCAGCGAATTTTGAAAGATAATTACCAGGGCATCCACTATCACCTCTGCCATTTCTTTGAGAACCCTGGGATGCATTCCATCTGGTCCCGGGGACTTATCTGCCTTCAGCCCCATTAGCCTGTCAAGCACCACCTCTCTAGTGACTGTAATCTCATCAAGGACCTCATCTCCTACCACCCTTCTATCCTTGAGTTCAGGCAAGCTATTTACATCCTCCTCCGTAAAGACCGACACAAAAAACTTATTCAAGGTCTCCGCCATATCCCTGTCATCCACTGTTAAACCACCCCTCTCATCCTCCAAGGGTCCAACATTAACTCTGGCCATCCTCCTTTTCTTTACATACTTATAAAAATTCTTACTGTCCTTTTTGATGTTTTGAGCTAGTTTAGCCTCATATTCCATCTTTCCTTTTTTAATCACTTTTTTAGTCACTCTCTACTGTTGTTTAAAACTTTCCCAATCCTCTGATCGCCCACTATTTTTAGCCGTTCTGAATGCCTCAGCTTTAGATTTAATACTCTCCCTAATTTCCTTGGAGAACCACAGCTGATTTTCCCTCCTTCTACAGTCTTTCTTCACCATCAGGATATATTTATGCGAAAAAGATCTCTTTAAAATCCCCCACTGTATAGTGGGTTTTGTTTTGGTTGTGATGCTAGGAGTTCAGTTCAGGGTAATAAAACAGCAAACTACAAACGATATGTGTCAGCCTCAGCCATTGTCTGGGGATGAGGAGGGGATTGGAGGAAAGGATATGAACATAGAACATAGAACATAGAACATTACAGCACAGAACAGGCCCTTCGGCCTTCGATGTTGCGCCGACCAATATAAAAAGCAATGCCCCTCCAAACTAACCATTCCCTTCTCTTCCATATACTTATCAACTAACCTCTTAAACGCCACCAAACTTGGCGCATCTACAACTGCTGCAGGCAGGGCATTCCACTCCCGAACCACCCTTTGGGTAAAGAACCTACCTCTGATATCCGTCCTATAACTATCACCCCTTAATTTAAAGCTGTCCCCTCGTGCTAGCTTTCTCCATCCTAGGAAAAAGGCTATCACTGTCCACCCTATCTAACCCTCTAATCCTCTTATATGCTTCAATAAGATCCCCTCTTAGCCGCCTCCTTTCTAACGAAAACAACCTCAAATCCCTCAGCCTCTCTTCCTAAGACCTGCCCTCCATACCAGGCAACATCCTGGTAAACCTCCTCTGTACCCTCTCCAATGCCTCCACATCTTTCTTATAATGTGGAGACCAGAACTGCACACAATCCTCCAAGTGCGGCCGCACTAGAGTTTTGTACAGTTGCAACATGACTTTGCGGCTCCGAAATTCAATCCCCCTACCAATAAAAGCCAAGACTCCATATGCCTTCTTAACAACCTTCTCGACTTGACTGCCTACTTTCAGGGATCTATGCACATACACACCAAGATCCCTCTGTTCATCTAGACTGCTAAGAATCCTACCATTTGCCCTATACCCTACACATTTATTATTTCTGCCATAGTGCATTACCTCACACTTTTCCACATTAAACTCCATTTGCCACCTCTCGGCCCAGCTCTGCAACTTGTCCAAGTCTCTCTGCAAACTATAACACCCCCTCTTCACTATCTACCACTCCACCGACTTTAGTGTCATCTGCAAATTTACTAATCCATCCTTCAATACACTCATCCAGATCATTTATAAAAATTACAAACAGCAGGGGCCCCAAAACAGACCCCTGAGGTACACCACTTGTCACCGAACTCCAAGATGCATATCTCCCATCAACCACCACCCTCTGTCTTCTATCTGCTAGCCAATTCCTAACCCAATTAGCTAAATCACCCTCTATCCCATACATCTGCAGTTTCTGCAGAAGTCTTCCATGGGCCACCTTATCAAACGCCTTACTACAGTCCATATATACCACATCAACCGCCTTACCCCCATCCACCTCTTTGGTCACTTTTTCAAAAAACTCAATGAGGTTAGTAAGGCACGACCTACGCTTCACAAAACCATGCTGACTATCCCCAATCAATTCATTTCTCTCTAAATAACTATAAATCTGATCCCTAATTATTCTCTCCAATACTTTGCCCACAACAGAAGTAAGACTCACTGGCCTATAATTCCCTGGAAGGTCTCTCTTCCCCTTCTTGAACAACGGGACCAAATTCGCTATCCTCCAGTCCTCCGGAACCACACCCGTAACCAACGACGACCTGAAGATCAGAGCCAGAGGCTCTGCAATCTCCTCTCTTGCCTCCCAGAGAATCCTAGGGTAATCCCGTCCGGCCCAGGGGACTTATCCAACTTCAAACCCTCGAGAATATCTAGCACATCCTCCCTATCTACTTCGATACCTTCCAGTTTGCTACCCTGTACCTCAGTGTTCTCCATAACTACATTTACATCACCCTGCGTGAATCCCGAAGAGAAATATTTATTCAGTACCTCTCCAATCTCCTCAGGCTCCACGCACAACTTCCCACTGCTGTCTATGACTGGCCCTAATCTTGCCCTAACCAATCTTCTATTCTTAACATATCTAAAGAAAGTTTTGGGATTCTCCCTAATCCTATCAGCCAAAGTCTTCTCATGTCCTCTCTTTGCTCTCCTCAATTCCCCCTTTAGCTCCCTCCTGGCTAATCTATAGCTATCCATTGCACTAACCGAGCCTTCAATCCTCATCCTGACATAAGCCTCCTTTTTCCTTTTAACCAGCAAATCAACTTTTTTCGTACACCAAGGTTCTCTTACTCGACATGCAGTTTGAGGCAGGGATCTATTAGAATGGCTTTGCTTGAGCCAATATTTAAATGAGGATAATCTTTGTAAAACAAGATACCTGACAAATGGGTTAGATTTTGCCATTGTGCAATTGATTAAAACAATTAGGTGCCAACTTTACATTTCACCTGATCTTCTATTTGGAAACAAAATGTCCCTTTTTAATCTTTAAGATCATAGAATCATAAAATAATTGTTATAGAGAAAGCTAATCTGTCTATCATGTCCATAACAGTTTTCTACTGTTCCCCATAGCCCTGCAAGAATGAGATTTTATTAAGTTTTATTCCCCTGCCCTTTTTATTGATTAATGGTCTTTCTGGAGTAATCATAATTCCAAGTTTGAGTTTACTTTCTTTAAATGACAGCAGCGGTGGCTTTATCATCATGAAGTTAAAGACCAAATAAGCAGAACCAAGGAGAAGAAGAGCTTACCTCCAATAAGTACACCTATGTTCACCGGAAATGCATATTTTGTGGCTTCAAGGGAGTTTGTGAAGCATTTGTTTATAAGTCCTGAGATCCAGAAATTTCTAAAGTGGGCAGAAGATACCTATAGTCCCGATGAGCACATTTGGGCTACTCTGCAAAGAATGCCGACTGTCCCAGGCTCCAATCCCCCCAGTAACAAATACCAGATGTCAGATATGGCAGCTATTGCCCGCATGGTGAAGTGGTCCTACATGGAGGGTGACATAACTAAAGGTGCACCTTATCCAAAGTGTACAGGAGCTTATCGCCGTTCAGTGTGTATCTACGGTTCTGGTGACCTTCACTGGATTCTGCAACAGCATCATCTCTTTGCCAATAAATTTGATTCTCAAGTGGATAACACAGCCCTTCAGTGCTTGGAGGGATATCTGAGATATAAAGAAATTTATAGAAAAGACTTGATGTAAGGCTCTATTTTATTTCTCCCAATGTTTCCGTGTTTATTTATTCTTCACACAGGTGCATAACCCCACTTACCCCCACCAAAAATGTTAACAATACCATTACCTGACACAAGATTATTTTTAAAACAGTTCAACCATCCAAAAAAAAACCATGCCCTTCATCCCTCCCCACCCCTCCCTCACCTTTATAGCATCCAACTGTTTCTTTAATATTTCCAATGTTTTATCCCGAGCCCAATCCAGTGCTGATTGTTCTGAATCTCAGTATCAATCCTAATCCTATCCTTTTAATAATTGAACCTGTTTAAATGTTTCAGATTTAACTTTACATGATGGATATTATGCAAGGGTTTGATAATGTAAAAAAGGAAAAACTATCTTCAAGTTACTTACAGAAACTGGGTTTTGATGGATGTGGGAACAGGAGTTGTCTGTTCAGTCCTTCAAGCCTGCACTACTTTTCAATGAGATCAGAACTAATGTGTATCACAATTTGATTCATCTGCCTGTGGTCCATATGCTTTGATACACTGATTCAATGCAAATCTAACAATCCTTATTTTCATTATTTAAATCTTTAAGAACATTTAAATTGTTCTCCATCCCCATACTTTTGGCTCAGACAATTGCACATTTTCACCACACTTTCTGTGGAAAAAATGCTTCTTGACTCATACCTGAGCAACCAAGCTGTAATTTGATGTTAATTCTTCCTTGCTCTGAATTTCTCCAGAGAAAGTAAGTTCTACCTTGTGTATCACTTCAATTAGTTTCCCTCAAAATTACTCACCATTCCTTCACTGTCACTGAGTCAAAATTCTGAGCTCCCTCTTCAGCACTGCTGTGGGTCTACCTACAGGAGGGAGCTCACCACCACCTACTCAAGGACAATTAGGGATGGACAATAAATGTTGGCCTAACCAGCAATACCCACATCCAATGAATTCATTCTGAAAACTCTCAGCTGTCTGTGCTCAGAGAATGCAAATAAAGTTTCTGCAACATGGTATTACAAATCAATATTGAAGCACAAACACCATTCTGGCAAGAGTGCTCTATAATCACTTCCAAGGCAAACATTTGTTCCCTGAGGTGCAAAGTTCAAGCTTGAAAGGATAACTCTATCTTCTTTCCTCTGCAAATGCTATTTGTATGTCCGAAGAATTCAAGCATTTTTCATCTTAATGTTTTAATCAGTTATGTTGACTTTCTGCTCAATGTTTTGTAATCAGTACCACTTTGACAGTCTTGCTGCTATTGAGGATAATTTGCAGTATATTTCAGAGGATTTGAAATGAAGTGAGGTGTGCTCTGTTCAAACTGTCTCTTATTGAAGATACTTAAACGGGCCATAACCCACACAGTAATTCCCTGAATACATAGTAGACTCTATAATCCTTTATCTATTTAATGTATTTACAAACTAATGGAAAGCTAAGGCTCCAGGACAGATCCTGAGAGACACCACTCATCACATCCTGTCAATGACAGTACCTTTCCATTATTCCAAATCAATCTCCTACCGCCAAAACAATTCTCTATCCAAGTGAATTGGATGATGCCACTGCTCCTGCCTTTGTTCAGTGTTTTAATTGCGCCATGTCAAATGCCTTGTGCAAATTCATTTAAATAACATCCAAAAACTGGGAATGGCAATTCCACATGTCATAAATTAAGAGATGAACTCTTATGTCATTCACTTGAACCATGCCAAGCCACCTGTGGAAAACCTTGAATAGAGAAAACACCTTCGGCCAGAAGTCCATCAAGAAGTGATTGCGAGCTGTGTAAGCAAACAGGATAGATTCTGCTTCCCTGAGGAAACTGTCAGTCATTTGACACAATGCTTTATTGCCAGAACTATAACTCTCAAAACAAGCACCAAGATGTAGGCTTGACTTGATTGAGAAGGACTGCCCACATCAGATTCTTCAAGCTCACTGTGTCTAAGTGGCACCACACTTTGCCCACAAGAGATTTACAGCAAGTGTGGAGGTAGGGTGGGGGGGGCAGGAGGGAAAAGATGCCATAAGCACCCTTTGCAAAGAAAACTGAGGAAGTGATGCAGTGGTTTATGTCGCGAACATTCCAAGCATCCTGAGTAACATCACACTCTATGGTCTGTATCCTGGGCTGCACACTAAAAGCGACGTCTGCTGAAGGAGGCCCATTAACCTGGCAAAAGACACTTTGGTCTAACTGAAACCTGCTGGTCTTCTAGTGTGAAGAATTATCCATGAACAACACACCAGTACATTCCAAGGTCCACGAAAACATGCTGAGGAATACATTAAATCTGGGGCAACCACCTCAATGGGGAAAGGCCATTGTCTAAGGTGCTCCCACCACAGTATACCGAGTGAGTGGGCTCCGTGTAAAACCCCTCAGGCCATTAGGCACCTGAAAATGTCTGCCATGTAAATGTTAACATTTATTGTAAATATAAGGTGCAAGTAAATTCAGAAAGCCCTTGCAGTGTGGTATGTAATATTTTGAAAAAAAATCAAACTGCATTGTCCTTTGTGTAAAGTCAAATTTGAACTATTTTGTAAATCACTTTTATAAATTTTATCAATAAAGTGAATTTATGAAAACTGAGACAAATCCTGTTAAATCCATTATTTTGACTAATAATCATGAGTTGCTACTTTTTCCAAACATAAACCAATATAGATTGACAGTTAGTTTAGAAATCTCATTAGTGGCTTTTGTAATATCTGAATGGGTCAGAAAGGCTTTGGTAAATGTTGTGATCTGGTGTGGGACTGTGAACATTTGAAAAGAAATCTATTTGTTGATATGAACTGTTCAGAACTCTTATTAAAATACAAACTTTACTGTATAAATAACAAATTCAACAATGCATCTATGAGCAAGTTATGTATTCAAGTTTACTGAATATTTTCCCCAGTTTCTCTAATAAGACACATCAATCTTAAAAAGAGTCCACGCATAATTATGCTACAATCTCTGGAGAGTTCACCCCAAGCTCCAGGTATTCTCAGAGAAAAAAAATGTTCCTTTTCTTTCTCTTTCCAATGGATATTTCAGCCAACTGTTCTGGTTACTTCTTAATATTTCCAAGCCAATTTGGCTGATTCATTTCTTACTCAATAAGATACAGCGATGCCCACTGCAGGTTACCTCACCACCTACAAACTAGACAGTGTTTCAGCTTGTCTTTCCTCAAAAGGGATTCAATAGGGAATTAAGCCTATATACAAACATACAAATTAGGAATAAGCCCTTCAGTGCCTTGAGCCTGCTCCGCCATTCAATGAGATCCCAAAAAATGTTTAAATGTCATTCCCAGAGGGTAGATAGACAGATAGATTATTGGCAAGAGGGCGAGACTCCTGAGAGCTAGGAGAATCCGACTTTAAACTGACAAACCATATTTAAACATACTAACCTGGTTCCTGCCCAGCGTTATGTCTGAGTGGGAGGGCAGGGAGAATCCCCAAAGTGGATTCTTGCCAGCAAGTGCTTACCATTGCAAGATTAGCAATGGTAATCTGTGCTAGAGCCGTGTGGGACAAGAGGTTGTAAACTCAGTGTCACAATCCATAAAGCACTGACTTACTGGATGCAATTCAACCACACTTTCCAAATTCTTTTGGAGCCTAGGAAGATTCTTCTGAATTCTCCCACGTGTAGAATTTTTGGAGTGAAATCCTCGGCTCCTCGGAGATTGGAAGGATGCCACAATCTCCAGTTAACTCTACACACAACTCCCCTACCTGCCGGTGAAAACCGCCACCGCTTTAATTCCCTGACATCAGGTGCTCCCCACACCTCTCACTTGCTGGCAGGAGCATTCCTTCCCCCAGGTTAGTGACACCCTGGAATGGGTCACCACAGTTTTCCCCTCATCCTTCAGGTGCTTCCCATCCACCTCCCCCCATGTCATAGAATCAAAATCCCTACAATGCAGAACAAAGCCATTTGGCCCATCAAACCTGCACTGAGCAAGAATCCCATCCAGGCCCTATCCCCATAACCCCATATGTTTACTCCACTAATCCCTCCAACCTACTTATCCCAGGACACTAGGTGCATGGCCAAGGCACCTAACCAGTATGTCTTCAGACTGTGGGAGGAAACTGGAGCACTCATAGGAAACCCACACAGACACAGGAAGAATGTGTAAACTCCATACAGACAGCGACCTCAGCTAGGTCCCTGGAGGTGTGAGGCAGCAGTGCTAACCACTGTGCCACAGTGTTGCCCTAAATGAATCCCTTCCCACAGACTCCACATCTCCACAATTTTTCTCTCTGTGAACTGTGCTTTTTTCTTCCATCTTCTAAATACAGTGATATTTGTGCTCCAAAAAAATTGGACAACCTGTCAGATGCTGACATAATGCTTGATTTCAGTTTCCTGATTGCAAATCCTCCCCTTCAAGGGCCTGTGAAATTGACATATTGATACCCCTCCCTCAGGGGACACCCCACATTGGCCCCTCCCTCAGGGGACCCCCACACCATGGCCACTCCCTCAGGGGACCCCCCCCAACTGTGGCCCCTCCCTCAGGGAACCCCCCCCAACCATGGCCACTCCCTCAGGGGACCCCTCATACCGTGGCCCCTCCCTCAGGGACCCCCTACCAATGATTCTTTCCTTAGAAGCCTCGCCCATGCCCTCCCTCCTCTTTGGCACTGCCACTCTCGAATCCTAGCGGCACTGCCAATATGGCACCCTGGCTGGGCGGGAATCAGTTTACGTCTGGACAGGGAGTTGAACAGAATCCCAAAAAGGGGGTTCTCACCAGTACTAAACATACTGGGGCCCTTCCTCTTGATTTTGTAACACCACACAGCTCCAGCATGATCTGCACTGGGGCTACATTCGGCCTGAGCATCCAATTGCAAAGCTGATCTGATTTTAATTTCAATGCCATATTCCTGCCTATCCATGATAACCTACCAGTCCCTTGTTAGTCAAGAATCTATCTTGCTCTGCCTCACAAATATTCCACTGCCTTTTGAGGAAGAGAATTCCAGAGACTCCCAACCCTCTCAAGAGAAAAAGATTCCCATCTGTCTTAAATAAATGACCCCTTATTTTTCAAAGGTGACCTCTAATTCTAGATTCACTGACAACTGGAAATATCTTGTCCACATCCGCACTGTCAATATCCCTCAGGATCCTACAAGTTTCATATGTTGTCTCTTCCTCTTCTCAACTTTAGTTGATATAAATCTAACCTCTGCAATCTTTCTTTAAAGGCAATCTGCCTACTTGTGGGATTAATCTAGTAAATTTTCTTTGAACTGCTTCTAATGAATTTATATTTTTATTAAATAGGGAGACCAATACAATACACAATGCTCCAGGATATGATCTCACCAATGCCCTGTACAACTGAAGCATAATCTCCCTACTTTTGTAATATTCCTCACAATAAACAACATAAATAACATTGTTAGCTTTCCTGATTACTTGCTAGATCTGTATAACAATCTGTTGCAATTCATGCATTAGGATGCTCAGCTCCATTTTCATCTCAGAGCTTTGCAATCTCTCACTATCCAGGTAATCTTTTTTCACTCATCTAGCAAAAATGGGCAATTTCACATTTATCCACATTATCTCCTATCTGCCAGATTTTGCTAGCTCACTGAACCTTTGTGTCTTTTGTAACTTCCTTCTATCCTTTTCACAAATTACTTTCCTACCTATCTTCAAGTTGTCAACATATTTAGCAACCATACAATCATCCAAGTCATGAGGAGAGACTGAGTAGACTTGGACTATACTCATTGGAATGTAGAAGAATGAGAGGGGATCTTATAGAAACATAGAAGATTATGAAGGGAATAATTCAGTTAGAAGCAGAGAGGTTCTTTCCACTGGTAGGTGAAACTAGAATTAGTGGGCATAGCCTCAAAGGGGCAGCAGATTTAGGACTGAGTTGAACATAAAACATAGAAGATTACAGCACAAACAGGCCTTTCAGCCCACAAGTTGCACCAATCATATCCATATATTACTCCTATAACATGAACTTTTATCTTACACAATAACCTTTGATGTGGCACTTTATCAAATATCTTCTGGAAATCTAAGAGCAGTACATCCACTGATTCCCTTTTATCCATAGCACATATGATTCCTTCAAAGAACTCTGATAAATTAGTTAAACATGATTTCCATTTCACAAAACCATGTCAACTGTGCCTGATGCCTTGCCTTGAAATTTTCCAAGTGCCCTCTTTAATAGTGGCTTCTAACATCTTCCCTATGACAGATATTAGGCTAACTGACCTATGGCTTCCTGCTTTTTATATTCCTTTTTTGAACTAAAGAGTTACCCACACTATCTTCCAATCTAATGGACTGAAGCTTCATTTATATTATTGATACTCAATTACATTAGGGTTTTACTCTACTTCTGATGCAGGCCCACCTGACCACTATTTATCATGATGTAGAAGAGATGCCAGCGTTGGACTGGGGTAAACAAAGTAAGAAGTCTGACAACACCAGGTTTAAGTCCAACCGATTTATTTGATAATAAATTCAAGTTTACTATCAAACAAATCAGTTGGACTTAAACCTGATGTTGTCAGATTTCTTACTGCTATTTATCAGCCATGATTGTATTGAATGGCGAGGCAGGCTTGAAGGGTCTGGTGCCCTAATCCTGCTTGGCTATCTTTTCTCAATCAGCTGCAAATCCCACAAGGTCCAAACTGCAACTACCATTTGTAGCAAGCACCCAAATATATGGAAATAAAAAAACTTCTCTCAGCTCCAACTGTTCTCATTACGACACAGCCTGCTTGAAACTGACCTCAAACCCTAACATAATTATCCCTAATATAGAATTTCCTCTTTGATCTGAGAAAGTAAGTAGAATTTACAATCTTTCAGGAAACACTAATTCTAAAACACTACCTCCAAAAACAACAATTTCTCTCTGAACTGCACTTCATGCAGGAATTATAGACATTACGGCTGGGAGCTTATGATGTTGTTTGGGTGAGGGTCATAAAATCCCATCCGAGGCCAAAGAGAATTCCATTCTGCAAGCTTCGCTTGCGCTGATTCCAGTGCAGTAAGTTTCCAGCCTACATCAGCTCTTTAACTAAATCAGTCCAGCTGCTGTTTTATTGCCTTCCTCCTTCAGGTACCATACCCTAAGGGAATATTGGAAACCATGGACTTTGATTGGACTGCTCCATGATTACACTTGACAAAGTGTTGCGGTGGTTTGCCATTGTCTTCTGCAGTGTGGTTGACCAGGAAACTCTCCCACTCTTCTGTCTATTGTTGGTTTACTAGATTTGTTTATTATATACACAATAAATCTCATGTTCTGTGAAAAAAAGTAAGATATAATCAACCTATTTACATAGACATAGAATGCTACAGTGCAGAAAGAGGCCCTTCAGCCCATCAAGTCTGCACCAAACACATTTTAGTGAAGTTTTTATAAGGCCCCACCTGATGCTGTGAGATTTCTTAACGTGCTTATCCCAATCTAACACCAGCATCCCTACATGATCACTCCCGGTTAATTACAGGGAAAAGAATCCCTGATTGGCTGATCAATTAACTCCTTAATTAGCAGTGTCTTTTCATACCAACCAAATAAATAAACTCAAATTAACTTAGGAATAAACTCCTTAATTGGGAGTTAATATTCCAATAGGCCAAACTCAATGGCCTGATTGAAGTCATTACTGAGTCTATGTTCAAGGGTTTTATTACTCAGCATTTGGAAGGCAGTGATATAATCACAGGAAGTCAGCATGGATTTATAAAAGGGAAAATGTGCTTGGGGGTTGGCTTGGGGGCCTTTTGGGTCAAACCAAGTAAAGAAACTCAAATTATATTAGGACAAAGTAAAAAGGGCGGCTCTCCAAAAGGAAGGGGGAACAGCCTGAACAAAAACAAAAAGTACAAACAAAACTTAAGAAGTCAAATCCCAAAATGTGATTGTTGGGATGTATAATGCATCTCAGCCCCTGCTGTTCCCAGCGGGCACAGAAGGCTTTGACTGGAAAATGTGCTTGGGAAATCTATTGGACTTCTTTGAGGATGTAACTAGTAGAGTTGAGTGAGGAGAACCAGTGGATGTGGTTTATTTAGACTTTCAGAAGACCTTCGGCAAGGTCTCACATAACAGACTGTGACGTGAAGTTAAAGCACACAGGATTACAAGTAATGTCTTGAGAAGGATAGAAAGCTGGTTAGCAGATAGGAAGCAAAGAGTTGGTATAAATGGGTCTGTTTCTGATTGGCAGTCAGTGACTAGTGGGATTTTGCACCAATCTGTACCAGGGCCCCCAACTGTTCACATTATATATTAATGATTTGGAAGAGGGAACTGAATGTAATATCTTCAAATTTGCAGATGATACAAAGCTGAGTGGGAGGGTGAGCTATGAGGAGGATGCAGAGATGTTTCAGTGTGATTTGGACAGTCTGAGTGTGTGGGCATATGCATATATAATATGGATAAATGTGAGGTTATCCACTTTCCTAACAATAATAAGGCATTATTACTTCAATGGGTGTGAGACAGATGGGTACTCAACAAGACCTTGGAGTCCTCGTGCAACAGTCGCTGAAACTAAGTGCACAGGTACAGCAGGCAGTAAAGAAGGCAAATGGTATGTTGGCCTTTATAGCAAGAGGATTGGAGTATAGGGATAGAGATGTTTTGATACAGTTACATAGGGTGTTGGTGAGGCCACACCTGGTTTTTGTGTATAAAATTACGAGGGGTATGGATAGGGTGAACAGTGGGAAGATTTTTCCCAGGTTGGAGGAGATAAATACGAGGGGTCACAGCTTTAGGATAAAAGGGGCGATTATAACTCCGAAATCAGAGGGACATATTTTACACAGAGGGTGGTGTGGGGACCTGGAATGCGCTGCCAAGCAGGATGGTGGAGGCAGACATGCTGGAATTGTTTAAGATTTAACTGGATAGTCACATGAGCAGCCTGGAAATGGAGGGATACAAACGAATGGTCTAGTTGGACCAATGAGTGGCACAGGCTTGGAGGGCCGAAGGGCCTGTTTCCTGTGCTGTACTGTTCTTTGTGTACTGTGTGCAGTTTTGATATCCTTATCTGAGGAAGGATGTCCTTGCTATTAGAGGGAGTACAGCGAAGGTTTACCAGGCTGATTCCTGGGATGGTAGGTCTGTTATATGAGGAGAAACAAAGTCGGTTAGGATTATGTTTACTGGAATTCAGAAGAGTGAGAGGGGACCTCACAGAAACTTAAAATTCTAACAGGGTTTGGCAGCACGGTGCCACAGTTGGCACTGCTGCTTCACAGCGCCAGGGACCTGGGTTCGATTCCCACCTTGGATCACTGTCTGTGTGGAGTTTGCACATTCTCCTCATGTCTGCATGGGTTTCCTCTGGGTGCTCTGGTTTCCTCCCAAACTCCAAAGATGTGCAGGTTAGGTGGAGTGGCCTTAGTATCATGGAACTAGTTAGGGTAAATGCATGGGGTTATGGGGAATAGGACCTAGGTGGGATTGTGGTCAGTGCATTCTCGATAGGCTGAATGGCCTCCTCCTGCACTGTAGGATTCTATGAAATCTATGAAAGGTTAGACAGGTAGATTCAGAAAGAATATTCCCAATGATTAGGAAGTCCAGCACTAGGGGTTATAGTTTGA
This sequence comes from Sphyrna mokarran, assembly GCA_024679065.1. Classification (NCBI taxonomy): domain Eukaryota; kingdom Metazoa; phylum Chordata; class Chondrichthyes; order Carcharhiniformes; family Carcharhinidae; genus Sphyrna; species Sphyrna mokarran. The sequence goes on from JAGIQG010000033.1 coordinate 1,062,934, forward strand.
GGATAAGGGATAAACCTTTTAGAACTGAGGTGAGGAGAAATTTCTTCACCCAGAGGATGGTGAATGTGTGGAATTCACTCCCACACAATGTAATTGAGGCCAAAAAATTCTGAAATTAGATGTAGCTCTTGGGGCTAAAAGGATCAAGGGATATAGGGGGAAGGGAGGGATCAGGATATTGAATTCAATGATCAATCAGGATCATAATGAATGGTGGAGGAGACTTGAAGAGCTGAATGGCCTCTTCCTGCTTCTAGTTTCTAAGTTTGTATGTTCGATATTTTGTTGAACTCTGCATCAGATTGGCAGAGGAATGAGAAGAACAAATTCAGAGCAGGGACTAGGAGAGAAAAAAATTAGCGAGTGACTCTGAAAGACAGAAGAAGCAAAGATTTAAAAATATCCAGCACAGGAATTCATCAGTGTTAGAAGACATTTATTTAAATGCAAGGGAGAGAGCTAACAAAGCTAGTGAACTGAGAATAGAGAGACACATGGCAACATGATATCATTGTTATAACAAAAACTTAATAAAAAGAGGGAGAGAATTGGAGCCCATTTCTGGATATATGAAAAAACACTAGTTATATTAGTGTCATTAATAGGCTCACATTAATATTTCAATGAAGTTACTGTGAAATTCCCCTGGTTACCATAGTTTGACACTTGTTTGGGTCAATGTAGTGAACCAGAACATCTTTTGGACTGTGGGAGGAAACCCATGCAGACACAGGGATAATGTGCAGCCTTCACTCAGACAGTGACCCAAGCCGAGAATCAAACCCAGGCTGCGATGCGGCAGTGCTAACCAGCATTCCCCCAATGGTATTCAGGCCATTCAGGGCAGAGAGGGTGCTAAAAAAAAGCAGGTTTGCAGCATCTATAAATGTGGCATCCACATAGACCTCAACCTCGTGGATGCACTGCAGTGATGTCAGCTCAGAGCTCAATCTGCTGCACTCACAAAACTATCTGCCTAAATGTTTATCCAGAACACAAATGTGTTCTGGAGTTACTGCAATATATAGAATATGGACTCTCAATAATCTTGTTACTGCTATTAAACCTTTTGGATAGTAATGTGGAGTGGAGGGTGGTGGCACAGTGGGTAGCATTGCTGACCTGAGTTTAATTCTGGCCTTGGGTCACTGTCTGTGTGGAGTCACACATTCTCCCCATGTCTGTATGGGTTTCTTCCGGGTGCTCCCGTTTCCTCTCACAATCCAAAGATGTGTGGGTTAGGTTGATGGGCCATGCTAAATTCTCCCTAGTGCTTGGGGATTAACAGACTAAATGTGTGGGGTTATGGGAATGGGCCCTGGGTGGGATTGTGGTCAGTACAGATTCAATGAGCTGAATGGCCTCCTTCAGCATTGTAAAGATTCGATGATTCTAATAAAGCTTTGCCAATACTAATTGATAAATAATACTACTATAAATAAAATATGTAAGTACTGATAACCTGTACAACTACCCTCACACTGTTTCTGAACTTCCTATCCCCATTATTGCTGCTTTTCTAGAGTGTTCTAAGCCCACAGTGGTGTAACAGTATCAAGGAAGCCATTTGGCCCATAGTACCTGTGCTGGCTCTTTGGAAAAACAATTTAATTTTTTCCATACCCCCAGTTAGGGAATAGGAGCAAGCGGTTTCAGTGTGGGATGGATAAAGGAGGAAGAAAAAGGTCGGAGAAGTTTAAGTTTATTTATTAGTGTAACAAGTAGGCTTACATTAACACTGCAATGAAGTTACTGTGAAAATCCCCTAGTTGCCACACTCCGGCACCTGTTCAGGTACACTGAGGGAGAATTTAGCACGGTCAATACATCCTAACCAGACTGTGAGAGGTTCAGACACAGGGAGAACATGCAGACTCCATGTGACAGTGACCCGAGACGGGAATTGAACCCGGATCCCTGACATCATGAGGCAACAGCGTTAACCACCGTGCCCTGATAGGGGTGGAGATACAGAGTGTGGGGAAGTGAGGGAGGCTGAAGAATGGAGAGAAGAGGGGGAGGGACAGGGTGAGAACGGGGGGAGGGGTGAGGGTGGGGGAGGGAGGGCAAAGGTGGGGAGAGATTGGTGAGGATAGTTTGAGGGGAAGGGAGGGATGAGGGTGAGGAAGAGGGGGTGAGGTGGGATGATGAGAGTGGGGGAGGGAGGGGTGAGGAGGGGAGGGAGACATGAGGGGAGGGAGGGGTGAGGATGGGGAAGATGGGAAGGGTAAGGATGGGTGAGGGTGAGGGGGAAGAGGGTGGGGGAAGTGAGGAGGGAGGGTGGGGGAAGAGGGCGGAGGAAGAGAATGGGGCGAGGTACTGTCAATCAAAGGACAAAGAACAGTACAGCGCAGGAAACAGGCCCTTCGGCTCTCCAAGCCTGTGCCACACATTGGTCCAACTAGACCATTCATTTGTATCCCTCCATTCCCAGTTTGTTCTTGTATCTATCCAGGTAATTCTCAAACAATCCCAGCGTGTCTGCCTCCACCCTACTTGGCAGTGCATTCCAAGCACCCCACCGCCCTCTGTGTAAAATATGTCCCTCTGATATCGGAGTTATACCTCACCCCTCTCACCTTGGACCTGTGACCCCTTGTGATCATCACCCCCAACCTGGGAAAAAGCTTCCCACTGTTCACCCTATCTATACCCTTCCTAATTTTGTACAGCTCTATTAGGTCTCCCCTCATTCTCCGTCTTTCCAGGGAGAATAACTCCAGTCTACCCAATCTCTCCTCATAGTTAAAATCCTCCATACCAGGCAATATCCTGGTAAACCTTCTCTGCAGTCTCTCCAAAGCTTCCTGATGCAACAATGCACGTACATCTTTTCCTCAAGATGGTGGGAGAGGTGTGGTGAGGGAAGGGAGAATGGAGCTGGGGTGATGGTTGGAGAGTGCGGGGCAAGTGAGGGGTGATGGTGGGGGAGGTGAGGTGAGGCAAGGGAGGGGTGAGAGTGGTGATGGTGAGGTGAGGGAAGGAGGGGTGAGGATGGTGATGGTGAGCTGAGGGTGGGAAAGGGAGGGGTGAGGATGGTGATGGTGAGGTGAGGGTTGGGGAGGGAGGAGTGAGGATGGTGATGGTGAGGTTGGGGAGGGAGGAGTGAGGGAAGGGAGGATGGAGCTGGGGTGATGGGTAGAGAGTGCAGGGCAAGTGAGGGGTGATGGTTGGGGAGGGAGGGAGGGTTGAGGGAAGGGAGTGGAGAGGGAGGAGCGACGGTAGGGTGAGGGGAAAGGAGATATGAGGGTGGGGAAATGAGGGGTGGGGGAAAGGGTGGAATGAGGAGGGGAGAGTGAGGGGGAAGTGGGGGGCTGGGGGAGGGGCGGGGCTAGGCCGGGCTGTCAATCAAATGTCCTCATGCAACAATACGCATGCGTCATTTCCCCGAGTGCATTTCGGGAACTGTAGTTTTTGGGACTGCGCAGCGGTAACGGCGGATTGAGAGCGGCGGTCTCTGTCAGTTTGCGGTTGATCACCGCCCGGAATTCCCCCACGCAGTCGATCGCACCCACCCGGGGCCCGAGGCGCGGTAACTTCCTCCTGGAGCCGCCCTCAGCGCCGGGGGCGTTTTTGCGTCAGCCTGACGGCATGACGTTAGGACATCACGTGATGTGAGTGTGGTGACGTGTAGCTTCTTGTACCTCAGTTACGGCCCCTGTTGTTGTCTCCCGAGTAGCTCGCCGTGATCGTATAGTGGTTAGTACTCTGCGTTGTGGCCGCAGCAACCTCGGTTCGAATCCGAGTCACGGCATTGCGGGAAGGCAATGGCACGGCATTGGGAGCAGTAATTTTTCCCTCCATAAATGAAATTTAAATTTTAGGGAAATTATTTTTATTTAAGTCGTCAAATTAAAACACCAATGTGTTGGTGTGCATTCGATAGGTCGAAGGGCCTCTTCTTTGCTGTATGATTTTAAAATTCTGTAAAACCATATGTTTCATAAGAGGGGAGTTACGGAACAGAGAGATCCAGGGGTACAGGTTCATAGCTCCTTGAAAGTGGAGTCACAGATGGACAGAGTGGCGAAGAAGCCATTCGGCATGTTTGGTTTCATCGGTCAGAACATTGAATAAAGAAGTTGGAGTGTCTTGTTGAAGTTGTACAAGGCATTGGTAAGGCCACACTTGGAATACTGTGTGTAATTCTGGTCACCCTGTTATAGAAAGGAAATTACTAAACTAGAAAGAGTACAGAAAAGATTTACTAGGATGCTACTGGGACTTGATGGATTGAGTTATAAGGAGATGCTGGATAGACTGGGACATTTTTCTCTGGAGTGTAGAAGGCTAAGGGGTGATCTTATAGAGATCTATAAAATAATGAGGGGCACAGATCAGCTCGATAGTCAATATCTTTTCCCAAAGGTAATGAAGTCTAAAACTAGAGGACATAGGATTAAGGTGAGAGGGGAGAGATACAAAAGGGTCCAGAGAGGCAATTCTTTCACCCAGAGGGTGGTGAGTGTCTGGAAAGAGCTGCCAGAGGTAGTAGTAGAGGTGGGTACAATTTTGTCTTTTAAAAAGCATTTAGACAGTTACATAGGTATAAAGGGATATGGGCCAAACATGGGCAATTGGGATTAGTTTAGGGCTTTTAAAAATAGAGTGGCATGGACAAGTTGGGCCAAAGGGCCTGTTTCCATGCTGTAAACCTGTATGACTCTCTGTGTCAACCTCCACTGCAAACTTCTGTTCCCTCATTCCTAACATAAGAACTAGAAGCAGGAGTAGGCCATCTCGCTCCACAAGCCTGCTCCACCATTCAATAAGATCATGGCTGATCTTTTCACACATTCAGTTACACTTATCTGCCTGCTCACCATAACCCTTAATTCCTTTACTGTTCAAAAATTTATCTATCCTTGCCTTAAAACTCCACCCTTGTCCCTAGCAACAATCCGGGATTAAGCCAATCCTTGTGCAACTTTGCTGTTACTTTTGACGTTGAGGTTGGCTTCCAACATCATAATTGTGGCACCACTTAAACCACAATTTCTATTTCTGTAGCATTACCTGCCTTTGCCCCATCTCAGTTCATCTGCTGCTGAAACCCTCAATTATACTGTCCCTAATTCTAAACTCAATTGTTCCTATACTCTGCTGCCCATGTCTTAACTCATACCAAGTCCTATTCCCTTCTCATCCCTGTACCCTCTGACCTATATTGGTTTCCAGTCCAGCAATGTTTTGATTTTGAAATTATTTTCAAATCTCTCTATGGCCTTGTCCTTCCCTTACTCTGGGACACAACCCTCCAAAATACTTGCATTCCTCATATCTGATCCCTTGTACAGCTTCAGTTTTATTTGCTGTACTATTGGTTACAGTTTCTTCTGTTGTCTAGGCCCCAAGTTGTGGAATACCCTTTTTGTCGAGGGGACCTTATGGTCTTGCTCATCCCAAAACCGTAAAATCCCACCCAAGGTCAACAGACCATCCCATACTCCGCCCTCGCCCACTCCAATCCCCATGACAGGCAGCGCAGTAAAATTCTGGCCTATATCTCTTTGCTTCACTTTCTTCCTTGAAGATACTTTTTAGTTGACTTCTTTGATCAAGCTTTTTGTTATCTGCTTTAATATTTCCTTATGTGGCTTACTGAGTCACATTTTATTATACAGCTAGGAGACACCCTGTTTTTCAAGTTTCTCTTTAGTTAGCTTTTTGCTCACTAAATTGTATTAAATATCCTGATTGACACATCCTGGTTCATCACCTGTGCTGTTTATTTAACAATTCCGCAACCTAATTAGGACAAGGATGAAGCTGACTCACAATTCTTTATCTCCACATCATCACTATTTTTTACTAACACTAAAGCAGAACTGCAAATTACACTCCCTTTAATCAGATTCCCCGCTTTTATATTTGAATATAGGTGACTGCCTATGGAGGGTTCACGGACTGAAATGATGTATGGGAGAAAAGCAGAAATGAAATTTGGATCCTGTCTACCATCGAGGAGTATTTGTGTTTTCCACTAATGAAAAGCAAATCCCTGCAACGGACGTGTGCAAGACACTAACCTGAAAATAATTCCATACACAATTTGTCAGACTAATCCCAAACTCAGTTGGCTTAATCGATAATGCTAACTGAACGGGTGTAATTCCCATACTGGCTGAGATTATCACTGAGACCCTCCTTCTCCTCTCTTATCCTTAAATCAGCAGCAGTTAGATTTCCTCTGCAAAGAGCAGGTCAGCCTATGATCATCTGTACAGAGCAAGATGGAGAGCGAGAACGGGGAAGTGGAAAAACGGAAGTGAGAGTGAAGGATGATAAAATGGACGAATGAAAGGGAGAAATGAAATAAATGGAAGTGGGGTGAAGATGGAGGGGAGAGTTCACATTCTGAAGTTGTTGAAGTCAAATGTTCCATCTGGAAAGCTGTAAAGTGCCCAATCGGAAGATGAGATGCCATTCCTCCAGTTTGCACTGGGATTCACTAAAACATTGCAATAGGCCAAGGATGGACTTGTCAGCATGAAAGCAGGATGGTGTGTGAAGTGGCAAGCAACAAGAAGGTCTGTGTCCTAGTTGTGGATAGACCAAAGGCGTTCAGCAAAGTGGTCGCCCAATCTACTTTTGGTCTATCCAACATACAGTAGACCACATTGGGAGCAACAAATGCAATAGACCTGATTGAAGGAAAGGTGTATGTTCAGGACCTGGGTGAGCGGGGAGGAGGTAAAGGGGCAGGTGTTGCACCTTCTACAATTGTATGGGAAGGTGCCATGGGCAGGGGGTGAGGTGTTGGGTGTGATAGAGGAGTGGACCAGGGTGTCCTAGAAAGATTGGTCCCTGCAGAATGCTGACAGGGTGGATTAGGGGAAGATGTGTTGAGTAATGGCATCATGCTAGATTTGGTGGAAATGGTGGAGGATGATCTTCTGAATTTGGAGACTGGTGGGGTGAAAAGTGAGAATAAGAGGGACCCTTTCCTGGTTCTGGGAAGAAGGGGATGGAGTGAGAGCAGTGGCCTGGGGGCTGAGTCGGAAGCGGTTGAGAACCCTGTCAACCACAGTGGGTGGAAAACTATGACTGAGAAAGAAGGAAGACATATTAGCAGCGCTATTTTGAAAAGTGGCCTCATCAGAACAATATGGTGGAAGCTCATCAGTTCCATAGAACCATAGAACATTACGGCACAGAAACAGGTCTTTTGGCCCTTCTTGGCTGTGCTGAACCATTTTTCTGCCTAGTCTCACTTACCTACACCTGGACCATATTCCTCTACACCCCTCTCATCCACATACCTATCCAAGTTTTCTTAAATGTTAAAAGTGACCCCGCATTTACCACTTCATCTGGCAGCTCATTCCACACTCCCACCACACTCTGTGTGAAGAAACCACCCACCCCCAATATTCCCTTTAAACTTTTCCCCCTTCACCCTTAACCCATGTCTTCTAGTTTCTTTCTCCCCTAGCCTCAGTGGAAAAAGCCTGCTTGCATTCACTTTATCTATACACATCATAATTTTATCCACTTCTATCAAACCTTCCCTCATTCTTCTATGCTTCAGGGAATAAAATCCTAACCTATTCAACTTTTCTCTGTAACTCAGTTTCTCAAGTCCCAGCAACATCCTTGTAAACCTTCTCTGCACTCTTTCAACCTTATTGATATCCTTCCTGTAATTAGATGACCAAAACTGCACACAATATTCTAAATTCAGCCTCACCAATGTCTTATACAACTTCACCATAACATTCCAACTCTTATATTCAATACTTTGATTTATAAAGGCCAATGTACCAAAAGCAGTACTGATCTACTTGTGACGCCACTTTTACGGAATTATGTATCTGTATTCCCAGATTCCTCTGTTCCCTGTGTCCTACCATTTACCTTGTATGTTCTACCTTGGTTTGTCCTTCCAAAGTGCAATATCTCACATTTGTCTGCATTAAACTCCATCTGGCATTTTTCAGCCCATTTTTCTAGCTGGTCCAAATCCCTCTGCACGCTTTGAAAACCTTCTCACTGTTCACTATACTTCCAATCTTTGTATCAACAGCAAATTTGCTGATCCAATTTACCACATTATCATCCAGAACATTGATATAGATGACAAATAACAATGGATCAATACCGATCCCTGTGGCACTTCACTAGTAAGAAGTCTCACAACACCAGGTTAACGTGCAGCAGGTTTATTTGGTAGTAAACACCACTAGCTTTCAGGGTTTGCTCCTTCGTCAAGTGAATGGGAGTTTAATGCAGACAAGTATGAAGTATTGCACTCCCGCTCATCTGACAAAGGGACAAACCCTGAAAGCTAGTGGCTTTTATTACCAAATAAACCTGTTGGACTTTAACCTGATGTTGTGAGACTTTTTACATCTCCACATCGTGCACAACATGAGTTACAGGCCTCCACTCAGAGAAGCAATCCTCCATTACCACTGGCTGGCTTCTTCCATTGAGTCAGTGTCTAATCCAATTTACTACCTCTCCACGTATACCTTCTCAGTTCCTTTCCCTCCGTTGCATCTGTTCTGATGATGCCATTATCCAAACTGGTGCAGCCAATTTGTCTTCCTTTCAGGGCAACCGCCACATTTCTCAGGCAGTTTGTTAACCATTTGTACCTCTGTTCTGCCATTCACACATTCTGATCACTTAATGGACACTTTTAGCACCTTTCTGAGCTTCCTTCATCGTCATTTACGTTCACTTTGTCCAAACACAGCATCCCATGCCCACTTTCACAGTATAAATCTCTGCTGATTCTCTTTGCTCTCAGCTCTGATGAAGGGTTATCCAAAAGTGAGACATTGACTGCATTCTCCACAGATACTGTCAGAACTGCTGAGATTTTCCACCATTTTCAGTTTTTGTTTTAGATTCCAGCACTAACAGTATTTTGCTTTATTTTTTAAATGTTATACACATGGAAAAAAGTTGCACTCTGAAGTGTTTCAGTATAACTGAGATACATGTAATATTCACTGCATATGTTCAGTGAGTCATTTAGCCCAAAGGGGTACTGCTCCCCTCACTTCACTGTGGTTGAAAGGTCTTATACAGTGACCTTCCCCATTGGGCCTCTGTAGCAACTGCCCTGAGCTTTAGTGCATCTCTCAGTGCGTAGTCTTGGGCTTTGGAATGTGCCAGTCTGCTACTCTCAGTTGGGACAACCCCTTGAAGACCAGCAAGTTTTGGGCAGACTGAAGGATGTCCTTCACCAAGTTGATGATCCTCCTGCAACACACAGACTAATATAAATAGACGAGGAGAGTGGGCCAAAATTTGGTGGATGGAGTTTAATATAGATAAATCTAGGTTATCCATTTAGCAGAAAAAATAGAAATGCAAGTTATTACCTCAATGGGAAGCAGATTCAAAATGGGTCCGGGCAGAGGGATCTGCGTGTCTATGTTCATAAATTGCAGGAGGTCGATATACAGACACAGTCTGTAATAAAAGAAACAAATGCGATATTGGCATTTGTTGCAAAGGGACTGAGTGTAAATGTAGAGAAGTGTTGTTGAAATTGTATAGAGTGTTGGTGAGACCACACCTGGAATATTTTTCTGGTCATCTTATTTGAGGAAGAATGTGGTGGCTTTGGGGACAATTCGGAGGAGGTTCACCAGATTGATTCCAGAGATGAGGGAGTTGACATATGAGGAGAGATTGAACAGTTTGAGCTTATACTCGAGTTTAGAAGGATGAGAGGGAATCTGATTAGTGTATAGGTGTGTAGAATAGGTACATGGATGAGAGGGGTGTGGAGGGATATAGTCCAGGTGCAGATCAATGGGACTAGACAGAAAAATGGTTCAGCACAGCCAAGATGGGCCAAAAGGCCTGTTTCTGTGCTGTCGCGTTCTTTTGCTTCTATAGTTCTATATATAAAATTTTAACAGGGATAAAGTAAACATCAACGAAATGTTTCCTCTTATAAGACAATCTCAATCAAGAGGTCCAAGTGTAGGTTGAAAGGCGATAAATTTAAAACTGAGATGGGAAGGAAATAATTCTCACAAAGGTGAATTTGTGGAACTCTCTGCCCTATAGTGTGGCGGAATGGTTTCATTAGATGGTTTCAAGAAGATATATTTATAATAAAAAAAGGATATGGGAAACAGTTGAAGAGGTGGATTTGAGACTAGAGAGAGAGAGAGAAATAAGCCATGATCTGATTGAATGACGTAGCAGACTGCAGGGGCTGAATTTGCCTATTGCTGCTCCTAATTCCTATCTGACGTTTGTCTAAGAGCACTTCCCTAGGAACAGCTTAATGCATTTGCCTGAGGAAGACACAGAGTGTTGAAAGCTCGCAATTTTACTATCAAATAAATCGGTTGGATTAAAAATTGGTGTTGCTAAATTCTTACTGAGTTCTTAACAGCTTAAAGCACAGAGTTCTTCGCACGGAACTGCTTGGGATGAACTTCGACAAAAAGCACCTCATCTCTCCCCAGACCTCAGCGAAGGCACATTCCACAATGAGGCGGACCTGAGGTGCAATACCACAATAAACCAACAGAGATCGCCTGACGGAACTGCCAGGAGTTTTCCATATAACCGGACGCAGCTTCTCTTGATTTACCTTAAAACTTCTGAAATAAGAATAATGAATAGAATATCGTGTCAACTGGTCTCAAAAACTAGGGTTGATCCTGAAATTCAGAATAACAATTGCCAGACAACGAATAGAACCATTTCCGACACCAAACGTTCTTATATGCAAATTATTTGCCTGCTGGGAAATGACAAATCTTTAGACACTATCACTTTTTTAAAGACTTATATCGACAATTATATTTTTAAAAGACTAAATATAATTAACTATGTTCATATTCCCGATTATACTGGAAACTATGACTTAATGAAAAAAGTGGGTTACTGTTCAGTCTCATGTAAAGGTGATTTGCTGAGGATGGAGAGTGTAGCGCTAAAACTATTTTGTTAAGACTATACTTTTAGGGATCATTTCTATAGTTTCTTACTAGAGAAATGTGTACTAAAGTGATCGGTCCGCATAACCATGAGGAGGAGTTATAGCCTTCCTTTCTGAGCGTGAAGCAAGTTAAGAGTATTGCTTTGTGCAAAAGCTTTTAGCTATTGATGATCGTTCTCTTCTCTATTAATAGAGAAGTGGAGGAAGGGAAGGCATTCTGAGTGGTTATTTCATTGAACTTAAAAGTAGACAGAAAATGTGTTGTGTTCTTAGTAGCGTTGTATATTAGCGCATGAGGAACGTGTTCTGAGGTCAGTTAAAACTCTCACAGCACCCGGTTAAAATCTGATAAAAGCGCTAATATAGTTCTCTTGTGAGACTTTTTACTGGGCTCACCCTAGTGCAACGTCGGCACTTCCACATTATGTGCTGAGGGTCAAGCAACTTGGAGCAGCTGCTGCAGAGGTGCAATGGGGAGCGTCAAAATCTAAGGTCTTTCAGCCAAAGTGAACTGAGTGGAGCAGAGTCCCCTCAGGACAAATGACTTAAAGATTTGTTGTATTATTGTCACGTGTATTAGTAGACATATTTAGAGAAGGAAACTGTACTGAATATAGAGGAGGAAAGGAGAGTGCAGAATGTAATGTTACAATCATAACTTTTTTTATTCATTTGTGGAACATGGGCATCGCTGGCTGGCCAGCATTTATTGCTCATATCTAGTTACCCTTGAGAAGGTGCTGGTGAGCTGCCTTCTCGAATTGCTGCAGCCCATGTTCTGCAGGTTGACCCACAATGCCGTTCGAAAGGGAATTCCAGAATTTTGACCCAGCAACTGCAAAAGAACATAAGAAATAGGAGCAGGAATAGGCCATACAGCCCCCCAAGCCTGCCCCGCCATTCAATAAGATCATGGCTGATCTGTAGTGGTTCAGTACCACTTTCCCGCTTTCTCCTCGTAACCCTTAATTCCCTTATCAATCAAAAACCTATCCACTCTTGACTTGAACATATTCAGTGAGGAAGTCTCTACCACCTCATAGGGCAGAGAATTCCAAACATTCACCACCCTTTGCGTGAAGAAACCCCTCCGCAACTCCGATCTGAACTGCCCCCTCCCCCAATGTTGAGGCTGTGCCCTCTAGTCCTGCTATCTTTGCTAAGCAGGAAGAGTCTCTCAACCTCTAGCTTATCCATCCCCTTCATTATCTTATATGTCGCTATAAGATCCCCTCTCAGTCTTCTAAACTCCAAAGAGTACAAACCTAGCCTATTCAGTCTCTCCCTATAATCCAACGCCTTCATCTCCGGTATCAGCCTAGTAAACCTTCTCTGCACCCCCTCCAAGGCCAATATATCCTTCCTCAAATGCGGCAACCAAAACTGCACACAGTACTCCAGCTGCAGCCTCACCAGCAACCTATACAGCTGCAACAGAACCTCCCTACTTTTATATTCTATCCCTCTGGCTATAAAGGTTAACATTGCATTCGCCTCCTTAATCACCTGCTGCACCTGCATACTGTGTTTTTGCGATTCGTACACAATGACCCCCAGGTCCCTCAGAACAGCAATATATTTTCAGGTCAGGATGGTGAATGGCCTGGAGGGGAACTTGCAAGTGCTAGCGTACAGAAACATCAACGTAATGCAAGGTAGATCCATTCAAAAGTCTTATGGCAGCAGGGAAGAAACTGTTCTGGAGTCAGTTGGTACGTGATCTCAGACTTCTGTTTTTTTTTGATGGAAGAAGGTGGAAAAGAATATGCCCAGAGTGCATGGGGTCCTTGATTATACTGGCTGCTTTTCCGAGGCATCCTGAGTGTGTGAGGGTACGGTAGGAAAGTAGAGTTGAGGATTTTCAATATCAGATCAATCATGATCTCATTGATTGGTGAAGCAGAGCCAATGGCTGAATGGCCTACTTCTGCTCCTATATCTCTGTGACACAGAGTTCTTTATATTGTGGCTTGTTCTCAGGGATATACATCAAGATAGTCATCAATTCCCAGTGGAGGATCATCAACTCTGTGAAAGATGCTCATTAATCTGCCCGAACCTGTGTTGTCTTCCAGTGGGAAGAGCTGTCAGTAAGTAGAGAGTGCAGACTGGCACTTTCCAAGGTGCACTAATGTGTGCTGAGGGATGGGGCAAAGGCTCACTGGGGAAAACCCAGTGTGTAAGACCCTCCTGCCTGAGAAGATGGAAGCTGTGTAAAATCCCTCAGGCTGTATGTTTGACGTGAAATGAGTACTGTAAATATTCATTGTAAATGTTAAACAACATATCCTACACAGAAGAAAAATGTAATGTCAATTGTGAACAATGATGTAGTGTATTTTTATGAATGAAGTGTATTTTTTGGAAGAAAAGGAATGGAGGAAGGAAATGCATTCTGAGTGTTCAATGAATTTAAAGAAGCAGAATAATTTATGTGTAATTTGGATATTCTTCCAACAGAGGCCCCTCTTATAAAAGGAATACCAGGTGATACCATAGAGGGAGTGCAGAGAGGATTGATGCAGAGCAACAGAGGAGCAGGCACTGGCTATTCAACCTGTCCAATCTGCCACTAAATTAGATCATAGCTGATCACCAACTTCGAAGCCATTATCCTGTGCTATCCCCATAGAGTATCCAGAAATCGATTGATTTCTGTCTTGGACATGCTCAATGATTGAGCTTTCATAGTCCTGTGCGGAGAGCATTCCAAAGACTTATCAAGCTCTGAGTGAAGAAATTCATCCTCATCTCAATATTAAATGGGTAGCTCCTTATTCTGCGACTGTGCCTTTGGCTCTAGACTCATCACTCACTTATCTGAGCACACAGGGATCGTTGACAAAAAACCTGATGAGGAAGAGAATTTTTTTAGAATTCTTTGGGGAGCAGCACAGTAATTAACACTGCTGCCTCACAGTGCCAGAGACTGGGGTTCAATCCCAGTCTTGAGCCATTGTCTGTATGTGATTTGCACATTCTCCCCTGCGTCTACGTGAGTTTCCTCCAGGTTTCTTCCCACAGTCAAAAATATGTGGATTTGGTTAATTGGCCATGCTAAATTGACTCTAGTGTCAGGGAATTAGCAGGGTAAATACATGCCATTATGGGAATAGGGCCTGGGTAGGATTGTTGTTGCTATAGACTCTATGGGCTAAATGGCTTCATTCTGTACTGTAGGGATTCTATTGTGATCTGAAACACACTGCCTGAAAGGGTAGATGTGATGTGGAGATGAGGGTGTTGGGTTAGGGGTGGGTATAGAAAGATCTTAATAGAATATTGTAGTTCGTTATGAGGGAAATTGAATATAGTAGTAGTGACATTTTGCTTCAGTTGTACAGGCCATTGACCTATGCAACTGAGACCATCTTTGTGTGCAATCTATTTAAGGATGTATTTTGGAAGTAGGTCAGAGAAGGTTTACTGGACTAATGCTCTTCCCAGTGCACCTCTGTGGCAGTTGCTCCAAGTTTTGTCCTTTGTGGAGAAATTTTTTTGCAAATACACCTTTGACCACATGGCGATTAAGCAGTGGTCAGCGCATAATGTCCTCGAGGCCCTGAGAGAAAAGGAGATGGCGGACCCTGTCAGATGGTTCCCTAAGCAGACTGTCAGTGTCACCTGGCAGAACGCCTTATCACCAGAGCTTACAAACAAGCACCAAGATTTGGCTTGGCTGGTGGTGAGAAGGGCACTCCTCTTCACATCCTTTATGCACGCTCGAGGTCTCGGCAGTGCCTCACACTGCCCTCGAAGCGGCTGCTGGGCTGATGAGATGGTCGCACACCTCTGTGGAATGTGCCTTTGCAGAGAAGGTTTGGAGTGAGATGCAGTGGTATTTGTCAAGGTTCATCGCGAGCAGCTTGGTGACGCAGGGGTCTGTGCTCTACGGGCTGTTTCTGGAGACGCACACCGAGACAAATGTCAACTGCTGTTGGAAGGTCATCAACTCAGTGAAGGACACACTTTGGTCCACCTGATACTTGCTGATCTTCCAATTGAAAGAACACTCGACTGAGTGTTGCAGATTGGCACATTGCAAGTCTAGGACTACGTGCTGAGAGATATGCTGAAGCTTGGAGCAGCTGCTGCAAAGACACAATGGGGAAAGGCCACACTACAAGGCCTTTAACAGAGGCAGACCAAAGGCCCAGAAACTGCAGAATACCCTCAACCTGCATGACTGTGTACCAATCTGAGCAATAACGGCACACAGTCATTTTTGAGGCATGTATGTAGCTGTAAGTTTGAAATGTTATGACAGTAATTTGAATAGAACTGTAAAAAAAGTTTTAATTCTGCACTGTTTGCAATTCAAGACATGTAAATTTGCAAGGTTTATTTGAGATTTTTATGAATAAAGTATATTTTTTGAAAAAAGTTGCTCCAATCTTTATTTTATCCCTCAGTGCATAATGTGGAGATGCCAGTGTTGGACTGGGGTGGGCACAGTAAGAAATCTCACAATACCAAATTAAAGTCCATTATTTGGAATCACAAGCTTTTGGAGCACTGCCTCCCATTCACTTGATGAAGGAGCAGTGCTCTGAAAGCTCATGATTTCAAATAAACTGATTGGATTTTAACCTGGAGTTGTGAGACTTCTAAATTAAAGAAACACAGAGGGGCTGGACTCATTTGTTAGTCAAATTTGTTTCAGACTGGCAGATAGTCACTTCCCTTCTAACCAATTACAGTTAAGTTTATAGGGTACCATGGCAACCCATTGAATCATGGACATGAAAACTAGTTGGAAAGTGCTGGAAATCGCTGATTAATATATTCTTTCGGTTCCGCATCTATTTCAACCAAGTTTCTGGTGCTGCTAAAAGCTGCCATCATTCAGACTAAAAAAAATCAGATCAGCAGCGCCAAGGCCCAGTCACCATGGCAACCAGCGGCCAGGGTAACTGGCAGTGCGCAGGCGCTGGTTTGCACGGCTGGGCAGCAGTGCGCAGGCGCTGGTTTGCCCACTGAGCAGCAATGCGCAGGCGCTGGTTTGCCCGGCTGGGCAGCAGTGCGCAGGCGCTGGTTTGCCAAGCTGGGCAGAGTGCGCAGGTGCGGAGCAGCCCGGACGGCTGAGGCAGTGACACGAGGCCTAGCTTCCGGTCGGGCACCGGCTTGTAGTCGGGCTCTCGGTGCAGGATGTGGCGAATCGTTGCAGCGACGGCGCTCGTGGCCATCGTCCTGAATCTCCTGATCACCTACTACCCGATGCTAGGTCCCGGGGATGCCGCGCAGTTCCTGTCCGATTACTTGTACGGTCTGTCGGTGATGCGGGCGCCAGAGGACGTGTTGGCCGAGGCCTGGGACTCGCTGATCCGAGCCCCCAGCAGTAGCTGGAGCAGGGTGGCTGTGGGGTGAGTTAACCGCCTGCCCTTTACATTGACGTGGATTTCTCCTGAGTCTGGGAAAGCAGACTGTTTAATTATTCTGGCATTCACACTCTGCTTATTGCGTCTTTATTTAAACACCGCCACTCCTTTTGCCCCATGATAACTTGGTCATTTAATCTCTTCAGTCTTTCACCCTGCTCCCTTTTATTCTTTTTCTTAAATCCCACCCTTTTAATCCTTCCTACCCTCTTTTAATTCACATTCATCGTAAATCGTTAACTCTTTGCAGATATAAGTTTGTTTATTAGTGTCACAAGTAGGCTTGTGTTAACAATGCAGTGAAGTTACTGCAAAAGTTGCTGCACTCCGGGTGCCTGTTCAGGTACACTAAGGGTCAATTTAGCATGGAGAACACACCTAACCAGCACTACTTTGGAGTGTGGGAGGAAACTGGAGCACCTGGAGGAAACCTGCGCAGACACGGGGAGAATGTCTGTGTGGAGTTTGCACAATGACCCAAGCCAGGAATTGAACCCAGATCCCTGACACTGATGGGGTAACAGTGCTAACCACTGTGCCATGCCTCTGCCAAATCTGCTGAGCATTTCCTGAGTTTTCTATTTTTATTTCAGATTTCCAGCTTCTGCTGTTACTGGGTAGTGCTCCATGTGGCTGACTGCTTCTCCCCTTCTCTTGGCTAGAGTGAATGCCTGTGTGGATGTGGTGGTATGTGGAATTGCACTCCTGAGAGCGTTGGGCTTGGATGCTGGAAATAACGTGGATCATGACACACTTCAATCGAGGGAAGACCTGATGGAAACCTTCTCTTACTTCATGGAGAAAGGAGTTGCAGCTGAACGATTCTTTGCTGATAAAAAACTCTTTCAGAAAATTGCACAGACTGCGTCTGAATTACCAGGAGCTCAGGTGCAGGTTTTGTTTATCGAGCAACCCAGCTGACGCATCAACACCCATACACACCAACACCCACAGTACAATTCAGTGCCCAGCTTAAACAAAGGCGAGAAAATGAGATAAATTTTGGACGAAAAAGGAATGGTTTAAGTTGGAGGGACATTGCTTTTTCCTAATTGGTCGGTGTAACATCGAAGGCTGAAGGGCCTGTTCTGTGCTGTAATGTTCTATGTTCTAAATCAAAAACAGTATTTTAGGTGACACCAAGAGGAAGGGTCAGTTTCAAGGTGCAAATTGTTGAGCAGGGTTAGGAATTATGTAACCTGGAGATTCTGGGAGAATGAATGTTATCCAGACTGCTGTAGAGAGTGGGAAGGAATATGATAAGAGATTATATTTCCATTGTGCCATCCATATTGTGAAAATATCAAAGTGCTTCACAGTTAATAAATTATTCTTCATTGTGTAGTTAAACTTGGCAGAGCTGCAACAAATAGATCGACAGACTTTCTGATTAGTGCATTAACATCAGAGGTAGGCAGGGCCTCTTCAATATCTCATCATATTATTGCATTTAAACATTAGCTAGGACGAGACAGAAAAATTCAGAGGTGAACTAACAAAGGAGGGCCAGAGATTTTTCTGACTCCAGTCCATTGGAAGCCAGTATCCTGAGTGGTTTGGGAACTCATTGTGGCCCTGTAATATTTACACAAACTTGTGAATATAATTCACCATAACTCGAGGGTACTTACTGATAATAAAGCCTTGCTGCTTATCACCATGAATTTGCAAAATAAGTTACTGTCCTGAACGAGGGTCCTGCGACTTTGGGACCAGATGTTAGCTGGGCCATGATTTTCTAAAAAATTTCTGCTTTTTCTTCGCATTTTCTTCTTACGAAGGCTCTCACTGGGAGACAGTCCCCGAAGGTGCTGGCTCTCGCTGGGAGACAGTCCCCGAAGGTGCTGGCTCTCGCTGGGAGACAGTCCCCGAAGGTGCTGGCTCTCGCTGGGAGACAGTCCCCGAAGGTGCTGGCTCTCGCTGGGAGACAGTCCCCGAAGGTGCTGACTCTCGCTGGGAGACAGTCCCCGAAGGTGCGACCTCGCTGGGAGACAGTCCCCGAAGGTGCTGACTCCGCTGGGAGACAGTCCCAGGTGCGACTCTGGGGTGGGGTCGAGGTGCTGACTCTCGTGGGAGACAGTCCCCGAAGGTGCTGACTCTCGCTGGGAGACAGTCCCCGAAGGTGCTGACTCTCGCTGGGAGACAGTCCCGAAGGTGCTGACTCTCGCTGGGACAGTCCCCGAAGGTGTGACTCTCGCTGGAGACAGTCCCGAAGGTGCTGACTCTCCTGGGAGACAGTCCCGAAGGTCTGACTCTCGCTGGGAGACAGTCCCGAAGGTGCTGACTCTCGCTGGGAGACGTCCCGAAGGCTGACTCTCGCTGGGAGACAGTCCCCGAAGGTGCTGACTCTCGCTGGGAGACAGTCCCCGAAGGTGCTGACTCTCGCTGGGAGACAGTCCCCGAAGGTGCTGACTCTCGCTGGGAGACAGTCCCCGAAGGTGCTGACTCTCGCTGGGAGACAGTCCCCGAAGGTGCTGACTCTCGCTGGGAGACAGTCCCCGAAGGTGCTGACTCTCGCTGGGAGACAGTCCCCGAAGGTGCTGACTCTCGCTGGGAGACAGTCCCCGAAGGTGCTGACTCTCGCTGGGAGACAGTCCCCGAAGGTGCTGACTCTCGCTGGGAGACAGTCCCCGAAGGTGCTGACTCTCGCTGGGAGACAGTCCCCGAAGGTGCTGACTCTCGCTGGGAGACAGTCCCCGAAGGTGCTGACTCTCGCTGGGAGACAGTCCCCGAAGGTGCTGACTCTCGCTGGGAGACAGTCCCCGAAGGTGCTGACTCTCGCTGGGAGACAGTCCCCGAAGGTGCTGGCTCTCGCTGGGAGACAGTCCCCGAAGGTGCTGGCTCTCGCTGGGAGACAGTCCCCGAAGGTGCTGACTCTCGCTGGGAGACAGTCCCCGAAGGTGCTGACTCTCGCTGGGAGACAGTCCCCGAAGGGGTGGTGTGTTGTGGGGTGGGTGCTGACTCTCGCTGGGAGACAGTCCCCGAAGGTGCTGACTCTCGCTGGGAGACAGTCCCCGAAGGTGCTGACTCTCGCTGGGAGACAGTCCCCGAAGGTGCTGACTCTCGCTGGGAGACAGTCCCCGAAGGTGCTGACTCTCGCTGGGAGACAGTCCCCGAAGGTGCTGACTCTCGCTGGGAGACAGTCCCCGAAGGTGCTGACTCTCGCTGGGAGACAGTCCCCGAAGGTGCTGACTCTCGCTGGGAGACAGTCCCCGAAGGTGCTGACTCTCGCTGGGAGACAGTCCCCGAAGGTGCTGACTCTCGCTGGGAGACAGTCCCCGAAGGTGCTGGCTCTCGCTGGGAGACAGTCCCCGAAGGTGCTGGCTCTCGCTGGGAGACAGTCCCCGAAGGTGCTGGCTCTCGCTGGGAGACAGTCCCCGAAGGTGCTGGCTCTCACTGGGATCCAGTTCCCGAAGGTGCTGACTCTCACTGGGATCCAGTCCCCGAAGGTGCTGACTCTCACTGGGAGCACTTTATATAATATGGCAAAATCAGTGTGGGTGGGAGCAACTTGAGAGCAAGAATTAGGAGCGAAATGCCATGAGAGTGTGTTGGTTTCACTAGTTATTCCTGATTCATATTGGAACTATTTACAGGAAGTTAGCCCAGTGAGAAATTTGCAAGCTTTAATATAATGGTGGAAACTGATGAAATGAAAGTCAATCCTGGTGTTTTGTTGACTTTTATGATTTTGTTTTTTTTTACAGCACTTTGTGGGTGGAAATGCCGCCCTGATTGGCCAGAAGCTAAGCACAAACCCAAATCTGACGGTTAGTCATCTCTTTTCTGTATTCTTAATAGAATAGCCTGCGCCCTGCAGTGGCAGCGAATTGAATTCCCATCACGTTTACTCAAAAAAAAACTTTCTAAAAAAAACTCATCCCTCTCCCTGAAGGTGCTGACTCTCACTGGGATACAGTCCCTGAAGGTGCTGACTCTCACTGGGATACAGTCCCTGAAGGTGCTGACTCTCACTGGGATACAGTTCCTGAAGGTGCTGACTCTCACTGGGATACAGTTCCTGAAGGTGCTGACTCTCACTGGGATACAGTTCCTGAAGGTGCTGACTCTCACTGGGATCCAGTTCCTGAAGGTGCTGACTCTCACTGGGATCCAGTTCCTGAAGGTGCTGACTCTCACTGGGATCCAGTCCCTGAAGGTGCTGACTCTCACTGGGATCCAGTTCCTGAAGGTGCTGACTCTCACTGGGATCCAGTCCCTGAAGGTGCTGACTCTCACTGGGATCCAGTCCCTGAAGGTGCTGACTCTCACTGGGATCCAGTCCCTGAAGGTGCTGACTCTCACTGGGATCCAGTCCCTGAAGGTGCTGACTCTCACTGGGATCCAGTCCCTGAAGGTGCTGACTCTCACTGGGATCCAGTCCCTGAAGGTGCTGACTCTCACTGGGATCCAGTCCCTGAAGGTGCTGACTCTCACTGGGATCCAGTCCCTGAAGGTGCTGACTCTCACTGGGATCCAGTCCCTGAAGGTGCTGACTCTCACTGGGATCCAGTCCCTGAAGGTGCTGACTCTCACTGGGATCCAGTCCCTGAAGGTGCTGACTCTCACTGGGATCCAGTCCCTGAAGGTGCTGACTCTCACTGGGATCCAGTCCCTGAAGGTGCTGACTCTCACTGGGATCCAGTCCCTGAAGGTGCTGACTCTCACTGGGATCCAGTCCCTGAAGGTGCTGACTCTCACTGGGATCAGTCCTGAAGGTGCTGACTCTCACTGGGATCCAGTCCCTGAAGGTGCTGACTCTCACTGGGATCCAGTCCCTGAAGGTGCTGACTCTCACTGGGATCCAGTCCCTGAAGGTGCTGACTCTCACTGGGAAGTTGGACGAGTGACAAGTGGTAACCTTTAGTAATTTTCAGCTTTTTATTGTTTTTCTTTGTTTAGTTTAGTCAGAGATCTGTTGATCAGTGTTGTGTGGTTCATCCTGGGATTGTTTTGATGTGTTTGCTTTTTCTTAATTTGTTTGTGGGACATTGGGATCGTTGGCATTTATTGCCCATTCCTAGTTGCCCTCGAGAAGGCGGTGAGTTAAGTGGTTTGCTCGGCTATTTCAGTTTTGCTCTGGAGCCACGTAATGGTCAGACCATGTATAGACGGCAGATTTCTTTCCCTGAAGGACATTAGTGATCTAGATGGGTTTTTTTGATAATAAGCAATGGTCTCATGGTCATCAGTAGATTCTTAATTCCACAATTCTTTTTAATTGAATTTAAATATCACTGTCTGCCATGATGGGATTTGAACCTGGGTCCCCAGAACATTAGCTGAGTAATTTGGATTAATAGTATAGTCATAATGCCATTGAGCCATTGCCTCCCCTGTTGCTTGGGCCTCTTGGTGATGAATGAGTGTTAGCTGGAGGCTGTAGCAATCACTCTGCTCTGATGTTGCTGCCAGTATTGTTCTCAGACATCTCCTCTGAGCACCTGCAGTCATGGCAAACAGTTCACCGTCAGTAAGATGGTTATCAGCACTGGCCTGTGCCTGTGTTCATCTCTGCAGCACCTCCTAAATTCATTATACAACTTATTGTCCCACGCCTGTGTGATGAGATATTGGGATGAGTGTTGATGCTTGTTTTATCTTTAGGTGCTGCTGTGTGGTCCAGTTGGACCCAAACTTCGTGAACTCTTGGGCAATCAAATAATTGTCCCGCCAGACTCTCTGCAGGCGATCGATGAGTACCACCTCATTCTGGAGTATCAGGCTGGTAAGTTGAGAGTGAAAACTCAGTAAGAATTTAGCAACACCAATTTTTAATCCAACCGATTTATTTGATAGTAAAATTGTGAGCTTTCAACACTCCGTGTCTTCCTCAGGCAAATGCAGTGTTCTGGTCTGCAATAGCACACATCAGCACAGACAGTCAGAGATTGCTGATTAGAATGCGAATCCTTACATCTAACCTGCTATTCAAGTGTTAAAGTGGCTAACAATGTGTGTGAAGGGAATCCTGAGCATTGGTTACAGAATTGTGTATTTCCTCCAGACAGCACAGTAAGTGAGGTTTTTTGCTAACCCAGGCAAGTTACGGGGGTTACAGGTAGTGTGTCATGAAGCCAAGATCCCTGTTAAGACCGTCCTCATGTGTGCGGAGCTTGGCTATCAGTCTCTGCTCAGCGACTCTGCGCTGCCGTGTATCACGAAAGCCCCCTTGAAGAACATTTACCCGCAGGTCGGAGGCCGAATGCCCATGACTGCTGAAGTGTTCGCCCACAGGAAGGGAACTGTTTTGCCTGGTGATTGTTGAGCGATGCTCATTCATCCGCTGTCGTAGTGTCTGCATGGTCTCCCCAATGTACCATGCTTCGGGACATCCTTTCTTGCAACGTATTAGGTAGACAACGTTGGCCGAGTTGCAAGAGTATGTACCGTGCACCTGGTGAATGGTATCCTCACGTTTGATGATGTTGTCCATGTCTATGATCTGGCATGTCTTGCAGAGGTTGCTGTGGCAGGGTTGTGTGGTATTGTGGTCACTGTTCTCCTGAAGGTTGGGTAGTTTGCTGCGAACAATGATCTGTTTGAGGTTGTGCGGTTGTCTGAAAGCAAGAAGTGGGGGGGTGGGGATGGCCCTAGCGAGATGTTCATCGTCATCAATGATATGTTGAAGACTCCGGAGAAGATGTCGTAGCTTCTCCGCTCCGGGGAAGTACTGGACAACAAAGGGTACTCTGTCCACCGTGTCCCGTGTTCGTCTTCTGAGGAGGTCAGTGCGGTTTATCGTTGTGGCACGTCGGAACTGTCGATCGATGAGTCGAGCGCCATATCCTGTTCTCACGAGGGCATCCTTCAGTGTCTGGAGGTGTCTGTCACGATCCTCCTCATCTGAGCAAATTCTGTGTATACGGAGGGCTTGTCCATAGGGAATTGTCATCAAACCAGCAGACAAAGGAGGCACCACCGTCATACTGAACAGAACGGACTACTGTGAAGAAGTGTACCGACAACTAAACAATGAGAAACACTACAGACAGTTACCAGCAGATCCGACCAAAGAACACACTCGTCAACTCAACACTTTGATCAAAACCTTTGATCCGGACCTTCAGAACACCCTCCGGGCTCTCATTCCACGTACTCCCCGCATTGGAGATCTCTACTGCCTCCCAAAGATACACAAGGCAAACATACCCGGCCGTCCCATCGTATCGGGCAATGGGACCCTGTGTGAGAACCTCTCCGGCTATATCGAGGGCATCCTGAAACCCATTGTACAAAGAACCCCCAGCTTTTGTCTTGACACTACGGACTTCCTACAGAAACTCAGCACACATGGAGCAGTAGAACCAGGGACACTCCTTGTCACAATGGATGTCTCGGCGCTCTACACCAACATCCCCCACGACGATGGTATTGCTGCAACTGCCTCAGTACTCAATGCCAACAACTGCCAGTTTCCGGATGCAATTTTACAACTCATCCGCTTCATCTTGGACCACAATGTCTTCACCTTCAACAATCAGCTTTTCATCCAGACACACGGAACAGCCATGGGGACCAAATTTGCACCTCAGTATGCCAACATCTTCATGCACAGGTTCGAACAAGACTTCTTCACCACACGAGATCTCTAACCAAGGCTATATACTAGATACATTGATGACATCTTTTTCCTTTGGACTCATGGTGAACAATCATTGAAACAACTGTATGATGATATCAACAAGTTCCATCCCACCATCAGACTCACCATGGACTATTCTCCAGAATCAGTTGCATTCTTGGACACACGCATCTCCATCAAGGACGGTCACCTCAGCACCTCACTGTACCGCAAACCGACAGACAACCTCACAATGCTCCACTTCTCCAGCTTCCACCCTAGACACGTTAAAGAAGCCATTCCCTATGGACAAGCCCTCCGTATACACAGAATTTGCTCAGATGAGGAGGATCGTGACAGACACCTCCAGACACTGAAGGATGCCCTTGTGAGAACAGGATATGGCGCTCGACTCATCGATCGACAGTTCTGACGTGCCACAACGATAAACCGCACTGACCTCCTCAGAAGACGAACACGGGACACAGTGGACAGAGTACCCTTTGTTGTCCAGTACTTCCCCGGAGCGGAGAAGCTACGACATCTTCTCCGGAGTCTTCAACATATCATTGATGACGATGAACATCTCGCTAGGGCCATCCCCACCCCCCCACTTCTTGCTTTCAGACAACCGCACAACCTCAAACAGATCACTGTTCGCAGCAAACTACCCAACCTTCAGGAGAACAGTGACCACAATACCACACAACCCTGCCACAGCAACCTCTGCAAGACATGCCGGATCATAGACATGGACGACATCATCAAACGTGAGGATACCATTCACCAGGTGCACGGTACATACTCTTGCAACTTGGCCAATGTTGTTTACCTAATACGTTGCAAGAAAGGATGTCCCAAAGCATGGTATATTGGGGAGACCATGCAGACACTACGACAGCGGGTGAATGAGCATCGCTCAACAATCACCAGGCAAAACAGTTCCCTTCCTGTGGGCGAACACTTCAGCAGTCATGGGCATTCGGCCTCCGACCTGCGGGTAAATGTTCTTCAAGGGGGCTTTCGTGATACACGACAGCGCAGAGTCGCTGAGCAGAGACTGATAGCCAAGTTCCGCACACATGAGGACGGTCTTAACAGGGATCTTGGCTTCATGACACACTATCTGTAACCCCCGTAACTTGCCTGGGTTAGCAAAAAACCTCACTTACTGTGCTGTCTG
The DNA here is from genome assembly GCA_024679065.1 of Sphyrna mokarran. Lineage (NCBI taxonomy): Eukaryota > Metazoa > Chordata > Chondrichthyes > Carcharhiniformes > Carcharhinidae > Sphyrna > Sphyrna mokarran. The sequence continues at coordinate 1,087,977 of JAGIQG010000033.1, forward strand.
GAGAAAATACACAATTCTCTAACCAATGCTCAGGATTCCCTTCACACACATTGTTAGCCACTTTAACACTTGAATAGCAGGTTAGATGTAAGGATTCGCATTCTAATCAGCAATCTCTGACTGTCTGTGCTGATGTGTGCTATTGCAGACCAGAACACTGCATTTGCCTGAGGAAGACACAGAGTGTTGAAAGCTCGCAATTTTACTATCAAATAAATCGGTTGGATTAAAAATTGGTGTTGCTAAATTCTTACTGAGTTCTTACCACCCCAATCCAACGCCGGCATCTTTACAAGTTGAGAGTGAACAGTGTTTGTAGCTATGGGGATGGGGGGAGGGAGGTAGGAGACATTTTTAATATAAAAACCAATCAGAACTCCAGTTGCTTCCATTGATCTCCAAGTGAGCCAAAGTGTGTTACAGTCAATCCAGTATTTGTGAAGTGTAGTCACTGTTGTAAGATGGGAGAAATGGTAGCACACTGGTTAGCACTGCTGCTTCACAGCTCCAGGGACCTGGGTTTGATTCCTGGCTTGGGTCACTGTCTGTGTGGAGTTTGCACAGTTTCCTCCCACAGTCCAAATATGTGCAGTTAGGTTGATTGGCTATGTTAAAATTGCTCCTTAATGTACTAGGATGCTTAGGTTAGAGGGATTAGCAGATAAAATAGGTAGGGGTAGGGGTTGGTGCAGACTCAATGGGTTGAAGGGCCTCTTTCTGCACTGCAGGGTTCTATGTTCTATTGGAAATGCTGCAATTGGATCCTGCACAGAAAGATCTCAGAGCAGTATGTCAGTGGCCAGATAGGAAATCTTCCCACTCCCACCATTTGTATAGATTAAACACCATTTGTGTAGATTTTGTTTTGAAAACCGAGGGATTAAAAAAAGAGTTGGAAAGAAAAAGTCAATCCGATATTAGAATTCTCGGATCCCAACAGCGCAGAAGGGGACCTTTGACCCATCGAATCTGCACCGACAACTGCTCCACCCAGATCCTAACCTCGTAAACCCACATAACCCCTGTTAGTCCCCCTGACATTAAGGGGGAATTTAGCACAGCCAATCCACCTAACCTGCACATCTTTGGACTGTGGGAGGAAACCAGAGTGCCTGGAGGAAACCCATGTAGACATTGGGTCAACGTGCAGACTCCACACAATGACCCAAGCCAGGAATTGAACCTGAAACCCTGGCACTGTGAGGCAGCAGTGCTAACCACTGTGCTGCCCTTTTGGTGATGTGAGTTTTGAAGAGGGAAAAATTCCAGAGTTTTCACTTTCTGCAGAAGACTCATGTAAGGAAGTGGCTGAATCCTAAGGTGGCCACATTGTTTGAGCAGATTCATTGGATTGTATCTGCTTGACTTCATTGTACCAATATTCCCTTTGGCTCTGAAGATGTGTTAGCCACACTCCTGGTGTATTGAGTACGTAATCCAAGGGAGTGCTTCTCTCTCAGCAATCTGCCTCTTCTGGTATATGCTAAAAACTCAGCACTGCCTGAAGAAGAGCATTTCTGCTCTTATAAGCTTTCACCTTGATCTCATACCGTAGGTACAATGTCAGTACACACAACCTTTACCCCAGTCAGATTTCTGATGTACAACCAGTAATGGGAAAACTCCACAGTTAGGGGGACAGATAGGAGAGTAAATAGTAATAAACGGGACTCAGGGCTGGTGTGTTGCCTCCCAGGGGCCAGGGTCCAGGATGTCTCAGAGCGGGTTTTTAAGATTCTTAAGGGAGAGGGGAGTCAGCCCCAAGTCATAGTTCATGTAGGGACACATGATGTAGGTAGGACAAGGGAAGGGGATATTAAACAGAAATTTATGGAGTTGGGGTGGAAGCTTAGGGCCAAAACAGACAGAGTGGTTATCTCTGGACTCTTGCCTGTGCCACGGGATAGTTTAGAGAAGAACAGAGAGAGGGAATGTTTGAACTCGTGGCTGCGGGGATGGTGCAGGAGGGAGGGGTTCAGGTTCCTGAACAATTGGGACTCATTCTGGGATAGGTGGGACCTCTACAAGAGAGATGGTCTACACCTGAACCAGAGGGGAACCAATATCTTGGGAAAATTTGCAAAGGCTATGCAGGGGGGTTTAAACTGATTCAGAGGGGGGGGTGGAATCCTGAGTAGTTTGGATGTTAAGAGGGACGAGAATAGTGGGGGTCATAGATGAGAACTGTAAAGCACAGCAGCGTACGGGTGGAGTAGGGCATGGTCTGAAATGCGTATACTTTAATGCAAGAAGTATTCGCAATAAGGTGGAAGAACTTGCAGCTTGGACCAGTACCTGGAACTTCGATGATGTGGCCATTTCAGAGACATGGATAGAGCAGGGACAGAAATGGTTGTTGCAGGTTCCGGGGTTCACATGCTTCAGTCAGAGTAGAGAAGGAGGTAGAAGCGGGGGGGAGGAGTGGCATTATTAGTCAAAGACTGTATCACAGTGACAGAAAGGAAGTTTGATGAGGACTTGTCTGTTGAGGTAGTATGGGCTGAGAATAGAAACAGGAGAGGTGAGGTCACCCTGTTGGGAGTCTTTTATAGACCTCCTAAAAATTCTAGAGAGGTAGAGGAAAGGATTGCAAAGTCGATCCTGGACAGGAGTGAAAGTAATAGGGTAATTGTTTTGGGGGACTTTAACTTTACTAATATTGATTGGAATAGCTATAGCTCTAGCTCGTTAGAGGGGTCAGTTTTTGTTCAAAGTGTGCAGGAAGGTTTTTTGACTCAGTATGTAGAGAGGCCAACTAGAGGTGAGGCTACATTGGATTTGGTGCTGGGCAATGAGCCAGACCAGGTGTTAGGCTTGGACATTGGTGAACATTTTGGTGATAGTGACCACAATTCGGTTACGTTCACCTTAGTGATGGATAGGGATAGGCATGAAGCTGGGGGCAGTAGTTATAGCTGGGGGAATGGTAATTATGAGGCCATAAGGAGGGAATTAGGGTGCATAGGTTGGACTAGGAAACTACAGGGACTGGGAACATCTGAAATGTGGAGCTTATTCAAGGAGCAGCTACTGCGAGTCCTTGATAAGTATGTCCCTGTCAGGCAAGGAGGAAATGGTCGAGTAAGGGAACCATGGTGTACTAAAAAAGTTAATTCGCTGGTTAAAAGGAAAAAGGAGGCTTATGTCAGGATGAGGCTTGAAGGCTCAGTTAGTGCAATAGATAGCTATAGATTAGCCAGGAGGGAGCTAAAGAGTGAGTTGAGGAGAGCTAAAAGGGGACACGAGAAGACTTTGGCTGATAGGATTCTCCTTGATCCTAAAGCTTTCTTTAGATATGTTAAGAATAGAAGATTGGTTATGGCAGGATTAGGGCCAGTCAGAGACAGCAGTGGGAAGTTGTGTGTGGAGCCTGAAGAGATTGGAGAGGTACTGAATAAATATTTCTCTTCGGTATTCACGCAGGGAGATGTAAATGTAGTTGTGGAGAACACTGGGATACAGGGTTGCAAACTGGAAAGTATTGAAGTAGATAAGGAGGATGTGCTAGATATTCTTGAGGGTTTGAAGTTCGATAAGTCCCCTGGGCCGGACGGGATTTACCCTAGGATTCTCTGGGAGGCAAGAGAGGAGATTGCAGAGCCTCTGGCTCTGATCTTCAGGTTGTCGTTGGTTACGGGTATAGTTCCGGAAGACTGGAGGATAGCGAATGTGGTCCCATTGTTCAAGAAGGGGAAGAGAGACCTTCCAGGGAATTATAGGCCAGTGAGTCTTACTTCTGTTGTGGGCAAAGTATTGGAGAGAATTATTAGGGATAGGATTTATAGTTATTTAGAGAGAAATGAATTGATTGGGGATAGTCAGCATGGTTTTGTGAAGGGTAGGTCGTGCCTTACTAACCTTATTGAGTTTTTTGAAAAAGTGACCAAAGAGGTGGATGGGGGTAAGGCAGTTGATGTGGTATATATGGACTTTAGTAAGGCGTTTGATAAGGTGGCCCGTGGAAGACTTCTGCAGAAAATGCAGATGTATGGGATAGAGGGTGATTTAGCTAATTGGATTAGGAATTGGCTAGCAGATAGAAGACAGAGGGTGGTGGTTGATGGGAGATATTCATCGTGGAGTTCGGTGACAAGTGGTGTACCTCAGGGGTCTGTTTTGGGGCCCCTGCTGTTTGTAATTTTTATAAATGATCTGGATGAGGGTATTGAAGGATGGATTAGTAAATTTGCGATGACACCAAAGTCGGAGGAGTGGTAGATAGTGAAGAGGGGTGTTATAGTTTGCAGAGAGACTTGGACAAGTTGCAGAGCTGGGCCGAGAGGTGGCAAATGGATTTTAATGTGGAAAAGTGTGAGGTAATTCACTTTGGCAGGAATAACAAATGTGTAGAGTATAGGGCTAATGGTAGGACTCTTAATAGTGTTGAAGAACAGAGGGATCTTGGTGTATGTGTGCATAGATCCCTGAAAGTTGGCAATCAAGTCGATAAGGTTGTTAAGAAGGCATATGGAGTCTTAGCTTTTATTGGTAGGGGGATTGAATTTCGGAGCCGCAACGTCATGTTGCAACTGTACAAAACTCTAGTGCGGCCGTACTTGGAGTATTGTGTGCAGTTCTGGTCCCCACATTATAAGAAAGATGTGGAGGCATTGGAGAGGGTACAGAGGAGGTTTACCAGGATGTTGCCTGGTATGGAGGGCAGGTCTTATGAGGAGAGGCTGAGGGATTTGAGGTTGTTTTCGTTAGAAAGGAGGCGGCTAAGAGGGGACCTTATTGAAACATATAAGATGATTAGAGGTTTAGATAGGGTGGACAGTGATAGCCTTTTTCCTAGGATGGAGAAAGCTAGCACGAGGGGACATAGCTTTAAATTAAGGGGTGGTAGTTATAGGACGGATGTCAGAGGTAGGTTCTTTACCCAGAGGGTGGTAAGGGTATGGAATGCCCTGCCTGCTGCAGTTGTAGATGCGCCAAGTTTGGTGGCGTTTAAGAGGTTAGTAGATAAGTTTATGGACGAAAAGGGAATGGTTTAGTTTGGAGGGTCATTGCTTTTTCCTAATTGGTCGGCGTAACATCGAAGGCCGAAGGGCCTGTTCTGTGCTGTAATGTTCTATGTTCTAACTGATGTAAAATTCTGTGGATTAGATTACATTCCAGAGTCTGCCTTTGTGAAGAATGAAGCTAAATGCTGCCTCCTTTTTGTTTTGTAGGGGATACACTGGGGGAGATTAGAGCACCCCAAGCCAACCGCTTCATCTTCTCGCACGATGTGTCAAACGGGGAGATGAACGCGATGGAGACGTTCATAGCCAGTCTGGAGGAGTTCGAACCTGAGCTGATTGTCCTTTCCGGTTTACATATGATGGAAGGACAGGGGGATGAAGAACGAAACAAGAGACTCCAGGAGGTAAGGCATAAGCACAGTTGTTATTGGATAAGGGTTACCTGTCTCAGCATTAACACATACAGTGGTGGTGTGGCAGAGTCCACAATCCCTGGAACATCCTCCCTAAACTTCGACTACTAACAACCTTCATAACTTTCCTGACTTTTATTCAAAAAAACCAGGGTAATTTTGAATTGCAAAGATTAACCTCCTTGTATCTATAGTGTAAACTACTGTGGCGGTTACTAACTACTAATACTACCTGGCACAGTAGTTAGCACTGCTGCCTCACAGAACCGGGGACCCGGCTTTGATTCCTGGCTGGGGTCACTATGTAGAGTTTGCATGTTCTCCCCATGTCTTTGTGGGAGTGCTCCAGTTTCCTCCCACAGTCTGTAAGATGTGTTGAATAGGTGCATTGACCTGAATGAATGTGGCGGCTCGGGAAATTTCACAGTAACTTCATTGCAGTGTTAATGTAAGCCTTACTTTTGGCACTAATAAATAAATAATTGTTTTCTCTCTCCTAACTCTTCTCCACACACACATTGCTTCCTTCTTTGAGATGTTTTTGCAGTGTTACATGCATTATAACAATGCAAGCTCAAGCCTGGACAGTCTTGCAGCAAAAATTGCAGTTAGACTGTCTGGACATTTGGATAATGTTGTGTTGAATAATGATAATGTTAAGGAAACCTTTTGCCCAGGTTAAAGCTCTGTGAGGATTAACCAGACCTGATCCTGAGGGTGAGATCTAGTGTTGAAAGAACCCCAGAAATTTTCAAACACTGAGGTAGACTAAAGCCACGTACAAAACGGAAAGGTTGGCTCTGAGGATTCGTAAGGGGATTAAAACAAGAAGATATTCAACCATGTTATTTATCCCATTCGACTTTCTGATAACAATTCACTTCACCGATCTTCCAGCCTTTTTTGTGATTGTATCCTTCTGCCATTATCACACAAAAATGTGTTTTTAATTAGCACATCCTTTTCCTTTCTATTTATAAATAACATTGATATTATCCGTGATATTGTCTGTAAGTTTAATGCAACTGAGTGATTTGCTCGGTCAGTTCAATTAAGATCAATGCTGTCAGTCTGGATTCACATGTGGGTCAGACTAGGTAACAGTGACTGATTTCCTTTCTTGAAGGACATATATGTACCTTCCAGTTATCTCAGTAAAGGTTTGCAACACCAATTTTAAATCCAACCAATTTATTTGATAGTAAATCTGCGAGCTTTTGACACTATGTTGTGCCTTCGTCAGGCAAATGCAGTGTTCTGATCTGCAGAGGCACTCATATCCACACAGACAGTTACAGATTGCTGATTAGAATGCGAATCCTTACATCTAACCTGCTATTCAAGTGTTAAAGTGGCTAACACTGTGTGTGAAGGGAATCCTGAGCATTGGTTAGAGAATTGTGTATTTTCTCCAGACAGCACAGTAAGTGAGGTTTTTTGCTAACCCAGGCAAGTTACTGGGGTTACAGATAGTGTGTCATGAAGCCAAGATCCCTGTTAAGACCGTCCTCATGTGTGCGGAGCTTGGCTATCAGTCTCTGTTCAGCGACTCTTCGCTGTCGTGTATCACGAAAGCCCCCTTGAAGAACATTTACCCGCAGGTCGGAGGCCGAATGCCCATGACTGCTGAAGTGTTCGCCCACAGGAAGGGAACTGTTTTGCCTGTTGATTGTTGAGCGATGCTCATTCATCCGCTGTCGTAGTGTCTGCATGGTCTCCCCAATGTACCATGCTTCGGAACATCCTTTCTTGCAACGTATTAGGTAGACAACGTTGGCCGAGTTGCAAGAGTATGTACCGTGTACCTGGTGAATGGTATCCTCACATTTGATGATGTTGTCCATGTCTATGATCCAGCATGTCTTGCAGAGGTTGCTGTGGCAGGGTTGTGTGGTATTGTGGTCACTGTTCTCCTGAAGGTTGGGTAGTTTGCTGCGAACAATGATCTGTTTGAGGTTGTGCGGTTGTCTGAAAGCAAGAAGTGGGGGGGTAGGGATGGCCCTAGCGAGATGTTCATCGTCATCGATGACATGTTGAAGACTCCGGAGAAGATGTCGTAGCTTCTCCGCTCCGGGGAAGTACTGGACAACAAAGGGTACTCTGTCCACCTTGTCCTGTGTTCATCTTCTGAGGAGGTCAGTGCGGTTTATCGCTGTGGCACGTCAGAACTGTCGATCGATGAGTCGAGCGCCATATCCTGTTCTCACGAGGGCATCCTTCAGCGTCTGGAGGTGTCTGTCACGATCCTCCTCATCTGAGCAAATTCTGTGTATACGGAGGGCTTGTCCATAGAGAATGGCTTCTTTAACGTGTCGAGGGTGGAAGCTGGAGAAGTGGAGCATTGTGAGGTTGTCTGTCGGTTTGCGGTACAGTGAAGTGCTGAGGTGACCGTCCTTGGTGGAGATGCGTGTGTCCAAGAATGCAACTGATTCTGGAGAATAGTCCATGGTGAGTCTGATGGTGGGATGGAACTTGTTGATATCATCATACAGTTGTTTCAATGATTGTTCACCATGAGTCCAAAGGAAAAGGATGTCATCAATGTATCTAGTATATAACCTTGGTTGAAGATCTCGTGTAGTGAAGAAGTCTTGTTTGAACCTGTGCATGAAGATGTTGACATACTGAGGTGCAAATTTGGTCCCCATGGCTGTTCCATGTGTCTGGATGAAAAGCTGATTGTTGAAGGTGAAGACATTGTGGTCCAAGATGAAGCGGATGAGTTGTAAAATTGCATCCAGAAACTGACAGTTGTTGGTACTGAGTACTGAGGCAGTTGCAGCAATACCATCGTTGTGGGGGATGTTGGTGTAGAGCGCCGAGACATCCATTGTGACAAGGAGTGTCCCTGGTTCTACTGCTCCATGCGTGTTGAGTTTCTGTAGGAAGTCCGTAGTGTCAAGACAAAAGCTGGGGGTTCTTTGTACAATGGGTTTCAGGATGCCCTCGATATAGCCGGAGTCCCGTTGCCCGGGGTCCCATTGCCCGATACGATGGGACGGCTGGGTATGTTTGCCTTGTGTATCTTTGGGAGGCAGTAGAGATCTCCAATGCGGGGAGTACGTGGAATGAGAGTGCGGAGAGTGTTCCAGTTATCGCAGTCAGCAGTTCAGGAACTGCCGATTGCAGTGTGCTGCATGTTTCCCTGTTCCTTCACTCTTATAGAGATTCTCCCCCCCCTCCAGTACTAATCAGCAGTCCCTGCAGGAGAAAGTGCCTGTGTTTGCATATGAGGCAATTGCAGAATTGTGTTTGGTTGAGGTACCAAATTTAAACTGGTTAGAGGGGGAGTGTTAATGGGGTTTTCAAGCTGACTGGATACTGTAAGAAATTTCAGACAATACAAGACTCACACAGCCAGTGTGTCAGTTTAAAGATGTCACATTCCGGTTGTAGATGCGCCAAGTTTGGTGGCGTTTAAGAGGTTAGTTGGTAAGTGTATGGAAGAGAAGGGAATAGTTTAGTTTGGAGGGGCATTGCTTTTTATATTGGTTGGCGCAACATCGAAGGCCGAAGGGCCTGTTCTGTGCTGTAATGTTCTATGTTCTATTTATTTTTGTGTGGTGACTGCTAGGATAAACAATCAAAGGTCAGGGCAGCTTCTGTGTTGGAGCTGTTGCATTTCAATGAATTCCAAACTGTACAATTCAAAAACAGATCAGTTATAGATTTTCTTATCAATTACTCCTGCCTTTCATTAGCTTTAATCAATCATCTTCAATGTGCAAATTAACAGTAAGACCCGTCATATGCTTTAGCCAATCGCATCTTACTCTTTGGCATAATGGTATTTCACTGGTCCTTAGAATCTGGACATATCTTCCCAATTTGGCTAACTCAACATCCTGTTTCCCTTAGTAAGCTGAGATATTAACCGTAAAGTGCAAAGTGAACATTCCCATATGATTCTCTACAGGGCAGTGCCAAACCAAACTAACACGTGACTCTACTTCCAGGCATGCGTCCACCCTATCTGGACAGTGAATAAGTCCTATTCGCCAAGTTTGATCACATTCTTACTTTATGAAATTCTGTTATAAACCTTGCATATTTCCACGGTTTAAGTATTCCCTTAGAATATGGCCTTGTCCTAATGCTCTTTACTATGATGCTTTGGTCAGAGTGAACAATGATTCTTAAAAATACATTAATACATTCAAAATATCAGTATATGTGTTTTTAAATCAGAATCACTTGTGTAAATCTCTTACTGCATTTTATATGTGTGTAAACTGCTTTTTTGTTAGCTTATACATCTGTTTTAAAGTCATTTAACTCAGTGGTGGTAGTCCTGTCAGTGTCTTAATGTCTAATGGTTTAAAAACCTTTACTAACCTATTAAGATTTTTTCCCTTACAGGGAGACTCTCCCCATGGAACCTCATGCTAACAAGAGTTGATGCTGTCAATAAAATATAGGCAGGAAAGCTGTGTGGATCAGTAACTGGTGTACAAACACCAGTTTCATGGCCATGTTACACGTGTTTCATGGCCACTTGTGGAAGGGTTAGCATTTAGACTTGTTTCACAATTTGCAATCATTTTGTTACAGCAAAATATTACTCCTTCTCTGAAGTCCAGCCCTTCTATGTTTCATTTCTAACGTAACGACTTCTGTTTTCTCCCTGACTGCGAAACAACAGGTTAGTTTGTTAATCTCTGAGATCCCGAATGAAATCTCAGTGCACCTGGAGCTGGCTAGCATGACTGACACAACGTATATGAACACCATTGTGGAACAGGTAACCATTAATTTTGGTGGTTGGTGGTCTCTGTGTGAAGGTGTGAGTAGCGGGAAGGTATTGGTCTGCTGATTTGACTGATCTCAGCTGGCTCAACAGTTGAGAAAGTTGACCTTGGTGCAGTAAGGCAGCTGAGATGCTTGCTGCTCTTCACTGTACACTCACCCTGCTGAGTGCAGTCATGTTGTTAGAAAAGCAAAATACTGGGAAGTGGAAATAAAAACAGAAAGTGCTGGAAAAACTCAGCTGGTCGGTCAACATCTGTAGCGAGAGGAACCAGAGTTAATGTTTTGACTCTTTGTGTAGCCAACATTAGCATGGCTGGATCCAGGGGGGTCAAATTACTCTGGCTGAAGTTTCCCCACCCTCTGTGTGATTTAAGTACTGAGTGAGTGTCCTGCAGACATTCATCTAGGAATAGACATGAAAAATGATGGAGTTACTGCCCTTAGAATCTGATCTCTCCTTTGCCTCTGTATAATCAAATTGATTGCCTGATATCCAATCCTGAGTCTCAATTTCTTTCAGTAAAGCGTTGGGAACATTGAAGTTATTGTCTTCAATCCCTCAACAAGTTTCATCCCTGTCCCCTGTCCCCTGTCCCCTCAGAGTTGATTTTGCGCAGGTCAGAATGACCTCCTGGGAGCTTTAGGCGTTCTCTTGGTTCATCACTCTGCTCATCAGCTTCTCTTCTTCTTAGCAGGTTCTTACTCTTGTCAATTCAATTGGCTTGAATGAGCAGGAGTTGTTGTTTATCAGTCAGGCTGGCTCAGGGCCTCACTCCTCACAGGAGCACTGGAATGGTGCCCCTGATATTGGAATGGTCAGCGATATTATCTTCTGGCTCCTCAAAGAATACGGACGAACTAATACGCGTAAGGATTCGGATTTAACCCGTGTTCATTTCCACACTCTGGCCTATCACATCCTAGCAACTGTAGATGGATACTGGAGCAACCAAATATCCTCTGTTGCAGCTGGAGCACGAGTTGCTGGGAGTCAAGCGTGTGGCACTGACACCATCGATCCCTCAAAGGTTATCCTTAATTCCCCTAAGGAATTTGTTCTGTCACAAACGGACCAAGTGCTGAAGAATAAGAAAATGACACTGAGTCCAACCAACCCAGTGCGTGTGTGGCAGAGAGAAGGCATCTCGTTTTTCATCACTCCTGTGCTGATTTGTGTCAACCCCATTAGGACAGTGGGATTAGGAGACAGCATCTCCGCAGAAGGGCTTTTATATTCTGAACGGAAGTGACTGCAATCTCACTGTCCAAGAAAATTTGAGTTTGTGTTTATGGTAAATTCTCCATGCTTAGTGTGTAGGAATGGGGATGGTGGTGGCTTGTAGCAGGGAAGGATGGGCAACAAATCATAACTATGGCTTTAACTCCATTGCCCAATATATAAAGCTGACCAGTAAATGACCTAGTCACATCTCCCCCTTTTGCTATTTCATTGCTACAACAATCAGTGGACGTTACTGGATTCCATTCAAGCTTCAAATCTATTCCATTGGAACAACTACAACTTCTGTTTTCTTTGTTATGTTAAAATGAACTTTGGAAATCTAAGTGTAGAGTGCTTGCCTTGATTGGGAAGCAGTGATTTTATAATTGGGATATTTTCAATGACATGTGTTGTATGAGGTGGGCATTAAATACTGATCTTTCACCTTGAGGACCTGAAATCTAATCTAGCCCGGCCTGTTTGGGTGAAAGTTTTTTCCATCTGCTGGTTGTGAGAGTCTTATGTTGGTAGGTTCAATTTGACGGGTATAAGTTTACAATACCACACTTCCCCTAATTTAACACTAATGCGGAATCTCATTCAGAAATAAAAGGGCTGTCAGTGTGAGGAGGGTAAATCTGACATATTGGTGCAGTAGGATGTGCTTTGCTGAGCGCGGAGTTGAATCAATTTAATGGGGCACTACAGAGAAATCTTTACCATTGATGTAGAAGTGCTTTATTCTGTAACTTCAGCACAGTGGCCAAGCCTCATGATATAAACTCACATTTGACAGTGTGACCAAAGGCCAAGTTCAGCTTTTTAACAAGTGAACAATCGTTTAGCTGTTACTTCAGTGTGAACAGACTTTTCCAGAGCTGGGAGAACAGCATGTTATTTCCAATCTACAGCCCAGTGTAAATTTCATACTGATAAGGTACAAGAGAGATAGCAATTAATTAAACGGTCTTCTTTCCTTCATCAGATGTGAAAGATAAATAGTAATCAGTACTTCCTCCTTGTATTCCAAAACTCAGAATCTTCTCTCTGTAGATGTAGGGATGGGCAGTGAATGCTGACCAGCCAGCCACACCTGAATCCTACGAATAAATAAATACAAACCCAGGTTTGGGAGATTAGGATCTAGTATTTTGCAGGAATAGTCACACACTCACTGTTACACTTACCCACTGACAGGAATTTAAGTAACTTTTTTTAAATGATCGTTAGACTGAATGGCTAGGGTTTAATGTCTTCTATATTCCATTAGGTGGGTTAATAACTTTATTCAGAATATATCTTTATGTTTAATTTGAAAGCTATTGGCTAATACCATTGATTCAGGGATGAGGCAGCTTTATTTTAAAACATGATCCCTGGCTTTCTGTTCATCTCAGGAGCATCTGGTGAAATAAGGAGGGGGAGGAAAAGCTGATCTTCCCCATTTTTAGAACGTGTTTAGACTGGTTTTGATCATGATTCTAATTTAGCAATGCCTGACCTGGCTGAGTGTGAGAAAATATAATTCTGCCAGCTAACAGCACAAATGTCGAGTTTCAACTCCCCCAGTAGTAAGAGACATCATCTCAGTGTAATGCTGACTCAGAAGGTTCAACTTACAGTCCCTGCTGATTGTCACTGGGTTAACAGTTCTGTCCTGCACTTGATTTTGGGTCAGGAGGGAAGGAGCTGGCATTCCAGCCCCCCATCCAGATGTTTCCTGGAACAGCCAGCTTGCTGGCTGCGGGGCTGTGATGCTCCATGGGGTTGAATAGCTTCCTCACTCGCTGTACAGACCTGTGCTTGAAGAAAGCATTTGTGGGATAAGTTTATATCTGCACCGTAAAGAGAAATAAAAATAAAAGTGAGAACCAGAAAATCAGCTTGTCTTCCTCCCACCATTCACTGTGAATTACAGACCATCCCTTTGAGGAGAGATTTTGAATCAGGCAGAGCGCAGAACAAGTGGCGTGTGCAGATAACCTGACCATCTCTGCTGTCTTGTGGAATATTGCTGAATCAACAGCTGTGCTACACTGCAGTTTAAACTCCTTTATTCTGTGATGGATTCTCACAGGAAATCAGTTCCAGTTTTGATGGAAAGGTGGATTTTGCGGCTTTTATATTTTCTGCTTTTTATTTTAAGGAATGTGTTAAATTAATTGCTTTCCTATTTCCTTTTCCAATTAAAAAGCACCTTGGTTTTAGCTGCTGTGTGAAATGTTACAGGGGAAGGTGATGGTGAATGTGTCATCGACTGTGTAACATCTCTGATATACACAGGCCCTTAGTATCAGACAGAAAAATCACCTCAAGGAATACAAGATGAAACGCAATTCAAAATAAATTCTGCTTCAAACATGAGCTGAATTTCCAAGCTTATCAAACTGTTTTCACTAATGCACAACAATGTAATTGCTTCAGTGTATTACAGCAGACCTGAAATGCAACGCAAACATTAATGTAAAAGCAAATGGGAGAGAGAGGATTGAGGATGAGAAAAATATCGGCCATGATTGAATGCAGAGTAGACTCGATGGGCCGAGTGGCCTAATTCTACTCCTATGTCTTATGGATTCTTATAACCTGAATCGTGGTGCTGAAGTGTCTGACAGCTGATTATAATAATGGAACTGCATTGTGATACAATAATGTGTCAGTTTGTTTTTAATCTCAGACCTTCCCCAAAATTGTGGGAAGCTTCATGAAGTCCAACAAAGTGCAGCATATCCTGGCCACGGGAAAAGCAGCAGACTGAGAACAGGAACGGTTCACTCTGTCCCTCCAGACAATTGTACAATTATACTCGTTTGCTGTCAGTCGCTTGAACGAGGCATTTCCCGAGGACTTGGTGCTGCCATTTCTCTGTCCCTCTGCTCCCTCTTGTGGCTCCACTGAGAACAACCTGAGTTAATCCATTCTGGGCGGGAGAGTGAGGCAGACTCATTGTTAGGCTGAGATTTGACCATGCAGCTCTTTGTACTTCATGTGTAAAGACCAACCTTTAGTCTTCTCTATGATGGGTACTTTGATGCCAGCATGATCATAATGTTTTATTATTTAAATTGCAGCAGATTTTGCAGAACAATGTTAGACGCAGTTTTTGTTGATTTTTGCCATTTCTGTTGACATTGCTGATGCTGTTATTTATTACATCCGCATAAAGAAGCCTGAATAGACCCCATGTGCATTCCTGTTAGCAGAATTCTTGTCTCTATCTCATATGCAAAATGCTGTTGTCAAACATTACTTGAAAATTTGAGGTTTTTTGGTTAAATTTCAGTGGTTTAAAGTACTGTATCAATCTAGTGAATATTTTACTTTTTTAAGCAAGATTTTGCAATAAATTGTTTTTCTAAAAAAAACAGCAAGTGAAAGCTATTTTCTATTTGAGAGATATCCTGTTTGTTCATTGATGAATGAAAATGTGCTTTAATTGTAGGCAATATTGCATTGATTGTGTCAGGGTGTGTGTTGTGTTCTGACCCCAGGGCAGCTCCTCAATTCAAGTCTCACACAGGATTCTTACGTCACTTATGAGGTTGTTGTCTGTTGCCTTCCTCCTGTTTTATCTTCAGACTACCTTCTTGGTGTAATCAATGAGAGGGACCCACCCACCCTTTACAGTGAAATGAGAGAGGGGCTGCCTATGCTCCAAGTATCACTGTTGGATGTTAGTTCAGAATCCTGAGTCAGCACTTCAGGATCTGCTTGCAAGGAATGTGATCTACCCCTGTGCCATCATTAGTAACTCCCTTTGCACGTGAATCCACACTGCATGTTTCCCCATCCAAAGCAATAATCTAGGATTACATTCTAATTCTGTACAGAGAGCACACAGCAATGTCAGATAACCAACCTGTGGATGAGATGTTAAACTGAGACCCTCAGGTGAGTGATTTGAAAAAAAAACTACAGCATTATTCAAAGTGGGATTCAGCCCAATATTTTAGCCTATATTTATGGCTCAAACACATTCTTAAAATAGATGAACTAGGCACTACCACATTGGTGTCTTTCAGACTTTGCTATGCACAAAATTGCTGCTGTGTTTCTAGGATTAACAGGATAAGTATGTGGGGTTATGGAAATAGGCCCTGTGTGGGATTGTGGCTGGTACAGAATTGATGGGCTTCCTGCACTGTGGGGATTCTATGTTACAGTAGTGACCACACCACATTGGCTGTGTAGAGTTTTGGATATTATCAGGTGAAATGTTCTGGGGTGAGCCTAGCTTCATTATTTGTTAATCTGTTTCTGTAATCTGGGGCTGCAGCCTCACAGTGGCCAAGGACCCGGATTTAATTCCAGCATTGGTGACTGTGGAGTTTGCACCTTGTCTCCTCTGTGTGATTTTCCTCTGGGTGCTCTGCTTTCCTCCCAGAGTTTATCCCAGTTCAGTGCCAGCATCTCCACATCATTCCTCCCACAATGCAAAGTTGGGCATGGTTAGATGGATTAGCCATGGTTAATGCATGGGGTTATGGTGATGTGGAAGTGGGGTGGGGGGGGGGGGGGGGGGGGTGGTGCGTGGTAGGGCCTGGATAAAATATTCTTTGAGAGTCAGTACAGAGCCAATTAGCTGCCTCCTGCACAGTAGGGATTCAATAGTTTTGTGGAATTCCAAAATCTATAAGCAGATAAATAGTAAAAGGACTAGGATTGATCATGGACTAAAAAGGGGATTTACACATGGAGGCAGGGACAATAGCTGAGGCATTAAATTGCAAACATTATGTCTTTGTTCAAAAAAAGGAGTTAAGGATAAACTAACTACCGGAGCAGGCAGTTTAACTTTGGTGAGGTGGTTGGGGCAGGCTGGGATATATTGAAACTATAATTCAGAACAGAATTGATAGTCACATTGACAAATCTGGTTAATTAGAGAAAAATCATGTTTGACTAACTTGCTGGAGGCTTTGAGAGGTATCAGAGAGGGTTGATGAGGGTAATGTTGTTGTGGTGTGGAGATTTTCAAAAAGGACTGGGCTACACAATTGACGAGAGAGTTATGGAATAAATGGGACAGTAGCAACAATGTGCCATTCAGCCCATTAAGTGCCCCACTGATACGAATGTAACTGATTATTCATTTCAATGCCTTTTCCTCATTTTATCCCCATATCTCTGTGTCTTTGTTATTTAGAAATCTACCAATGTTGCTTTAAAACATTCTGAACTGGCACAGCTGGATGAGTGACAGGAAATGTGGTAGTGATTTATAGTGGAGTATCCCAGAGGTTCAGTACTGGACTCTTGCTTTTCCTGATATATTATGATCTGGAACTTAGTGTACAGGAAATTTACAGACAAATCAAAACTCAAGCATTGTAAACTGAGGAGGAAAGAGTAGAACTTCAAAAGGACATAGACAAGGTTGTGGAATGTGTGGATAGATAACAGGAGTTCAATATGGAGAAATGTGAGGTGATAAGTTTTGATAGTGAGAACATGAGAAACTATAAAAATAAAGAGGGGGACCTGGGTGTATCTGTACATAAGTCATTAAATGTTGTGGGACAGGTTTATAAAGGATACACTATCCTCGACTTTTTTAATAGGGCATAGAGTACAAGATAAGGAGGTTTTTATTCAGTAATGGAACTTGGATGTTGCTGGCAAGGCTTGCATTTATTATCCCCACCCCTAATTGCGCTTGAGAAGCTGATGATGAGTTGCTGTCTTGAACCACTGTAGGTACACAGTGTTGTTGGGGAAGGAATTCCAGGATTTTGACCCAGGGACATTGAAAAGACAGCAATATGTTTCCAAGTCAGGACATTTGAGGGGTTTGGAGGGGAACTTGTAGATGGTGGTGTTCCCATGCATCTGCTACCACCCCGCTTCCTCCGAGGTGGTGGTAGTGGTTAAGCATTTAGAAGGTACTTGGGAGCCTTGGATAATTCTTGCAGTGGGTACACATACTGCCACTGGCATTGCTGGTGGAGGGAGTGAATGTTTTTGTAAAGGGGTTCCAATTAAGTGGGCTGCTTTGTCCCAGATGGCATTGAGCTTCTTGAGTATTGTTGGAGCTGCACCCATCCAGGCAAGGAGGGAATATTCCATCATACTCCTGATTTGTGCCATGTAAGTGGTGGTGAGTTTGTGTAAGATCAACATCAGCTGGAATATTGCATTTAGTCCTAGGCATCTTAGGCATTAGAATGTGGATGTGATGTACAAGAATGATTCAGAGATGAGAAGCTTTAATTATAATGATAGATTGAAAAAGTTAGGATTATTTTCTTTGCAGAAGGGAAGGCTGAGAGGAGATTTGTTAGAACTATTTAAATCATTGGGCCTGAGTAGAGAAGATGATGGGAAAGTGTTCCCATTGTGTGGGAAGATTGAAAAACAGAGAGCACAGATTTAAGGTAATTGGTAAAAGAAAAAAAGCAATTTGAGAGAATATCTTTTTCTGCAGAGAGTGGTTTGAGTCTGGGAATGTGAGGGTAGCAAATTCAATTGTGGCATTTGAGATGAAACTTGAAGATTATTTGAAACCAGATGATATTCAGGGGTGTAGGGAAAATGACACACAGTGAAATGCTTCATTGGTGAGCTAATTCACAGTGGTTAGCGTTGCTCCCTCACAGCATCAGGGACCTGGGTTCAATTCCTGGCTTGGTTCACTGTCTGTGCAGAGTCTGCACATTCTCCCTGTGTCTGAATGGGTTTTCTCTAGGTATTCCAGTTTCCTTTCAAAGTCTGAAAGATGTGCTGATTAGGGTGCATTGGCTGTGCTAAATTCTCCTTCAGTGTTAATGTTAGGCCACTTACGAGTAATAAATAAACTTTGATTCAGAATGGAGGGCCTGAATGGCTTCCTGTGCTCTATTAATTCTGTTATAAATGGAGACCTTGATTAAGTGTGTGGCTTCCAGGAACCTGAGTCTGTGTAGGAGGTTGAGCTGGCGTCAGGTGAGACAGTGCATTGAATTAAATCCATTTGTTGTCTTCAGTGGTCCAGTCCAGGATTTTCTGCGATGAGCCTGGTGTGTGACCTGATCCATTCCAGGGCTTTACTCTGGGCTCCAGTCCGGGTCTTGGCCACAGTGATTCCCGCTCCGCTCCGGTGGATATTCCAGTCCGGGTCTTGGGGGCGGCGATCCTGTTCAGCTCCGGTGGAGACTCCGGGCCCGGTGCCGGGCTTTGCGGCCGATCCCCTCCATGCTGGTTATTGTCCGTCGGTCCCGGCCGATCCCCGCTCCTGCTCCGCTCCCGCGGCTCTTTCCCCGGGCACCGGCACAGGCGGCACCGGCGGAGGCGGCGACTCGGGAGCAGCGAGCGGCCCCGGGCCGAGGGCGGGAGGATGGCGGAGCCCCGACTGCGCTTCATGCTGCTCCTGGCGGCGCTGAGCACGGCCACCGGCACAGGTACCGGGATAATCACCGGGATAATGAGGGAATACCGGGATAATCACCGGGATAATGAGGGAATACCGGGATAATCACCGGGATAATGAGGGAATACCGGGATAAGAGGGAATACCGGGATAATCATCGGGGTGATGAAGGAATACCGGGATAATCACTGGATTAATGAGGGAATACCAGGCTAATCAATGAAATAATGAGGAATACAGGCATTATCACCAGGATAATGAAGAAATAATGTGGGAATACTGGGATAATAAGATATACTAGGTTATTTACCAAGATGAATGAGGGAATACCGATGAGGGAATACTGGGACGATGAGGGAACACCAATAAGGGAATACTAGGAGAGCAAGGGAATATCAGAATAGAGGAAATACTAGGATCCTGAGGGAATACTGGGATTATGATCACTGGCAAAGAGGGAATACAAATTCATAAGGGAGTCCAGGTTGATGATTACTGGGAAAGTGAGGGAATGCCAGAATGATGATTACTGGGAGAGAGGGAAAACTGGGATAATGAAACCGCATGGCAGGGGGTATTTGGATGTTGATTACTTGGAGGGAAGGAATAATTGGAGAGAGAATAATTATCATGGACCAAGAGATTTTGGGAGAGAGGGAAGGAATATTGGACTAATGAAGGACTACAGGGAGAGGAAGTGAATATTTGGGGAGCGAATACCAGAAGCGTGAGTTAATATTGAGAGAGGGAGGGAATAATAGCATGTTGAGGGAATACTGGGCAAGGGAGGGAATTCCAGGATGAGGAGATTCCAGGACAATGGGAAAATATTGGGAAAGGGTGTA
This sequence comes from Sphyrna mokarran, assembly GCA_024679065.1. NCBI lineage: Eukaryota > Metazoa > Chordata > Chondrichthyes > Carcharhiniformes > Carcharhinidae > Sphyrna > Sphyrna mokarran. The sequence continues at coordinate 1,107,515 of JAGIQG010000033.1, forward strand.
AATACCATCCACGGATACTGGTATGTTGAGAAAAGATAAGGTATGGAAGGGGAAATGTGTGTAATTTCTAGATAGTGAGCCTAATACTAAGAGAGAGGTACCTGGACATACGGGGGAGAGGTGGTGCAGCAGGGAAGTTACAGAGCAAGTTTACCAGTGTGTCAGAATAATCAGAAGCGATGAACTGGGAATAGTGAGGAGAGTGGGAAGAACACTAGAAAAAATATTGAGAGGAAAAAAACATATGTACCGGCAAAAACTTTGATGGACGGAAAAGACTGGAAGTGGGTATATGAATCAGCAGAAATTGGGAAAGAGATTGTAATATCCTTGGGCCACAGGGAGAGAGTGGGGGTATGGAAGACCTGACAATCAGAACAGCGAACAGAGGGGCTGGGAATATTGAGTGAGGAAGGAGACAGAAATATGAGGAGAAGGATCTGACAGGAAATTTGTGGAAGTGATTAGGAATAGTGACGAGAGATTGGAGATTATTGGAGGGAGAGAGATTGTGATTGTTGGCAAGTGATTGGTGAGAGAAAAGTGAAAAAAGAGAATCTGGAAAATCAAAGAGAATGAAAATAATGGGAGCTAAATAGGAACTCATAAGATGAAAGGGTGACTGCCTTTGGAAATAGTTTAGGAATTGACAGAAATTGGGAATTGCTAGGAATGAGAAAACTAAGGGAATGCAGAGGGGCCAGTGACACAGAGAGAAGTGAAATTTGTGTTTTACTCTGTATCTAACCCCGTGCTGTACCTGTCCTGAGAGTGTTTGATGGAGACAGTATAGAGGGAGCTTTACTCTGTATCTAACCCCGTGTTGTACCTGTCCTGGGAGTGTTTGATGGGAGGACAGTGTACAGGGTGCTTTACTCTGTATCTAACTGTGTGCTGTACCTGAGTGTTTAATTCAATGATTCATTGTGAAGTGTTTTCCATTTTCCAGCACTGACATCTTGAAGTAAAAAGTGTAACTCAAAAGTATAAATTCTGGAAATTATTTCACCGTCTCAGAATAGCTGGGCATGGTGTTATACTACGTATCTGTCACCTGCCACTCACGCACACTGCTTTATTAAAAAGTCAGGTACCTAGTGTTTCTGCTCTCCAGTTTTCTTCAAATGCTGACTTTTGTTAGACTAATTTCATGCTTCATTATGATGGCCAATTAGCAAGTTGTGTACGAGTCTGGTCAGTGAGTGTGGCAAACAAATAGATCAAAGAGTATTGCAGTTAAACTTCATTGTGTCATCACTGGATGGTTGTAAGGACCAGTAGAATTCATGACTGCATGATCAGGAGTGACAGCCTGGTTCCGGTATTCCCTGTTGGTATTTATAATATTCTGAACATCACTTTCAATTCAGAGCAAACTAGGGATCAGACTGACTTTCAGTTGAATGCCAGTAACCTACTGTCTGCATGCCCTTTGTAAAGGTCTGATAATAAAGGCTGTGGACAAACAAAGTCATTTCTGGATAGATCTGAACTAGCAGCAGATTTCTAACGTGGTTTCCAGGTGGAGGGATGTATGGAATTAACTCTGTGTCCACTTGAACAGTAAAATATACTGAGAAACAGTTGCCAATTGCACACTTCTAAACGTGTCTTTAGTGATGGGGACAGGCAGTGACTTGATACTGTACAGTGTGAGGATGAGATCCAGAGCAGGGATGCAGCTCTGTACTTGGTAGTTACTGGAGCAATTTGAGATAAGGAATTAAGAATAACATGCAGTTTGAAAGCCAGCTGAATTAAGTATGAATTTTCCTGAAGTGTATTCTAATTAATAAGTTGGACACAGCATGAAACTGGGTATTTCTTGGTTTATGGAAGTGAATTTACTAGCAAGCTTCCAGAGCAGTATTTTGTTCTGCCTTTAGGCATACATTGTTCCTGGGGATGTTGCAATGTTATACCTGGGTGTTAGTACACAAGGTGATTGTTGATTCTTTAGCTCAGTTTATAATACCTGTTACATGTTGCTGGTGGTCGCACATATCAACTAGTCATCTTCACTGAATGGGTGAATGGCCTCTTTCTGCACTGTAGGGTTCTATGATTCTCATGTAAACTGAGAGAGATGCGTATGAGCAATGAGCTTGGCGCTGTTGAAGCACTGGAACATCCTGCAGAAATTGCAATATAAGTCTACCAAATTCCTTCCCTGTTTCCCTTAAAATGCAGACTTTTGCAAGCCTATGATCTGACAGATATTGCCACCCTGTGCACCTACACGGTGGCACAGTGGTTAGCATGGCTGCCTCACAGTGCCAGGGACTGGAGTTTGATTCCCTGTTGGGTCACTGTCTACGTGGAGTTTTCATGTTCTTCCCTGTTTCTCTGTGTGTTTCGTCCAGGTTCTGCAGTTTCCTCCCATAGTCCAAAAGATGTGCTGGTTAGGTCTATTGGCCGTGCTAAATTCTCTCTGTGTACCTGAGTAGGTGCCGAATTGTGGCAACTAGGGAATTTTCACAGTAACTTCATTGTTTGTGACACTAATAAAATAAACTTAAACTTTAAACTTACCCAGGTCCTTTATGTCTGAGCATTGGGAGGTTATACAAACAGTGTCACAGTTTAACTGATTCTTTTCTTAATGTCATCATTTTGTAACAGGCATCACTGGAAAACGATTGGGAAAGGAATCAAGGCCCCTGGTTCCCCAAGCCCTCACTGCCTTCCCTCAGCACCCACCATCCCCCCTTCCCGCCTCCCCCAAGTCTCCATGTCCTTTTCCCTAGCTGCATGTTCCGTGGCAGCTTGAACCTCTTTTAATTTCTGCTGAACAGGGACAAGCTAAAACAGGGTCAAATTGACTTGTTGCTATTTAACACCTGTGGTATGAAGTTTCCAGCAGAATGCTCCATCCACTTGTGATCAGGGTGAGGTGCTATACCCTTGAGATTAAGGAACAAACAATTCTGATCAAATCACAGAGAGGCATCAGAGAGAGAGAGAGGGAGTTGTGGGAACTGTTTAAATGAAAGGTTTGTCATGGTGGAATCTGTTTACTGGCTATTGTTCCTGTGAGTACAGAGAGGGTAGGCACACACACCTCAGAGATTGTACATAATGCTGCAGCTGTTCTATTCAGAGGTGTTAATGCTCACTCTGAAACACGATAGCCACCTGCAGCGATAATAAAGGATAGCTGGGGATAGAATATTAACAGGATTGCTGAGTGACACGGGCACTGATGAGTTTTAGGTCCTGTTACTGATTAAAAAATCTGCTTTGTATTCCCACCTCACAGGAATCCTGCTCAGTATACCTGTTCCAAATTAATTTGTAAGAAACCTCCCAGATTTCTTATTGGCCCAGTGAGTAAAGGGTAACCTGTTAGAATAAGCAAGGATAGGCCCTGCTTTTATGGAGTTAGCTGATCACAGTTTGGGCAGCAATTGTCCAAACTGAAGGGATATGAACTCTGTGAAAGTTTCTGCTCCTGACCAGTGGTCAGGGCTAGAGAATAGCTTTGGGTCAGCATCAGTGCTCTGTGGTAAAGTAAAACAAAACTTTTCACAACCTTTGGATATCTCAAAGAGCTTTATATCCAATGAAGTGGTTTCAAAGTATCATCACCGTTATGAGGAAAAGTGTCAGATAGTTTGTGCTTTGCAATGTTCCATAAATATTTTTTAAATAATATTAGTTGATGAGCTTATATTAATTGAGGGTGTCAGGCAGAACTCCCCTGCTCTCCTAATGATGCCTTGGGATGTATAACATTCCCCCATGAGAGTAGATGGGGCTTTAGTTTCATATTTCAGATGAAAGATTGCACCTCTGCCAGTGTAGCACTCCCTCAGTACTGCTGTCAGCCTTGATCATGTGCTGAAATCTCCAGAGTGGGAATTAAACCCACAACTCTCTGACTCAGAGGCAAGACTGCTTCCACCAAGCCATTTCTCACATCAATGGAACAGTGTTCGGAGACGCACTGTTAAAGGTCACACCTGAGAAATGGCCATGGGGGTGACGTGAGAGGATTGCTGGAAGGACAGAAACAAAGGATTCTTGTGAGGCCAAAACAAATGCAGTTATTTCATTGCATTAGGCAAGGTGCCTCCGATTTTTGAAAGCGTCAGTTCCAGATCACCATGGGTTTAATTTAAAAGTGAGTTACTGGACACAGATTCCGTCTCAAACCGATCCCACAATCATTTCCTTTCTTCCTGCATGAGCTTTAGCTTGCATGCCCACTTCATGAGATTTGGTTCCAGAGATTTTAACAGCTTTATGATACCTGCTTACTCTGAGGTGAGGCGGTATCGGCAGTTTTTGAAAGTAACGCAGTTGAAAGTAATTCTTTTTCTTCCCTGCTGTGTTTTCCAGTCGGTCTGATTGGTTCAGGAATAATTGATTGATTCTCTTCGCCTCAGGAAGATTCAGATCGTTATTGAAGTGTGGGATCTTCCTGATTGATTTGTTACACTGAAACCCTGAGTTGTGCAGGTGGTTCACCCAAAAGCCGTAATCAACTTCAGGGCATACCCTCTTTAGTAGGTGCAATTTCTGTGGGATTCCTTTATTTTAGTGTGGGTGGGGGCTTCTTGGCCTATTGCCTGTGGTGTTGGAGGCTTTACAATTTCCTTGAATAGTCGAGGGACCACTTAACACTGTTAAGAAAACGGTGAAAGATAATGAAGAAGTTGACCCTTCAGCTGAACTTTCTTTGTTAAGAGGATCATTTTGGATTGCTGTGGATTTGAAGTTGTTGCCGTGTGTGGGATTTCCCCAGTGCTGAATACTTTGATGTGACTTTCCAGACTATTCGATGAGTAGAGAGATCTGTCACACCTGAGAATCCTCAAAGCAGAGCTTCTCTCTACTTTGCTGTCTCAACAGGACCCTGTGGTGACTGACCTTCTACAACCTCCATCTTCTGCTTATAGATTTGCAACCCTTCCTTGTCAGGTTCATTGACAAGGCCAGCAACTGCTTGGAGGTCAAGGATGCCTTCAGAATCTAACCAACAAATGCCAGGTGAAGATGGCACTCAAGACAGCTGGTAAGGGGGTAATCGTGTATCCTCTCTCCAGCTTTGTGATTGTGGGAAGCTGTGACTACCTAACGTGTGCTGTCCAGCTCAAAGTTTATCATTCCTTTGGAAAATCCAACCATGTGGCAGCCAACTGCACTGCTCTCATCTGCAAGAACAGCAAGCAGGAAGGACATTAGACAAAGGACTGCAGGCAGGCTAACTGCTGTAGCCTGTGTGGCAGAGCAAGCCATCGCTACATGACCTGCCCCAAATGTGACCCTATACTCAGGCAGCGAAAGCCAAGGACTGCCCATCAGATGAAATGGCAAGCCTGACTACCGTCAGGAAGACGTGTAAACCAACAGTAAAACCACCAGCCCCCAGAATGGGGGAAAATGGGAGATGAGAGAAAGGACAGAGGGAACAGCCAATAACAATGGAACAGGACGATGTCATCCCCCAAGTGAGCAGCATCTTCCATCTGAGTTAGATGGCACGGATAGCTACACTTGAATGCAGATGAAAGTGGACATCTGCAGAAGAAGCAAAACTCTCGGGAATTTGAGGAGGAGCCCCCTGAGTTCGAGAGCATCGGAAACAACAAGGTGACCAGCGGATCCCAGCCTTGGGAAATCGAGAGCAGTAACAATCCTGGAAGGGGATGGATGGGAGAGATGATTCAGTGCCGGAAACCCTCTGATACCCAGTGTGATATGTGTCTGGTGTTTGCCTGATGTGAGTGTTCTTTCAGTGTCCTCTGACTGAAGGCCAGATTCAGATCTTCCCCTGGCAATCCCTTTGTTCTGTTGGCTTGTTGAAATATTCTTGTTTGAAGAGGATCTGGGAACTGAGTTGAGACAAAGAATAGAACCTGGCGGCTTCTCTATAGTATAGATCAGTTCCATATCCAGCAAGACATTTACCCACTAAATGATCAGAAAGTCTATAAAAGCTTCCTGTGGCATGCTGTTTTTGAGAACATTTCTGGTAAAGAAATGTATAAAAACCTGCCAGCCTTCTACACTGGAGCTTGCTTTTCAAATCCCTCTTCCTCTCCAACCTCATGCTTTAACCCCATTAAAAGTGCAGCTCTTCATCTTTCCTAAGGTATCCTCCATTCAATTCCTGAAGATGCTGTTATAATACAGTTTGTTGCATTCTAATTCAGTGATGGAATCGATGTGCACTGAGAGCTTAGGAACTGGTCTTGGGGATGGATGATGGTGTGTGTTAGCAGCTGTTGGTGGATTGTAAGCTTGCATTGCTCAAATGTTTGTGGCTTCCAACCTCGCTTCCTTTGCTGTTGTTGCACTTTTTGTTGATTCTGAATGCTGGCACTTGGAATTATTCTAAATCATGCAGAGATTCAGTGAAGCAGCACCTGTGCAAGGCGAGAATCCTGTCCAGCCAGACAGTTGTTGCACAGTTGGCGATAGGACCACGTGTGGATGAGAAACCTCCTGCAACAACTTTTGAGGATCCTTGCAGTTTTTTGGGCAGACGTACTCTTCAGGGAAGGAAGTCCCTTTGGCACCAGTTTATTGCCCACCATCTGCTGTAGCTTCCAATTTTTTCCAGTCATCAAACGCTCTCAATGTAATCTATTTGAGCATCGTTATACCTTCCTTTTTGATCACCATTGGTTCTACCTCCTTCCCTGATTGGAACTGTCTAACAACCCTGCTGTGGGGCACAACCGAGCTGTAGTTTACATGGTTTTTGGTGCATCTCGAAGAAAGTGAATTACAGCACAGGAACAGACCCTTCACTCGCCAAACCTGCACCAATGCCCAAACAGAAAAGCAAATTACATTTCTATAGCACACGTTACATATTAAAATATCTCATGTTGCTTCACAGGAACATTATAAATAAAGTATAACATCGGACCGTATTAAGGAGGTGTTAAGCCAAAAGTACATTGGAGTGGTCAGGTCTCCAGATAACAAAGGCATGAACAAGAGAGCTTCAGAGCATGTGGGTTAGAAGGGTAAGGTGATGTGGAAATAGTCAGAGATAGCACAAACAAGTGGTTGGAAGCTTGTCTCGGATTCAAACCTGACAACAAATGTGACTAAATGTTGAGTTTGGTTTACCCTATCTGCCATTGATCCAAATGAGGAGTTGTTCCTCGTGTTGACTCCCATCTAACTGACAAAACATTCAGCATCACTCAGGATCCAGGCGTCATTGCTTGCGGAGTCTTAATGGTGTGATTGCGAAATTCACAGCCAAGATCGACATGTCAGCAGCAGATTCCGCTCACATTTGGGTTGTGTATCAGTGTGGAGATGGTACCAGTGTTACCTCCAGAAAAAGGATTTCACAATGTTAAACTGTATTGGCCCAAATTGTATTTGAGTATTTGGCTGTATTTTTATTTATCAGTTCAAACATCACCATAGCCCATGTCATCGGACATCGTAACCAAGCTGTACTGCATTGAGGTGAGTTCATGGTCCTGGTTTACTGATGGATTTGTTGGGTTTTTCTGGAATAATTAGGTGCTTAGGTCTTTATAACAAGCATCTTCCTTCAATAATGCCATTCTCATTGGAGCTGCAAAATTCTATTTGAGGGGAGGAAGTGGGACACTCCTGACAACAGCCTCTGAGGCACTGCCCTTCAACACTCTGCCGTGCCTCCTTGTGGATGGTATTGACTCATTTTCCTAACTCAGCAGAGGAAACTAATTTATCCAACACTTTCAATTTGTTGGAATCTAAAATCAGTACTCTTATTCCAGAAGTGCAGGTGGTGAAAGACAAAACTAGCGCCAATCTTTACTATTATAAGGATTTATTTACAAAATACGCATTATGAACAGACACCTTCTCATCCAACAACCAGTTTCAGTCTGTTCCTTTTGAAAGGGGCACAAGAGAATCCCCAGTTAATACCCACCACCTGCACACAATTAAATATAATGAATATACAATTAACAAGCAGATCAAGCACAGCAAAGTACTTCATCTTCAAAATCTTGGTGCTGAAAAGCTGCTGGCCTTACAGATATCGTTTCCTTGCCTAAACATCCAGCTGATCCCTCCCTGCCCAAAATACTGCAACTGTTCTTACCAACCAGTTTGTTTGTGGCTGAGCACAAGCCACGGGCCAAGGTCCCCCCCCACCCCCCGTGCCCCCGGTAATGAAAGCAAGAGTCAGAAGCTTGCTCTGAATTGGAGCAACAGCCTGTTCACTGCCCATTCTGGTTTCAAATTAATCAGCTTCAGCAGTGGGGAAATTCAATCCAAAAAGCAACACATACTGATATTCCCAGAGACTGGGATTTAATGATGTACTACTCAATAAAATCTGTCTTTCTGTGTGCTGGGAATTTGGAATCATGCTTGCAGCAGTATTCAGAATAAGGTTTGAAAAGGAAATGTTCTGAGTCTGTCGGGAAATCTCTGGAGAAATGGACAGTGCTCAGAGAGCTAGGATTGACATGTTGAGCTGGATGGTCATCATCCCTCATTCATTGGTGCATCAACATTTGGGAATCAAGTGGAGATTGATTTTCCAAATCTGGCAGATCAGCACCCCCTCTTCGAGCTCTCTCCATTCCTCTTTTTGCCCTCTTGCCTTCCTCTCCTGACATGCTCCCCTCTCTCTCTGTCCCACCCAAACTTCTGCCCTCCCTCACCCTACCCCTACCCTTCCCCTCACCCCTACCCTACCCTTCCCCCTCACCCCTACCCTCTACCCTTCCCCTCACCCCTACCCCTCCCCCTCCCCCTCCCCTCCCTGGCCTCCTCTTCTCCCTCCCCTCCCTCCCTCTTCTCTCCCTCCCTCCCTCTTCTCTCCCCTCCCTCCCTCTTCTCTCCCCTCCCTCCCTCTTCTCTCCCCTTCCCCATCCCGTCCCATGCACCCTCCCCTCAGCCTCCTACCCCTCCCCTTCCCTCCCCACCTCCCCCTTGCCCCCCTCCCCTCCCCCCCACGCTCTTTCCCTCTCACACTCTTTCCCTCTCTCCTCCCCCCCCTTCGTTCCCCCTCCCCCTGTTCTCAGTACCTTGAGGAACAGCCGAGGTTCTTAGAAGATTGGACACACGCTGAGCTGAGCCGTGGTATGGCACCAGCCTCATTGAAAATACTGTTTAGCTTTAAATTATTCATCAATGAAACGTTATTAAAAACTCTAATTATTTTGTACCTTGTCAGCCTGAGTATCGATGGCAATGGTGTGGTGAGTGTGGTGATTTGCTCTGGTAGTATTTTGAACAGTTTGAGGGGGAGGAGGTGCATTAATGCAACAACAGAATTGATTCAAACCCAGTCCCCTGCTGTTCATTTCAATCTATTTTCTAGAATAAAAGGTTTTTGGCAAACGTTTATTAGGGGAAGAGAGAGATACCTGCTGTCATTATCACGATAGCTTTATGTTGTCTGATTGCCTTGAATAAATCAGTGACACGATAAGGTTGGGCAACTTTGGGGTTACTCCTCTTCCCCCTGCTCCTTGCCCCTCTCCCCCTGCTCCTTGCCCCTCTCCCCCTGCTCCTTGCCCCTCTCCCCCTGCTCCTTGCCCTTCTCCCCCTGCTCCCTGCTGCTTGTGTTTAGACTGGGTTATGGAAGGATTGTACTCATTTGCGATAATCTCCACAGGAAGGTATCCTGCCAAGACTCATTGCCCAGATTCACACCTCACAACTACTGACTGGGTTGGAGTGTGAAGATGGCAGTTGTTCATGGAACCTGCTCCAGTAATAATCCACACTGACAGGATGAAGGTTAACTATCGCGTAATCGTTTACGAGAATGGATACTGTAACCTGGAAACAATATTTTCTGTGGTTGCATGGAGTTGATCATTTGTTCTGTTTATTCGGTTGGGTAGAATCTAGTTATTTTCATTTGGAAGGCTGCTTAAGATTCCAGTGTGTGGGAAGAGTGATGATTTAATGTCTTACAGCTGTCTTATCCTAACACCTCTTACCTTGAGGTGTGCTATGTAACCACGCTCAGCTAATGTCTGCCATTGATACAGGAAGAAGGGCCTGGCTTTGCCCAGTTTGGCTCTGGAAGTTTCTGAGGCCGAGTGTGGGTTTGCATTGCCTCTGAGATTTGCAGCATTTGTGATTGAAATCCGTGTCTAGAGTCTGAATCCTTGCAGGAGTGGCGGAGAGAGAGCCCAGTCTATGAGATGGCTTTGATCCTGTTGCTGACGTTATTTGCTGCTTGAACTAGAGGAATGTTTGAGGCACTCTGGAGGGGACTCAGAAACTGGGATCCTGCTGAGAGGTGGTTCAGATCCATCTCGTGTGCATGTGTGTGGGGGAGCTGTTTCTGTGAGTGGGAGAGAGAAGGAATGTTGGGTGAATATAACGTCCTGACAGGAGGTCTGTTTGTAATTTTCACTTCCCTGTTTGCATGCAATAAATAACAACTGTTTATATTTATATAGTGCCCTTGTGTGATCAAACATCCCAAGGCTCTTCATGCGAACGTTATAATATACACACACAGTCACATAAGAAGATATTAGATCAGATGAACAAAAGCTTGGCCGGAAAGGTTGGTTTGAATGAGTGTGTTAACAGGAGGAAAGGGAGGGTTAGGAGGAGAATTTCCGAGCTCCAGGCTTGGATAGTTGAATTCAAATGTAGGATACAGAAAAGTCCCGAATTAGAGGAACACACATACATCCTGGGGGGGTTCTGGCATTGGAGCCGATTACACAGTCAGGGGCAAGCTCATGGAGAGATTTAAAACAAGGATGAAAGCTTTCAAATCAAGACCAGGAGGCAATGTCGACCAGAAAGCACAGATGTGACAGATGTTGCAAGTCACAGAAAATGGCAATGGTGTAATGGTATTGTCACTAGATGAGTCATCCAGAGACCTAAGATAAGGTTCTGGGACCCAGGTTCGAATCCCCACCCCAGCAGATGTTGACATTTTAACTCAATAAAAATCTGGAATTAAAAATCTAATGATGTCCATGAAATCATTGTTGAAAAAATACATCTGGTTCACTAATGTCCTTTAGGGAAAGAAACCTGCCATCCTGACCCGATCTGGCCAACATGTGACTCCAGAGCCACAGCAATGTGATTGACGTTTAAATGTCTTGTGAAATGTCCGAGGAAGCCACTCAGTTAGGGAAATTAGGGTTTGACAATAATCGCTGACCCTGCCAGCGATGCCCATATCTCAAGAATGAATAAAAAAAAGTTAAGGCATGGGCAGCAGATTTTAAGTTTACAAAGGGTAGAACGGTTTTAAATTAATTCATGGGATGTAGGCATTGCTGCCTAGACCAGCATTTATTGCTCATCCTTAATTGCCTTGGAGAAGGTGATGGTGAGCTGCTTTCTTGAACCACTGCAGTCCTTAGTGTAGGTACACCCACAGTGCTGTTAGGAAGAGAGTTCCAGGATTTACACCCAGCGACTGTGAAGAAACAGCAATACGTTTCCAAGTCACAATGGTGAGATTTGTAGGGGAACTTCCAGGTGGTGGTGTTCCCACGTGTCTGCTGAACTTGTCTTTCTTTTTCGGTAGGGATTGGGGGTTTGAAAGGTGCTGTCTAAAGAACATTGGTAAGTTCCTGCAATGTATCCTGTAGATGGTACACACTGCTGCCACTATTCATCAGTGGTAGAGGGAGTGAATGTTTGTGAATGAAGATGTCAGTCAAGTGAGCTGCTTTGTCCTGCACTTATCCAGAAATGTGGAGAGTTTTCTATCACACTCCTGACTTTGGAGATTGTGGAGAGGTTTTGGGGAGTCAGGACGTGAGTTACTAACTGTAAGATTCCTAGCCTCTGAACTGCTCTTGCCACCACTGTATTGGTATGATTAGGTAAGTTCAGTTTCTGGTCAATCAGGGTCCCTAAGTTTAGAAGGAAACCATTTGGTCCATCAAGTCTGCACTGAATCTCTGACAGAGTATTTTTCCCAGGTTCTTTCCTGTAACCCCTTGCATTTTCCATGGTTAATTTATCTAACTTGCAAATGTTGGAACATTGTGGAGTAATTTAGCAAGGTTAATCCCCCTAACTTGTACATGTTTGGACTGTGGAAGGAAACAGGAGCACCCAGAGGAAACCCACACAGACATGGGGAGAATGTGCAAACTCCACCCAGACAGTGATCCAAGGCCGGAATTGAACTTAGGTCCCTGATGCTCTAAGGCAGCAGTGCTAACCACTGTGCCACCCTGTGGTAACTCCCAGGATGTTGATGGTGGGGGATTCAGTGCTGGAAATGTTTGAATGCCATGGGGAGAGTAGCCAAGAGTGCTTTGGACTGGTCAGTTATGCCTCTGGTAGAAGGCATAAATGTAGCTCTGAGCAGCAGATTTGCTGACAGGGTGAAGGGCAGGCCATGTACAGAGGTGGAAATCGGCGTCTTTGTGATAGTACGAATATGGAAGCTCATCTTAAGATCAAACATGACACCAAGGTTGTGAAGAGACTGGCTCAAGAGTGTTTTTGGGAAAAGGCATGGGTCAGTAGCTAGGAAATGGAGTTTGTAGTAGAGATTGAACCAGTAGCTTCAGATATGCCAGTATCTATTTGGAGGATACTCCAGAATGGGTGTCAGATATAATGTAACAAAGGTGGAATATTTATAGAGATGGTGATGAGTTAGAGCTGCATTTCTTCGGCATATATGTGAAAATTAATTCTGAACCTTTGGATGAAGTTGCCAAGGGGCAGCAAGTAGATGAGATACAAAAGGGTTTAGAGGGGTAATTCTTTCACACAGAGGGTGGTAAGTGTCTGGAATGAGCTGACAGAGGTAGTTGTAGAGACAGGTACAATTTTGTCTTTGAAAAAGCATTTAGACATTAATTACATGGTTAAATGGGTATAGAGGAACATGGGTCAAACACAGGCAATTGGGACTAGCTTAGCTGTGAAAACTGTGTAGCATGGACAAGTTGGGCCGAAGAGCCTGTTTCCATGCTGTAAATCTCTATGAAACTAAGATTCTAACTATGAGGAACCAAGGATAAATCCTTGGGGGACATCTGAGGTAATGGTGAGAGAGCAGGGAGAGACACCATTGCCAGTGATATTCTGGCTATGATTAGATGGGTAAGAATGGGAGCAAGTAAGAGCAGTCCAGTTAGCTGGACGACAGTGCATTGGAGCTGGAGGATGATACTATGGTCAAATATGTCAAAGATTGCAACACATTAAGGGTATGGGGAGCCTGTGACAAAGGTGAACTGCCACCTAAGATGTCACTCGGTTATACTGTGGAAGTGTCGCAACCTGATTGAAGGGATTCAAACATGGAGTTCTGGGAAAGACGGGAATGGATTTGGGAGATGGCAACGTGTTCAAGGTGTTTGGAGAGGAAAGGGCGGTTGGAGTGGGATGGTAATTTGCATGGATGAAGAGATTTTATTGGAGGAGAGAGTGGAATTAAAGGAGAGATGGAGAATGCCTGGAGGAAGCTAATGTGGGGTTAGGTTATCAGCAGTTTAGTGGGAATAGAATTGTGTGAAGGAGGGTCTTTTGGATAAGAGGAGGCATAAGGGGTGATTGAGAAATCAGAGAAAGCCGTGGGTTTAGGGCTGGAAAAGGGAGACCATTGAAGAGAGTTTGGCTGGCGGAAGGGAGAAATGAGGCAGCAAGAGCTGATTGGATTGCCTTGAGTCTAATGACAAGAAAGTCCTTGAGCTCCTCGAACTTGTTGATGGAAAGGAGATAAGAGAGGTTTAAGAAAATTGCTTGACGTAAAGAAACCGAGATTATCATTGCTTCCAGGATATTCCTGGTAAATGTTTTCAGAAGACGAGAACAGGACCTGGTAATTGGTAATTAGGTGGCAAATCCAGCGGTGATGTCCTAGTCTGTTGTGTAAAATATCCTTGGACTGAAAGCATTGGGAATGGCAGCCTGACCGGGGAAGGACCAGAGTCAGAGAGAGTGTGTAAGAGTTTTATTGGGACTGTGATATTAAAAATGGAAGTGAGGGTGCGGTTCATCAAATCAGTAGCTCCAGAAACGGTGTGAATGTATGATGGAGATACTACCTACAGCTAGAACTATTTTCCTCTTCCTGTTTGATTGCAGTGGTTGCCATTTGCTTCAAATACAAAAATCTGTCCCTTTTAAAAATGTTATTCTCAATATCCTCTCCATTTCCTCGGTGCGTTGAATGCACTGACCCTCTCAGAGCTGCAGGAACACTCTGCCATGAGGCTATTTGACTGCTGAAGGTATCACAGCTGAGTTTAATTTTGTTCCCTCTCAATATTGCACTTACCAGCATTGAAGTCGAGATGCGTGCCTGGAAATCTGTGATTTCCCAGTGTTGTTTGTTCACAGTGAGCTACAGGCCACTCCAGAACTCAGTCATTCATCCAGCTTTAGCTCTTGTTTTCTTTGGAAACACAGGCAGGCTTGTTGAGCGATGCCAAGAGCTACAGGCTGTGAGTTTATAACCTGGACACACAAGCTTCTCTGTGTGCGTGCCTATATGAAATATCCATTTAGAAACCAGTGTGGAAAAAATTGCATTTTAAGATCTTTGCAAATGCTAGGCAGCAATTAAGTAGTAAAGTGCTATTTGTTTGAGATTAGCTGGTGGAAATGACCCTCTGTACCTTAATAAAGCCCTGAAGTAGGTTAGCATACGACTCTGCTTCAGACACGTTTTTAAGGGACTGCTACTTTTTGAACAAGAAAACATACGGGGCCCTCAAAGCATTCGTGTGAGAGAGGAATGTGTGGGCATGCTGGATCTGGGTGGAAGGACTCGTTTTGTGGTGGGGTTTTGGAGCTCTGTTTGCAGCTGTACAGCTGTTTTGAAGTTGCTGAAAGTTAGAACCTTTGCCAAATGCATTTTAAATTGACTCAAAATCTGGAGCGGTTCACAGTGTACACTGTAATTAAAAAATAATTTTGGAGATGTTTACTAAGTTAGCTGAGCTGCACTTGGAGTGAGTCGGAACCATCCAGCATTCCTGGTTTCAGTGATTTGGGGTAATGGATGCCTGCTGGGTAAGGATAGGTTCATACTGAGCTATAAAGACCTTCCTGGTTGAATGACGGGCTGGTACTGATGAATTGCTATTTAAAATGTGCTATCTATATTTGTACACTAACATTTTAAGAAATGAACAGTGTCTTTGGCATGGGTTTCAGAGGGTGGAACTTGACAAAGAGGATTCAAAACCAAATTGGCGGCAACATGTGTCTGTCACTTTATTAGTGTCTGTGAATGAGTTCCTGAAGCTTGTTTGATTTTTCACAAGATAATGACCTGATATTTTGCTGGTAATATTGGTGACATCCCACTGAAAATATTGAATTGTTATCACCATTACAACAGCAATGTGTGGCTCAGTATGCTTAAAATATTTATAGCCTTCAACGCAAGAAATGTTTTAAAAAACATAAAATACAGATTTAAATATTCTTCATTTCTCCCCAGTACTCCACATTCCTTCTTCCCTTTGGACTATTGGATTTTTTGGAGGTGTAGATCCAAAGGATCCACAGATTGTTTTGGAGTGAGAATCCTCCAGAATTCCTGTTTTTGTTCAGCAGGATAAGGGTTATGAAGGTGTAATTATAAGTTACTGTTTATTCAGGGTCAGGGCTTCTTCATGTCTAACTTTCAGAGTGAAGCATCTATACCACTTTGTGCGGTGGAGTTTGAATTGATTAATGCATTGCATACGTTAACTGATGCTGGTTTGTTGCGGGCATTGCCTGATGAGAAGGAATATTATCTGTGTGGTTTGCCAAAGTGCCCAGTGGTTGGTTGAGGGGTGACTGTAGTTTTCAGGAGGATTGCTGTGCAGTGCTATAGTACAGTCCGCTGGGATTTGTGATGCTGCACTGCTCGGTAGGTATGTGGAAAAAGGGAAAATGTAATAGATGCTGGAATTGATGTGGGGGATGGAGGGGAGTGAGATTGCTTTTCCTGGAAGCTGATCCCCCTTGCAATGTAATATTTTTCTCGCAAGTTGCCCTTTTGAGAATGTTGTTATATTTTTACAATGATCCCATTTTGTCTGATTGAACCCAGACAGGGAGATGTGGGGGGATCACTGCTTTCATCCTGCTGATGGGGAAACATTATCTCTGTGTCAAGAGTATGGGAGGTGCAGACTAGTGAGGCATTAATGAGCAAAGCGGTGACAGAGTGAGGAGTCTTGGCCTGTAGAGAAGGGAATGCTCGATTTGGTGGGCTCTATTTTTATAAGATATAAATTGCATTCCTAGAAACAGATTGTCCATTCAGTCTGTTTTATAAAAACTGTAAAGTTTTAATGATTGAATAAGTGGGAAATCTCTTTGTGTGAGTGCTAACTGTAAACTCTTCCTGGGGAGATTTGAGAAATTCAATCGCCTCCCTCCCACACTTAATCATTTGTAATTTGCTGTGACCAACTGAAAGGTACGTCTCAGAATTAAATAGGAGTGTTTCCTTTCTGGTTACATTGCTTCTTGCTGCTTCAGCTCCCTAAAATGTGCTCAGAGTGCCGGCTGTACACTCATGATGGGTGGTGCATTCATTGATGAAGGGGCAGCATGATGGCACAGTGTTAGCACTGCTGCCTCACAGCGCCACGGACCTGGGTCACTGTCTGTGTGGAGTTTACACATTCTCCCCATATCTGCGTGGGTTTCTTCCAGGTTTCCTCCTACAGCCCAAAGATGTAGGGATTAGGTTGATTAGTTGTGCTAAGTTGACGATAGTGTCAGGGGAATTAATAGGGTAAATGTGCAGAGTTACGGGAATAGGGCCTGGGTGGATTATGGTTGGTACACACTCGTGGGCTGAATGGCCTCCTTCTGTACTATAGGGATTCTGTGATTGTCTGAACCAAGGACTGAATATAGATCCAACACTTGCCTAGGTTTCAGGATGGCAGCTGTCCTTGGCTGCTTGTTTGAGAATCTCTCCCTTTATTGTGGCATTGTGAAAGCCTAAACCCTGTGGCCCTGCAGTAACCACCTGTTCTGCTATTTATTGTTCACTCTTCAGGGCTGCACCCACTGTTCATCCTCAGATAAGTGGGAGCCCACTGCCTTGTTGCTCTGCTGGCTTCTTGGATGATAGATTCCAAGCTGACGGATGTGGAGAATCCAATTGTGGTTACCTAGTAACTACATCCATTAATGACCTAACAGGTCCTAACCTTTGACCTAGTATCCTGGGAATATGCAGTGGTCCCTGGGCTGTTAGCTAGCTTGTCATCTATTACAGAGAGACAGGAACAGAGCCAGTGATACAGCCTCTGTCAGCCTGAACCCTGCCCTTTCTGCTCAGGCAAGGCACATAGTAACTTGAGAGATGCCACAGAGATCCACACTGTTGGTGAGCACGTCTCTCCCACCAATCTCTTTTTGAGGGGTTTAAATCTCCATAATTCATGGAAAACCTTTGCATTTTCTGTGCAGCTGTTTTGCATTTTTACAACTTTTTGGTTTAAAAACAAGCTTTACGATCCCAGGGTTATGGAGCTGGGGGGGGGGGCGGTGGTGCGACGCAGCCGGGAAAGATTATATGATTAGGGAAGAGGTTACTTGTTTGGGAAGAGGCTACATGATTATAGGAGTCGGGGGTTATATGGTTGTTGCATTGTGAGAAGCTGATTTTAGTCATCAGGATAATCCATAGCTGAGTTACACACACTCGTATGAATGTACAAATTAGAAGCAGCAGCAGGCCATTCAGCCCCTTAGAGTGTATAATTGCTTTGCTGAATTGGACAGTTAGTTTCAACTCACTCACTTGTCCCCATAATGACATGATTGGAACAGGGAAAAGGCCATTCAGCCTTCTCTGCCACCCTTTCAGGTCATGGCTAACTGATATGTCAACCCCATTTATCTGCCTTGTCTCCTTGTCTCTGTATTCCTCAAGAATACTTAAGGAAAGTCTTGCTTGTTTCAGTCTTCCAAACTTCAATTGACCAGAGCGTTTTGGGGATAGAATTCCGGCTTTACGCAAACACACCACGAAATAACCTGGCTTTAATTTCTTTCAAAGATGTGGATTCTGCTTGCTCCCATTTTGATTTTTTGCCCTTCCTTCGTGTAATCACGGAGTGGGTCATTAATCTGAGGGTGACACCTCACCCGAGAAATCATTGCTCAAGTATAAGCTTAGTCATTGACTTGGCAGCTATCCAACTGCTGGGCATATTAATCTTCTCCTCAATGAGTTCCACTGAAGATTCTCTTGGTGAGAATCACTGGATCTGGATGAATTTCTTTCCCTTTCTCAGTCCCGAGTTCCTGAACCACTTCTTAACGTCAGTCCAAAGTTGCCTTTATAAAATTGAACTCATTTCTCTTTAACTTATTATGGTTCCAGTTGATCTTGCCTTTGTTAAAGCCCGAGGGTCTGTCTTCCTGATCCTCTGATGTTGTGTTACTTCTTGCAGTCTCCCCGGACAGAAACTTTTCCATATATCTGAGGAAGACATAGACAAATCCCACAACACCAGTTTAAAGCCCAGCCACCTGACGAAGGGACAGGTTGTCCTGAAAGCTTGCGGCTTTTGCTACAAATAAACTCGTTTGGATTTTAAATTGGTGTTATAGAATATAGAACATTACAGCGCAGAACAGGCCCTTCGGCCTTCGATGTTGCGCCGACCAATTATGAAAAAAGCAATGGCCCTCCAAACTAAACCATTCCCTTCTCTCCCATAAACTTATCAACTAACCTCTTAAACGCCACCAAACTTGGCACATCTACAACTGCCGCAGGCAGGGCATTCCACTCCCTAACCACCCTCTGGGTAAAGAACCTACCTCTGATATCCGTCCTATAACTATCACCCCTTAATTTAAAGCTGTGTCCCCTCGTGCTAGCTTTCTCCATCCTAGGAAAAAGGCTATCACTGTCCACCCTATCTAAACCTCTAATCATCTTATATGCTTCAATAAGGTCCCCTCTTAGCCGCCTCCTTTCTAACGAAAACAACCTCAAATCCCTCAGCCTCTCTTCATAAGACCTGCCCTCCATACCAGGCAACATCCTGGTAAACCTCCTCTGTACCCTCTCCAATGCCTCCACATCTTTCTTATAATGTGGGGACCAGACTGCACACAATACTCCAAGTGCGGCCGCACTAGAGTTTTGTACAGTTGCAACATGACGTTGCGGCTCCGAAATTCAATCCCCCTACCAATAAAAGCTAAGACTCCGTATGCCTTCTTAACAACCTTATCGACTTGATTGCCAACTTTCAGGGATCTATGCACATATACACCAAGATCCCTCTGTTCATCAACACTATTAAGAATCCTACCATTAACCCTATACTCTACACATTTATTATTCCTGCCAAAGTGCATTACCTCACACTTTTCCACATTAAACTCCATTTGCCAATTGTTGTGGGATTTATAGAACAAAGAACAAAACAGCACAGGAAACAGGCCCCTTGGCCGAATGAGCTTGCGCCGCCACCCCAATGTTCCCACCTCTACCTGTGATCCCTGTCTGTTTTACCCCAGTCCAATGCCTGCATGTCCACATCTTGAGGAAGACATTGCAGGGCGTGTTTGTAAAGTTGAACCTTGACAACTCATTCATGGGTCGTGAGAGGGCTGCTCTTGGATCTTTCGAGAGTATCCTAGTGCTTCATGTCGTTTGTGTACATTTGACCCGGACCGTTTGATGGGGAACACAACAGCTCAGTGACTATCGCTGTGCTGTGCAAATACATGGATTTGGGCCTGTGTCTGTGGGAGTTTGCGCATTCTCCCCGTGCTTGCCTGGGTTTTCTCCGGGTGCTCCGGTTTCCTCCCACATCCCAAAGATGCGCTCATAGGCTGATTGACAGAACAAATTCTCCCTAAATTGTCTCAAATTTGGTTCTAATGCATGGATCTATAAATATTGACAGGGGTGACAGAGATCATGGGTAGAAGTGGGAACATCGGGGTGGCGGCGTGGGTTCGTTGGACCGAAGGGCCTGTTTCCCATGCTGTTTTGTTCTTTGAACATAGAACATTACAGCGCAGAACAGGCCCTTCGGCCCTTGATGTTGCGCCGACCAATTAGGAACAAGCAGTGACCCTCTAACCTAAACCATTCCCTTTTCATCCATAAACTTATCTACTAACCTCTTAAACGCCACCAAACTTGGCGCATCTACAACTGACGCAGGCAAGGCATTCCATACCCTTACCACCCTCTGGGTAAAGAACCTACCTCTGACATCTGTCCTAAAACCACCACCCCTTAATTTAAAGCTATGTCCCCTCGTGCTAGCTTTCTCCATCCTAGGAAAAAGGCTATCACTGTCCACCCTATCTAAACCTCTAATCCTTATATGTTTCAATAAGGTCTCCTCTTAGCCGCTTCTTTCTAACGAAAAAAACCTCAAATCCCTCAGCCTCTCTTCATAAGACCTGCCTTCCATACCAGGCAACATCCTGGTAAACCTCCTCTGTACCCTCTCCAATGCCTCCACATCTTCTCTAATGCGGGGACCAGAACTGCACACAATACTCCAAGTGCGGCCGCACTAGAGTTTTGTACAGTTGCAACATGACGTTGAGGCTCCAAAATTCAATCCCCTACCAATAAAAGCTAAGACTCCGTATGCCTTCTTAACAACCTTATCGACTTGATTGCCAACTTTTAGGGATCTATGCACATATACACCAAGATCCCTCTGTTCATCAACACTATTAAGAGTCCTACCATTAGCCCTATACTCTACACATTTGTTATTCCTGCCAAAGTGAATTACCTCACACTTTTCCACATTAAACTCCATTTGCCACCTCTTGGCCCGGCTCTGCAACTTGTCCAAGTCTCTCTGCAAACTATAACACCCCTCTTCACTATTTACCACTCCACCGACTTTAGTGTCATCTGCAAATTTCCTAATCCATCCTTCAATACCCTCATCCAGATCATTTATAAAAATTACAAACAGCAGGGGCCCCAAAACAGACCCCTGAGGTACACCACTTGTCACCGATCTCCACGATGAATATCTCCCATCAACCACCGCCCTCTGTCTTCTATCTGCTAGCCAATTCCTAATCCAATTAGCTAAATCACCCTCAATCCCATACATTCTGCAATTTTCTGCAGAAGCCTTCCATGGGGCACCTTATCGAACGCCTTACTAAAGTCCATATATACCACATCAACTGCCTTACCCCCATCCACCTCTTTGGTCACTTTTTCAAAAAACTCAATAAGGTTAGTAAGGCACGACCTACCCTTCACAAAACCATGCTGACTATCCCCAATCAATTCATTTCTCTCTAAATAACTATAAATCCTATCCCTAATAATTCTCTCCAATACTTTGCCCACAACAGAAGTAAGACTCACTGGCCTATAATTCCCCGGAAAGTCTCTCTTCCCCTTCTTGAACAATGGGACCACATTCGCTATCCTCCAGTCCTCCGGCACCATACCCGTAACCAACGACGAGCTGAAGATCAGAGCCAGAGGCTCTGCAATCTCCTCTCTTGCCTCCCAGAGAATCCTAGGGTAAATCCCGTCCGGCCCAGGGGACTTATCTAACTTCAAACCCTCAAGAATATCTAGCACATCCTCCTTATCTACTTCAATACTTTCCAGTTTGCAACCCTGTATCCCAGTGTTCTCCACAACTAC
The DNA here is from genome assembly GCA_024679065.1 of Sphyrna mokarran. NCBI lineage: Eukaryota > Metazoa > Chordata > Chondrichthyes > Carcharhiniformes > Carcharhinidae > Sphyrna > Sphyrna mokarran. The sequence continues at coordinate 1,129,077 of JAGIQG010000033.1, forward strand.
ATTTACATCTCCCTGCGTGAATACCGAAGAGAAATATTTGTTCAGTGCCTCTCCAATCTCTTCAGGCTCCACGCACAACTTCCCACTGCTGTCCATAACTGGCCCTAACCTTGCCCTAACCAATCTTCTATTCTTAACATATCTAAAGAAAGCTTTAGGATTCTCCTTGATCCTATCAGCCAAAGTCTTTCGTGTCCCCTTTTAGCTCTCCTCAACTCACTCTTTAGCTCACTCCTGGCTAATCTATAGCTATCCATTGCATAACTGAGCCTTCAAGCCTCATCCTGACATAAGCCTCCTTTTTCCTTTTAACCAGCGAATTAACTTTTTAGTACACCATGGTTCCCTTACTCGACCATTTCCTCCTTGCCTGACAGGGACATACTTATCAAGGACTCGCAGTAGCTGCTCCTTGAATAAGCTCCACATTTCAGATGTTCCCAGTCCCTGTAGTTTCCTAGTCCTTTGTTCCTGCAACTCCTGGAAAAGAAAAGGATTAATTGTTGTCTATTAGCTTCTGTGGGTATTGGGTGAGGTTAAAATGAGTCTTGGCTATGATTTTACGTCTTCTCCCTCCAATATTCTTAATAATGTTGATGAACAGAGGGATCTTGATGTATTTGTGCATAGATCCCTGAAAGTAGGCAGTCAAGTCGATAAGGTTGTTAAGAAGGCATACAGAGTCTTAGCTTTTATTGGTAGGGGGAGTGAATTTCGGAGCCGCAACGTCATGTTGCAACTGTACAAAACTCTAGTGCGGCCGCACTTGGAGTATTGTGTGCAGTTCTGGTCCCCACATTATAAGAAAGATGTGGAGGCATTGGAGAGGGTACAGAGGAGGTTACCAGGATGTTGCCTGGTATGGAGGGCAGGTCTTATGAAGAGAGGCTGAGGGATTGGAGGTTATTTTCGTTAGAAAGGAGGCGGCTAAGAGGGGACCTAATCGAAACATATAAGATGATTAGAGGTTTAGATAGGGTGGATAGTGATAGCCTTTTTCCTAGGATGGAAAAAGCTAGCACAAGGGGACACAGCTTTAAATTAAAGGGTGATAGTTATAGGACGGATATCAGAGGCAGGTTCTTTACCCAAAGGGTTGTTCGGGAGTGGAATGCCCTGCCTGCAGCGGTTGTAGATGCGCCAAGTTTGGTGGCGTTTAAGAGGTTAGTTGATAAGTATATGGAAGAGAAGGGAATAGTTTAGTTTGGAGGGTCATTGCTTTTTATATTGGTTGGCGCAACATCGAAGGCCGAAGGGCCTGTTCTGTGCTGTAATGTTCTATGTTCTAATATTCATTATGTGAACTCAGAAATGAAGGATGAGGGTAAGGTATATACTGGGGTTGTTTGGGGGGTGGGGGAAACAAGTCTGTGAAACCTTGTAAGTGTGTTTGTTTTTGCTGTCCTGTGCTGTTTGTCTTCCTCTCTCTTGTTTTTTTCTTCCCATATCAGTGAATTGAATATGGGTGTTGCTGAGTTCATTGCTAAGTTGTATGGCCGTGAATATTAGGCGGTGAGCAGCATGATTGCGAGGGAGTTTGGGGGTGGGGGGGTTCTGCCAGTTGATGCCCATTCCTGAAGGTGGATACGAGAAGGAGAGAGATGAACAATGTTGTTCCTATCTCATTAATAGGATTGCAGAGCCACTGGTATGTGCTGATAACCAGGAACTGTTGCCGGGGGGAGCAGCTTTGGTTAATTTAACTTTCTTTTAGCGCCACGCAGCAGAGCTTCATGAATTATTAATGATTTTGAGACTGCCCAGGGATTCTACTGGTCTCTGGAGCTGTTCAGCCTCCAGCAAGTAGGCTCAGGATGTTTGAAAAGTGAAAGGCATGTTGTGATTTAACTTGCAGGACTAGTGTTCTGAACAGTGTCCGTTAGGTACCTCTCAAAATGCAGCTTGCTTTAATACATTCAGTTGTATCCTCCACCCCAGTATCAAAGATCTAAATATTTAGAATGATTGCAGGAATTAATAGGATAGATGAGAGAAATTATTTCTTCTGGTGTAGCAATTCTGGACAAAGGGGAATAATGTTAAAATTAGAGCTAGACCTTTCGGGAGACACTTGGTCCATATAAAGGATAGCACAGACCAAGAACTTTCTTCCCAAAGAGCTGTGGAGGCCGGGAGTCGACTGAAGATCCCAGTGCTGTGATTGATAGACTATTTTCTTAGGCAAGGGTATTAAAGGTTACGGAACCAAAGCTGGTGGATGAAGTTAAATTATAGATCAGCAACAATCTAATTAAATGATGGGAGCAGGGATGAAGGGCCTCCTCCTCTTCCTGTGATATATTGGGACAGGGGTGGAGGTCCTATCCTGTGATTTCAGTAAAGTTTGGATGAAATAGGAACAGATCACAGCCAGCCACTTGAGTTTGATCCTGGCTCAATCCATTTCCCAGCCTCCAGCTCATATCCTTTGATACCCTTAGCTAACAAAGATTAATCTATTCTAGTTTTGAAAGCTCCAATTGTCACAACAATCACAATCCTTTGGAGCGAATGTTTCAAATTTCGACCATCCTTTGTGAAAAAATGCTTCCTGATTTCACACTTAAATGGCCAGACATGAATTTTAAAATGGAATCCTTATTCTGGACTCGTCCACAAATGGAAGGAGTTTCTCCATAACTCCTTGCAAATGGTGAGGCTTTATGTTTTCAAGAAAATTTGCAAATAGTGTTACTGCAAATGATGAACATTATAATTGAAGTCAATTAGATAGGTTCCATCCATCCTAAATTTAATGTACGTAAAAAAAATCAAAGACAATACAAATAAAGGTATCCAGATAATGGCAGGTGGCACATAAACTTTCTACTACTGTAAATACATCATTCCTTCCTTTTTACCTTCCTGTTTTTAAGTTAATCTACGCAGTTTATTTTTGGCATTATCTAAAATTGGTTTCTGTCTTTTATTTTTAAAATGGTAAAATTTGGGCCAGTGTTGGGTGATCTGGGTTACAAAGAGTTTTGCACAGATGAGCAAATTCACAGAAAAGGAAGTTGCATATGGCAGGATTTTTAAACATTTGAAGGATTTGATGAGATATACAATAAAGAACTCAAATCAAATCATCCTCAGTCTCCTATGCTGAAAAAAATACAAACCAAGTTTACATATCCTGTCCTCGTAATTTAATCCACTTAACCTTGTTATCATGCTGATGAATCTGCAGTGCAAGGGCTAAGGAGAGAGGGAGATGGAGATAAAAGGAGGGCAGCGAAGGATGGAAAGATGCAGGTTTTGTGCTGCTCACAGCTTCCCAACATTTAAGAAAGAGATAATTGCATCATGTAACAAAATCTCAGGATATCCCAAAGTATTTCACAGCCAAGAAAGTATTTTTGAAATGTTGTCATTGACAGCAAAAAATTACCACACAGCAAAATCCCACTTATAGCAATGATACAAATGACTAATTAAATTGTTTGCAATGATAGTGTTTGCGGGATAAATATTGGCCAGGATACTCTCCAAGGACAATATATATTGCCTGAGATGTGGTTATGGTTACAGTTACTTAGCATTTGACCTGACGTCTGTATAACTCTAATATCCTTTTGTATTCCAACTTTCTTGAGGTAAAGATCAACATTTGATTAGCCTTTATGTTGTTTTTGTGTTGTTCTGTTTACTTTAATTCTCGTTTATAGCAATATTTGCATGGACGTCTTTGCTCCTCCGTTGTTTCTAGTTTCTTAGTTTTAAGGAAGTACTGCAATCTATATTCTGTGAACTTCAGACCTGCCCCAAGCCCTCGTTGTCACACAGTTTTATCCTTTCGCTTAATCTGCCTGTTCGGTTACAACTCTTGTGTTCCAATCCACATTACTGCCTGCCGTAACTGCAAACTTGGATGCTGATTTGCTACTCCTTCAGTGTGAAAGCAAGCTACTGAGGAAATCTGAATTAAAACCAAAAAATGCTGGAAATATTCAGCAGACCTGGTAGCATCTGTGAAGAGAGAGAATCAGAGTTAATGTTTCAAGTTGATGAATGTTCCTCAGAAGTTCTGAGTATTTCCAGTATTTTCTGTTGTTATAACAGAATGTTGCTTCATCCAGTCAGCAGTGCAAATGATAAAAAGTTGAAACTACAGGAGTGTAGGGTGCGCTACGTCATGCAAATCAGAATGAATGAACTCTTCAAACATGTTTACTGATTCCTATTTCCCAGCTAATCTTCAACCCAAGGAAAAGGGTTGCTGTGTGCAAACTGGCTACATCTTAGCAGTGATGCACTTTGGAATGTTCTAAAGCTGTGAAAGGTGCTACTGAAGTGCAAGCTGTATGCTTTTTTCGCTGTCAGCGTGAAAGAATGGGAGAATGCAGAGAAGCAGCCAAAATCTTTGAAGCCATTAGATATTGACTTGTCCACCAGGCATTGCAGTATATGCATTAAGAAGCTGCTTAGAAATCAATTCACCCAAATATCTGGATCCCAATGATGTTGGAAGGTGACAGAGTGGGAACAGTGAATTCAGCACCATGCAGAGAGAAAGAGATATTTCTGCTGTTAGACCCTTGTGGGTCTTTGATTAAGCTGCGGCGCAAGGTTTAGGCGTAGTGTCTGGGGTTCTCTGCCATGTGCTTTCATCTGTAATTAACATAAAATACATATCATCTCAAATCCGCTGCACTTTCCCAGCTCTGTTGGTTGACTCTGGAGAATGATTACGAGCTGTGTTATAACTCTGGTCTGATGAGATCCTCAATGTAATTAAATTCTGTTGATCAGCACTTAGCTGGAGCAGATGATAGTATCAGTTTCTGATCAGTTTCCTTGCTGTGTGATTGCTGTCCTAGTGGTTTCAGTTACCTCAAATCACTAGTGGATTGCCCTCTGATGTTTAAGAGAATAAGCAAGGACCTACTTGTTAACCCTTCAAACACCCGCTGTAGCTCCTGGTTTGAACGAGAGTCTAGTTCAGGCTGACAGTCACAGTCCTGTGCTAGGGAAATGTTAGACTTTCGGGTGAGATCAAGATCTCAAATGCCCTGTCAGATCAATGCAAAATATCCCAAAGTTCTATAGGAAGCAAGGGAAGTTCTCCCAGTGTCCTGGCCAATATTTACCCCACAAGCAATATAATTGAAAACAGTTTAATCAATCATTTATATCATTGCTGTTGATGGGATCTTGCTATGTAGAAATTTTTTGTTGCGACTTCCCCATTGTGACAATAAGGGCATTTCAAAAGTACTTCACTGGCTGTGAAACAGTTTGGAAATCCTTAGGATGGCGCAGTGGTTAGCACTGCTGCCTCACAGTGCCAGGGACCTGCGTTCAGTTCCTGCTTGGGTCACTGCATGGGTTTCCTCCGGGTGCTCCTGTTTCCTCCCACAGTCCAAAAGATGTGGTTATAGGTGCATTGGCCAGGCTGAATTCTTCCTCAGTGTACCCAAAGAGGTGCCGGAATGTGGCATCTAGGAGATTTTTAAGTAATTTCATTGCAGTGTTAATGTAAACCTACTTGTGATTAATAAGTAAACTTTATATTTTAAGATGCAAGCTATCTTTTTCTTAAACGTTGGGAAGCTGTGAGCAGCATGAAGCCTGCATCTTTCTATCCTTCCCTGCCCTCCTTTCACTTCTAATCTCCCTCTCTCCTTCACTTTTGTCTTCTGTCATTCCCACACTTCATTTTTTAGTGTGTCCAGTCCTCGTATTTATAGCCGTACTGTTTCGAAAAGGAGACAGGCAGGCAGCAGGCAAGCTTGGCAGGCCTGAAGCACTTAGGCAGTTGCAGGATCTTCGGATCAGCAGAGACTTGTTCTTTGTGGCTCCGGGCTCCTTCGAGCATTACCTTCACCCATTAAACTTCAGCTAGTGTTTGTAGGGACGGGCTTGCCTTGTTGCACTGGTAACTGGGCACCTTGATCACCATGGAAACATCTTTGCTAGTCCATGGGTCCCATGCTGGGTTTGGGACCACGCTGGTTCACAATTCTTAAGGAAGCACTTGCAAATCATAAATATCACTTAATTCAGAAGAGCCGCTAACATCAAGTAAAAAGGCTTTGATAAATAATTCACAGACAAGTATTTAGGAATCTAGGACTGTTGTTTTTCTGAAATCCTGTTTTTACTAATGTTATTGAAGATGAAATAAAATGATGTCTGGGCTGGCCACCTTTGCCGATGTTTGATTACCTTTTTGTATTTGAGTTGTGCTGCATGGGTGTTCTGAACCTTTGGAACTGCAAGACTTTTTTCCGTTCTGAGTGCGTGTCATTAGCTCTGTAGATATCCACTGGCTTCAGTAATGTGATTACTCATGCCTGGTGAACTGGAAAGGTGGAAGTGTTGAGAGATTGAGGCCTGCACGATAGTCTGTGCAGGAGAAGAACAAACTGCTGTTCAGAACTGAAGCTGAACCATTGCTTTTCTGGAGCGTTGAATGATGTGTAGACCTGTTGCTTGGATGCACCAATTTGAATATCTCCAGAACCCTCACAGCCAGTCTTCTGTACCATCCTTGTCAGCTTGCTGCACTACAAGTGTTGGCCTTCTACCTAGCTTTCTCGATTTTAAAATCAAGTATAGCTCCAGATTGCAAACTGTGAAAGTGAACTTGCTGCCAAACTTGATGTCTAATGTGCTTAGAATCTCAATTGCTGTCAGATCGCTTATGTTCAGTGTGTCCTATAGGCAGCTCTGGTTCCACTTGTGTCTTCTGCTATGGACAGGAACTTGGATAGTTATTGGGCTGCTCTTCAACTGAATTCCTAGTTTTCTTTTTAGGTATGACTTTAGAGTTAAACCTGCCTTGAAACGTCAGAGGTACAGTTAAAGAATCATGTTCTCCTGCAAAAATCAGGCACCTCTGTTGTGAAGTCAGAGATTGGTGATTTCTTTGCACTAATTACTACTGAGAAATTTTTTTCTGACTGAACCGCAACAGGTCATTCTGGGCCTCGTTTTATTTGATATCTGAATGTGTTACTTGGCTATTTTCTCTGCTCTGCTCTTGTTTACAGATTATTGTGAACAATGATTTGGTCCACCTGAACTCCCTATCCATGGATTACTGTTGCAGAATGTATTCTCACACTGAGAGTCAAACTAACGCACGGAGGTCCAGATTAAACAAGCCTCGCTCCATTATCTAATGCATCACCTAGATAAATGAGAGGTGATGCACTTTGGTAGATTAAACCAGGGCAGGCCATACTCAGTTAATGGTAGAGCACTGGGGAGAGTTACAGAACAAAGAGATATAGGAGTACAGGTTCATAGCTCCTTGGAAGCGGAGTCATAGTGGTCAGGATGGTGAAGAAAGTATTCGGCATTCTTGGTTTCATTGGTCAGAACATTGAATACAGGAGTTGGGACCTCCTAATGAAGTTGTACAAGACATTGGTAAGGCCACACTTGAAATATTGTGCACAGTTCTGGTCACATTACTATAGAAAGGATATTACTAAACTAAAAAGCATGCAGAAAAGATTTTCTAGGCTGCTACCGGGACTTGATGGTTTGAATTATAAGGAGATGCTGGATAGACTGGGAGTGTAGGACGCTGAGGGGTGACCTTATAGAGGTCTATAAAATTATGAGGGGCATAGATCAGCTAGATAGTCAATATCTTTTCCCAGAGGTAGGGGAGTCTAAAATTAGAGGGCATAGATTTAAGGTGAGAGGGGAGAGATACAAAAGTGTCCAAAGGGGCAATTTTTTCACTGAGGATGGTGAGTGGCTGGAACAAGCTGCCAGAGATGGTAGTAGTAGAGGAAGGTGCAATTTTGTCTTGTAAAAAGCATTTGAACAGTTATATGAGTAAGATTGGTATTGAGGAATGTGGGCCAAACGCAGGCATATGGGACTAGCTTAATGCTAAATTCTGGGTGGCATGGACAAGTTGGATTGAAGGGCCATGTTGTAAACCTCTATGACTCTGTGCAGCTATTATTCTCCTGTTCGGATGAGGAAGTTGATTTTAGCAACACAAGCTCTAGGAATCATTGCCCAAAAGTCCCATAACCAGTACTGCAGAACTACTTTTAATGACTGCTGGGATCATTATCCTTACTCTGACAAATATTTCAAGTGTTAATCATACTTTGCATTGTGACCAGTTCAGGTCTTTTTGATATTCACATTGTGATGTGTAGCATCAAGATTGAAGGCCTAATATTGTGCTGTATTTAAAAGAGAAGCTGAATAAGTGTATTTTAGCCATTGAACATCAAGAGCCTAGAATGTGTTTGGTCAAAATGATCCTATAGTGAACCACAAATAGTTCACATTCTCTGGCAGCCACAGTATGCCATGAAGCTTCAAAATGGGGCTTCCCTGGAAACTGAAGGCTGCAAGTTTTTCTCTGCCAAACAACAGAACTTCCATTTCAATTACAAAGAGATGTCTGATGCTGTCTCTAAGGAACTAGGAGCTCAAACTGGGAATCTGTAAAAATTAGTTTTGAGGGAGGAAGTGTTGGCGCACTCCATTGTGACTTGTTGAGAATTGAATTTGACCAAATTTGCCTCATCCTGGAAAGAATGTTGCATTTGGGCTGGTTCGCTGTCCATGCTCTGCTGCAAACTGGCTCAATTAAACATTATAAAAAACATTTACTTTTAACTTAGAAAAGTTTTGAATTCTGGATGATATTTTCCTTCTTTTTGAAATGTATATTTAGACTTTGGAAATTTTCTATCAGTTGGATTAAGGAAAATCTTCCTGTTATTGTGACTCTGCAAGAGAGGATTAGCTGAATCTACACCCCTGTGTGGTTGGGGGGTATAGTGAGTACATTGTAAATGAGAATTTCAATAGAATCAACTCCCTGTGGCAATGTGAACAATGTTGACATCAGTTATGGGCCAGTTTGAACCTGTTCCTTTTACCCTAATTTCACGTTAAGTTTGTGAGCTATTGATAACTCACCAGCTTTCAAGCTGCAAGCTCAACTTTCTGTAGTCTTTTCTCAAATCTTAGATCACCAGCGATCAACCTTGCGCTTCTATGCTTGAGCTCCCCAGGCGGCATAGTGGCACAAGTGGGTTAGCACTGCTGCTTCACAGCGCCAGGGACCGGGATTCGATTCCTGGCTCAGGTCACTGTCTGTGTGGAGTCTGCACGTTCTCCCTGTGTCTGCATGGGTTTCCTCCAGGTGCTGTGGTTTCCTCCCACAGTCCAAAGATGTGCACGTTAAGTGGATTAGCCATGCTAGATTGATCCTAGTGTCAGGTGGTTAGTAGGGTAAATAAGTAGGGCTTTGAGGATTGAGGTTGATGCAAACTCGAAGATTCGAATGGTCTCCTTCTGCATGTAGGGATTCTATGATTCTATGATTTCTGTGACCAGAGATGGGCAGCAGAATAGATGGTTGTTATAATATTTCTCTTCGGTATTCACGCAGGGAGATGTAAATGTAGTTGTGGAGAACACTGGGATACAGGGTTGCAAACTGGAAAGTATTGAAGTAGATAAGGAGGATGTGCTAGATATTCTTGAGGGTTTGAAGTCCCCTGGGCTGGACGGGATTTACCCTAGGATTCTCTGGGAGGCGAAAGAGGCGATTGCAGAGCCTCTGGCTCTGATCTTCAGGTCGTCGTTGGTTACGGGTGTAGTGCCGGAAGACTGGAGGATAGCGAATGTGGTCCCATTGTTCAAGAAGGGGAAGAGAGACCTTCCAGGGAATTATAGGCCAGTGAGTCTTACTTCTGTTATGGGCAAAGTATTGGAGAGAATTATTAGGGATAGGATTTATAGTTATTTTAGAGAGAAATGAATTGATTGGGGATAGTCAGCATGGTTTTGTGAAGGGTAGGTCGTGCCTTACTAACCTTATTGAGTTTTTTGAAAAAGTGACGAAAGAGGTGGATGGGGGTAAGGCAGTTGATGTGGTATATATGGACTTTAGTAAGGCGTTCGATAAGGTGGCCCATGGAAGGCTTCTGCAGAAAATGCAGAATTTTGGAGTATGGGATTGAGGGTGATTTAGCTAATTGGATTAGGAATTGGCTAGCAAATAGAAGACAGAGAGTGGTGGTTGATGGGAGATATTCATCGTGGAGTTCGGTTACAGGTGGTGTACCTCAGGGATCTGTTTTGGGGCCCCTGCTGTTTGTAATTTTTATAAATGATCTGGATGAGGGTATTGAAGGATGGATTAGTAAAATTGCGGATGACACCAAAGTCGGAGGAGTGGTAGATAGTGAAGAGGGGTGTTCTAGTTTGCAGAGAGACTTGGACAAGTTGCAGAGCTGGGCCGAGAGGTGGCAAATGGAGTTTAATGTGGAAAAGTGTGAGGTAATGCACTATGGCAGAAATAATAAATGTTTAGAGTATAGGGCAAATGGTAGGATTCTTAGTAGTCTAGATGAACAGAGGGATCTTGGTGTGTATGTGCATAGATCCCTGAAAGTAGGCAGTCAGGTCGAGAAGGTTATTAGGAAGGCAAATGGAGTCTTGGCTTTTATTGGTAGAGGGATTGAATTTCGGAGCCGCAACGTCATGTTGCAACTGTACAAAACTCTAGTGCGGTCGCACTTGGAGTATTGTGTGCAGTTCTGGTCACCGCATTATAAGAAAGATGTGGAGGCATTGGAGAGGGTACAGAGGAGGTTTACCAGGATGTTGCCTGGTATGGAGGCAGGTCTTATGAGGAGAGGCTGAGGGATTTGAGGTTGTTTTCGTTAGAAAGAAGGTGGCTAAGAGGAGACCTTATTGAAACATATAAGATGATTAGAGGTTTTAGATAGGGTGGACAGTGATAGCCTTTTTCCTAGGATGGAGAAAGCTAGCACGAGGGGACATAGCTTTAAATTAAGGGGTGGTAGTTATAGGACGGATGTCAGAGGTAGGTTCTTTACCCAGAGGGTGGTAAGGTATGGAATGCCCTGCCTGCTGCAGTTGTAGATGCGCCAAGTTTGGTGGCGTTTAAGAGGTTAGTAGATAAGTTTATGGATGAAAAGGGAATGGTTTAGGTTAGAGGGTCACTGCTTGTTCCTAATTGGTCGGCGCAACATCAAAGGCCGAAGGGCCTGTTTTGCGCTGTAATGTTCTATGTTCTATAACCCGACTGCACCATTTCAGCCTCCCGTTTCAATGTAAGGTGCCTTTGTATTTGTTTTGATTTCACATGCCTATACGTATCTTAAAGTTAATTTATTAGTGTCATTAACACTGTAATGAAGTTAATGTGAAAATCCCCTAGTCTCCGCACTCCGACGCCTGTTTGGGTACACTGAGGGAGAATTTCACATGTGCCAACCAGCATGTCTTTCAGTCTGTGGGAGGAAACCCATGCAGACACGGAGAGAATTTGCAGACTCTGCACAAATAGTAACCAAAGCTGGGGTTGAATCTGGGTCCTTGGTGCTGTGAGGCAGCAGTGCTAACCACTGTGCTACCCATAGTATTGTGTATCACCCTGTGATCTGGTTCATCTTTATCCTGTTTGGATATGGTTCACCTAGCGAGCCATAGATAACGTATAACCATGTGGAATCTCTTGTGCCACTTTATTAATTTTTAGTTAACTCTTAGTTGCCTCATCTGGCTTCATCATTGTCCTGGTTTAGTATTGCTGTGTAACCTAATCAATTTGCATTCAAAAGGAATAATAATTTGTACTTATAAAACACCTTTAAATTGCTAAAATGTTCTACAATGCTTTAGAATCATAGGATCTTTGCACTGTAGAAGGGGGCCATTTGGCACATCGAGCCTCCAACAGTCCCACCCAGGCTTTATCCTGCAACCTCTAGCTTTTCCTCTTCTAATCCCCCTGACACTGAGAAGCAATTTAGCATAACCAATCCACCTAGCCTGCACATCTTTGGATTGTGGGAAGAAATCAGAGCACCCAGTGGAAACCCATGCAGATATGGGGAGAATGTGTAGACTCCGCACAGACAGTGACCCAAGCTAGGAATTGAATCTTAGGTTCTTGGCAGTGTGAGGTAGCAGTGCTAACCACTGTGCCGCTCTTTACAGGACCATTATTAAATAAAATTTAGACTCAAGCCATGGATATTAGGTGAGCTGACCAAAATGTTGATCAAAGTGGCAGGTTTTAAGGAGTATCTTTAAGAGGAGGAGAGAGAGTGAAAGAAAGAGAGAGAGAGAGACAAGGCAGCTGAAAGCCAGTGGAGCAATTGAGTAGGCAATGATCAAGAGGCCAGAATTGGAAAAAGCTCAATCCCAGCAGCGTGTTGAAGAGTTGGAAAAGTTTTATATAGTTGGTGTGAGGCAAGCTACAGAGAGGTTTGAACAGCAAGATAAGAATTTTAAACTTGAAACATTGAAGGAGTAGGTTCCAGTGCAGGTAAGTCAGCAGAGAGGTGCTGGATAAATGGGATTTTGTGTGAGTTAGGATATGGGCGGCAGTGTTTTAGATGGGAACAAATTCATTAAGGGCAGAAGATGGGAGGTTGGCCCAGCCTGAGTTCTAATAGTCAGGTCTAAAGGTAAAGAAGGTGAGGTTTCGGCAGCAGACAAACAGCGATGAAGTTGAACGATTTAATGGAAATAGCAATCGTAGAAACGGCGCCAATATGTGATTGGACGTTCATTTCCAAGTTAAATATGAAACCAAGATGATGAATTACCTGATATAACCTCAGGCAGTTCCAGGGAGGGGGATGGAGTTGGTGGCTTGCGAATGGAGTTTTAGGCATGGACCAAAGACCATGGCTTTGGTTTTCCCAATATTTAGATGGAGGAAATTTACTGGCTTTGACACAGTGGGGTGATAAATTTAGCACAGTGGGGAGTTGGAGAAAGGTGATGATGAGACTTGGGGGTGGAGGGGGGTGGTGGGTGACAGACACGTGGAATCTCACTTTGTTTTTAGATGATGTCAGTGGGGGAACAACATGGGGTTGAGAAAGAATTTGTTATTATTGCAAGTTACAACAAACTGGGACCTTGGCACCAATCCCTGGACTGTCCACTCTGTTTATCTCCCCAACACCTTGTTAGAGGTGGTGGGGGGCAGGATGTGGGCGAGGGAGAGGGACCAGAGATTATTTATTTCTAGGTAGAGCTGCAATGGGACGCTGTTTTTAAACCACTGTGTGACAGGCCAGCCCACATGAACTGGAGCTCTGCTCAAACAAAAGCAGAGCTATGCCTGCTGCAGGAAGGAGACAGACTCCACCCCACCCCCAATTTGAGGTCCCTCACTGACTGAAGGTAACCATGGAAACCTTTGGCATGTGTAGCTTTATTCTGTTCCATTAGCCTGTGGATATGGGTTCCTTAGACTCATGAAACATGCAGTATACTGCACTGCCTTTAGTGAAAAGAGAGATATGCACAGAACGGCAGTGTGCAGGCAACCTGGAGAATGCAATGTGCAGAGAGTGAGGGTTACTTTTCTGCTTATTGAGAGTGCCCAGAACTATGTACAGAAAGGGAGAGCAGAGACACAGAGAGAGAAGTGTGTTCTCAGGGAGCTGTCTCTGACACGGGACCAGTTGCGATTTAAATGTCTGATGATGGCCCTGTTTAGCTTTCACACTTTGTCCACTTGAAAAAATACCCCTCGTTGAAAGAATATAGATTCACTATTCCAAACTAGGGCAATGCGAAGAGGAGATAACTTGGGTCATTTCAGACTGAATGAAATGCTTTGTACAGGCATCTCATTGAGAGTGAGGGCAGCTTTGGATAATGAATGAAAAGTTCCCCAGTGGAGTGTATTAGCTTAAGAAATATGGCCACGTTCTCGCTGTGCAGTCACGGATTTAAATCTCACTCAGCACCTAGAATCTACAGGAACAATAACTTACATTTATTTAGTGCCCTTAATGTAAAAGATCCCAAGGTGCTTCACACCAAGAGTGATTATTGAACAGAGCTTGTCACCAAGCTGCGTAAGGGAATATTAGATCTATTCAAAATGGTCAAAGTGAAAGATTTTAGAAACTGTCTCAAGGAAGATGGGGAAGATAGTGTAGATGAGGAGTTTCATTTCTCTGCAGTGTGTTGTGTGATGTGGGATGTGCTACCATTAGAAGCAAATTCAACAAGAACTTTCAAAAAAAGGAATTGAATATCTGAAGGGGTTTAGAGGAGAAGGTGGAGGGGAGTGAGACTGATTGGATCGTTCTCTTAAAGAGTTAGCACAGACACATGGGGCCAAAGACCCTCTCTCTCTCAATAAATGTATATTTGTGAGTTTAGAAGCTTCTCAATAAAAATTCACCTCCAGACTGACCTTTGATATTGTAGAAGAGCGGGGTGCCTAGTGTAATATCTCATAGTGTATCTCTCTTCCTGGATCACTGTGCACTGAATACCAGGCAGCCTCTAGACGCCTGGAAAGCTTAAATTCATGACCTCATTAATTCTCAGATGTCTTGAGTTATTGTCACTGATGGATCGTGGCGAGCTGGTTTATGATTTATTTGCTAATGAGGTGATAAAGCTAGAAGTAGCTACTTTCTCACAAAATTCAAGGAGAAAATGATGTAAGTGCCGAGATTCATATGGGCATCGAACCAGGGCTCAGGATCAAGGAGGCGATTCCCCTGCTGTGGTGGGGCTGCTTCAGACACACCAGTATTGATCGGTGACCATGGATGCTTCTGCCAGCTTGTATGCTTAAGAGGAAGAATCACCCTGCGTCCCAGCCCATCACTATGATCCAGTGAAGTCCTGCTACTACCCATTAGAAAGTTTACATGTGTGAATGTGGCATATAGGGACTTTGACACTTCACATGTAATCCCTCCACATTTGTCTGACCAGTAAGAGACTGTTGACCCAATAAGGACTGTTTTCTCCACACGGAATTATTTCTTTGAATGTGTGTAAGGCAGGTACAGTATTCTGCTTTGGCTGTTAAAATTAAAACCAAGTCATATTCCATCTGTATGTGGGATGGTTTCAGCACCTCTGAAAATCTCCATTTAGGGACAGCTCTCTGTTTATTCCAGTCTTCCTGTCTTCATTATCACCAGTATAAAACTTGTGAGATGCCACACATTGTGTTGAGGTCTTTGATATGTTTAGAAAAAAGCTCCCAAAACACGCAGTCCCTTTAGTTTTGTTCCTGGTGTTTGAAGAGTTGCTGAGTTTGAGCTGTCAGCGAGCAGTGTATCCGATTCTTACATTCTGTACTGTGTTAATGAATGTTAGCCTGACATCTCCTGCCTTGCTAATTAGTATTCATCCTTTGGCTGGTGTTGGGTGGTGTGATTGCTCTGGGACTGCGTAGGGTTTGTGTGGCTGTCACTACATAAGTGTGCCATTTATCTCTGTCTGCTTGCTCACAGCCACTGTTTGCTGGAGGGAGCTGTGATCATACTGCGATGAATATTCAGCAGAGGGAGGTCAGGTTTACCTTCCGCTGATCTGTGGGGAGGAGAAAAGTCACTTATTTGACATACAGATATTTTCGTTCTGGTGCTCCTTTCCCTTTCGTCCACCCTACAAAATGCTGACCCCCTTGATGGGTACCAGGTTTGTGGGTAGTCATTCCTGCAGTGCAAATATTTGAAAGATGTTGGCACACTGCGGCATCACATTTTAAACCAAATCCCATTCTTGACTACTATCAGATGCCAACACACTCTCCTGGTTGAGTGGGGGCAAAAATGAAATATTTTTGAACTTATTATTAAATATTTTGTTTTTTTTTAAAGTAGCTCTAAGTTTAAAGATGTGTCCACTAGCTGCGATGCTGTTTGTAGGTGAAGGTCTGTAAGCGTGTGAATGCAATTGTGCGTGTGTGTGTGTGTGTGTGTCTGTCTGTCTGTGTGTGTGTGTGTGTGTCTGTGTGCCTGCATGTGTATTTGTGTACATGTGTGAGAGTGATTGAGATTGTGTGCATCCGCGTGAGCATGACTGTGCATGCATTCACCTGTGTGAGAGTGATCGTGTGTGCGCGTGCACCCATGTGACTGACCAGCCGTGTGTGCACGCACAAGAGCACCTAAGGATGTGCACCCCAGAGTAAACAACATCTGTGTATCCATTGATTGGCCCACATTTATGTTGGCATGTCTAAGATCCGCTCAACATTTGCGAGTGCTCCTTTGGCCTGTTGGTGTTGTCTTTTCCAATCCCATTTCCCTGATTCCTTTACAGAATTCTATTTCTAAAACTTACACTGTTTATTTTAAATTAATGTACCTCCTTTGTAGGTTCTGTTTTCACCTTTCTCTACAAACAATGGAGTAATATTTATTTACCATTCCTGCATGTATAAGATAACTCCCTTCATTTCTGAGAATCTGTAAGCATGATCATCACTTTAATATTAAATATTCAGCAGCTACATATTGAGCTTGACTGGTGTCTGGCTTTAGGATTTATATACCAGAGACAGGCAACAGGATTGGACACTGCTGGTCTATAATGTGTTCCCATTCTGACAACTGAACTGTTGTATGTTAGCGAGAAACTTCATTTCAGCAACACCTTAAAGAGCTTTTTTTTGCTAGCTGGAATCGCATTCTTACTTAACTTCCGCCTGTTCTGTTTCCCATTGTGAGCTGTGTGTCTATCTGCGACGCTACATTTAATTTATTTTGGTTGTATATTTAAACTGAGGCACTCCATGGTTGGCAAACTTGGCAGCTTGGACTACAGGAACAATTGTACACAAGAGGGAGTGAACAGGCATTAGGTGTGCGTACACTAAATTTGGGCTTTGAGGTTGATGTGGGCATATATTGGCAGTCCAGGGAAGCCAGCACTATGTTTATGCAGAGGAATTGTATTGATGTGGCCACTAAGCTCAGTACGCCCAGGTTACTGATACACTCTGGTATGGCAATGAGTGCTTTACTAGATCGGTGCTCTCATTCACACTGATAAGAGATGTGGAAGGAAATATTAATGGAATGTTTCCTGTTTTTTTGTGCAATAAGTTCCTGATTTGAGTAGATTGTACAATTGGAGAGGAAATGTGGGTTGAACAAAAACATTAGCACGCGGCTGACAGCATGCGGCCAGCCGAATCCACCCCACTTGATGCGCTGTAACAGAGGCTGGACCCCTGTGGTGTCAGCAGCACACTCCTATTCACTGAGGGTCACATCCTGCACAGATTGTACCAGCTGTGTGCGCACATCAGAACCAACATCAACATCTAAGCTGTGACTGTGTGCAAGATAGGCAGGTCCTTCAGAATGCGAAACCTTGCTGTTCCTCCACTCTGTTGAGAATCATTAGAATCCCTACAGTGCAGGAGGAGGCCATTCGGCCCACCAAGTCTGCAATGACCACAATCCCACCGAAGCCCTATTCCCATAACCCATATACGGTGCTGTTATAACACGATGGTTGGGATCTATAAAATGTTATTGCAAAGAAAGTGAGGTCGTGCTAAATTGGGGTTCAAGAAAATCAGTGTTTAAACTGACCCAATGTTGACCTAACGTCCTAAAACACCCCTGTTATTGCCCTAGTTGACCCGTTTTTTGCAAGTAAATTACCTTTTAATTAAAGAGTTTGGTGAATAAAATGTTGTTCTTACAATAGAAATTAAAATACAAATAAATTTTTAGTAAAGCTTTTTAACTAAACAAAAACAACAACAGTTTATTTCTTAAAAAAATGATATTGAGTGTTCCTTTCTTGAACATAGCATTTCACAGAAAAAGATTTTCTTTTTATAAGTTTGTTCCATTTTAATCTAAGAAAACACAAAATTAACTCACTAAAAACTTTTCGGTTCTCTGGAAAGAGTGAAAAAAAGGATCCAGTGGTTCATTGTGTTATATCCAAATTTGCACTAAATCGGGGCACGTAAAATCGGGGTTTCACTTTATTTACCCTGCTAATCCCCTGACACTAGGGTTGGTTTAGCACAGCCAATCCACCTAACCCGCATGTCTTTGGACTGTGGGAGGAAACCGGAGCACCCGGAGGAAATCCACACAGACACAGGAAGAATGTACAAACTCTACACAGACAGTGACTCAAACTGGGGAATTGACCCTGGGTCCCTGGCACTGTGAGGCAGCAGTGCTAACCACTGTGCCTCCCATGGGTTACTGAGCAGAATCCTTGCCCTGCTCCCCCTCCCTCATCCTTACACTCACCTCAGTGCCTCATCATCGTACAGCGTCATCACAATACAGCCCCTTTCCCTGCAGCTCCGCCGCTCCTGCCTCTTTCCCTATGTCTCCTGCCCCTTTCCCTATGGCCCAGCCCCCTTTGCCGCAGCCCCCATCCCCCCCTCCCTCCCCAGCCTTGCCCCCACACCCTGCAGCCCTACCCCCTTGCTGTGCCCGCTCACTGTGCAAACTCCTTGCTGGGTTCCAGGTATGGGACATTGTCTTTGATGTATAAGGGTCACCAAGCTGTCAGTTGATGCTTTGTTATTTTGTTATCTCCTGGGGATATGTATGTGGAATATGAATAAAAACTCTGAAATTTGAACTGGAATCAGCTTTGACCTGGTCGAGCGCACTACCTTTCTCCAGCACCTCCTCTTTATTGCTCAGTTCAGCAAGACTTACACTTGCTTCTCCTTGGCCTCCTCCACTTCAGGAACGCCTTAGTTGTATCGTTTTCTACATGTATGCTGATGATACCCAGCTCTTCCTCTTTGCTACCTCACTCTATCTCTTGACTGTGTGTATGTGACCACATTGTTTCTGTCATTGGCGGACCAGAAGAAACTGCAATTTCTTCAAGTTAAAGATTGGGAAAGCCTGAAGCCGTTCTCATTATACGTTCTTTTTGTTTTTTTGTCACCAACGTTTGAAAGAGGAGGTGGTATTGTTCCTGTATAATCAGACAGGCATCCATTCTCAGAGCTGCTTTTTAACTCCTGAGTAAGGGATGTGTTTGTGGGACTGGTGAATCCTGTATATGGAATGGCTAGTTCAAAGCTTGGGTTTTAAAAGGTGTGCAGAGGAGAAAAAAGAAAATAGAAAGGAAAACTTGCAATATGGCATTTTTCACAACCTCAGGCCACCCAAAGTGGTACAGCCAATGAAGCCAACAAAGTATTCTTTTTGATTATATCACAGCTTAGTATAGCTCCTGCTCTGCCCAAGACTGCAAAGAATTACAAAAGGTCGTTAATGTAACCCAATCCATCATGCAAACCAGTCTCCCATCCATTGACTCTGTTTATACTTCCCACTGCCTCGGCAAAGCAGCCAACATAATTAAGGATCCCGTGCACCCCGAACATTCTCTCTTCCACCTTCTTTCTTCGGAAAAAAGATACAAAAATCTGAGGTCACGTTCCAACCCACTGAAGAACAGCTTCTTCCCTGCTGCCATCAGACTTTTGAATGGACCTACCTTGCATTAAGTTGATCTTTCTCTGTAGCCTAGTGTTACAAACTATAACAGTACATTCTGCACTCTCTTACTTCCTTCTCTATGAATGGTATGTTTTGTCTGTACAGGGCGTAAGAAATAATACTTTTTACTGTATATTAATACGTGACAATAATAAAATCCAAAAATGTATGCATTATTGTAATTTGGAAACATTTCTGTTCATTTGCACATAGCAAGATCCCACATCAATAATGTGATGATGGCCAGCAAACCTCTTATAATTATTTACTATGGCAACGTGAAGAATGAAAGATGTTCATTTGGGGACAATGAATTAGCCAATTCATTCACTTGGTTCAGCAATCCAAGCCTTAGTCTCTCAGACATACACCTTTACCATTTCAGAAACTCTGGTAGTAGATGCTTCTTTGATTGCAGGCAAGGGAGTTCTGAAGAATGGGGTGAGGAATCTTGATTTCAATCCAATCAGGATACAGAGAGAGGGAAGAGCGAGCGAGACTGGAATTGAGTTTAGCTCCCAGTGAGATCAAGTAGATGCTGTTCTTTCATTGACAAAGGGTCATCTAGATTTGAAACATTGGCTCTATTCTCTCCCCACTGATGCTGTCAGACCTGCTGAGATCTTCCAGCATTTTCTGTTCTTTGTCCCATTTTCCAGCCCTTTTGTCTTGAATTTTTCTTTAAGGATTGGAGCTGTGGTAAGGGTGTATGCTTGTGTGTAACTATGCTGTATGATGTGTTTAGCAATTGTGGATCCTTTCTTCTAAAGATACCCACCAGGGCTGCCAAGAATTCTTGCCTGGTGCATGAAACGATTCCTTCAGACTTCTCCGTTCACTGCAGTGAATAACAAGTTACATAGACAATGGATTTCATGTGCTGGGCTGGTGTCAGCCTCCCAGAGAGCTGTGGTCACGAGGGCAGTGTATATATTTTGTAGATGCAGTCATGTTGCACATTGTGATAGCTGAATTTTAATTTCCCAGTTTCTGAAATAGATGAGGTTGATAAAATGGAATGTATCTGGAGTCCGTTTATTTTTAAAATTCTGAAGACCAAATATAAGAAAATGAGAGTCTTGCTGACAAATATAACTTGCAGTTGGGCATTTTGCCAAATCCTTTTGTTGTGTTTCAGATCCGTGTGTTATTAGATAAGGAATGGAGAATGATGCTTATACACAGGGTGATTTGGTTAAATAGTGCTGGGGAATGCAAGCAATGAGAGATGATGAAATTCAGGACTCTCTGAGCACAGACTCTTTAATTTACATTGTACGTTAGTAGGAGGAGACCAGAGCTGCTGCTAATAAAACACTTAGTCTGATTTAATAGGCTTGTTTGAAGTGGTGCACTGGTTGCACATGATTATACTTCCCCAGTTGGCTTCTATCTGTGATTCTACTCTCTGACCAACCTCTTCTTTATCTCTGCTTCATTATAAAACTCTACTATATACAGAATTCCATCATTGTCAGTCTCTGTGCCCTTTTCTCTCTTTGTCTCCTAGCCAATGCTTTGCAGTTTGTGTCTTACTTTCTTTCTATCTCTCTCTCCATTATCTCTCTACTTCTCTACTCCCTAGCCCGCCTTTCTGTCTGCTTCCCATGTTTTTCCTTTCTGCCTCTTGTTTCTCTGTCCCATTTTGTTGTCTGCCACTTCTTCATAGAATCCCAGTAATACAGAAAGAGGCCATTGGCCCATCGAGTCTGCACCAATCACAATCACTCTCCCAGGCCTAACCGCATAACTCCACTTATTTACTCTGAAACTAAAAGGCAATTTATCATGGCCAATCCACCTGACCTGCACATCTTTGGATTGTGGGAGGAAACCAGAGCACCCAGAGGAAATCCACACAGACACAGGGAGAATGTGCAGTCTCCACACAGACAGCGATCCAAGCCGGGAATTGAACCCAGGTCCCTGGTGCTGTGACAGCAGTGCTAACCACTGTTCTTAGGCATCTTGTTATCTGCTACTACTTCAACAGTCTGTATGAATTGAGGCTGACTGATTTCCAGTCTGATTTGTTGCGTTGTGTAATGGCTGGTGTCCGGTGTGTGATCTGGAGACTCTGTCACATGCAGGATAAGTGGTTCTGAAGGGTTGGCTAGATGGGCTGTTTGGATGTTCAAACACTTTACCTTCACCTCCACATGTTCCTGAGAAAATCTCCTGTGTTTAGTGCCTTACTAAATAAACTACCCCCATTTGGTTTCCGGTGAGTTGGTGGGACATTTAAACTTGAAGGGAAAGCTTTCAGAACCTCCCTAAAATCTTTCTGCTGTCCTCATGCCCTGTCCTGTGTCAGCCATTTAAACATGTCTTGCCCTGTGGAGTTGGTTTAGAGTGAATAGTAGGCTCAGTATGGGGTATATCTGCACCTTCTATATTGATTTCTTTGTCATAGAATCCTATAGTGTAGAAGGAGTCATACGGTTCATCGAGTCTGCACCAATCACAATCCCACCCAAGCCCTATTCCTGTAAACCCACTAATTGACCCTAGCTAATCCCCCTGACTTAGAGTCAATTTATCATGGCTAATCAACCTAACCTGCATGTCTTTGGACTGTGGGAGGAAGCCCACACAGGCACGGGGAGAACCTGCTGACTCTGCACCGACAGTGACCCGAGGCTGGAATTTAACCCGGGTCCCCGGAGCTGTGAGATAGCAATGCTAACCACTGTGCCGCAGTCCAAATCTCTTTCTTTCTGTCATATTTCTCTCTCAGTCTGTTTATCTCTCTCTTGCTCTGTCTTGTGTCTGTGTCTATCTCTGGTTAACTCCTCTCAATTCCTCTGCTTCTCGCTGTTATTAGCGGCCCTCTGTGTTGTATGTTCACTGCCTCGGTAAGTATCTAGTGTAGCAGTGTTTTCTAATGGTACTGAATATGGGCGACTCAGTGTTGTGTGTTCCAGGTTCTGATGATGTGCATTCACTGTAACCTGTGCTCCATTAGAAGTGTTAGGTCCCAAGGGCTTATTGTAAGGTGGAATGATTTTAATTGTAAGTCGGTGCCACGACCTCAAGTCTGAAAACGTGGTCTGTTTAAGAAGGTACTAGGTCAGTTGGTTGTCATGTAGCGAGCTCTTCATTAAGGAACTGTTCAAATACAATTATTCTTAACTGAGTTCATCAGTTCTTATAAATGTCAATGAGGTGATATATGTATGTGTGAGTGTGTGAGACACCCTTGCTTCACTGAATGTGAATCTTAATTGCCAGGTCTTTACTGGCAGGTTCTAATGTGTTGCCCCAGTGTGTATTGTATTAGGGGCAGGAGGAGTATGCTGGGGAGTTACTGATCGTCATCTGAAGTTGCACATTTGGAATAGACAGCAGAATGAAAGACAAGGGAGCCGAACATTGGGTAGAGGAGAAATTTAACAGTGGGATGGGGACAGTTTGGAGTGGATGAACCAAGTGATTTTCTTTATTCATTCAAGGACTGCAGTCATCCTCGTTGAACTCATTTATTGCCTAGCCCTAATTTCTCTTAAGAGCTATCTCCATGAATTGCTGCAATTCAAGAAGTCCCAGAGTGCTGTTGGAAGGGAGTTCCAGGATTTTGGCTCAGCGATAGTAAAGGAATGGTGACGTAGTTTCAAATTAGGAGCTGGTGGTGTTCCCAAGCACCTTTTTCAAAAAATTCATTGATGGGATATGGGTGTGGCTGGCTGGGCCAGTATTTATTGCCCATCCCTAATTGCCCTTGAACTGAAAAGCTAGCTAGGCCACTTAGGAATCAACCACATTGGATCTGGATTTGTAGATCAATCCGGATAAGGATGGCAGGCTTCTTACTTAAAGGACATTAGTGAACCAGATGGGTTTTTACAAGAATCAACAATGGTTTCAATGTAAGCGTTAGAGTTTAATTGAAATATCATCAACTGCCATTACCCCAGCCTCTGACTTGCTCTTGTAGCCACAGTACTTATATAGCTAATCCAGTTCAATTAATGATAATGCCCAGGATATTGATAGTGGGGATTCAATGATGGTAATGCCATTGAGTGTCAAGGGTGATGGTTAGATTCTCTCTTGTTGGGAGGATTGGAACTTAGGTGACAAGTAACATTTGCACCTCATCAGTCCAAGCCTGGGTGTTTTCCTCCTTATCAACTTCAATACTTTCCAGTTTACAACCCTGTATCCCAGTGTTCTCCACAACTACATTTACATCTCCCTGCGTGAATACCGAAGAGAAATATTTGTTCAGTGCCTCTCCAACCTCTTCAGGCTCCACGCACAACTTCCCACTGCTGTCTGTGACTGGCCCTAATCTTGCCATAACCAATCTTCTATTCTTAACATATCTAAAGAAAGTTTTAGGATTCTCCTTGATCCTATCAGCCAAAGTCTTCTCGTGTCCCCTTTTAG
This sequence comes from Sphyrna mokarran, assembly GCA_024679065.1. NCBI lineage: Eukaryota > Metazoa > Chordata > Chondrichthyes > Carcharhiniformes > Carcharhinidae > Sphyrna > Sphyrna mokarran. The sequence goes on from JAGIQG010000033.1 coordinate 1,152,707, forward strand.
CTCTTCTCAACTCACTCTTTAGCTCCCTCCTGGCTAATCTATAGCTAGAACTCAGTAAGAATTTAGCAACACCAATTTATAATCCAACCGATTTATTTGATAGTAAAAAAGCGAGCTTTCGACTCTGTGTCTTCGTCAGGCAAATGCAGTGTTCTGGCCAGAACACTGCATTTGCCTGACGAAGACACAGAGTCGAAAGCTCACTTTTTTACTATCAAATAAATCGGTTGGATTATAAATTGGTGTTGCTAAATTCTTACTGAGTTCTTACCACCCCAATCCAACGCCGGCATCTTTACATCATAATCTATAGCTATCCATTGCACTAACCGAGCCTTCAAGCCTCATCCTGACATAAGCCTCCTTTTTCCTTTTAACCAGCGAATTAACTTTTTTAGTACACCATGGTTCCCTTACTCGACCATTTCCTCCTTGCCTGACAGCGACATACTTATCAAGGACTCGCAGTAGCTGCTCCTTGAATAAGCTCCACATTTCAGATCTTCCCAGTTCCTGCAGTTTCCTAGTCCAACCTATGCACCCTAATTCCCTCCTAATGGCCTCATAATTACCATTCCCCCAGCTATAACTACTGCCCCCAGTTTCATGCCTATCCCTATCCATCACTAAGGTGAACGTAACCGAATTGTGGTCACTATCACCAAAATGTTCACCAACTTCCAAGTCCAACACCTGGTCTGGCTCATTGCCCAGCACCAAATCCAATGTAGCCTCACCTCTAGTTGGCCTATCTACATACTGAGTCAAAAACCTTCCTGCACACTTTGTATAAAAACTGACCCCTCTAACGAGCTAGAGCTATAGCTATTCCAATCAATATTAGTAAAGTTAAAGTCCCCCATAATAATTACCCTATTACTTTCACTCCTGTCCAGGATCGACTTTGCAATCCTTTCCTCTACCTCTAGAACTTTTAGGAGGTCTATAAAAGACTCCCAACAGGGTGACCTCTCCTCTCCTGTTTCTAATCTCAGCCCATACTACCTCAACAGACAAGTTGAGTGGACTCTCAGAGACTATTTCCCAGGGCTGAAATGGTCGCGACGAGAGGGCACAGATTTAAGGTGCAGGGAAGCAAGTACAGAGGGGATGCTAGGGGAAAGTTTTTCACTCAGAGGGTGGTGAGTGAATGGAATCGGCTGCCGTCGGTGGTGGTCAAGGCGAACTCGCTGGGGTCTTTTAAAAGACTTCTGGATGAGTATATGGGATCCAATGGGATTGGGGGTTATAGATAGGTCTATGGCTGGGTAGGTTTTGATGTGTTCGGCACAACTTGTGGGCCGAAGGGCCTGATTGTGCTGTAGTGTTCTATGTTCTAAGTCCTCATCAAACTTCCTTTCTGTCACTGTGATACAGTCTTTGATTAATAATGCCACTCCTCCCCCCCTTCTACCTTCTTCTCTACTCTGACTGGAGCATTTGAACCCCAGAACCTGCAACAACCATTCCTGTTCATCTGTTGTTGTGTTCGCCGAGCTTGGCAATTGGCTTGCAGATGTTTCGTCACCAAACGAGGAAACATCATCAGTGCTTAGCTGTGGGTGTGTTCCTGCATAGTACCTATGATTATATAGCAAATTGAACAGTAGTAAATCTACTTGCTTTTGATTGGTTAATTGCAATGACCCTAGTCCTATTTGATTAATTAATTGTTAAACTTGATGTGTTGTGATTCCATCATTTCAGTGACCATGCTCCACTTTGGTTGTTTGATCTCTCTGTGATTCTTTTTTAGTTCATTCGAGGTCCTTGTCTTGAAATTTGATTGATTGCTTTTTTGGGATTCGCTGGAATTGTTGCATCTGCATCCGATCTTGTCCCTTGATCGCCTTGCGGGTCGGTTTGAATCTTAGTGCTGAGTGCTCCGATTATTCAGTTCTTTCCTGCGCAGCGGTTGATACACTGGATCAATATCTATATACCGATTGATCGCACGTTCGGTTGAGTGCCACGCCTCGATAAATTCACGTTCTTTCTTCGTTTTTGCCTGACCTAGCATGGTCACACTATTCCAGTTGAACTGATGTCCTTCTTGGTCCTTATGGACTGATACTAATGACAATGGATCGTGTCTTCGGCTTGCAAGTTGATGTTCATGTATTCTGGTTGATAGTTTCCTTCCAGTTTGTCCTACGTAGTGCTTTTCACATTCATTGCAGGGAATTTTGTAAATAACGTTGGTCTTATTCAATGATCTTTTGAGAAATTTCTCACAATTTGATTGAGATTGGGCAGCTCTTGTTGAAGCTGGCCACCTTTATTCTGTCTAAACTCTCCAGTTCCATCATATCTCTTATATCAGTCATTCACAATTAACGTGCTCCCAGAGCTTCCTGCCCTCTGTCTCCAATTCACTTAACTCTCAACATTTCAAACCAAGTGCTGTTTAAAAAAGGATGACTTGCTATCATTGGGAGATATGGTATCATTTTCTAGTCCTGATAGCAGCTGGCTTGAAGAACTCGCAGAGAATGTATATGAGGCATCTTTAGTGATATCAAGAAGCACCAAGCGCAAGTTAAGAAAAATGAACAATAACTTGGGCAAGGTATTGGAGGTTACTGCTACATCCGAAATTATGTTCCAGTATCACCGTTAAGTGAAGAGAAAAAGGTTTGCGTATTGAAACTCTGTTGTTTGATGAGGGGGAGATTGGCAGAAAGTTGTCACTGCATCATCTTCATTTGGCCTTTGAAGTCTATCTGTGTTTTGAAATGGAAGAACAAAGTTGCTATCAAACAGAAGAGTGCACGAAGAGCATATTGGGATGTTTGGTGGAGGAATCTGCATAATATACACGTCTCGCTCGTAAAGAACCCTCTCCTGCTGCTCTGCAAGCTTTTTATTTATCACATCAAATAGCAATTCTTAAAAAGCTCCCATACTCCTTTTCAGAGGATGTTAATGATTTCAAGGCACCAATTAAAGAGCAGGATGTTTTGTCTTGTATGGATCTTTTGTCACCATTCTTCTCTTAGTCAACAATATCAAACAACAGTCTGGAATGTTGTGGTGCACAAAATGGATATCACACTGGCTGAGGAAGGCAGCAAGACATCCATTTGTATGTGAAGCATGTCAAGATGGTTCTGAGAACCTTCTATTGATTTCTTTTCAATTTTTCTCCCTTTTTTATTTCCTAACTCTCAAAAATTAACAAAGCCCTTCAAAGAATGAAATTGGATTAAACTGAAATAAGTCAGCACCAAGTTAAAATTTCACACGGTAAACCTTTCCTGGATTTGGGTGTTAGGTAGGGCTGCCTGCACTACGAGACGGAACCAGGAACATCACTGTAAGCCAGAGATAATAATAAGGCAAAAAGTATAATTATCTCGGAGAGTTAAACCTCACTCTAATGGTAGAAGACTTAGTAACCTAATTGGCATCTTTGTTATGCTGTCCAGAAAACATCATTGTGAGAAAATCAGACTAACAACAGAGGAGATTCCAGAAGTAATGCGGGATATTGGTAAAGAGGAGTTACTTAGCCCAACAGTATGAGAAAGCTGAGTTTGAAGTACAGATGCTGTTAGATAATATTCTTTTCCTAATTTGTACCATCAATCCAGACTCATTCCAAGTAACACTCAGCATATAGTCCCACATTTATGACCTTGTATACTGAAGACACAGTTAGACTCACATAAATATTTTGGGGGAAAGTTGCTGAAGATGCTGATTATAGAATGATGGATTCCCTGCAGTGCAGAAAGAGGCCATCTGACCCATTGAGTCTGCACCAGCTCTCCGACAGATCATCTTACCCAGACCCTTTCCCCATAACCCCACAAATCTACTGCACTAATCCGTCTAACCTACATATTTTTGGACAGTAAGGCATGGCCACTCCACGAGGAACATGTAAACTCCACACAGACAGTCACCTAAGGCTTGAATATGTGTCCCTGGTGCTGTGAGGCAGCAATGCTAACTGCTGTTCCATTGTGCTGAGTCTCATGGGGGGATGGGGGGAGGGGAATAGTTCCTGAAGGTGCTGACTATCACTGGGAGACAGTCCCTGAAGGTGCTGACTCTCACTGGGATACAGTTCCTGAAGGTGCTGACTCTCACTGGGATCCAGTCCCTGAAGGTGCTGACTCTCACTGGGATCCAGTCCCTGAAGGTGCTGACTCTCACTGGGATCCAGTCCCTGAAGGTGCTGACTCTCACTGGGATCCAGTCCCTGAAGGTGCTGACTCTCACTGGGATCCAGTCCCTGAAGGTGCTGACTCTCACTGGGATCCAGTCCCTGAAGGTGCTGACTCTCACTGGGATCCAGTCCCTGAAGGTGCTGACTCTCACTGGGATCCAGTCCCTGAAGGTGCTGACTCTCACTAGGATCCAGTCCCTGAAGGTGCTGACTATCACTGGGATACAGTTCCTGAAGGTGCTGACTCCCACTGGGATACAGTTCCTGAAGGTGCTGACTCTCACTGGGATCCAGTTCCTGAAGGTGCTGACTCTCACTGGGATCCAGTTCCTGAAGGTGCTGACTCTTAGTGGGGACGGATTAATAAATGTAAAAATGTTGGTCTTTGGAGTTGTGTCCCTGACATATTTGTTTGACTCTTAATTGCTGTCTGAATTCTTCGATCTAAGGGTAATGATAGATGAAAAACAAAGGCTAGCCTTGTTAGCAACATCCACATCTTGTGAAAGAATGGAAAAAATAGCAAATCAGAGTGAGTACAGGTAACAACACAGACTGCAGATGGTAGATGGAGCATTCAGGTTAATAACAACTCCTTTCTTTAGTGAATTCTTCGATAAGATGTAGGCATTGCTGTTTAAGGGGCGTTCTTTGCTATTTTCTAATTTCACTTCAACTGAATGATTTGCTCAATCATTTCAGAGGAGCAGTTAAGAATCAAAGAGGTTTTTACAGCATGGAAAACAGGCCCTTCAGCCCAACTTGTCCATGCAGCCCTCTTTTTTAAACCCCTAAACTGATCCCAATTGCCCACATTTGGCTCATTTCCCCATCGTACTCATGTAGCTATCTAAATGCTATTGAAAAGATAAAATTGTACCTTCTACTACTATCTCTGACAGCTTATTCCAGACACTCACCACACAAAAATTGCCCCTCTGGACACTTTTGAACCTCTCCCCACTCACCTTAGACCTATGCCCTCTAGTTTTAGACTTCCCTACCTTTGGGAAAGGATATTAACTGTGTACCTTGTCTATCCCCCTCATTATTTTAAAGACCTCTCTAAGGCCACCCCCTCAGCCTGCTACACTCCAGAGAAAAAAAGTCCCAATCTATCCAGCCTCTCCTTATAACTCAATCCATCAAGTCCTGAGAGCATCCTAGTAAATATTTTTTGCACTCTTTCTAGTTTAATAATATCCTTTCTATAATAGGGTGACCAGATTTGAACACAGTATTCCAAGAGTGGCCTTACCAATGTCTTGTACAACTTCAACAAGACGTCCCAACTCCTGTACTCAGTCTCATTGCTGTGCCTCTGGAGTCACAATTAGGCCAGACCAGGTGAGAACAGCAAATTTCCTTCCCAAAAGGACAATAGTGAACCAGATATTTTTGTACGACATTGATGATAGTTTAATGGTCACCATTACCGGGATTCCAGATTTTATTAATTTAAATTTCACCAGCTGCCATGGTGGGATTTAAAGCCATTAACCCAAGCCTCTAGATTACTTATGGAAAGGAGAATGTTGTGGAATTTGAGAAATCTGAATAACAGAAAATGTGGGAAATAGGTTATGGCAGCATCTGTGGCGAGAAACAGAGTTAATGTTTTAGGCTCGTGACCTTCCATCAGAACTGGGAAAAATTAGAAATGTAATAGGGTAAATGGATAAAACATCTGGATCTGAGGTTTTAATCACTGGGCCATGATGGAAGCAGTTATTATTGTGGAACCATCTTACTGAGTACCTGTGAGGTTTGGTTATTGTGAAGGGTCATGTCCCTGACACATACACCCTTGAATTCTCTGAGCTAGCAGTCTGGTGCTCAGTCTGAAGGGTTTCCCGATGGAAAATCGGATCAGCTGAAGCGGAATTAAACAGTCGAAGGGTGCTCAGAGCCGCTAACAAGACTCAGCACAGCACCAGTGTTTAATGTGTTGATCAGCATTGCTTTAAGGAACCAAGTGACACATTTTCAATGAGAACAGTGGGTTTTATTTCACGTTAATAACTATATGTGTGTGTTAGGCTGGGTTTCATGTTCCAGTGTGTTGAATTTTCCTGTAGGAGAAGCACAGCTTCAATGTGCATCTGATTTGCATTTCTGAAATCGAAATTACATTTTACATTGGGTCTGACCATCCCCGCCGTAACCTCCAGTCACATTGCAAATCTCCATCCCAATTCATTTCACTTGCTTTCCAGCCACATTTTCAATTCTTCATTTCCTCTCCCTTTTCCTAAAGACTTGAACCTTTATAGTGGTGTGCAGCCCCCTTGTGCAAGCAGTCCCTTTAGCTCCTCACCCAACTAACAGTCCTCCATAACTACGTGATGAGGAGGTGAACAGTGACCCATCACATCCGAGCTAACCTTCAGCTGTCATCTGTTTATTTGCTTTCCTGGTGAACTCTCTGAGTCGTCACTAGGAGTGAAGGTTTTGGTTAATTCCCTACCCTTCTCAACACTGAAGTGAGCAGCGATGCCTCTAGTACTGCCCTGGCTGAGGTCAGTTAACTCAGATGAGGTTAGGTGCTGTGTAACGTTCCTGAGACATTCCTGTTGTGTGATCATACACATTGGGTGGCGATTTCAGCTGATTTCTTCATTTAGAGATAACTTTTGGCCTGGCTGCGTACTGTTAACCATTTCCATATTAATTACATAGTGCTTAGTTTGCAGAAAGATGAAATGTTTTTTAATTTACTGTCACTTCTCCCTTTCTCTGCAGAGTCTGTCATCCGAACATTCACCCCTTTCTACTTCATGGTGGAGCCAGCGGACACTCTAGCGATACGAGGATCCTCGGTTATACTGAACTGTTCAGTGTTTGCTGAACCCAGTGCCAAAATTGAATGGAGAAAAGATGGGACATTCCTAAACCTGGTTTCAGATGAACGCAGGCAGATGCTTCCAGAAGGTTCACTGTTGATACGGAGTGTGGTACATTCTAAACACCACAAACCTGATGAAGGATTTTATCAGTGTGTCGCCACTATTGATAGCCTGGGGACCATTGTGAGTAGGACTGCCAAGATGACAGTGGCAGGTGGGTACTGTGTACAGCATTATCTTTGGGAGCAGCTACTGTTACTTTCTAATTTGTACATCAGCTGAGGCAATTGTTTTCATTAGATTCTGACAACCTTTCCCTATTTGGAGTCTGGGATACGTGTTCACCTGCAGGTTCAGTGTCTAAATCCCAATCGTGTACTGGATATAATAACTGCACTCCCCCTTCTCTTTGAAGCAATTTAAATGTTGCTCCCTTTTGCTCCTCCCCATTATGAGCATTCATTACAGCTATGATGGCATATGTTTTGCTAGCTAAACTCTAATTTTGTGCACACTTGCATCTTAAGACTGAGCTCTTGCTGACCTGCGACTGTATTTCTGAGTTCTACCTTGAAGTCTGGGAGTGAAAGGTGGAGGCAAGAGGAAGAGTTTGCAAATGCACACTCTTCCTCTGGGTTTCAGTGCCTCAGTTTGGAGACGCTTCATGTTGGGGGATTATGATGTGTTGGATGCTTGGCTGATCCCTCGCCTCTTTGGACTAGCTGCATTGTCCTGAAAGTAATGAGCTGCGTGAGAGACAGTATCAACACACTGAGGCGAGTCCTCGAAGTGCCTTGTAGATGAACGTGGAGAAAGCCCATAGTTTATGGAACAAGCTTCGTTGATGTTTAGTTTTCTACTCCAGACAGACAAAGCAAGCACATTCACTCAGCAGTATTTCTCTTAATGGTTTGAGAGAGCCAGGCATGCATTTCCTGATATCAAGTGACCACTATGTTGACAACAGCTACTTGCCAAGTGAGCAAGTAAAAGTTATATATCACTTTATTGAGGTTCCAAGGGAGCAACACAGCTTCTTATTTGATATGTTGATGGTTGATTAATGTTGCTGACACTCACTGGGATCCAGTTCCTGAAGGTGCTGACTCTCACTGGGATCCAGTTCCTGAAGGTGCTGACTCTCACTGGGATCAAGTTCCTGAAGGTGCTGACTCTCACTGGGATCCAGTTCCTGAAGGTGCTGACTCTCACTGGGACACCGTCCCTGAAGGTGCTGACTCTCACTGGGATCCAGTTCCTGAAGGTGCTGAAAAAATGTCACTAAAGTTACACTAACCCCATTTTCCTGCACATATCCCATATCCTTAAATGCAATGATATTTAAAATGTTCATTCAAGTATATTTTAAAAGTTGTAATGTTTCTAGCTTCCACCACCTTTCTACGCAGCACATTCCAGACTGCTGCCTCTGAATCTCCTGCACCTTACCCTAAAACCATGGGCCCCTCATGGAACAGCTGATTCCTACTCATCCTGTCCAAGCCCCCAATATACATTCTGTAGGTTGATTGGATTCTGTGCAGGCACATGTTGGGTCAAGAGCAGCATCTTTGGTTGAACTCTATTCTCACTCTAACTTAGGGCTGCTGAGATTAGCTGTGATGTTTCAGCTGCTGTCTTGTCTGGGCTCCGTGTGGCTAGCACAAGGAATAAGTTTAATGTGGACCTTCTGCTCTGTGCACACCATCTTCATGCTTGTTGGTCAATTTACCAATTGTGGCAGGCGAGAGCTGCTGTGTGTGGAGATTGACAGGAGTCAGGTGAGGAAAACCACCCTGACAGCAGTGACATTCCTGGTTGAATAATTCAAACCCAGTGAAGTTTTTGTATATTCATTAGAACGGCTCGATCCATTTTGAACGTGAATATTTATATTCTGCTCAGACGTGTAGTATCTTCTTGCTGTTGTTCTGGACTGTTTTGGGTTTTGTAAATCAGGCAGTGTTTGAATTGAATGAGCGATTGTAAAGTCATGGCTGAGAGTTTTGTCAATAATTGTACCTTCACTTTTCCATTTAATTTAAACGGTGTTTCGGAACTCAGTTTCGCACCACGTCTGGCACGTTACAGATCAGCTTGTTGAACTCCATCTTTCCTCCTGTCATACACAGGGGAACTGTGAAACTCTGATGGAACTTGAAATTGTGCATGTTATTAGTCTTTAGTAAATTATACAGTGTTGCAGGCATGTCATTGTAGAAGTCATTCTGCTGAATATAATAATTATCATACGTCCATCAATTTCCTGTTTTGCAGCAATTCCTGTATGACATGGTGTCAGCCCTGCACTCCACCCAACAGCCTATCATTTCACTTTGTTCTTTTGTCCCCTTTCTTCTTACCCTGAAGATCTCGGGAATCGTTGGGTTATGTGACTGGTGCCAGTTGCTTTCCCCAGTGTTGCTTGCCAAGAGGTTATCACAGCTGCTGGCCATAACTAAGGTAGCTCATTCTGACAGATTGGCTGTCCAGCCTTGAAGCTCTCTGGTTCATGAGACATAGGTCCACACTGCCTTACCTTAATCCATTGGGCTTTACGCATTGTGATGGAAAGCAATTGATTGAGGATATTTTACTGAAATCAACCAAGAGATTGTGTTTCATCCATTGCAATCGGCATTTCAAATGTCCACTTCATTTCAATTTTCTAACATTTCAGAATTTATTTTAAACATTAATTGTGCTCGTACTCTTGCCTTTGGTTCAGAAGGTTGGCGTTTTACTGTGGAAAAACCTGAGTACATTATCTAGACACTCCAAGGAGTGCTGAGGGAATGCTGCAGTGCTGGAGGTGCTGTTTTTCGGATGAGGTGTTAACCATGTCTACCCTATCAAACAGGAGTAAGGTTCCCTTGGCACTTTTAAAAGAAAAGCAGTTGTCTGGGAGCTATCAGCCTACATCATTAAAACAGATAATAGAACATAGAACAATACAGCGCAGAACAGGCCCTTCGGCCTTCGATGTTGCGCCGACCAATTAGGAAAAAGCAATGACCCTCTAACCTAAACCATTCCCTTTTCCTCCATAAACTTATCTACTAACCTCTTAAACGCCACTAAACTTGGCGCATGTACAACTGCAGCAGGCAGGGCATTCCATACCCTTACCACCCTCTGGGTAAAGAACCTACCTCTGACATCCGTCCTATAACTACCACACCTTAATTTAAAGCTATGTCCCCTCGTGCTAGCTTTCTCCATCCTAGGAAAAAGGCTATCACTATCCACCCTATCTAAACCTCTAATCATCTTATATGTTTCAATAAGGTCTCCTCTTAGCCGCCTTCTTTCTAACGAAAACAACCTCAAACCCTCAGCCTCTCTTCATAAGACCTGCCCTCCATACCAGGCAACATCCTGGTAAACCTCCTCTGTACCTCTCCAATGCCTCCACATCTTTCTTATAATGTGGGGACCAGAACTGCACACAATACTCCAAGTGCGGCCGCACTAGAGTTTTGTACAGTTGCAACATGACGTTGCGGCTCCGAAATTCAATCCCCCTACCAATAAAAGCTAAGACTCCGTATGCCTTCTAAACAACCTTATCGACTTGATTGCCAACTTTCAGGGATCTATGCACCAAGATCCCTCTGTTCTTCAACACTATTAAGAGTCCTACCATTAGCCCTATACTCTACACATTTGTTATTCCTGCCAAAGTGAAGTACCTCACACTTTTCCACATTAAACTCCATTTGCCACCTCTCGGCCCAGCTCTGCAACTTGTCCAAGTCTCTCTGCAAACTATAACACCCCTCTTCACTATCTACCACTCCTCCAACTTTGGTATCATCCGCAAATTTACTAATCCATCCTTCAATACCCTCATCCAGATCATTTATAAAAAATTACAAACAGCAGGGGCCCCAAAACAGATCCCTGAGGTACACCACTTGTAACCGAACCCCATGATGAATAATTTCCATCAACCACCACCCTCTGTCTTCTATCAGCTAGCCAATTCCTAATCCAATTAGCTAAATCGCCCTCAATCCCATACATCTGCATTTTCTGCAGAAGCCTTTCATGGGGCACCTTATCGAACGCCTTACTAAAGTCCATATATACCACATCAACTGCCTTACCCCCATCCACCTCTTTGGTCACTTTTTGAAAAAACTCAGTAAGGTTAGTAAGGCACGACCTACCCTTCACAAAACCAAATCTGAATATAATCGTATTTCTGTTTGTGGGAGTTTGCTGTGCTCAACTTGCCGACTGTTTCCTACATCACGCCAGTGAATCCATTTCAAAAGTGTATTATTATCTGTAAACTACTTTGAGGAATGCCTGAGGTCATGAAAGATGTTATATAAACTCAAGCCTCTCTCTCTTTCTCTTATGTATGTTAGAAAAACATTTATAACATCATATATACTATTTAATGCACTGAGAGATTCCTGAAGTAGACATTGGATAAGTACAGTGGTGTTGACCAAGCTGCTAGCAAAATTCTCTGATTTTCTTTAACTGGGATGTGGAATGTTTTAATCTATAACTGAACTGCAGGAACAGGCAGTTGGACCCTCAGTTTAATGCATTAAGCAAGAAAGGCACCACTTACAATGTGGTGTTCCCTCAGTACTACACTGTCTGAGGTATCTTTTTATCTCTCATCACGTAGATCAAAATTCATTTTGCAATTTTTGGTTTATTCTGTTGAGAGAAATATTGCAGCTATTTTTGTGTTGATTTGGTGTGTTGAGCTCTTACCCAGACTAACAGCACCAAGTATGATTTGGAATGATATGGAGCAGACGCAGATAGTTCCAATTCTTGATCTCTGTTTAAGTAACAGAAGCAGTATTCCAATTATTCTGCGCTGCCATGGGGTTTGAAGTCCAAAAGGATCAGGGTTCCTGATCTTGATCACAATCCATTGACTTTTAAAAGAAGATTCATAGAATCGTAGAACTCTTACTGCATAGAAGGAGGCCATTCAGCTCATCAAAAACAATCCCACCGAGGCCGTATTCGCATAACCTCTCATATTTACTCTGCTAATTCCCTTGATGCTAACAGTCAATTTAGCATGGCCAGTGACATGGTGACACAGTGGTTAGCACTGCTGTCAGGGATCTGGGTTCATTTCTAGCCTCAGGTGACTGTCTATGTAGGTTTCCCCTGGATGCTCCGGTTTCCTCCCACAGCCCAAAGATCTGCAGGTTAGGTTGATTGCCCATGCTAAATTGACCCTTAGTGTTAGTGGATAGGGCCTGGGTGGGATTGTTGTCGGTGCTGACTTGATGGGCCAAATGAGCTTTGGCACTGTAGGAATTATATGCTTCAATCAACCTAACCTGCACGTCTTTAGATTGTGGGAGAAAACCGGAGCACCCGGAGGAAACCCATGCAGACATGGGGAAGATGTGCAAACTCCACACAAACAGTGACCCAAGCTGGGATTTGAATCCTGGTCCTTGGTGCTGTGAGGCAGCAGTGCTAACCACTGTGCTGCACTTCATAGTTGGTTAGGATTGAATTCAGTTATCCAATGCTTTGGTTTAACCCCATCTGGAGTAACTGCATTGAATTCTTTTCAGGAAGGATGTTTTGGTATTGGTGAATCTGTGCTGCGCCCACTCCCAGAATGATACCAGGGCTAAAGGATTAAACGATGAGGACAGCTTACATGGACAGGGTCAGATTTCCTGGAGTATAGAAGGGTCAGGAGATCTCAGATGACTTAAGGCTAAATAGAGAGAAAGTACTTCCTCTGTTACAGAGGGGAGTCCAGAACAAAAGGACACAACTTTAAATGAATGCCAGGCTGTTCACCTCTCCACGTGAAGAGTAGTGAGAATCTGGACCTTCCTGCAAAAACAGGAGGGGGGGTGGGTGTCAGGGCTGAAAAACAACAAGAGGCACCATTTTGGGTAGTAGAAGAGAGATGATAAGAAAGAAAATCTCTGAAATTGCAGTTACAGACGCTGAGTGTGGCAGTGAAGCCGTGTGCTGGTCCTGCCAGAATTCTGATCACTCTGAGCACAGAGCCAGAGTCATTGACCCATCAGCATCTGCCAACTACTTATCACCTACAACGTGTCGGCAGCATCTAATTACTGTCAGCCCTGCTTTCACTGTGTGAACAGCAACAGGATTTCCAGTTGCTAGGTTACCAAAGAAAGAATGAGCTGGTGCTGAAAATTCGGGACCCCGTAACTCTCTGCATTTGTTTCTGCATTGTAATATGACTACATTTCACAAATACTTCATTGGCTGTCAGGCACTTTGAGACACCCTGAGGTTCTGAAAAATGCTATATAAATACAAGTCTTCCTTTACAGAACTCCTAATCTCACCAGTTAGTGAAATATTCCTCCATATTAAAGATGTTTTTACTTGCCGAGTGAGACCCCGCAAAGCACTGCGAATGAAAGGAGAGGCTGCCAAAGCTCCGTGAATCGAGTGCTTGGTAAACTAGCTAACGGTGGGCTTCCCCAATCACTGATCCGAAAGCTTTCATGGTCACTTTGCATCTGGCTCTGTGAGACTGGCGTTTTTAAGTGTTTTGAAATGTAAGATTGACTCACAATGTCTGGTGAATTTTCATTAGATTTACTTGGAGAATTACTAGCATTAATTATAAGAAAAATCACACTTCTAATTTGTGATGCATTTGAGTGTAATATTCTCAATAGTCACCTCAAATTGCTGTCTCCAGTGACAGCTGTAATTACTTTAGCTCCAGCTGAACATGCTCCATCCACACACATTCCAAATTTAGGAGACAACCTATAATTATATTACAGGATGTTTCACAGTTTAAGCGGTCTCTTTGTTTCTTAGGGGCTACTAACCTCGCTAACTCTTGCCGTGCCTTCAATCCAAGCTTAATATCACCTCATCACAACTTCCTGAATTGACCTGAACTTTGGCTCTACTCTCTCTAACCTTGGTATTGATCAATACTGTGAACTTGACCCCAGGACTTCCCACTTGTAAAAATTACATCTGAAGTATGGAACATGGTGAGGACACCTGGCTTCTGACCTGAGGGGTGAAACTGCCTTATCTTCATGTCTAAAGACAGATCTATTAAACATGTCTGTGTTCAGAATGGTGTAATGGTGTAACAGAAGTACGAGGAACAGTACGGCACAGGAACAGGCCCTTAGGCCCACCAAGTCTGTGCTGGCACTGATGCTTCTCTAATATTTTCTTGCCTCTATATGATCCATATCCCTCTATTCCCTACCTATTCATGTATCTATCCATGTATTATTATAGAATCTGTTTCCACCACTTCTTCCAGCAGCGCGTTCCAGGCATTCACCATCCTCTGTGTGAAAAACTTGCCCCTTACATCTCTTTTAAACTTTCCCCCTCTTGCTTTCAACCTATGCCCCCGTAATTGACCCTTCAATCCTGGGAAAAAGACTCTGACTATCCATTCTATCCAAACCTGTCGTAATCTTGTAAACCTCTATCAGGTTCCCCCTCATCCTCCGAAGCTCCAATGAAAATAATCCAAGTTCATTCAACCTTTTTTGATTGTTCATATCCTCCAAACCAGGCAACATCCTGGTAAATCTCTTCTGCACCCTTTCCAATGCATCAACATCCTTCCAATAATGTGATGACCAGAATTATACACAATACTCCAAGTGCCATCTAATCAAATAATCTTGTACAGCTGCAACATGATTTTCCAATTCCTATACTCAAAGCTCCCACCCACGAAGGCCGGTATGCCTTACTCGCCTCGACCATCTTGTCCACCTGAGTTGCCACCTTCAGGGAACTATGGATCTGCACACCTAGATCCCGCTGTAATATTTCTGAGGATTCTATTATTAACTGTATACTTTCCTTCTGCTGCAGACCTTCCAAATCACATCACCTCACATTTGTCCAGGTTAAAATTCCATCTGCCATCTTTTGGCCCAGGTCTCCAGCTGATTTATATTCTGCTGTATCCTCTCACAATCCTCCTCACTATCTGCTACTCCCCCAATTTTCGTATCACCTGCAAAATACAGACCACCTACATTTTCCCCCGTATCATTTATATATATTACAAACAACAGAGGCCCAGCACTGATCCTTGTGGAACACCGCTTGTCACAGACCTCCAGTTATAAAAGTATCCTTCCATTGCTACTCTCTGCTTTCAGTGCTCAATAAGGAATCTTACAACACCAGGTTTAAATCCAACCAGTTTATTTGATAGTATTCCCGCAAGCTTTAGGAAATGATGTCCCTTCATCAAGTGTGTGGAAGGTTCTGAACAGAGAAAGGCATATAAAGACACACATTCTATGCTCTAATCAGTATTCTGTAAACTGTGTGTGTCTTTATATGCCTTTCTCTGATCAGAACTTTGCACACACTTGATGAAGGGACACCATTTCCTAAAGCTTGTGGGAATACTATCAAATAAACTGGTTGGATTTAAACCTGGTGTTGTGAGACTTCTTACTGTGTTTATCCCAGTCCAATGCCAGCATCTCTATTTCAATGCTCAAGCCAGTTTTGTGTCAATCTTGCCAGCTCACCTTGGATCCCATATGACTTCACCTCCTGTATCAGCTTGCCATGAGGAACCTTATCGAAAGCTTTCCTAAAGTCCAAGAATATAGCTTGCCCCGCCCTGGGAAATTTTTCTTGTCACTTCCTTAAGAACTCAATCAAGTTTGTGAGGCACGACCTCCCCTTCACAAAACCATGTTGCCTATCACTAATAAGCTTATTCTCTTCCAAATGTAAGTACATCCAGTCTCAAAAGAATTTCCTCCAATAATTTCCTCACCACTGATGGAAGGCTCGCAGGCCTGAAATTTTTCTGATTGCCTCTTCTTCCCTTTTTAAACAGAAGGACAATGTTAGCTACTCTGCAGTCCTCTGGTACCTCGCTTGTGGTTAGAAGGGAAACAAAGATTTTGGCCAAGGCCTCAGCAATTTCTTCCCAAGCTTCTGTGTATTCTGGGATTGAACCTATCTGGACCTGGGGACTTGGCCACCTTGATGTTTTTTGAAACCTCCAATACTGTCTCCCTTTTTATCTCAACATGTCCTAGAACGTTAACATCCTCCTTTCTACCCTCATCATCCACCTTCTCCTTTGTGAATACTGATGCAAAACACTCATTGAGGACTTTATCCACCTCATCTGGTTCCACACACAAATTCCCTCCACTGTCCATGAGTGGACCTGTCAATTCCTTAGCTACTGTTTCCTCCTTACATATGCATAAATAGCATTGGGATTTTCCTTTGTCTTGCCTACCAAGGACATTTCATGGCCCCTTTTGCCCTCCCAAGTCCCTGTTTAAGCTCTTTGCTACTCTTTTTGTATTCCTTTAGAGTCTTATCTGTTTTCAATCTGCTGAAATTTCTGTATGCCTCCTTTTTCACTAGACTCACTATCTGTCTTGTCATCCAGGATTCCTGAATTTTGCCAGCTTTATTCTTTATTTTTATAGGGACATATTGAGTACAATTGAGAGAATGAGGATCATTGTGTGTTTCTAATGTAGAGTGAATATCCCTTGGATAGCTGTTCACAATCTGACACAAGTGTGGCATCCCAGCATGTTGGAGTTGTAACAGGAGTTCAGATTCAATGTGACCTCACCCCAGTGACCATTCTAAACCCACTAACCTGGGCCAGCCTGCAACCAGATGTAAAGTGACCAACCTGGGTTATTGGTCAGTGAAGGCATCGCATCAATACGCAGCCAATGCTTTTGCAATTGGACAAACTGGATAGTGTTCAGAATGGAAACTGAGTGTTTGGAAAAAATGGATCATGCTCTGAATAGGAACTCAAGTGTTTAGTTTCTCCCTCATTGCCCCATCCCAGGGGCCTTAAGGCAGTTCTTACACCTGGCTCAGATCACTTCAACTCTTCAAAGCTGATGAGTTTAATTTGATACCGAGCTAATCTGTACTGTCTCAGATATATCTGGCTGTGCATTTACCGCTGGAGCCATTGTGAGAGCTGGTGGAAGGAGGAATAGAATTGAATCTATTCTGCAACAGGTGATCGCTTCCAGGTTTAATATTTCCATTCTGTGTTTTAACCTTCATTGTCCTCAGGACATGCCAGTGCCTCACTGTTTGAAAAAGAATGAAAAGCTAAGCTGATGTAAAGAAATGAGCATCTCACTATGTAATATAAAGAACAAATAGCCGTGAGTGTGTGCGGAACCTGTAATTCAATCGCTGGCTCCGTTTCTGCAGCTTCTGATGTCATCAGAATGGTTGAATTGAATTAATGTCTTGTAAAGTGGCTTCCAGGCAGCCAGCCGTCACCTGATGTTTATTCATTTACTACATGCACTGCACCATACTGCAACCTCCCCTCTACACACGCTGCCAGCTGGCTGCTATCGCTTCTGATTTTCCTGTCAAATGTGCTGTGTAACGTTGGGAGAAATCGGAGCGTTAAATTTTGGGAGAGGAGATAACGTGACTATTTTTTCCCAAGGCGTTGAAACACTGAGAAGACTGGGATTTTGCTGGGTCTCACCCGTGTGCCATTTCACCGTGAACTGCATCACAGCTCAAACCCAGCTTTGACCCTTATCCAGCTACACACAGTCTCGCTGCTCACTGGGCAGTGATCCAGGTTGCTTCGCTCACTGGGCACTGATGGTAATATCGTTGACTGTAATGTCACCCTGAGTGAGATCAACTCCCTCCACATGGAAGTAGATTTGAATTTGGGATCTGGAGTTTTGAATGGCTCAGACACAGGTTGACAGCCCAGCTTTCCCAGTTTAATAGTAAATTCTCCCAGTGATTATCTGTGGCTGCCGAGCCCTTACTAACCTTTCTGCATGTCAGTCGCATTCTTAATGGTGCAATTATGAACCACTCTTGGCCTTACAGCCTCTTACTGCTGCTGAATTATAGAATTAGTGAGTCTTTACTGCTAATGTGCAGAGTCAGTTGGATCACAGCCATTCGCCTCTCCATGACTGCGTAGTATCCAAATATCTGTACAATGAGCAATGTTTGTGTGCAGACACATGTGTGTACGTGTATGTGTGTGCGTGCATACTGAGGAGGATATTTGTGTATTAAATGATACGAGTGTGCATACTGAGGGGTGTGAGTGTGCACAAAGTGGTGTATGCGCGCTGAGGAGTGAGTGTCTGTGTGCGCTGAGCATATGGGTATGTGCCGAGGGGTGTGTGAGTGAGCGCGCGCCGAGGGGTGTGTGAGTGAGCGCGCGCCGAGGGGTGTGTGAGTGAGCGCGCGCCGAGGGGTGTGTGAGTGAGCGCGCGCCGAGGGGTGTGTGAGTGTGTGTGCTGATTATTGCCGAGGGGAGAAACTATGCACCCGGCATTTCTCTTTCCAACTCCTTATTTCCCTATCATTTTAACCCAGCCCCTCTCCCCACTAATCATACATGATATTTTACCTCATTTTAAGATTCACCAATGAATTCATCAGAAAGGTTGGAGTAAAATGACCATGCCCATTGTTGGTATCTGGTTACAAAAATCTGATAGAAATGCAGCACAAGGTCATTGATATTAAGTAGAATAATATAATGCAGTGTTAGTTTGTGTGAGCCCAGAAACCCCACTGCGACTGTTAAATAAACCAGGAAATATAAATGTGACTTTATCAGCTTTTTGAAATATTGTTAATTTGACTGGAAAATACCTTATTAGTTATTTATAACACTGTGCAGACAATAACACTGATCTTAGTGACTGCCTCAATCCTCATTAACATGTTCTGCACACTGCTCCATATAACACAGGTGACAGTAAATCCACATTTGGGGGAAAGATTCAACACATTGTAATCCAGATAAACTGCACAAGGTCAGATTCATTCTCATAGAATCCCTAAGCGCAGAAGGAGGCCATTTGGCCCATCGAGAATGCAGCAACTGCCGGATAGAGCATCTTATCCAGACCCTATCCTAGTAACCCCATGTATTTACCACGCTAATTCCTCTAACTTACACCTCTTTGGACATTAAGGGGCAATTTAGCATGGCCAATCAACTTATACTCTATCTGAGTTTTTGTAGAATTAATGATTGTGATGTGGCTGTGTGGAATAGCAGATATTGCAAATATATTGTAGTGAGAAGCAGCAATCAGCTTCCTTTAGACTTGTCGATCAAGAAAACACAGATACAATTGTGAATCGTTCAGTTTTTGTCCGCTGGCTTTTTAAACATGTGTCCCACAAGACATCTGAAGACCTTTGTAGTTCTATCATCCCACTTTGTTGCTCAGGAATCATTTATTCTTTCTTTGCTATTACTGTTAAAGTAGGATCCAATTAGATTCCTTCATGATATTGAATAAAATCATGTACCCAGGCAGGAGAAGGTCTTTGAATTCTTCTACAGAATTTTTACAATGCAGCATGGTGCCACAGTGGTTAGCACTGCTGCCTCAGAATGCCAGGGACCCACAGTTAGGGAGGTGATGACCGAGTGGTATTATCGCTAGACTATTAATCCAGAAACTCAGCTAGTGTTCTGGGGAATCTGTTGATGACCATGAAACAATTGTCGATTGTCAGAAAAACCCAGCTGGTTCACAAATATCCTCTAGGGAAGGAAATCTGTTGTTCTTACTCGGTCTGGCCTACATGTGACTCCAGAGCCATAGCAATGTGTTGACTTTCCACTGCCCTCCAAGGGCAATTAGGATGGGCAATAAATGCTGGCCTAGCCAGCAACCATGTCTCACAAAGGAATTAAAAAAACTACAATGCTGTTTGTTCCTTTGATGCGAATAACACTATCCCCAGGATTTGTGAATTTAGGAGAAATATATGTTGAATTGTTAATCTGAATTTTTCAGAGAAGAATGATATATGGTACATTAACTCAAGAACAAAGAACAATACAGCAACAGGCCATTCAGCCCACCAAGTCTGGGCTGGCACAGATACCTCTAATCTAATATTTTCTTGCCTATGTGTGGTTCATATTCCTCTATTCCTTGCCTGCTCATGTATCTATCCAGGTGCCTCTTGAATATTGTTATAGAATTTGCTTCTACCACCTCCTCCAGCAGTGTGTTCCAGGCATTCACCACCCTCTGTGTGAAAAACTTGTCCTTTACATCTCTTTTAAACTTTCCCGCTCTCACTTTCAACCTGTACCCCTGATTAATTGACCTTTCAACCCTGGGAAAAAGACTCTGACTATCCACTCTATCCAAGCCTGTCATAATCTTGTAATCTCTATTAGGTACCCCTCATCGTCCAACATCCCAAAGTTTGTTCAACCTTTCTTCATAATCCATATCCTCCAAACCAGGCAACAAGCTGGTGAATCTCTTCTGCACCCTTTCAAAAACATTAACATCTGGTAGTGTGACGACCAGAACTGAGACGACTGGATTATGTCCCCTTTCGCCTGAAGCTGTCATACCATATGACGTAGGAGCAGAATTAGGCCACTCGGCCCATTGACTGCTTCACTCTTCAATCATGACTGATCCCTTTATTGGTCAAGAACGTATCTATCTCTGTCTTAAAGACATTCAATGACCTGGCCTCCACAGCCTTCTGTGGCAAAGAGTTCCACACATTCCCCACTCTCTGACTGAAGAAATTCCTCCTCATCTCTATTTTAAAGGATTGTGCCTTTAGTCTGAGGTTGTGCCGTCTGGTTCTAGATTTTCTTACTAGGGAAAACATCTTGTTCTATCCAGGCATCACAGTATCCTGTAAGTTTCAATAAAATCTCCTCCAAACTCCAACAAGTACAAACCCAGAATCCTCAATTATTCCTCATACAACAAACTCTTCATTCCAGGGATCATTCTTGTGAATTTCCTCTGGACCCTTTCCAAGGCCAGCACATCCTTCCATAGATATGGGGCCAAAAACTGTTCACATACTCCAAATGGAGTCTGACCAGAGCCTTATACAACCTCAGAAATACATCCCTGCTCTTATACTCTAGCCCTCTCAGTATAAAATTGTAAATTTCCAAGCCAAAATGAAAACATAATAAATAAGAAACACAAACAAAAAATGACCACCTCACTTCCCAACCTCTTCCACACCCTCCAATACCTCCCACTCTCTAACCTCCTCCACATCCCTCCAATATCTCCCACCACCCCCATATCTCCCAACCCCCACAACCTCCTCCACACCCCTCCAATACCTCCCACCCCCCAACCTCCCCTACACCCGTCCAATACCTCCCACTCTCAACCTCCTCTGCACTCCTCCAACATGTCACACTTCCCAACTCCCCCACCCCTCCAACTGCCCCTTATCCTTCCAATACCTCCCACCCCCAACATCCCCATCCCTCCAGTCTCCCCCACATGCAATGCATAGATCTATAAACATAGACAGGGATCATGGGTAGAAGTGGGAGCATTGAGGTGGCGGCATGGGCTTGTTGGGCCGAAAGTCCTGTTTCCCATGCTGTTCTGTTCTTTGTTCTTTATCCCTCTAATATCTCCCACCACTACTACAAAACCCCCTGACAATCCCCAACTTTCACCACACCCCTCCTCCAACGACCCCCAAACTCACTCCACCTCTCCAATACACCACCTCTCCAACTCACTCTCCAATATTCCCCAGCTGTCTCTTCCCCCTGAATTCCCTGCACCCAATTGCCCCTAAAAGAGAGATTTCACTAATTATGCTGCATTCCAAACAAGAACACTTGCTGCTGCTGCTTGTTAAACTTTGGGCAGCTTCCATCTTCTTAAAGAAACCAGGAAAATTGACTACAGGTCTCAGCCCCAGAGTTCTGAATCAGTCTTTCAAACCCACCCTCCACCCCCCTCCCAAACTGCACCCCTTCCCACAGCACCTTCCTATGCAATTGTAGAAGGTGCAAAATCTGCTCCTTTACCTCCCCTTTCTCACCATCAAAATGCCTAAACACACTTTCTGGGTGAAGCAACACTTCATGTACATCTTCTACAATCTGCTGCATTGTATTTGCTGCTCCCAGTGCTCTCTACACTACATTGGAGTGATGAAACTCAAACTGGGTGACTGCTTTGCTGAAAACTTTCAGTCTGCAATTAACACCCAGACCTTCCTGTGGCTTGCCATGTCAGCACACCACGCTGCACTCATCCTGGGCCTGCTGCAATATTCCAGTGAAGCTTATTGCAAACGGAGCAATATCTCATCTTCCGATTCGGCACTTTACAGGCTTCCGGACTTAACATCGAGTTAACAACTACAGATAGTGTGCTGTCTCCTCCACCTTCACCCCAAATTTTATTTTTCTCTATTGATTGATTCTTTTTTCCATCCCCACCACCTCCACCACCGTTTACATTCTCTTTGTTTTTTTGTCCATGACAACACTACCTATCACATCCTCTCGCGCTCCGCCGCGCGCTCCCCTCTCGCGCTCCGCCGCGCGCTCCCCTCTCGCGCTCCGCCGCGCTCCCTATATTTTTGGTTCATGTGTGGGATTTGGGCGTTGTTGGCTACGTGAGTATTAATTGCCCTCCTTTATTGCGATTGAGGAGGTAGAGATGTGTTGCCTTGAAGTTCTTGTGGACTACACAGTATCATTGCAATATCCCCTCAAGCTTTGACACTCCAGCCTGATATATTACTTCATTGATTTGCTCATTGTCTCAGCATTTTGGAGTTGGCCCAAAGTCTTGCTGCATCTCTCCTTATTTCAGAAATGACCCCCTGCTCTTCCCCCCGTTTGCTAGCATGTTGGATCACAGTCCCTAACCTATGTCCCTATCCCCTCTGAGTTTCTGTCTCCTTTTCGTGAACTGCTTTGGTCCATATTATGCTAGTCTAGAACCTGCTGTTGTGCACAGTATTCACATGGCCTTTATGAAATAAAGTACTGTGTGTTGACACATTATTACAGTGAAAAGTGTAAACACTGTAAGCATCTTGTGATTGTTCTTATGTATTTCTGATAACAGGATAGTAGGTCGAGCAAGCGATTGTCAGAAAAATGTCTTCAGTTGAAATCAATGAGTTCTTAAGAATGCTGCATTTCTGTTATCATCTTCAATAATTCATCCATATGCTGGATCCTTTATGCCTCCTTTCAAATGCTACTTAAAACCTTCCTCTTTTACCAAGCTTTCAACCTCCTCTTACGGTTAGTTTCCCTGAATAAAGAGGAGATCAGCTAAGAAGGATAAGCAACAAAGAAATACAACTGGCAATTGGAGAATTTACATTGGTGTGAATCTACCGTGAAAGAGACTCATGGCAGTAACTGTTCTGTAGATTTGTCTTCTGTCTGTAGCCCTAGAAATGGACCACTGGCATTAGTTTGCTTCCATCAATGTACAGTCGTGTCCTTTTGTCTTCCTGCAAGAACTTCCTTCGTATTCTGAAGTTTCAGGTTTTGCTTATTGACCATTCTCTCTTGTACATTCTTGCACACTTCACGCCCTTTTTTTTAAAAAAAAATCTTTTTTATTACTGGTAGAGGGTAGCAGCACAGTAGCATGATGGTTAGCACTGCCGCCTAACAGCACTAGGGACCCGGTTCGATTCTGGCCTTGGGTGATTGCCGATGTGGAGTTTACACATTCTCCCCATTTCTGTATCCCCCCCATGTCTGTCAGTTTCCTCCGGGTGCTCCAGTTTCTTCCCACACTCCAAAAGAAGTGCTGGTTAGGTTGATTGGCAATGTTGTTACCCCTTAATCGTTAGGTGGATTAGCCATGGTAAGTAAATGCAAGGGACTGTGGGAAGAGGGTGCAGTTCTGGGCTTAGTTAAGATGCTGTTTCAGACAGTCAGTACAGGTCTGATGGGCTAACGGGCCTCTTTTTGCACAGCAGGGATTCTGTGGATTATAAGTTGAGAAACAACAGAGTTCAAGTATAGCCAAACTGCTGTGTGAATACGAAATCTCTGCAGCCCAGGAATATCCCAGGCTTGCTGATCAGAAAGGGTAGGGATGAATTGTGCCTGTATTATTCTGTAAGGGTTTTAGAAAGACTGTGCTGTCCTTTGTGTATTAGATTACGAAATGTTGACTATTGTATTCTGAGCCCAATTTGCTAATGAGTCTAATGACAGCAAGGGAATGAATGCAATGCCTGGCTGCCTTTGTTCGATCAGTAATGTGGAATGTCTTCCTCTTTGAAATCAGTCGGTTCTGAAGAACGCTGCATCTATGCATTCAACTTTAATCATTCATCTACATTCTGGATCCATTTGTCTAAACCCTACTTCTTTTACCAAGTTTTCAGTCTCCCGTTCTGTACCTTGCGTGTTAAATTTAATGCAACAGTGAAGCAACCTTGGGATGCTTCACTTTTTGAGTTTTGATGCTTTATAAATGTTCTTTTATAAATGCTGTTGCCACCCAGTCAAGTGCAGAAGGTTCTGATCCCTGAACCATAGAACATTACGGCACAGAAACAGGCCTTTCGACCCTTGTTGGCTGTGCCGAACCATTTTTCTGCCTATGACCGGCAGCTGGATCATATCCTCCACACCCCTCTCATCCAAGTACCTGTCCAAATTTTTCTTGAATGCTAAAAATAAGCCTGCATTTACCACTTCATCTGGCAGCTCATTCCACAAACCCACCACTCTACATGAAGAAACCACCCACAGTATTCCCTTTGTACTTTTTCCCCTTCACCCTTAACCCACGTCCTCTACTTTTTTTCCTTCCCTGGCCTCAGTGGAAAAAGCTTGCTTGCATTCACTCTATTTATACCCATCATAATTTTATGTTGTTCGTCCATCATCATCAATGAGGACCTCGACACCAATAGTCATTTTGATGCTGGTTTCAGTGTGTCCGAAGGTGACTGATGAGGCCAATTCGGGCACAGAATGTCCTGATACGTATTGGACAGACTTGTGTAGACACTGTGGTTGTTGCGCTGGTGGCTCTGGATTTGCGCAGCTCGCGCTTAAGTTGTGCTCCAGCAATGCACCTTGCTTTGTGAGCTTGACAGCCTTTGTGGATGAGGCAGTGCCAGGTAGGGCGGTTTTGTGCCAGCGTTTCCCAGGTGGTTGTGTCAATGTCAAGCGATTTCAGGGAGACCAGGAATGTGTCTTTGAAATGTTTCTTCTGCCCTCCGTGCGAGCGTCTTCCAGCAGAGAGTTCCCAAAAAGGAGCTGCTTCTTGGGTATGTGCATGATGATGTACGGATGACATGACCCGCCCACCGGCTCTGCGCTCTCATCAGCAGTGTGTGGAATAATAGTCGACTTGCTCTAAAGAGAACTTTAGAGTTTGGTAGTTTGCCTTGCCATCGAATGTGTAATATTCTGCAAAGACAAGTCATGTGGAAATGATTGAGCTGTCTTTCATGCCTTTGATACACAGTCCATGTTTCACAAACATACGGGAAGGTAGTGAGTACTGCAGCGCTGTAGACCTTCAGTTTTGTTGCTGGGCTGATTCCTCGACGTTCCCATACAGTGGAGCGCAGTCTACTGAAAGCAGAACTTACCTTTGCTATTCTGCAGTTAACTTCTGTATCAATAATCACTGCTCGAGAGAGAGTGCTGCCAAGATAAGTGAACTGGTCCACTGCCTGTAGTTTCTGCCATTTGATTGTGATATGGGTTCTGTGTACGGTGCACGAGGAGCAGGCTGGTGTGTGACTTTTTAATGTTGATGGTGAGTCCAAAGCTGTCACAAGCCGTGGAAAATTTGTCCATACTGACATGCATCCCTGGCTCTGAGCCAGTATACAGGGCGCAGTCATTGGCAAAGAGGAAATCTTTCAGAACAATCTCTTTGGTAATAGCTTGAAGTCTCCTCAGGTTGAAGAGTTTCCCATCTGTGCTTGAGGCTGATTCCAGCAATGCTGTTCTGGAAGGCATCATTCAGCATGGTAGTAAACATCATGATGAACAGTGTGGGTGCGAGCACACAGCCATTGGTGACTGGGAATGCCTCAGAGGATTCTCCGCCATCCAGTACTCTGGCCATCATGGAACTGGTGTACCATCTGAATGAATTTGGGGGGGGCAGCCGAACTTTGACTTGATCCTCCACAGGCCTTATCGGCTTACAGTGTCAAAGGCTTTTGCGAGGTCAGCAAAGCTTGTGTTGAGCTTGCGATTCTACTCTTGACACTTCTTCTGAAGTTGGCACACAGCAAAAATCATGTCAGTAGTCCCGCAACATAATTTTATATACTTCTATCAAATCTCCCTTTGTTCTTCTGTGCTCCAGGGAATAAAATCCGAACCTATTCAACTTTTCTCTGTAACTCAGTTTCTCAAGTCCCAATAACATCTTTGTAAACTTTCTCTGCATTCTTTCAACCTTATTAATATCCTTCCTGTAATTGGGTGACCAAAACTGCACACAATACTCTAAATTCGGCCTCACCAATGTCTTATATAACCTCACCATAACGTTCCAACTTTTATGCTCAATATTTTGATTTATAAAGGCCAATGTACTAAAAGCATTCTTTATGACCCTATCTACCTGTGATGCCACTTTTAGGGAATTGTGTATCTGCATCTGGGATTGAATTTAGGAGCCGTGAGGTTATGTTACAACTGTACAAAACTCTGGTGCGGCCGCACTTGGAGTATTGCGTACAGTTCTGGTCGCCGCGTTATAAGAAAGATGTGGAAGCATTGGAAAGGGTGCAGAGAAGGTTTACCAGGATGTTGCCTGGTATGGTGGGAAGGCCTTATGAGGAAAGGCTGAGGGACCTGAGGTTATTTTCATTAGAGAGAAGAAGGTTATGCGGTGACCTAATTGAGGCGTATAAGATGATCAAGGGATTGGATAGGGTGGATAGTGAGAGCCTTTTTCCTCGGATGGTGATGACCAACACGAGGGGACATAACTTTAAATTAAGAGGTGGTAGTTATAGGACGGATGTCAGAGGCAGATTCTTCACACAGAGGGTGGTGAGGGCGTGGAATGCCCTGCCTGCAGCAGTTGTGGACTCACCTACTTTGGGGGCATTCAAATGTTCAGTGGATAGGCATATGGATAATATTGGAATAGTTTAGGTTAGAGGGTCCACTGGCCGGCACAACATCGAGGGCCGAAGGGCCTGTACTGCGCTGTTATGTTCTATGCATCCCAGATCCCTCTGTTCTACTACATTCTTCAATGTCCTACCATTTACCTTGTATGTTCTACCTTGATTTGTCCTTCCAAAGTGCAATAGCTCACACTTGTCTGCATTAAACTCCAAGTGCCATTTTTCAGCCCATTTTTCTAACTGGTCCAAATTCGTCTGTAAACTTTGAAAACCTTCCTCGCTGTCCACTGCACCTCTAATCTTTGTACCATTAGTATCAAAACGTTGGCTCTATTCTCTTTCCACAGAGGCTGTCAGATCTGCTGAGATTTTCCAGCATTTTCTATTTTGTTTAGATTGATGTTCGCAGTATTTGCTTTCATGTTACAGGAGGTTCTCCTGGCTAAAAGAGAGCTCCAAGATCCCCTGCTAGTTAGTGCAGAATCAGGAGAGTTTAACAGGGAGAGAAGCTGTTACCACTGGGCTAGGGAGCAGAAATGTCAGATAATGTCCATGTTTCTGATCACCATCCAATAATCCCATTCCTCCAGTGAAATTGTGGACATGGTTGAACACCCCATCAACTTTGTTGTCTCCTAAAAGCAGCGTCACATCAAGCCCAAGATAGAGTGCAGTGCCTGATCTTGCCAGCTTGGATCTTGTCTGTCTGTCTTGCAGGGACCTTGAATTGGATTCAGTTGGATTTTGAATTTGGTTTTTGGACCAAGTGAGGAATGGATTGGGATTTGCCCAGCCCACTCTGAATGTTGGCTTTATAACTTTAAGGAATATATAAAAAAATGAAAGGCTGCGTCCACTCACTAGCCAGGAATGGAAGAGACAGCAGATTCAGGTGGTCTTCACTCAGAAGGAGTATGTTGAGGGAGGAAAGGGAGCTGTGGGAATGAATAGCTCTCTCATTGGTGAAGCAGGCTAAGAACAGCTGCTTTTCACCCAGTCAGAGTGAGTTTAGTGCCCTGTGGGCTTGCCAGGTAAAGCAGGAGGGCGGGAGAGGAGTTGCCTTGTGCAGGAAGACCCATTCGGAGCTGGAGTAGGTGTGAAAAGAGAGTCAGCTCTCCTCCTGCTCTCTCTGGATGGCACTGGGTTATGCAAAGCGTGACTCTCCCCTCCCTCACAGATATAAATAAAAGGACAATGTATATGAAATCTGCTATTGAAAAAACTAGGCACTGATTTCGTTTTTTAACGTTTTTTAAGAAGGGAAATTTGCAAATAAAAGACGGCATCTGCAGAGGGACGGATTGAGGGGAGTGGGGCCTCTAACATTAACCCATGGTTAATGCAGGTCCTCTGGAACTTGCTGTGTGAGGACAGCTTTAGTTTTACTTTTGAGTTTCTGGCTGTGTGTCACTCTGGGTGTGACACCATTCCTGTGAAACCTGTTTGATACTTTCCAGATTGAAACAATGCCAGTAAACAAGAACTGGGAATCCGATAGGAGAGGAGTGGCCGCCTCTGAAATAGAAGCTATTTGGACACACGGATCCCTTTAAGCACAGAGTTTATATTCATTTCACAAGCAGAGGAATTCCAGCCTGGCTCCACAAGGTGCCTATGTGTTGCTGCTTTAATTCCCCCTGGAGTTGCAAGCGCAGAAACATTCAAACCCTTTAGTGTGTCTTTTGGGGGTAATTTGTGAGCAGACGTGGAAATGCCTCTTGCCTCGGGATTTTTACTGTTGATGTGAAGGAGTGGAGTGGAACAGTCCTCCTTTGGGGAATGCTACTGACAAGACATGGGCTGGAGCAGCTCTCAGGCTGGGATTTATATATTCACGGGGGTGGTGAGAAAATCAGTAATGGACTTCTTTCTCATGCTGGGAGTGGGATTGATTTAGGAAATATACGGAGTGGAGTCATTCTTCTGGAACTGGATTGGCTTGCAGATGCTTCCTTAATCACTGACAGTTGTGAGACTATGCAGTTGGAGTAACGCTTGTGCTGGGGTCAATCTAGTCTGAGGCTGTGGAGCAGATTAGCTGTGTTAATGTGGTTTGTGTGATTGCAGATGAGAGACCAAGCTGCTGAGTGAATGTTGTGGAGGAGTAAAGATTAGAGGGGGTGTGGCTCATTTCCTGGGTCCATACAATTACTGAGTGAGGTTTTTTTTTATTGATTCCAGGAATGTTGGTGCTGCCAGCTAGGCCAGCATTTATTACCCACCTCTAATAATACATACATTAGAAGCAGAAGTATAGGCCATTTGGCCCCTTCAGCTGTTCCCTGTTCAATAAGATCATGGCTGATCTTTTTGTGTTGAATTCCACATTCCCCATCTACTCCCAATAACCTTCAATTTTTTTCCCATCAAGAATCTATCTATCTCTGTCTTAAAAATATTTAGTGTTCTGGTTTCCACTGCTTTCTGAGGTACAGAGTTCCAAAGTGCAAAACGAAAAATATTCTCCTGATCTACGTTCTATAAGGGCAATCCCTAATTTTAAACAATGCCCCCTGGTTCTGAATTCACCCACAAGAGGAAACACCTTTTCCACATCCATCTTATCAGTAATTATAAGAATCTTATACACTTCAATCAAGTCACCCCCTCACTCTATTAAATTCTCTGCCCATCCAGTCTTTCCCCATAAGACAACTTGCTCATTCCAGATATCAATCTTGTAAACTCCTTCAAACTGTCTCCAACTCATTTACATTCTTCCTTAAATAGGGACTCTAAACACTGCACACAGTATTCGAGATGTGGTTTCACCAGTGCCCTGTATAACTGAAGCATAACATCCTTTCTTTTATGTTGAATTTCTCTCACAATAATGGATAGCATTCCATTAGCCTTCTTGATTACATGCTTCACTTGCATATTAACGTGACTCATGCACGAGAACATGGCCATCCCTCTGTACCTCAGCATTTTGCAGTCATCTCCATTTCAGTAATACTCTGCTTTTTTTATTCTTCCTACCAAAGTGGACAACTTCACATTTTCCCACATTAAACACTCGTTTGTCAGATTTTGCCCACTCCTCAACCTATTTGTATCCATTTGCAAACTCTGTATGTCTTCTTCACAAAGTCCTTTCCCATAGATCTACAGATTTAGCTACTGTGCCTATGCTCTTCTCATCCAAGTCATTGTTATAAATTGTAAAATGTTGAGGCCCCAGAGATGCCCCCCACAATTCCACGGTCACATCCTGCCAATCAAACAAAGACCCATTTATATGAACTCTGTTTTCTGCTAGGCTAATCTTCAGCCCAGGCCAATATCTTATTCTCTGCACCATGAGCTTTAATTGTTTGCAATAAGCTTTGATGTGGCACCTTATCAAATGCCTTCTGTCAATCTAAGTACAGTACATCTACAGGTCTCCCTCTATCAATAGCACAGGTTACTCCATCAAAGAACTCTAAAACATGATTTTTCTTTCATAAAACCATGCTGATTCTTCCCAATTGCCTAATTGAGCTTGTCTAATTCACAGAATTGAATCCCTATAGTGCAGGAGGAGGCCATTTGGCCCAACAAGTCTCATCAATGCACAGAAAGAGCATCTCATCCCAGGCCCTATCATAACCCCAGAGTGGTAAGTGACTTGAAGGGGAACTTCCAGATGGTGGTGTTCCAATGCATTTGTTTCCTTGTCCTTCTGGAAGGTAGTGATTGTGGGTTTGGAACGTGCTGTCTAAAGAGCTTTTGTGCGTCCTACAGTGCATCTTGTCACTGGTACATATGGTTGCCACTGTGTGTCGGTGTGGAGGGAGTGAATGTTTATGGATGGGATATTTTGTCCTAAATAGTGTTGAGCTTCTTCAATGTTGTTTGAAACACACTCATCCAGGCAAATGTATAATATTCCACCACATCCTTGACTTTTGAAATCAAGAGGTGAGTTGCTGCAGGATTCCTAGCCTCTAAGCTGCTCTGTAGTCCTGTTCAGTTTCTGGTTATTGGTAATCCCCAGAATGTTGATAATGGGAGATTCAGCAATGGGAATATGCCTTTGAATGTCATACGGCAATCATTAGATACTCTCTTGGATCGATACTTGTATTGCACCATTATTACTTGCCATTTGTCAGTCCAAGCTTGGATATTGTTGCACTTGGACATGAACTGCTTCATTATCGCAGAGTTGTGAATAGTGCTGAATATCCCCATTTCTGACCTACTTATGGATGGAAGGAACGTTGCTGATGAAGCAGCATAAGATAGTTGGGCCTAGGAACTCATCCTGGGTCAGTGTGGTTACCGAGTGGTGATTGGCTCTCGTCCTGGGTCAGTGTGGTTACTGAGGCCGGAAGGGTGGTTATCAGATGATTGAGTGATTTTCATATGGAGTTAGGCGTGCAAGCTGCTTCTGATAAAATTGCTTTGTAATCTGAGATGCTTTTTTGCTGAAAGTTTTGGAATGAAGGGCAGGCATGTACCAAATTAGAAAAAAATGGAATGAGCAGTTGGATAACTAGCTGCAGTTGGAGTCTTTTTTGCTGTGTGCGAACTTTGAAATCAGCACCATCTGTCAGGAACCGAGTTTCAGAGAGCATTTTTACAGTAAGTCCAGTGAACTGATGGGGAAATCAACCCCTTGGATGCAAGGATTCCAGATACTATGCTGTCTGCTGATCTGAATATAGAAATGGCTCCTGATTAATATGTTGCAGCTCCTTCTGCTGTGTGTGCGTTGTTTTTGGCCAGGATCAGGGTGAGAATTGGAATATTATTTTCAGATTATGCCCCCAGTGGTCAAGGCATCTGGCACTACACTCTGTCCGAG
This sequence comes from Sphyrna mokarran, assembly GCA_024679065.1. Lineage (NCBI taxonomy): Eukaryota > Metazoa > Chordata > Chondrichthyes > Carcharhiniformes > Carcharhinidae > Sphyrna > Sphyrna mokarran. The sequence goes on from JAGIQG010000033.1 coordinate 1,184,424, forward strand.
CTTTAATTCTGTCATTTTGGGACAGAAAGATACAAATAACTTCCCAAACATGCGAGGGAAACAAGTGTCTGGTGAGAAAAAAAAACTGAAGGAAGTTAGTAATAGTAAAAACATAATGCTGAAGAAATTAATGGGACTCAAAGCTGATAAATCCCCATAGTTGGATAGTCTACGTCCCAGGGCACTAAAAGAAGTAGCGGTGGAAATAGTGGACATGTTGGTTGTCAGTTTCCAAAATTCTTTAGACTCTGGAACAGTTCTGGCAGACTGGAGAGTGGCAAATGTAACCCCCTGTTTAAAAATGAGGGAGAAAAGAGGGAATTATAAACTGGTTAGCCCAACATCAGTAGTAGGGAAAAGGCTCGAGTTCATTCTGAAATAACAGTACACTTAGAAATTATCAGTGGGATCAGACAAAGTCAACAGGGAATGATGAAAGAAAAATCATGTTTAACTGGCCTATCGAAGATTTTGAGGATGTAACTAGTCAGATAGATAAGGGACATACAGTGAATGTGTTATATATAGATTTTCAGAGAGCTTTTGATAAATCCCACACAAGAGGAAGGTATACAGAATTAAAGTAGTCTCAAAACACCAGGTTAAAGGCCAACAGATGTATTTGGTAGCATGCGATTTTGGAGCCCTGCTCCTTCATTAGGTGAATGAGGGGCAGCACTTCGAAAACTCAGGTAATATATAAACCTGTTGGATTTTAATCTGGTGTTGTAAGACTGCTTACTGTGCTTACGGCAGTCCAACACCAGCAACTCCACATACAACGTTAAAGCACGTGGAATTGCTGATGATATGGTTGCATGGTTTGAGAATTGGTTAGTAGGCAGGAAGCAGAGTAGGAATAAATGGGTCTTTTTTGGAATTGCAGGTAGTGACTTACAAGGATTGTGCTTAACCCTCAGCTTTTCACAATATATGTCAACAATTTTGGTGAGGGAATCGAATGTAATATTTCCAAGTTTGCTGATAACACAAAACTTGGTGGAAATGTAAGTGATGAGGGGGAAACGTAGAAATCATAGAAACCCTACAGTGAAGGAGGAGGCTATTCAGCCCATCAAGCCAGCACTGACAACAATGTCACCCATGTCCTCTCCTCATAACATCACGTATTGACCCTGCTACTCCCCATGACACCAAGGGGCAAATTAGCTTAGCCAATCAATCTAACCCACACATCTTTGGAGTGTGGGAGGAAACCTGTGCTTACACAGGGAGAACTTGCAAACTCTGCACAGTCACCTGAGCTGGAGTTGAACCCAGGTTCCTGGCGTTGTGAGGCAGCAATGCCAACCATTGTGCCACCATGCCGCCACGAGGCTGAGGCTTCAAGTTGGTTTAGAAGATATATGATGAATGCCATATAACATGGAAAAGTGTGAAATTATTTACCTTGTTAGGATAAACAGAATGAATGAGTATTGTTTAAATGGTGATAAGTTGGGAAATGATGATGTCCTTGTTCACCAGTTGGTGAAAGCATGTAGATGTAGCAAGCAGTTAGGAAGCAAATGGTGCTGGCTTCATTCAAGAGGACAGGCCCTTGATGAGACATACCTGGAGTATTGTGTGTAGTTTTGGTGGTCTCAGCTAAGCACTTGCCATAGAGGGAGTGCAACAAAGGTTCATTAGACACAATCCTGAAATAGCAGGATTGGCATTATGAGAAATGATTAGGTTGACTGGGCCTGTATTCACTGGAATTTAGAGTGAGAGGGGATCTCATTGAAATGTGTAAAATTCTGACAGGGCTGGACAGGCTGGTGCAGGGATATTGTTTCCCCTGTCTGGTGTGGTGGGGGTGATGCTAGAACCAGGGTACGGAGTCAATCATTTAGCACTGAAATGAGTAAGCATTTCTTCACATCAGTTTGTGAATCTGTGGAATTCTCTACCACAGACTGTTGTGGAGGCCAAATCACTGAATATAGCAAAGAAAGAAATAGGTAGACAACAGACATTAAACCCATCCCAGGAGTATGGGGAGTAGATGCAAGTGTGGCATTGAGATAGAGGATCAATCATGAATGCATTGATTGGCGGAGCAGGTTCGATGAGCCAAATGGCCCACTCCTCATATGTTCTATGTTTCAGTGAGTGTTATGTGAAGAATGACAATGGATAAAGATTGAAGACTGTCAGTGAGCATGGAATTAGAACATAGAACATTACAGCACAGAACAGGCCCTTCGGCCTTCGATGTTGCGCCGACCAATATAAAAAGCAATGCCCCTCCAAACTAAACCATTCCCTTCTCTTCCATATACTTATCAACTAACCTCTTAAACGCCACCAAACTTGGCGCATCTACAACTGCTGCAGGCAGGGCATTCCACTCCCGAACCACCCTTTGGGTAAAGAACCTACCTCTGATATCCGTCCTATAACTATCACCCCTTAATTTAAAGCTGTGTCCCCTCGTGCTAGCTTTCTCCATCCTAGGAAAAAGGCTATCACTGTCCACCCTATCTAAACCTCTAATCATCTTATATGTTTCGATAAGGTCCCCTCTTAGCCGCCATTAAAAGTTTACCTGGCTGGGGAAGGGAATAGAGAAAGCAGCAGAGTTTGATGGTTTTGTATTGGATTTGGGAGGTTAGGCTGATGAATGTGGCTTGAGTCATGGTCCTTTAATGTTACAGTGAATAACACCATTGAAAGTTCTGTCTTTGATGAGTGGAATTTCTGCTGTGCTGTCAGGATTGCAGTCTGGATAAGTGACCTGCAGCAGAGCTTTGTATGGGTGGCACGATAGCATAGTGGGTCAGCACTGCTGCTTCACAGCTCCAGGGACTTTGGTTCGATTCCCAACTCGGGTCACTGTCTGTGTGGAGTTTGCACGTTCTCCTCATGTCTGTGTGGGTTTCCTCCGGGTGCTCCAGTTTCCTCCCACAGTCCAAAGATGTACAGGTTAGGTTGATTGGTCATGCTAAATTGACCGTAGATGCACAGGTTAGAGAGATTAGTGGGTAAAATATGTACGGATATGGGGATAGGGCCTGGATGGGATTGTGGTTGGTGTAGACTCGATGGACCGAATGGCCTCTTTTTATACTGTAGACTTGCTATGATTAGATGTTGAAACACCAATCAGACTGTGCCATGAAGAATGTGGGCATTGGATTAGCTGTTGTGAAGCAGTGGGAATCTGTCCAGTGGTGGTGAAGGGAAACTGTGGAGGGCGACACTTTCTAGTAATGTGGTTGATGGCAGTGGTTTTGAAAGGTATAGGAGCATTCTCTGAGGACAGAGGCCATCTACTACATCAACCAGCATTAGGACCAGAAAGGAAGTTTGGGGTTAGCAGACAACTCGCAGAGAAGGGGAAAAGGAGCCATAAAATCATAGAATGGTTCCAGCACAAAACCCTGTCCTGTCTGAGTTAGCACATTGAAAGAGCAGTTCACCCAGTCATATTCCTAATGCCTTCTTCCCATAGCCCTGGACATTCTTCCTTTTCACATAATGACCCAATTTCCCTTTGAAAGACTCAGTTGACCTTGGCTATGCATTGCAGATCCCAACCACTCACTATGTGAAAAGGTTGTTTTCTTCCAGAGATTTTATGATAGGAAAAGCAGAAATAAAAAGTGCCCAGAGAGAGGAGGAGAGAGAAAGAGAACAAAATTTGGTTTTTAATCCATAGATCTATAAACATAGACAGGGATCACGGGTAGAGGTGGGAACATCGGGGTGGCGGTGCGGGCTCATTGGGCCGATGGGCCCATGCTGTTTTTGTTCTTTCTTTATCCCAGACTGAGGAGGAGAGAGAGAAGAGCATCCCAGACAGAGGACAAGAGAGAGAGACGCCAGCCCGGAAAGAAAGAGAGAGAGAAAGACTAGCTCAGAGAGAAAGGGAAAGAGAGACCCTGGTCCAGAGAGAAACAAGCTCAGAGTGGGTGACCCCAGCCCAGAGAGAGAGAGAAGGATTCAGGGTGATGATGGAGAAGCAGAGGTAGATGAATGCTTAGTTGGTGATGGGTTGGCTAAGACTTCCGCTGTCTTGTTGGACATGAGTGGAGAAGATGGGGGATGAAAAATAGAGATCAGCATAAAGTGTTGAGTCTACCAAGTACATCTGAAGAGTCTCCACTTCTAGGGCAGATTCCCATTATTCTAAGTTGCAGTTGCCTGGGTTTTAGAGTGGCTGAGTCCTGGCCCCAAGCTGTTGATTTTTCTATATGGCGTGTGGATGATGCAGGTGGGAGAGATCTGAGTCAGGGATGAAGTATATCTTCCCCAGCTGTGTAAAGGCATGCTAGAGCAATGTTTATAATGATTATTGCCTGTTCTCCTCTGAGCCTAATCTTTGGTGGGAGCAGTGAGCTATGCTACTCCTGTATTCCTGTTAGTGAGTGAGGGCTGATGCTATCAGTGTTATTGGCAGAGATCTGTTAAAAATAATATTTATGTATACATGGGAGTGAGGGTGTCTGGCTCTGTGTAAATATTTGTGAGTTCTGTGTATTTCCATATGTATGGGAGTGTAGAATGTTTACGTGTGTGCCTGCGTTTATATGAGATTGTGTATGTGAGCATGTATATATGCGAGGATATGAGTGTATGTGTTCTTGAGCGTGAATGTGTGTCAGTATCTACATGGAAGTGAGTGTATTTGTGTGTCTCTAAGGATGTGTGCGTGTGTGCGTGTGTGCGTGCGTGCGCCCGCGCGCTAGCATACCTGAATCTAGGCCTGGAAAACACAGCAGTATGACCAAGAACTAACTTCATTTGAAGAGATAGGAAGCCCTTGTGACATTACAGCACAGCTCAGAAATCTGACTCTGAAATGTTTGCCAGCAGTTATACCCTACCGGGGGCAAGAAAAGACCAGAGCACAAAATAAAATAAGCTGAACGGTTTGTAATCTGTATTCATCGAGGGTTATGTTCCACAAGAAGGATTTTGTCCTGTCTCTGTTCTGCTGGCTTTTGTCTGCACAGTAATTTTATATGTTAACTAAACCTGTTATTGATTAACTACCACACAAATGGCTGCCAGTTTTCCTTTTATTCTGGGAATTTAAATGAGCTCCCAGCTTGCTCTGCAAGTGGTAGGAGAGTGGGATTGAGTTCACTGCTCTTTGGACTGCAGCCATTCCAGAGTTTATTATTCCTTTTACATCGAGCAGTTAGACCACAAATCAGCCTCGAGTTATTGTGAAGGGACTTTACTGCAATAGCTGCCTGCTGGCTGCCCAGTCACTCTTTATAAGTTAGCTTGGCCTCTCGCAGCAAGAGCCTACCAGATTAAAACTCGGCTGGGGTTCAGCTCATTCCAGGAAGGGGCAATGAATAAGAAGAATCAAGCCAGGGCCTTCATCTCAGCATCGTTTGTCCAGCAAAGTCCCAGGCCCAGGAGTAAATCAGTCAGGACAGTTTGCTACTGATTTCCTTTTGCAGCATTCTTGCTGCCTCCAGCTATCTCCACTAGCATTGATGTGATCTTCACATCTGTTGACACTCATGGTTCAAATTATGAACATCTTCCAGTTCAGGAGGCATCAGGACTGATTTGGAGCGGAGTAACTCAGAGTGGCGTCCTCGCAGATATCATGGGCTGAATGTTTCCTTTAAACATTCTTACACCTCAGGGCCATCACCAGGTCCTGTGTTGTGGAGGTCAGTGATGCAAGAACAGGACTAATCTGCCAGGAACTGGTCAATGAAGAGACGATATCGTATTTACCATCCAGCTAATGAAGAGGGGGCAGAAGCGCGGGATTTCATAACCCAGGTCTATACAGGATAGCAGCCCCAACAGCGAGAGAGAGCTGAACTGATGGAGGAGTGCTGCTGTCACTATTGATGTTTTTAAGAATTAATTTGTAGGATGTAGGTGTTGCTGGCTGGGCAGCATTTATTGCCCATCCCTAGTTGCTCTTGGAGGGCAGTTGAGAGTCAACCACATTGCTGTGCGAGGTTCATTACGTGTGACCGTGCAGTTCTTCATTGAGAAGTTAGCAGTATGGGCAAATGGTAACCTTGGAATTTGTGTACTCTTAAACATCTCAAGAGGAATGATACTGTACTTTCCCGCTGTGAATCACTTTGGGGTGACAGAGAGGTGGAACACAACGACCGGGGGTCCATGCACCACTCGCAAGATTCCAGTTAGCTCTAATAATAGGCAATTAGGACAATTTAATTACTGTAACCAGGTGGGGCAACCACTGCTGTAAGGAGCTCATTGCTGGGAAGATTTCACAGGGCAGGAACACGCCAGGGGGGTTGACCCAAAGCGTGAAATTCCAAATTTCTGCCCGCTTACCATCTCCAAGTGGTTGGTGAGATTTGCCCTCTGTTTCTGCTTATTTACCTGCTCTGTATCCTATAGCCAGTCCCAAAATCAATCAACCTTCACCTCAAAGACTAACTGCAACCTTTGTAAAGCTGGTGGTTTCCTCCCTGTTCAGGCAGCAGCTGGGTCTGTGGGTTAAACAACAGGATTTTATGGAAACCACCTGCTGTTTGCTGCGTGTAACTCTGGCTTCTCTCGGTTTCTGTTGGCTTTATTTTGCTTCATTGAGATTTCCCAGTTGTGGGGGGGAGGTGTCAATCCCCTCATTTCCTGTCTCCACCCTCACTGGGAATCTCTGGATGTCACTGAACTCTCCCTTCAAAGCTCTGCTCAGCAGCGGTTTCCTGTGACATTGGTTGGAGCATGTGTTTACAGTGGAGTCCTAATGGTTGGGGAATTGGATCAAGTGTCTAAGCTAGTGAGATAAGAGGGGAAAAATTAGAGAGGAGATAAAGGAGTGATGAATGAGAGATATTGTGCTATTTACTGCCCTGGAGAGGCAAGGCAGTCTAAGTCGTGTGAATGTTAATTACACGCAGAGTGTGTGCATTGGAATCCTTCAGTCACTCAGTTTGCACAAACAATTCCATTTTACCCTCAACCTGCACTATCAGAACACTTTGGACACAGACTCACTGTCAGAAATCTAATAATAATATCCCAGGATGGCTGACATTCACTTTCACATGTACCAAACTAAATAATTTAAACCTCTTTAAAACACTGCTCTATTTCTTCCATGATAAACCCCTTTCCTTTTCAAATTTTTGTGCAATCTATTCCCAATAAAGGATTGAAATTGACTGAACAAATGAGCCTCTTTTAACAACCTGATGTTATTCCTATGCAAGAGAAAGTTTGTTACTTGATGAATGCCCCTCTCTATTTCACCTTCTATCCCTCGCTCACATCCCTTTTTGCTGTGGTCAGTGCTGCTGTGAACTTTCCTCCAGAGTTCCTACACGTTCTGTATCCTCCTGCTGTTCAGAACCATCACTTTGTTTCCCAGTTTTACTCACTTTTTGCCTTGACTTTAAAACTTTTCACCCCTCTTTGGTTTCACCGCTCTGGACTGGGCTGCAGCAGGAATTATGTGAGGAGAAAGCTGTTATGGATCTGTGTGAAAGGGACTGCTATTGGAAGTAGGAACAGATTCACAAGCTAGCAAGTGGCAGTGAGATTCTGGACAACTGTCTCATGGGAAGCTGACCCCTCTTTTCACGTTGATTTGATTTATTATTGTCACGTATTAACATACAATGAAAAGTATTGTTTCTTGCGCGCTATACAGACAAAAGCATATCCTTCATAGAGAAGAAAACGAGAGACTGCAAACTGTAGTGTTACAGTCACAACTAGGATGTGGAGAGAGATCAACTTATTGCAAGATAAGTCTATTCAAAAGTCTGACAGCAGCAGGAAAGAAGCTGTTCTTGAGTCAGTTGGTACATGACCTCAGACTTTAGTATCTTCTTCCTGACAGAAAACCTTGGAAGAGAGAATGCTGGGGTGCGTGGGATCCTTAATTATGCTGGCTGCTTTTCCGAGGCAGTGGAAAGTGATGGCAGAATCATGCAGGCTTGGTTCCTCCATGGAGACTGAAGGAAGCTTTTAATGAATTAAATTTAAAATCAGAAGAGCTATCTTTGTGTGTGCGTGCCTGCGGACTCATGCACATAAAGGTTATTAATGACAAATGGGGCAGTAACCAGATTAGACTGATATAAAATAACTGGCAAAAAAACTAGAAATGACACGAGAACTTTACACAGCGAGTTGTTCTCATCTGAATGAAGTGTGGCTGAAAAGCAGATTTAACATTAATGCTCAGTGAGAATTGGATAAATACTGCAAGGGGAAACAGGGAATGAGATTGAATAGGTGAGAAAGCAGGATGGGCTGATCGGCCTCCTGTTGTGCTGTGAGATTCAATGGGTGCATGTATATACACACACAAACCATGCAACCTCCCCCATCCTTCCCACCTGTGTGTACATTACCATGTTCCCCTCCCCCATCTCTGTATTCACAATGTTGACCGTTTTTCTAATAGAGGCACTTACCATTAATCCCATTGCATTATTTGGTTATTCATGACAATCCTGCCTTCTCAACCTTGCCTCTCACCCGAGGTGTGGTGATGCTCTTTTAGTAGATAAGTTTATGGATGAAAAGGGAATGGTTTAGGTTAGAGGGTCATTGCTTGTTCCTAATTGGTCGGCGCAACATCGAGGGCCTGTTCTGCGCTGTAATGTTCTATGCTCAGATTAAATCAGCACAAATCTGCTCTCCCCCTCAAAGGGGAGAGCAGTGATGGTCATCTGGGACTATGATGATTTTACCTCACATGGTCGGTGTCTATGTGTGTTGCGTTGTGTGTGTGTGTCTGCAAGTATGTGTGTGCTGAGGCTATATTTGTGCTTACTGTGTGTGTGTGTGTGTGTGTGTGTGTGTGGTGTGTGGTGTGTGGTGTGTGTTGGTGTGTGTGTGGTGTGTGTGTGTGTGTGTGTGTGTGTGTGTGTGTCAGATAATACCTGTATTGTTTCCTTCTCTATCTCAAGGTTTTGTGTACTTTGTTCCGTGCAATGTGACCACACTTTCAGCAGGTGTTTGTCAGCGTATCCATACTGGATATGATGACAAAAAGCAATCTACTCTACTTTTTTTTACAGAAATGCACCTCACTGTTTAGTGACCTTTCCTATTTTTAGAGTTATTTTACAGCTCTGAATTTCACTGGTACTGAGCTCTGTGTTGTTCTTTGAGTGACAGCAGAAGATATTTTCTTATTGGATTTGATATAAATGTGGAGATAAGTTGGCTGTGTTGTCACTGTTAATTACAAACTCTATGGCAATAATCCCAATGACTCCCACTCAGGGGAGATGATGGCCTGGCAGTATTATCACGGGCCTATTATTCCAGGAACCCAAGTTCGAATCCCGCCAAGACAGAAAATGGAATTTGAATTCAATGAAAAATATCTGGAATTCAGAATCTACTGATGACTGTGAAACCATTGTCAATTGTCAGGAAAAACCCAACTGATTTATTAATGCCCTTGAGGGAACGAAGTCTGCCACCCTTACCAAGTCTGGCCTACGTGTAACTTCAGAGCCACAACAGTTAAGGATGGGAATAAATGCTGGCCAGCCAACGACACCCATATCCCACAAATGAACAAAAGAAACTCTTCAGTCAGAAATTTACCATCCCACCTGCCTCGGGAATCAGAGTGGGCGAGCATAGACCATGGAAAGGTCTGTTGCCCTCGTGCGGGATTTCTCAGTTTTAGGACGAGTGAGGCCCTAAAATCCTGCCCATTATCGCAGAATCATCAGGCATAATCTTGTTGAGGTTTTTGGGGGTTTGCAGGTTTGTGAAAGGCCCATTGAATCACATGCCAATCAAGCAGTAACAAGACACCAGTGGGACTTCCCCTGGAATCCTGCCACTGACCAATCAGAGATTTGCTATCTGGTACAGAGAGTGTTACTGATCAGGCCGTAGGTATAGTGGAAAGGAAACCCATTGGATCACTGGGCTGAGACTCTTACTGGTCATGAATTGGTCACTTCTGGGCCTCAATTGGCATTGGGATGGACCTTCCTTAATTCTGGCGCAGGAGGAGGATATTGGTAAAGGCAAGGGATTCAGGTGTGTCATTATCCTGTCCAAGTAAATGTTCTTCCCTCCTCCAAGCCCAGAAATTCCACCCCTAGAGTCATTAACAAATAGGAGGCCATTTGGCTCATCGAGCCTAACAGGCACTCTGTGGGGGATATCCAGTCAATTCCACACCCCTGTTCTAACCTCATAGCATTTTGAAATCATTGATTATCTTTACTTACACCACTGTTGCAGAAAGAAAGGTCTAGGTCATTTACACAATTCCATCCTTTTCCAAAAAACTAAATCTGTGTCCCCTAGTCCTTATACCATTGGTTGTGGTAACAGATTTTCCCTGTCTACTTGACTTAAATCGGTCATAATCTTGTACACTTTTATCACATGTCCCTCAATTTCCTTTCCTCCAAGAATGGCATTGATTAGCATTGCTGCCTCACATGCCAGTAACTCAGATTAGATTCTGGACTTGGGTCTGTGGAGTCTGCACGTTCTCCCCATATCTGCATGGGTTTCCTGCAGGTGCTCTGGTTTCCTTCCACATCCAAAGATGTGGATACAGTCTAAAGATGGATAGATTAGGTGGATTGGCCATGGTAAATGCACAGGCTTATAGAGATAAGGCAGAGGGGATGGCCTGGGTAAGAGGCTTTTTCAGAGACTCGATGAGTTGGATGGCCTCTATCCGCATTGTAGAGATTAATAAACCTACCCCTTCAACTTCTCCCACCTTAAACTTGCAGTTAAAATCTCTCATCCTAGAACCATTCTGCTAAATCTCCTTTGCATCCTCTTGCAGACACTCACTCACATTCTACCGACACTGGGGTGGGGACCAGAACTGACTCAATCCTCTAACTTTGGCCTCACTAAAATTTTATAAAGATTCAGCTTAATTACTTTTTACTACATATTATTTATAATATACTGTAACAAATATGAAGTTGGTAAGATTATTATGTTTGCTTTCAGAAGTAAGTGGATGCAGCTGTCTATCTGTGCTGTCCTGTGTGAGAATCTCCTCATATTAATCTTTCCCCTGAGTATCGATATGAAATGCATGTCAGACCCATTCCCTTTCTCAAAAAGAGAAAAACGTTGGGTCGATGGTTTTTTTTAAGCTCCCTTGATGGTCTCGTGCATATATCAAGCTCAATGGTATAGTGAGGGCCGGCGTACCCACTGGTGCAGCGAGGGCCGGCGTACCCACTGGTGCAGCGAGGGCCGGCGTACCCACTGGTGCAGCGGGGGCCAGTGTACCCACTGGTGCAGCGAGGGCCGGCGTACCCACTGGTGCAGCGGGGGCCAGTGTACCCACTGGTGCAGCGAGGGCTGGGGTGGGTGTACAAGTCCCCATCTGATATCGAACATGTGAAAAGGAAGAGACCATTCAGTCCGTCGAGTCTGTTTCATTATTTAGCTGATTTGAACCCCACTTACCCACCTTTTCTCTATCCCTATAAGAGTTAAAAGTATCTCTATTGCTAGTTCAGTTGACAACCTCAGTAACCAGTGGGTCATAAGCATTAGGTAAGAATTTAGCAACACCAATTTTTAATCCAACCGATTTATTTGATAGTAAAATTGCGAGCTTTCAACACTCTGTGTCTTCCTCAGGCAAATGCAGTGTTCTGGTCTGCAATAGCACACATCAGCACAGACAGTCAGAGATTGCTGATTAGAATGCGAATCCTTACATCTAACCTGCTATTCAAGTGTTAAAGTGGCGAACAATGTGTGTGAAGGGAATCCTGAGCATTGGTTACAGAATTGTGTATTTCCTCCAGACAGCACAGTAAGTGAGGTTCATAAGCACTATGCCAGCTCTGTGTCTCGGGTATCTGCTCCCACCCCAGTGAGTGAGCTGTAGGATTGCTGCAGCTAATCTCAGCGCTGCCATCCTTCAGCACTATCTTGTGACACTTGATGCAGAGGTGTGACTGCTGGGTAAGGGTAGGCTGGGTGTGATGTGTTTTAACAGGAAGAATGGAGAGTGAGTTACTGCAGCACATTCAGTGTGTGAATCCAAGCCCTCAGGACAGGCAAAGATTGGAATAATAACTGAAGTGCAGAATATTTCTGTTTCATTAAGGGATGGAATGTCATAGACTTATGGAATCCCTACAGCACAGAAAGAGGCTATTCAGTCCATTGAGCCTGCACTGACAACATAAAACTAGATATGTTAGCTCGCGGATTTACTATCAAATAAATTGGTCGGATTTAAAATTGGTGTTGTAAAACTTTACTAAGTTTACCCCAGTCCAACACCGGCATCTCTACATCATGAACATAAAACTAGAAGCAGGGGTAGGGCATTCGGCCCTTTGAGCCTGCTCCCCCATTCACTTTAATCATGGCTGATCATTGAATTTAATATTCTGATTCTCTTTCCCAAATCCCTTCAGCCCCAAAAGCTATATCTAATTTCTTCTTGTAATCAGACAATGTGTTGACCTCAACTACACTCTGTGGTTGTCAATTCCACACATTCACCACCCTCCGGGTGAAGAAATTTCTCCTCACCTCAGTTTTAAAAGATTTACCTCTTATCTTCAAACTATGACCCCCTAGTTCTGCACTTCCCTACCATTGAGAATGTTCTTTCTGAATCTACCCTATCTAACCCTGTTAGAATTTTATGAGATCCCCTCTTCACTCTTATAAACTCCAGTGAATATAATCCTAACCAACTCAGTCTTTCTCCTCATATGACAGACCTGCCATCCCAGGAATTAGCCTGGTAAACCTTTGCTGAGGTCCTCTGTAGCAAAGACGTTCTTCCTCAGGACACCAAAACTGCACACAATGTTCCAAGTGTGGCCTCACCCTGTGCAATTGCAGAAAAACATCCCCATCCCTATACTCAAATCTTCTTGCTATGATGGCCAACATACCATTTGCCTGCTGTACCTGCGCGCTTACTTTCAGCAACTGATTCACAAGGATACCAAGGTCTCGGTGAGTAACCAGCTCTCTCAATTTACACCCATTCAAGTAATAATCTATCTTCCTATTATTGCTACCAAAGTGGATAAATTCACATTTATCCACATTTTCTGCACCTGCCATGCATCTGCCCTTACACTTAGCGTGTCCAAATCACTCTAAAGCATCTCTGCGTTTTCCCACAGCTCAGCCTCACACCCAGCTTTTTATCATCTACAAATATGGAGATAATGCATTCAGTTCCCTCTTCTAGATCATTATTGTAAACAGTTGGGATTCTAGCACAAATCCCTGTGGAATCCCACTTTTCATTCTCTGCCAATTAGAAAAAGACCCATTTATATTTAATTCCTATCTGCTAACCAGCTTTCTATCCATCTCAAGACAATACCTGCAATCCTACCCAGGCCCTATCCCCGTAACCTCATATATTTACCAGGTTAATTCCCCTGACACAAAGGAGTAGCGTAGCATGGCCAATTAATCTAACCCACACATCTTTGGACTATCAGAGGAAACTGGAGCACCTGGATGAGACCCAACGCAGACATGGGGAGAATGTGCAAATGATACAGACGTCACCCAGTGCCTGAATTGAACCCGGGTCCCTGATACTGTGAAGTGGGGGGGGGGGGTTTCCACTGTGCCAGCATGGTGCCCTTGTGATAATCGACAGTAACAGCAACAATGTGTGCATTTGTATACCGATTTCATCGTCATACAACATTCCAAGAACTTTACAGGTGTGATTATTGACCAAAATGTGACATTGGGCCACATCAGGAGATGTTAGGACAGATGAACATAAGATTGGTCAGAGATATGCTTTGGGAAGCATCTTAAAGGGAGAGAGAGAGAAATGGAAAGGAGTAAAGAGGGAATTCCAGAGCGCAAGGCCCAGGCAGCTGACAGCACAGTGAAGTGATTAAAGTTGTGAATTTGAAAGAGGCCAGATTGGGAGAGCAGAGATATCTCGGAGGTTGAAAGGTAAGTGATAATGAAGGGTGAGGCTGTGGAAGAATTTGGGAAAAAAGGAAACAAAGTGGAGATAACCACCTCGGGACAACTCCATTCTGCGGAAATCGACTTTTCCCAAGTGTATTCATGTTGTGTTTTCCTTAAAATCCAGTCGGGTTGAGGAAACATTAAATTGCAATAGATCCAGGATCTGTGACCAGCAGTCCTACCCAGCCCTTGGAGAGGAAAGAAAGTCTCACTTTTCATTCAGATTAGTTTCACTGTTATCAGCGATATGAATGGGTATATTTATTTAGTGATTTCAGCATGGTGCAGGGCCTCATTCTGCAAGGCTGTTTCATTTTGACAGCTGCTTGTAAAACGCAAATTACTGCGGATGTTGGAATCTGAAACCAAGAAGAAAATGCTAAAAAATCTCAGCAGGTCTGGTAGCATCTGTAAGGAGAGAAAAGAGCTGACGTTTCGAGTATAGATGACTCTTTGTCAAAGCTAAAAGGTGTAGAAAAGGGGAGATATTTATATTGCAGGGGGAGGGAATGAAAGATGAGTCATAGGCACAGAAACCAGGGGAAAAAGGCTGCTAATGGCAGCCCACAGAGAGAGAGAAAATAGAAGGTGTGAATGGCCAAACGGCAAAGAAGCTGAAATCAGAGGGTAAGCTGTGACCGGTGTTTGTATGTGTGTGTGTCCGTGTGTGTGCACTTGTACCCGTGTGATGTTATATGTGTGTGTGTGGCTGGTGGGAAACAGATAAAATGGGAAAAAGGCAAGGAAAGAGGGGATAACAAGGGGAGGAAAAGTGGGGGAGGAGAAATATAAAAATAAAGAAATAGAAGTCGAGAAAAGTTAAAATTTAAATGAAGTGAAAACAAAAGGGTCAAGGTGGAGGAGAGCTAATTATCGGAAGCTGCTTGTTAAACAGTGGCAATGGGATATCAGACTGCCGATCCTGAAGTTACACTGCAAACTGCCCTGGTTGGGTAACTCTCAACAGCTTTCCTGTTAGTCTGAACCTGTGTTTGCAAATGGGGATTACTTTTATTTTAACTTGATCAGTTGTTGTGATTTGTAAAGTACTGCCTGAAAGGGCAATGGAAGCAAATTCACCAGCTACTTTCAGAGGAGAATTGAATAAATGCTCAGAAAGGAAACATTTGCTAATCTGTGGGAAGAGAACAGTGGGGAAGTGGGACTAATTGGACAGCTCTTTCAAAGAGCCGGCATGGATACAATGGGCTGAATGGCCTCCTTCTGTGCTTTATCTTTCTATGTTGGCCGCAATGCAACTGGCGTCGGCGTCCTTATCGCCTGCAAAGCTGATGTTCTTTTCAAACTAAAAATCAAAAGAATTGAGGATAAGTATATCGTTTTCCTCAACAATGGAATGTGCTTTGAACAAATGTACCCCCCTTATACATCCTTCCCCTTTTGGATGCATACCGATTGCAATAAAGTGTAGAGTGGAGGGGGGGTTGGTAAAAGGCGAGTGACTAATAGAAGATTCAAAGCCTGCTGTGATTTTCTGTAGCCTGGACTTTGATGGCCTATCTCTAATTGACACATTTTTCAGCTTTCAGTAATGGGAACAGAGTTTCTTTGATACTAGTGTTGCTATAGAGATGACCTCTTTCAACGGTCAGCATAAAGAAGATCACAATAAACCGTTTCTGAAAGGGAAAAAGTTTTTCTTATTATTGAGCAGCAGAATAGATATGACCCGATGATTCTATAAGTGCCCTCCCAAGTTTGGTGCTAGTCGACGTGTTTAAATTGCCCAAAGAATTTGACAGTGTAGATACGAAGCAAGCTTCCTCTGGTGAGGGAGTCAGGAATAAAGGCAGAGAGCGGAGAATAATCTTCAAATTACAGCTAGGTTGTTCCAGAGGGATAGCAGGAAGCAAACAATCTTCGACACAAAAGATAGTGGAACTCTGTTTGCCCAGGATATCTCTTCCCCAGCTCCGAGTCCACGCTTTGAATGGGCCAGCTTCAGGCCACATTCTGTATCTCCTGGTCCCAGTCTCTGTGATGTGTGGAATTTTCTCCTGGTGAAACACAATATTCCAGATGCTGGAGAGCTGAAATAAAAGAAGGAAATGCTGGAATACTAGCAATCCATTACTTTTTCTATTCATGTTCATTTCACTGTCACTTCTCTTCCAGGAATATTCCCGTTGGAGAAATTCTGCCCTTCCCTCCAGCAGGATTCCCATTTGTTGCTTTGACTTTTGTTGTGGACTTACTGCAATGATTCCAATGTTCTCTCCAATTTGTTAGTGTTCCTGAGGTGAAGATGCCAGCATTGGACTGGGGTAAACACAGTAAGATGTCTCTCAACACCAGGTTAAAGTTCAACAGGTTTATGTTTCAGTGATTGTTCACCATGAGTCCAAAGGAAAAAAATATCATCTATGTATCTAGTGTATAGCATCGGTTGAAAGTCCTGTGTGGTGAAGAAGTATTGTTTGAACTTGTGCATGAAGATGTTGGCATTATTGAAGTGCGAATTTGATCCCCATGGCTGTTCTGTATGTCTAGATGAAGAACTGGTTGTTGAAGGTGAAGATTTTAAGGTCCAGTATGAAGTGAATGAGTTATAAAATTACACGTGGAGACAGGCAGTTGTTGGTGTTGAGTACTAAATCTGTTGGATTTTTACCTGGCGTTGTGAGAGATCTTAGTGTTCTTGAAGTACAAACTTTTTTTCAACTTAGCTCGATCTGGAGACCTCAGCTCATTTCTGTCAGACTCAGTGCTCTGTAATACTACTCATGAAAACCTGTAATTAGATTTGCCAGTATACAGCTCTCAGTTCGTCTGATCCTTTAGATTCATCAACTCAAACTGCTGCCACCTGTAACCCCTCCGCCCATCTTTATTTGTTCATCTTTACGTAGTTGGCATAATACTCTTGAAGTGAGGTTCTGTTCAGGTTCTGCTCTTGCTGTTTTTCACAGTTTGAATTCAGTCTGAAATTCCCTATTCCCATTGGTACTAACTGCACCAAACTGAAATCATAGCGTTATATAGCACAGAAACCAGCCATTCAGCCCATCATATCTGGAAAGAGCTTTTTAATCAGTTCAATTTCTCAGCTTCGCCCCATAGGCCTGCAAATTTCCAGCTGTTTATCCAATTCCCATTTGGAAGTTATTACTATGTCTGCTTCCCTGTCCTTTCAGATTGCGCACTGCAAATCTCAGCAACTTACTGTGTTAAAGAATCCTTGTCATCCCTCTGGTTCTTTTCTGAATTTATTTTAAACATTCTCCCTGTGTCTGCGTGAATTTCCTCTGGTTGCTCCAGTTTCCTCATCCAAAGATGGGTAAGTCATGTGGATTGGCCGGGGTAAATGCATGGGGTTATGGGGATAGGACAGAGGGAAGGGCCTGGATAGGATGCTGTTTTGGAGAGTCGGTGTCGACTCGATGAACCGATTGGCCATCTTCTGACTATCGAGATTCTATGGATTCTCTGGTTCTGAATCAGTGTTCTCAGGCAACTGATCCTCCTCATTTACTCTAACAAAACCTCTCAGAATTTTGAACCCCTTTATCAAATCTCCCATCAATCTGAAAGAAGAAAAACCTCAGCTAATCTGCTCTTCGCATAAGGATCTTTCTAAAGTTCATAAATTGGCCAGTCAACTGCAGTCTGGTTGGAGTCTCTGACTATCTATTCCATGCAAGAGAAGGTGCATTGAATGAGCTGCTTTGTTTGGGGAAAGTGGTTTTGTTGCATCTTGGCGAAGAGTGACACTGATCATTGTAAAGAGGACACACAGTGAGTTCACATTTCACTCTTTTCTTCAGCTGTCAAGTGGAAACTTGGTACTTTTTCCACCAGACAAGGGGTAAACAATCGTGATTACCACAGATAAGGCTCCGAAAGTGCACTTACTTATTACATAGAGCTGAGTGTACGGTGGCAAAATGGTTAGCACTGAGCCTCTCAGCGCCAGGGACCTGAATTCAATTCCAGCCTCAGGTAACTGTCTGTATGGAGTCTGCACATTTTCCCTGTGCCTAAGTGGGTTTCCTTCCGTTTTCCTCCCACAGTCCAGAAATATGCAGGTTAGGTGGATTGGCCATGTTAAATTGCCTCTTAGTGTTCCAAGTTGTGTAGATTAGGTAGATTAATGCATGGTGATAGGGCAGGGGGAAATTGGGCTTGGGTAAGATGCTCTGTCAGATAGTCGATGTAGATTTGATGGGCTGAATGGCCTCCTGCACTAGAGAAATTTGATTAAATTTGTGGGAAGGGAATGAAAGGTTGAGGGGCTAGTAGTGGATGCCTCTTTGACTTTCATTCAGTAGACAAAAGGAGGTTGTAAGGAGCATTGAGCTTTGCGTGTGACAGATGAAGGGGGAGCTAGCTACTGGAATGAGATATCATTGGGAGGGAGTTCACAGATGAGTGAAGTAATACATTTTGACTTTACTGTAGGGCATTCGAGAGCATTTGAGCTGAAAAGGCGGACAAGCAGAGAAGCAGTGTCAGTAAATGGGCTGATCAACGATTCAGTGAACATATGAATTAACTCGTCCATGTTGTATCCTGCCTGTGTGGCAGCCAGTCACAGTCACTGAACTGGACAGCGATTGAAGACAAGTCCTTCCTGCAATCTTTCTCCACTGCAAGCTCAGTGCTAGCTTTTCGAAACTATAGAAAATTACAGCACAGAAACAGGCTTTTTGGCCCTTCTTGTCTGTGTTGAACATTTTTTGCCTTGTTCCACTGACCTGCACTTGAACAATATCCCTCCACACGCCTCTCATCCATGAGTTCATCCAAGTTTTTCTTAAATGTTAAATGATCTCGCATTTACCACTTTATCCGGCAGCTCATTTTACATTCCCATCATTCTCTGCATGAAGAAACCCCCCCACTCTAATATTCCCTTTAAACTTTTTTCCTTTCACCCTTACCCTACGCCATCTGGTTTTTTTTTTACTCCCCTGCTTGCATTCACTCTATCTATACCCATCAAAATCTTATAAACCTCTATCTATTTTGCAGAATATTGAGTCATAATTTGTCTGTTTCTCCTCTCCTGATTAAAGCGTTCATTCTTAATTTCCTTAATAGATGGCAGTAGAATTAATTGTATTCACTGTGGCATTTTTTCCTTTTCCTCCAAATTCTAGTTTGGCTTCAGCGCAGGTTCTGTTGCTGCGACAAACATTGAGGTTGTTTTCTGCTCCCAGTTCATGCTCCTGTCTCCTGTCCAATTTGATAGTATGCCTTCCCCACTCTGACATATATTGACACTGGGGAAAGAAAACGTAGAAGCCACACAGACAGTGACAGACTGCCCTCTGTGTTTGTGGATGTTCTGCCTGCAATAGCATGCTGACACTACAAGATCCAAGGATGACAAGGGGATGCAATGATGCACTTCGTGGGCAGTTAGGATCGTTCGCCAGTGTGTAGGCTGCAGAACTGATAGATGGCAGGAACAGTCCGTGAAAATAAATGGTGCAGGATTTGGGGAAAGCTGGGATGACTGTAAGATCCAGCCGCAGCCTCAGGAATGCTGATGTTTTCAGTGTACAGATGGAGGGCAGATAGCTGCATGTGGGGATGTAGTAACTGTGTAGGTAAGTTCCTGCTGTGACCGTCACACTCCCATAGCCATAAGTCTTGATTAAAAAGTGTGCATTTGTAATGAGTCTGCATGTATGTGTATATAGGATATTTGCATATAGATTGATATATCTGTATATATAGATGTGTAAATGTATGTATTAATAGCAGCACTGTGGTGCAGTGGTTAGCACTGCTACCTCACAGCTCCAGGGACCCAGGTTCAATTCCTGGCTTGCGTCACTGCCTTTGTGGACTTTGCACATTCTCCCTGTGTCTGCGTGGGTTTCCTGCGGGTGCTGGTTTCTCACAGTCCAAAGATGTATGAGTTAGGTTGATTGGCCATGCTAAATTGTCCCTTAGTGCCCTGGGATGTGTATGTTAGAGGGATAGGGGACAGGGCCTGGGTGGAATTGTTGTCAGTGCAGACTCGAAGGGCTGAATGGCCTCCTTCTGCACTGTAGGGTAGGGGTTCTATATATGGTGGGATTAGAAAGGACAACTGGTGTCCTGGGGTTGGCATGGACAGGATGGGCCAAATGATCCTCTTCTGTGCTGTAACTTTTCTACATACATGTTACACAGATATGTATGTCTGTCTATCTATATTACATATGTACAAGTTTATACATCTCTGTGTACACACAATTTCTGTTTATGGAAATTTCCTGATTTCCTCTCAGCCATCGATTTGATGAGGAAAAGGGGAGAATTAACCTTCGTGCATTCACTCCCCAGAATTGGGCTGTTGCTCAGACAAACTGACTGCAAAGCGCATTTCCTCTTTTGTTCTCTGTTTCCACCTGTGAATGTACGTAGCTATTATTTAGATCAGGGAAACTGGATATTTGCGTTAAAAGCACACACTCATTTTTGGACAAAATGAATTGTAACATGTTTACTGAAATGTTGCTTGAATTTCAGCGTCCTGAGCTCCAGGAGTACATGGATTAACCTTGCTGTTGGGTCAGTACTCTGGCATGTCATTGATAAGAACTCAGTAAGAATTTAGCAACACCAATTATTAATCCAACCGATTTATTTGATAGTAAATCCGCGAGCTTTCAACACTCTTGTGTCTTCCTCAGGCAAGTGCAGTGTTCTGGTGTGTTCTGCAGTGTTCTGACCAGAACACTGCACTTGCCTGAGGAAGACACACGAGTGTTGAAAGCTCGCTTTTTTACTATCAAATAAATCGGTTGGATTAATAATTGGTGTTGCTAAATTCTTACTGAGTTCTTACCACCCCAATCCAACGCCGGCATCTTTACATCATGTCATTGATAAGGCAGTCCTGTGTTGGGGGTTGGGGGGGGGGAGGGGAGTGTCCTGCGATCGGGCTGTTCTGAAGTTGCTCCTGAATTTTGGGCTGAGGTTAAGTATCCTGTTTGTAATCCCGTTCAGGGAGCAGAAACTAATCCCAAATGATTACAACTCTGGAAATTGGAATTTGGAGAAAAAAATGCAATTCTTGTTTTCCTTCAAGTATACCCTCCTTCCCCTCCCCCCCTCCTTATCCTCCCCCCCTTTATTCCCCCCACCCCTTCATCCCCCCCCCCCCCCCCCCCAAAACTATCGTGCTCCCTCTCCCTGGCCCTCATGTTTGTGCTTTCTGTTCTTTGCTTGCGTTCTCTCTCTCGCTTGTTCTCTCGCTTAACTCTACCTCAGACTAGCTGAATTCCTTGTTGATTTTCATAGCATTGGGAAGTGAATGAAAGCCAGAATTGCTGCTTCCGCATGGGCATCAGCTGAAGACATAAAGGCTGCTGGTTCTATTTCCAGCCTGTGTTGAGTTTAGCTGGAGTGGCCTGTCAGTGTTAGAGCTGTAAAATAATCAGCTGTGGTTCCTGTTCTGATCACGATCCCTGCTGGAAGTGTGAAGATAGTCAGGTCGTAGCTGTGATGCCAACTTTCACGATGTAGGCTAATGCGTTGGGATGCTGGTAACCATGGAAATGCAGCACTGCAGCATCAGGAGAGTAGGAGGAGAGGGGAAAATTAATCAATGAAATAAATCTTTCAGGCTGTGTATCTGTGGAATGCTGGGCTAGCTGAGGTATAATGTCACGTGATGTTTGCTCCTGGGGCTGGGGTTGGGGGGGGGGGGGGGGGGGGGAGGTGAAAGAGACAGTCATGACCCTGACCCAGCAAGTTTGTTGGATTGCAGAGTGGTGAAGGAATGAGTTTGTCTGCATTAACTGACAGCTTTGAGGAGTTTCCTTAGTGGCAGCTCTACAGTTCCAAATCCCACCGCTAAATGTATTTGTTGGCCAGATTATAAAACATGACTGCAAAATATTCCTAAAAGTAGTCCTCAGTGTGTCATCTGTGATGCTAATACCTTAGCTGTGTGTGGCACAGACCAGTTCCATTGTGGATACTGCTAATCTAGTTCATTACAGGAAGGACTTCTGACACTTTAGAAAATATCAAGGTTTATATGTTTGCTATTATCAAACTGATAGGCATGTTTTCTCTCAGTGTTCCTTCATTCCTCCACAACTCCTTAGCTTTCAGAATCCAAGCTTCTTGCAAACCTATTGCTGATTTTTCATTCATCTCCGCAAATCTCAAATATGGTTTTGTTCCCCAGCATGTCGCATCTGTCACAAGCAGACCATAAACTTCTTTTGAATTAAGGAACTTGGTTTGAGGGTTCAGGTTGTACGGCTCTGGAGGGAATGTCTGAAGGACATAAAACCTGGTTCTTCTGTATTGATCTAGAATATTCAAAATATTTCCATTGAGAAAGCTGTCCTTGGAGTTGTGATGATCCAGTAGTTAGATAGCTGCTCTCACATCTCAAAGCTTTGGCTCAGTGAGTGATGTTCTCATTTCTTGAGTCAGAAGATTGAGAGTTCAAGTTCCATTCCGTAGACTAGATCATAACAGCCAGGTTGACACTGCAGCAGTGAGGGAGTGCTGCATTTTTGGAGGTGCCATCTTTCAGATGCGACTGTAAACTGAGGACCTATCCAGCCCTTCTCTTGGAATGGTAAGATCCCACAGCCACTATCTCAAAGATGAGCAGGGAAGTTCCCCGTTATCCTTCTCAATATTTATTCTTCAGCTGATGTTGTTAAAGCAGATTGTCCAGACATTTATTTTATTGCTGTTAGTGTCATGCACAACTTGGCCAACTGTCTCCTGCATGACAATTGTGACTACGTTTAAAGCAAAATGTTTCAGGTCTGGAAAATGCTTTGGGATGCCCATGAAAGATGCAATATAAAGTGTTAATTTTGATTTGTATAATCAGTGAGATAACTGCTCGCTCTTTGTTTCTTGATAATACTATCTGCAGTAAGGTAACTCATCACTTTGCCTGTTGCAGGTCTTCCTCGGTTCAGCGGTCAGCCCCAAGCTGTCTCTGTGCACCAAGGCGACACCACCCTGTTAGGCTGTGAGGTGAATGGCGATCTTGTTCCATTTGTGAGGTGGGAGCACAACAGACAGCTTGTGGTGTTGGAAGGGAGGTTCCTCAAGCTGCCCAGTGGCACCTTGGAAATTGGCAATGTCTCTGACAGCGATGCTGGGTCGTATCGCTGCTCCGTGGAAATTGCTGGGCTGTCTAAAACAAGCGAAGAGACAGAGCTTACAGTTTTACCAGGTAAGCGTCAATCATAATAAACAGTGTAAAGTAAGCGATAGAACCAGAGGATCTGACTGGGACACTGCTCTTTCACTCGTGCAATTCATACAGGCAGGAAGAAAATCTCCTTCTGGCCCCTATGATCAACATGAAATGAGTTTGGACCATTCAAATCCAGTGCCTATTCTGGCAACCAGTTGGTAGGCTCACTGAGAGGGTATCAGATTATTGATAGATAAATATAAAATGTCATACAGCTACAGTTTGCGAGGTACAAACTTATAAAAGTTTGTATTCAGTATAGGAAACTTAATTCTGTCAAACTATGCTGAACTTGACCTTGAATGCTCCACAATGGGATATGTCTGGTTCAGCAAAGCTAACAGCCTTCCCCTCAACGCACTTGAGATTAATTTTACAAAAGAGTTTAAAAATATTGTCAGTTATGCTCACTTATTCCACATTCATTTTGTCTAATGGTTTTCGACATGTGTATTTGTTCCTGTAAAGTCCTTGTGCTCTGCTATAATTGAAAGCAGGAACTCTGTGTAGTTGTGAAATGATAACTGGTTTACTGACAGTTCTCACTTTGTTCTATTTCAGAGATAGGTGCAGAGCGAAAGATGAAGTTCCTCCAGCACCCTGTTCCCATGAGTAAAGTGGCAGGCACGACAGTAATCTTACCATGTGTTGTCTCTGGCTACCCAACACCTACCGTTCATTGGACCCAGAATTCAGAGTCTATTTTGGAAAGGTCTACCACTGTTTCCATTTACACAGTGAAATAACCAAAGTTAAAATGATTTGATTTATTATTGATACATGGATTGGGATACAGTGAAAAATATTGTTTCTTATGCACTATACAAAGCATAACGTTACATGTATGAGGCAAGTTTTTTTTTACAGAGGATGGTGGGTGCCTGGAATCTGCTGCCCGGAGAGGTAGTGGAAGCAGATACAATAGTGATTTTTAAGGGCATCTGGACAAATACATGAATAAGATGGGAATAGAGGGATGTGGTCCCCAGAAGGATAGGGTGTTTTAGTTCAATCAGGCAGCATGGTTAGTGCAGGCTTGGCAGGCTGAGGGGCCTGTACCTGTCCTGTAATCTGCTTTGTTCTTTGAATACTTAGGGGAAAAAGAAAGGAGAGGGTGCAGAATATGGTGTTACAATCATAGAAATATCAATTTAATGTAAGGTAGATCTATTGAAAGGTCTCATGGCAGCAGGGAAGAAGCTGTTCTTGAGTCGTTGTATATTGCAGAATAATAATCAAGACTGGGAGAGTATCAGTGATTATTTACCAATGACCCTTAATGTTTCTCCCTATCTCTGGCCCTTTGCATATGACTGACTTGCCTGTAGGAATTTGCCCAGGTTCAGATTCACCATTTTCTTGTTGTCTGGCAGAAGGGGAATGCTGTTCGGAATGGAATGGAAGCGCTTTTTTCAAAAAGAACTCCATGTTTGAGGAATAGGAATCCTGTAAAACAGTCTTATCAACTGCAACTTACAAAAGAGCAACAGCTGGGTCAAGCTGACTGAATTTGAGCATGTAGGGAATGAGTAACTTATTTATCTATCTGTCATTGCACTGCAGCATTGAGAGATAATTAAATGGAGCTACAGGGCAGGGGGAATTTAACCATGGTGCACAGATAAAGCTAGACAACCACATATAGTTTTGATTTGATGTAATGATCTATAGTTAATTAACAAAACTGGGGGTGCAGTAGATTAGTGACCATAGCGCTAGACTAGTAATCAGAGTTGGTAGTTCAAATCCAGCCATGGCAAGTTGTGAAATTTAATTCAATAGTCAGGTCACTTGTGAGCTATCATCAAAAAGATTACCATAAAAGCTGCAGGGACCTGGCTTCGATAGCAGCCTTGGGTCACTGTCTGAGTGGGGTTTGCACGTTCTACCTGTGTCTGTGTGGGTTTCCTCCAGCTGCTTCAGTTTCATCCCACAGTCCAAAGATGTGCAGGTTAGGGGGATTGGCAGGATAAATGCGTGGAGTTATGGGAATGATAAGGTGCTCTGTCAGAGAGTTGGTGCGGACTCGATAGGCTGAATGGTCATGTTATTCATAGTGTAGAGATTCTATGAAGAGTGGATTCGGCTGTGATACTCCAAATGCTGAAAACTGCCAGTAAGTGCTTACAATGAAAGGTCAAGGTACAGAAGGACACCAGCATATCATACCCCATCAGGGTAGAATTCAGCAAATGTTGGAAGAGAAACGGATATAACTCAGACTTTGGAGATTGGGGACAGAAGAGGGCTGCTGAAAACCAAGACAATCGATTGAGGTTTGTTTTTTTGGTTGTATTTTTCCTGTACGGTCTCTAGGCTGAGACACAACCCAGTGAGGGAAGTGAGTGGAACAGTTAACGTTGTGCCTGGGGCTGGGTGTGGATTGACAGGGACTTTCCTTTAGCAGCTTTTAGGTGTTGCTGGAAATTGTGGAAGCAGCAGGAATCTATCAGATAAACTTTTTAAGAAGTGCTTTCCGTTGGAAGTGCGTGAGATTTAATAATGGTCTCTAATTCAGTAAATTATACAGGAATGAGAGGTAATCAGATAAAGCTATAAGCATTTTGGGTGCTGGGCAATAGTGAATGCAGGTTACTTTTGCTGTTTACTGCACATTTGTATCAGTGAGTCAGTGTGAAGAGCACTGTGTGTTAAAGTAGACATTGTGCAGTGAAGCTGCTCTCAGGGCTCTTGTAGAATAGGTAAATTCTGTTCCTTAGCATTTATAAGACTGAGAAAATAAGTAGTTAATGTAAAATGGACCAAATTGTTTTGAATCCCCCTTTAAAGTGATTCCAGGAGCCAATAGCAAATGTGACTATCTGCATGTACAATAATCTAGTCCATAGCTCTTCAAAACATAGTGATGGTAACGGCCAGACAGAACTCTATTTCCAGCCACTCAAAGTAATCTTCCTGGGCTTTGACCTCATTCAAACATCTCTGGTCTATTCTGTGTCTCATGGCTGCAGTCTGTGGGGAAGACTCTATCTTGTGTGTGTCCAAGACTTTAACCCATTCAAAACCCGCTCAATTGCACCAGTTAAAATTGACCCAATATACATACAATCAATTGTGAAAGCATATACAACTGTGTGTCCGTGAGTGATTTTCTGTTTCCAAACTGTAGTGCATCAAGCAGATTCTCTCCTGCTCTCTTTCTCTCCTTCACAAGTTAATTTGTTGTTCCCAACCTCTTTGCATGTCCCAGTAACATTGTTGCTTGACTCCTTGTACAGATAATCATTCCCAGCCTTTTGGCATCCTACATTCCCCTTCCCAGATCCTTTATGGCTGATGTCTTCTTACTAATCCACACTTCAGCAACAATATGCTGATTTTCCATACTGTTTCCCGCAGTGCAGTGATGTTGAGCTGGTTACATAATGGGACCAACAACTGCCAAATATGAGAATGTTTCAGCTGCTGTTGGGCCCGGACAGCCTCTTTGCTGAAGAGGCCTTGAGCGAGGAGGCCCTAGAGAGAATCAGATTCAAACACAAACCACAGGACTAGGCTCCAAAAACAGACCCACATTTTGTTAATTAGTGCTTAATTCCTATCGTCTTTAATGTGATTGGCTGCCTGTCTAGATCTGCATTCCATTTGAGTGAAATTTAATTGCAGATTCTGTTCTGAAATGCAGTCTGCCAGGGTTTTAAAATTGTAGTTGAATATTTATTTAATTCACCTTAAACCTGGTGGTTTGTTACTTGCCAACCACTGAACGTTAAGTGCAGGAATGTTGGCTAACAGTCTCCTTCAAACTAACTTGCATGTTCTTTCCTTTCAGAAAAAAATCTCCTAATTCTCCAGATCATCCATATACAGGCACAGTGTCTCAGAAGTGGGAAATTAGGGACAGAGCCAAGCCAGATTTCGGGGAATAGGGCTGAGCCAGGACAGGTGGAGTCAAGGGTTGTTTGGAGCAGGGGAAAGGCAGACAGGTGAAGTTGGTAACCATTCTGGTGTACCTTGAACTGAGCAAATAGACGTGTGAATTTACTCAATAATTAAAATTCACACTTGACAGTTTATAAAAACATCAGCTAGCCGATTTTGAGACACTGTACCTATGTGTGTGTAAAAAAAAATCCAAGATTTTATACCAGAAATAAGTTAGCTCTGGGACAGAGACTGCCTTAGCAAAACAACTCAGACCTATTTAAAGTAAAGTTTATAAAATAAAGTTTATTTATTACTTACAGGTAAGACTTACACTAACATTGCTTTGAATTTACTGTGAAATTCCCCTAATTGCCACAGTCCAACGCTTGTTTGGGTCAATGCGCCTAACCATAACTATTTCTCCTTTACAGCAGTTTTGCTTTCCTTTCTCTCTGGGAGCTGCTGACTGTTGAGTGAAGGGTCTGTGATTTGTGGCTCAGAGGGTTTTCTCTTTGTACCTCTGGATGTTGGAAGAGGAGGCCATTCGGTTAGATGAAGACCAATCTGTAATCTTAATTCTACCAACCCTTCTTGATTCCTGTGATCTTGAATACCCTCAGCCGTACAAAAGGATATTTAATGTTGATCTGTACCTCAGTTCCATTCACTTCCATATCCCTTGATCCCTTTATTTATCAAAAGGTTTATTGATTTCAGTCTTGAAGCTTCAACTGATTCTTCAGTGACAGGCTGCTGTACCTTAGAGGCATCACAACCCAATTCTGTCCTCATCCAATATTGACTAATGCCCAGAGGAATGACTGGACAATGGTCACAATGGAGAACCAGGACATCATTTTTCCTTCCATATCAAAACTGTGACCCGGCAGAAGTCAGTGAACTCATTAAGGCAGTGACGTAGAAGCCTTTTAGTCTTGTCTCTGTGCTGAACTGATCACTATGATGATTGTGGGGAGGGAATCAGGGAAGGCGGATGGTGGCGTAGAACTTATGACTGCATGAATCATAGAACATAGAACATTACAGCACAGAACAGGCCCTTCGGCCTTCGATGTTGTGCCGACCAAAATAAAAAGCAATGCCCCTCCAAACTAAACCATTCCCTTCTCTTCCACATACTTATCAATTAACCTCTTAAACGCCACCAAACTTGGCGCATCTACAACAGCTGCAGGCAGGGCATTCCACTCCCTAATCACTCTTTGAGTAAAGAACCTACCTCTGATATCCGTCCTATAACTCATACCCCTTAATTTAAAGCTGTGTCCCCTCGTGCTAGCTTTCTCCATCCTAGGAAAAAGGCTATCACTGTCCACCCTATCTAAACCTCTAATCATCTTATATGCTTCAATAAGATCCCCTCTTAGCCGCCTCCTTTCTAACGAAAACAACCTCAAATCCTTCAACCTCTCTTCATAGGACCTGCCCTCCATACCAGGCAACATCCTGGTAAACCTCCTCTGTACCCTCTCCAATGCCTCCACATCTTTCTTATAATGTGGGGACCAGAACTGCACACAATACTCCAAGTGCGGCCGCACTAGAGTTTTGTACAGTTGCAACATGATGCTGCGGCTCCTAAATTCAATCCCCCTACCAATAAAAGCTAAGACTCCATATGCCTTCTTAACAACTTTATCCACTTGACTGCCTACTTTCAGGGATCTATTGACACATACACCAAGATCCTTCTGTTCCTCAACACTATTAAGAGCCCTACCATTAGCCCTATACTCTACACATTTATTGTTCCTGCCAAAGTGCATTACCTCACACTTTTCCACATTAAACTCCATTTGCCACCTCTCGGCCCAGCTCTGCAACTTGTCCAAGTCACTCTGTAAACTATAACACCCCTCTTCACTATCTAAAGAAGAATCGTAAAGAAGAAGGTGATGGAGGGATCTGACGTGAGACCAAAATGTAAGAAAAACTCTATTCCTGGAGTATGAGGGGGAGATGTGTCAGTGTTTGGATAATTAATTTGAGAGGAAGGAGAATCTTCCAGTTATTTCTAGTTTGTTGGATATTTGAACATAATGACAATCTGTGACTGGGATGAGAAAGAGGCTGATATTGCAGAATGGGTTATTGAGAAGCATAAGCTATATCAAGCCAAACACTTTAACCAACATTTCCTTCAGAATAAAGTGTCTCAGGCACAAATCATACAGTTGCCATAAGTAAGAGGAGCTTAACACTAACTTTTCAAACAGTTTTAAAAAGTGAATGGGGTAATTTGTGCGCATGTGGGCATTCGAGAATGAATGGGAGAGACCGTATTTTTAAAAATTAGACGTGAGACATGAGCTGACAAAGTCAGATTTGTTGCCCAGGACTTGTTGCTGTCGAGAAGGTGGTGCTGAGCTGCCTTCTTGAATAACTATAGACTGTTGTAGGAACCCATATAGTGCTGTCAAAGAGGAAGTTCTAGGATTCTGATGCAGCAGGAGATATGGGGGTGGATTTTCACCAATTAGTCAGACTATTGTCTTTATTTCAGCTGTTTTCACTTATTTTTTATGTGTTCTGTTATCTAAGGGTATTGTGTTCACACTAATGTCTATTTAAATTCTATAGGTTCGAGAAATACACCTTGGTTGGAAGTGGGAGCCTGCAGATAACAGATATCACAGAGGATGATGCTGGTGTTTACGAATGTATTGCAGAATCCGGAAATGAAACAGTCCATGCTCAGGCAGAGCTTACTGTTCAAGGTATGAATACTGAACATGGAATTGAGTGTGTTGGGGGGACACTCAGTTGCCTACTCTCATAATCCTCAGTTTTTTCAGGTAGTTTACCTCCGAAGTAGAACTTGTTTGCACGAACCTGGGCACAGCTCTTTTCCTAATAATGTGACAGTGCTTTGGGCAGTAGAGTGCTTGATCCATTTAATTGAGGTCCGTAGGAGGATTACAGAGTAGAAGGTATGCCAGTTTATTGTGGAGGGGATTTACACTGAGACAGGCCATTTAGCCCAACAGCTGGTGTGTCTACTCCACACGAATCTCCTCCAATTTAGTTCATCGTTACAAATATAGCCTGCTGTTCCTTTCTTCCTCATTTGAGTAAGACTCTTCAGGGCTTGTTACCATTTATTTGATAAAGTTATTTTGCAACTTTGCACCAGAAATAATAATTTTGTTTGCTGATTTGCTCCTGTCCTGGTTTGAAAGTGCTGAGGAAGAATTGTACATTCCAGAAGCATGGTCCCACCTTTGTTTAAATTTAAATCCTGAAACTAATCTAGAGTTCTGGACAGAGTTTCCTTGAAAAACTTGTTGTTTAATTCTTGCTGATTTTTTTTTGTGCAGTGCCAGTTTCCAGTCTGTGGTGATCGAGTCTGTTCGTGTCAGTTCTAAATGTAGCTCCCCCTCAGCTTACTTAACATGTTCTGGGTCATGCTCTTTCTGTGTCTTTGCGTGGTTACAGTGTTGGTTTGTGCACAGTACTTCCATTTTCTTGCCCCATTGATCCCAACTCCCACCCTCATCTGTGCTTAGAGTACTTAATCACAGTTGAAACTGTAGCTTTAAAACTTAAGGTCCCTCAGGGTAGGGAGGGAAAAATCAGCAGAGTTCTGATATCTCAATCCCAACTAGAAAATGGGCATTAGCTGTGGGCAGAAACCAGCTGGGTTCTGATGTCTAGCCTGATTGCAATGGACTGATTGGAGAATGGTCATTTAGTAAAGTGCTGGTGAGTGACCCTGAGTCTAATGGTAAAGGTTGTGACATTTCAATCCACACCACTGCTTGAACTCAACAACATAACTGCAAGTTCCATCCTCCCAGACTTGGATTGTGTTTGATGAGTACTCTGAGCAGGGTGACACTAAGGTGAAACACTGAAGGTTATTTTGTCATTGTTGCTATCAGTGGGGGCAATTTAAAGTGATGAATTAAGACAATCTTGCACAGAAGTGTCATATATCAGTGAGTGTCAAGCTGATTTTTACTCCCTGAATACTGTTGTAATCCTTGGCCAGATTCCCAATTTATTGATAAGATCCAGTTAGGGACCAATAATGTTTTGTTTAAAGTAAATACATTAGAAATTTAAAGCACTTGCTCTGTGAAGAAAGCTATAAATTTCCACAGATTTTGAGAATAAATTTTACTATTCAAGGTCAGAATGATAAAACAATTTGCGATGTCTATTTTATATTTGAATATTCAGGGTAAGTACAAGTGAATTAACAGGTAATTATGGTCAAATGTGCCACACTACACAGTAATGGCAGTTGTAACCAAGACAGAGGCCAGCGTTTTCTCAAGAAAGTACCCAGATATCAGTCAACACTGCAAATCAGCCAATCTCACTGAAACTCTGTCTCTCTCACCAGGGAAAACAGTCTTCACCTTTGGAATTCTCTCCAAATGTCGCCCCGACTTGGATGGCATCAATGATAGCCCATGTTGCAGCATTTCAATCTCACCTCCTTAGATTCCTGAGCTTCCACTCAAATACCAACACACAAACACAATTTCAGCTCTTTGACCGGCAAAGCAGAACATTATTGCTGCAGGAAGATACCCTAATGGCCCACAACATAGAGTCACCAAACCTTTGCTGCCTTCTTCATTTGAAATCTCCCCTCCAAAGATCTTTTCCTGCTTGGAGCCTGTGTATTTGCTCTATCTGAACTTTTCCAGTCCCTATGCTCTGGGAGTCTTCCTTAGGGATCCCTCCCTCTGTCCCTGTCTGAGACACTTCTCCTCGATGGGATGCTACTCCTGGTCAGCTGTGACCCAGGTTTTCACATGGAAAGTCTGAAGTTTGATGAGAGTTGAAATTCCTGATCTGTGCTGTCAGTGTTTGGGAAGTTTGACTTTTGTATCATTCTGGTAATCGGCTAAATAAGTTGAGGGAAAGCCATACTTGCAAATCATTGATCATCAATTGATCATTGGAGACTGGAAATGACACAACACAAAAATCCAAGCAAGATTTAAATGACAAACTTTTCATAGAAACTCCCTATCGGAAATGGATGTAGTGCCACTCTCATGGCCCTCTCCTCCCCTCCCCACTGCTGAATATTTATCAGTGGGGGGCGGCTGCAAGGACTTTGACTACAGAATTGAATAAAACTCAGCACCAGGATTCTAGATCAGTTCGGGATTAAAATTTAAACTACCTTTACACCTTTAAATGTGAGACTGTGTGGCAAGCAGTTACCTGGGAAGAAATCAGTAACTAACATGAATGTTTCAGACGGAGGTGTTTTCCTTCCCACTCCGTCTACCCTGGAGACATCTCAGTCCCAAATCTCTGGACACTTAAAGGCCTTAACTGGGACAAGGGCTAGTGTCCTGTCCGAGACCTTGCCCACGCCTGTGAAGTCGGGACCCTCACAGAAAGAATCCTGTTCCTTCAATTTCACATTCTACCCTGCCTAAAAACTTCCTGGTGGGAGTGTGAGAAACCCTGGCCATGATTTGTTCCTGGTTCTTTCTCATGTTCCTTTGTAAGAATAAAATGCTGTAATTAGACGGACACATGAATTAGGAGCAGGAGTAGGCCACTCAGGTCTTGAATCTGCTGCCTTATTCAATAAGATAAGGGCTGAGCTGACTTCAACTGCAGTTGCACATTCCTGCCTATCCCCATAACCCCCTTGCTTTTCAATAACTTACCTTCCTCTGTCTTCAAAATATTCAAGGATTCTGCTTCCATTATCTTTTGAAGAAGAGAATTCTTCAGAGAAAGGAAATTCTCCTCACTTCTATTTTTGAAGGTATTCAGGTTGTAGTGATTGTAGCAATTTTAGTCACATTTCCAACCTTTGGCCATTTGACTTCTTATGTTCTGTGTGAAATTCACAGTTTAAAGGCTGGATTCTGAGTGCCCTGTGTATTTTCTACATGTGATGTGCAGAATGATTGAATTCATCTGGAGTAATTACCTTGTGTCCATGGCTCACTCAAGCTGAATTGCTGACAGCTTCATAATCTGGCCTTTTGGACACTGAAGTGCTGCACGCTTCTGACATGTAATCGCCTGGCGACACTTGGCCAATTTGTCAGCAGTTTGGAATATGATTCACAGTCTGGTTATTAGCCCAGCTTTCCTGGGCTAACGGCAGCAGAATCTCTGCAGAGGAGCCTGTTGTCAGTTTTAAAAATGAGTGTTTACGATGTGATCTTTAGATCAATGCACAGACTGCAGACCTGAACTGACATCTCCACATCTCTTGTGTGAATCTATAACTTAACTTTTAGCTTTTGTTTGGGGAGATCCCACTCACTCCCTAACATGATGTGGCATTGCCGATGTTGGGCTGGGGTGGGCAGAGTAAATAGTCTCACAACGCCAGGTTAAAGTCTAACAGGTTTATTTGGTAACACAAGCTTTCGGAGCACTGCTGCTTCATCAGATGAATGGACACAGGAGTGAATGTGGTCCGTATTTTGCCACATTTCCCTGCTGCCCTAACAGGCCCTGTTTGTGTAAAGACCAAGAAATGATATGAGAATCATGACAAATTGCTCAAATAAATGAGCAGCGTATGGTCTAAAATGACCCGTTCCATCAAGCAGCTAACAGTTCCACTGTGCTTTCAGACCAGGGGTTCTAGAGCATCAGAGCTCCCTCCGCACAAATACATTGGACCAGATTTGTGATTTACCCATTGCAGCTGTCTCAAACACTAATGATTTAATACAAATGATGAGTAATTAGTAGCTATAGCAACAGGCTGTGCCAGTCATTAACAAGCAACTGAGTCTAATGAAGGCTTGGTCAAGGATTAAAGCACAGAGTCACATCCCACATATTCTATCCTTCAGCTATTATAAAAGGCCAAATGGTGAGTTGACCTTTAATTGATTCTACAGGTGTTGATAAACAAATCCTTTATTAATGTTATAATAAAATGGAAATGTTCAGTATGAGTAATAAGATTACAAGATAATTACAGATTAGGAAGGCTGTTTAACTCCTCTTAATTCACTGATTCAGAAAGCTGCACATAAACACCTCCACATTCCATTGTTCCCTAAATGATTCCGGTGTTTTTTGTCTCTTCTAGTCAATCTGGAGGCTTGATCTGATTGTTAAACAAATGGAAGTCAAGATAATGGTTATTAGAGCCTATTGTGTGCTCATTTCTTTGCCTGATAGGCTTCTGCATTCCACAGTCTCACTTTACAGTCTGTTAAAGCATGAGTTCAAATTTTAATCCAGTAGTTTAGGGCAGAATTTAGTGTGTTCCCTCGAGGGGAGTTTGGTGGCGAGGGGTGTTTAGGAGAGTGCTCCGATTAGGCAATCTGATAATTGTGGTCTGATTGAGGGGCTTGGCATTCTCACTAATGGCCGGGTCCCTCGCTGATCCTGAACCTCTGGTAGGTACATTGCAGAACCACCGCTCCTAGTGTGGCAGTGAGGAGCTTCCAGTCTCTGACTGGTATTTATCATCATTGTATCCCTACTGTGCAGAAGAGGTCATTTAGCCCATCTCTAAGTGCCTAACTGACTCTTAACACTGGCAGATCCTCCCCAGAGAAGACAGTGTGGGTTCTCACCAGTTCTGCAACTGGTGGGTGTGAACCCCTCTCATCTCCATTAAATTCTATCTTCAGAGTCTGAGAGAGGTTTCAGTGAAAGCATTGTCTTTGAAAGGACTTGTGTAATTCTTGCTCTGATTTTAGTTTGTGCAGTGCCAGTTTCCAGTCTCTGGTGACCAGATTTCCTTGCGACAATTGTAAGTGTTAATTCTATTCCAGTTTATTTAGCTGAAACAACACATCTTGGGAACAAAATCAGCCCGAAGTTGACGCACTCTAATGTGTGACACTTCCATGCATGATCGTCTCAATTCATCACCTTAAATTGCTCCCACAGCAAGCAGTAATGATATAGTAACCTTCAGTGTTTCACCTTAGTGTCACCCTGTTCAGACTGCTCATCAAACACAATCCAAGTTTAGGAAGCTACAACATGAAGTATTAGCACATACTTTGCTGTTATATTTCTCTGAAATCCCAATGCCTGAACAGCCTATCCTCCTGCCTCCAATGTGTTTGTGATTGGGGTGGTACGCTTACCACTCCGTTCTTATTTTTTTACAGTTCCCCCTCGCTTTCTGAAGCGTCCAGTTAACATTTACGCTCATGAGTCCATGGACATTGTGTTTGAATGCGAAGTGACAGGGGCACCAATGCCAACTGTGAAATGGATAAAGAATGGAGACATGGTGATCCCCAGTGACTATTTCAAGATTATTGTAAGTAAATGATTGGATTATGTCCCTCTCCCTCCCGCCAGCTTCTCCTTTGGACATATTGCAATCCTCACCCTATATTGGATTTCCAATAATCCCTGTGTTGACAGTGCTAATGATATCCGTCCATGCTTCCATTTATTGTGTTACATCCTGTTCTGTTCAGTAAAAGGCTGGCAGAGATTTGGCCTCTTAACACCACAGGTGAAGCTCAGTCACATTTTCACCACAGTGTGCATAACAAGAATAAAAATTCACAGATCTTTAACTTCCTGCCTGAGCTCTTGCTGTATTCACTACAAAATGTGACAAAAATGCTTGTGATTGTTCTAACTTCTACAACAATTGGAAAAGGGGCGGCACAGTCATTAGCACTGCTGTTTCACAGCAATGTCCCAGGTTCAACTCTGGCCTCGGGTCACTGTCTGTCCAGAGATTGCATGTTCTCCCCATGTCTACATGGTTTCCTCTAGGTGCTCCACTTCCCTCCCATTCTCACAAAGATGTGCAAGTTAGGGGGATTGGCTGTGTTAGTGTCATGGGGATGGGACCTGGATGAGATTGTTGTCAATGTAGACTCAATGGGTTGAATTGCTTCTTTCTGTGCTGTAGATTCTATGATTCTTGATAAGTGTAAAGCAGTACTTTGTTTGAGCTGCTGGTTGGTGGGGGTGGCAGTGACTTTATGGTTAATAGTGAAGATTTGATGTATACTTCTTGGGTTCAGTGTGGACAACAGCACTTGGATTTTGCATTGACCCTGCGCCTAGTTCACAGGACTAGCTCTGAGATCAGCAAATCCCACTAGCCCAATATTCAGATTTTTCGCAAAACCCTTTTGGCCAAATCTCTACGTATTCATCCCATTAAAAACAATAATAACATGTGCCTTACTATCTTTGGATCTGTGTGTTATTACTCATTTTCTCACCTCCTCTCCTGAAGGCACTGAGTACAAACAGACAGTAGGTTTCAGTGATCTATTGAGACTGCAGAGCGTTTGATCTTTGCACATCTTCTGCACACACGCAAACGTGCAGTTTCTCAGGGATCACTAAGCAATGGACAAGACCAGGTAGCCTGGCCGCTTTCTCTGCTCTCTCCCCTTTCTCCTCAGCTGTTTCATACCTACCCATGTCTTGGCTGACCATTAAACTCAGCACCACCTGGCAAACAAGCCTGTGAAATTCTGGCTTGCTAGCACACCACGCGTGGGAATTTTAATGAATTGGTGTTAAGCCTGGTATCTGCTTGCTTTGTGTGCTTGATAACAACTTCTGGTTCTCTCACTGTCCTCATACCTTCTTTAAAAGGAGCTGCATTCTTGGTGACTGTGACAATTTTCTTTTTGTTCCTTGATTATTGAGTCCAGAGATGTGCAGGATAGGTTGACTGATCACGCTAAATTATCCCTTAATTCCCCCTGACATTAACAGGGTAAATGATTTGGGATTACATAGGTAATGTTTTTCAAAATGTAATGTTTTTCATTACATAAAAGTGTGAGGTAATGCACTATGGCAGAAATAATAAATGTGTAGAGTATAGGGCAAATGGTAGGATTCTTAGTAGTCTAGATGAACAGAGGGATCTTGGTGTGTATGTGCATAGATCCCTGAAAGTAGGCAGTCAGATCGAGAAGGTTGTTAGGAAGGCATATGGAGTCTTGGCTTTTATTGGTAGAGGGATTGAATTTCGGAGCCGCAACGTCATGTTGCAACTGTACAAAACTCTAGTGCGGCCGCACTTGGAGTATTGTGTGCAGTTCTGGTCCCCACATTATAAGAAAGATGTGGAGGCATTGGAGAGGGTACAGAGGAGGTTTACCAGGATGTTGCCTGGTATGGAGGGCAGGTCTTATGAGGAGAGGCTGAGGGATTTGAGGTTGTTTTCGTTAGAAAGGAGGAGGCTAAGAGGAGACCTGATGGAAACATATAAGATGATTAGAGGTTTAGATAGGGTGGACAGTGATAGCCTTTTTCCTAGGATGGAAAAAGCTAGCACGAGGGGACACAGCTTTAAATTAAGGGGTGATAGTTATAGGACGGATATCAGAGGTAGGTTCTTTACCCAAAGGGTGGTTCGGGAGTGGAATGCCCTGCCTGCAGCAGTTGTAGATGCGCCAAGTTTGGTGGCGTTTAAGAGGTTAGTTGATAAGTATATGGAAGAGAAGGGAGTGGTTTAGTTTGGAGGGGCATTGCTTTTTATATTGGTCGGCGCAACATCGAAGGCCGAAGGGCCTGTTCTGTGCTGTAATGTTCTATGTTCTATAGGTGGGATTGTTGTCAGCCCAGGCTCGATGGGCTGAATGGCCCCCTCCTATACTGTACGGATTTTATGATGAGTATTAGGGGTTCTAAAATAGCCATGCAGCATATAAGCTGTTTAGAGAATGAAATATTTATTATTCGCCTCAGTTTTGATATCAAACACCACAAGTCATCTACAATAACGAGATATAAGCTCCTCTCTGTCCTCCTCCAACAGTGTGCCTTATCCATGTTGGGGAAGAGTATGAAGCACTAAAGGTGAGTAGTTCCCCAGCTTGGCGAATCTGTGGCAGGGAATGTTTAAGAGATGCTCTTTGCTTTTTCAGAATGAGCGGAACCTGCAGGTTCTTGGGTTGGTGAAGTCCGATGAAGGTCTGTACCAGTGTGTGGCAGAGAATGATGTAGGGAACGAACGGGCCAGCGCCCAGCTCATCATCCTGGAGCATGGTAAGTGAGAAACAGCACAGACGTACATGCCAGGTGCTGCCAAGGAAGGAGAGCCCACAGGACACTGTCAGATCACAGGACTTGGCAGCCAGAGCGAATAGGAAACAGGTGGCAGTGGCAGTGAGGCAGATG